>JBBDHG010000021.1:7000000-8200000 GCA_037951165.1 Lophius americanus
GTCCTAGTAACATATGGTCCACACTGTTGCACCATGCACTGCGACTGCTCTTTAAAATTGTCAAATATCCACATACATCCAAAAAGCATTTACTGAGCCTGGCGCTTCACTCCATAATGAGAAATAATTGTCTCCTGAAATAAAATGTTCAGGAATGATGACTTTCCACATTGTTCTTACTTACTTGGGCAAAGTTAAGGAAGAAAAGTTGTTTATGATCCATGTCTAGACCAGGTAAATGCAATTCTTCACCTTCCATCTCCACCCACTTCTGATAAGCCTGTCAACACATACAGAGATGATCTTTTTCAGATTTGCTAAATGTTTGTTTTAAGAAAAATGTGGGTGCAATGTTGCTGAAATAGTAACATATGGTTAAGTTGTTTTTTTTTAAGGCTAACATATGACCTTATAGGCTTGACGAACGCCTCCATTGTCTGCAATGTTCTCCCCCAAAGTGCTGATTCCACTGACCTGCAGTCACCAAAACCAAAAGATTCATTCTGACGGTCACTTAATAGACAGATCACAATTACAGGAACTGCAGCCAAGAAACACAACATCAACAAAACATCTCACCCTGCCGGGTGCTTACATTTTGTGCACCTGCCAGCTTCCAGTGGAAGTTTCCATACTGTTGCACCATGCACTGCGACTGCTCTTTAAAATGCTCTGCGGAGTAATTACTCCACCAGTTCAGCATATTACCATCCTTGTCAAAATTACGCCCTGTAAGGAAACATAACTGATCAAGTAAAGTATGTACTGTTTACCAGACATGTTGCACATAGCCTATTGTGAAATGACAACAAATTATAAGGTTCTTGTCAGTTTGGGCGATCCCAAACATAGACGTGATGAATCACTCATGTCTCACCGTTGTCATCAAAGCCATGTGTGATCTCGTGTCCGATAACCATTCCTATTCCGCCAAAGTTAAGGGCCTGGTGCTGCTGTTTGCTGAAGAAAGGCGGCTGCAGGATTCCTGCTGGAAACACTGGAGAGACAAAAAAAAACAGTCAGGAGACACAGGATTACAATGAGGTGGGACTATGTTTCCACAGAAAAACAGAGGCTCTTGGTTTCTTTGCTGTTCTTTGTTTTACCGATCTGGTTTCTGTTGGGTGAGTAGAATGCATTCACCACAGCAGCGCCGATGATCCACCTGAGGAGGGATCAGTGCGTTTATTGTTGATAGAAGTGCACTCAACTTTTCAGCATTCAATACTTTCAAGCTCATTTGATAATATTTTGTGGGATAAGAAGACACAGTATATATATCTTTTCTCTAATTTTGAACACTGTAAACTTGAATGCTCGCATTTATTAATTGGAATGAGTCATGAAAATTTAAAAAATAGAGTGTAAGTGAATATTACTTTCTTTTGTGTTCATCAAACTCATACATTCGGATTAATATAAACAATGCAAATGTCTTAGAAGGTACTCAAAATTGATAGATAGAAAAATATTTATACTCCTCAATTTTGAAGCGTAAAAGTGAATGCTCAGATTAATTAACTGGAATAAGTTGTTGAAACTGAAGTATTTCTTTAGACTTTTTCTCTTACTTAAAAATGTTGAGTACTATTTGTTTTCCTCTATGTTAATTAAACAATTAACATACAATTCGATTAATATCAATCTTTTGAGAAAATTATGTTATCTTAGCTAAAGAATGTAACTATAGTAAGTACACCCACCAGTATCTCTGAAAATGTAATCTCTGATAGAGATAGAGTTCTGATTTCCTGTTACTTATCAGGTTTACAGTGTATAACTGAATGCATATGACGCTTCTTCTAGTTTCAGGCGCATCAACAGCTTACAAGTTGGGGTCAACTGGTTCTCTGAGCTTCTTCAGACTCTTGTGTGCTTCCGACATGAGGTTCTCCAGGATGTTCTCAAAGTAGTGTTCTTCGCTAAAGTTAAGCTGTAAAGAGAATGAGAAAAAATTGATCATCAGTTCACCTGTCAGTTATTTACAGTGTGGTTTGGATTGGGTTTTTACTTACATGAACGTACTCTTGATCCAGCTTACGGTTGCTTTCCTGTAGAATGTGATCTGGGTAGCCAATATGCTCTTTGATTGCCATGGCCTACACGAGAACAATCAGTGTTATGATTCTTCACATGTAGAAAATGTACGGCCAGATTATTCCCAGCTTGTGCTTTACCTTCTCCCTCGCCTTTTCCTTTGAGGGAGCATCCATCCAGCTTAACTCCTCCAGTGTTTCCACATACGCTGTCTGGATCTTACTGATGAGATCACTGACCTGAGGACAGTGTAATCAAATCCCACACAGAAGAAGAAGAAGAAAAAGAAGAAGAAGAAGGAGAAATGTCTTTTATTTTTTGATAAAAATAAAAGACATCGGAAGGAGGTTGAATACTTGTTCACCAAAGTGACTTACCATTTGTTTGCTTTCTCCAGCAAAGGTTTCCCGCACATAGAGAGCCCCAATTGCATTCTCCATGCTGCTCTGGACATAACGGACACATTCTCGCCACCAAGCATCCTCCACAGTGGTCCCATAGAGAGTCTGACCACACACAGACAAACATTGTCAATTTGTTCTGAAACTAGCCGATGTACGTATGTGCTGCTCAATTACACAATGATCATCGCACCTTCCTGTAACGGGCTCTGGCTTCTTTGAAGCGGCGGCTCAGGCTATTAACTCTGTCAACGATGAGCTGCCACACGAGGTAGTTCTGCATAGTTCTACAAACGTGGATTGGATTTCGTTAGTGTCTTTTCCTGAAAGTATCTGCTCCGTAGCCATTTTATTTTCATGCTACTTCGTATTCGTGTTTGCATGGAATTCTTGGGCTGACCTGACACTGTGTTTGGAGAGAACGTCGTTCAACTTCTCCAAGTAAGGAGAGCTGTACACAACCACTTCCTCCTCTAACTGGACCTCAATGGAAACACTGGAAAGCACCCCTTGAATAAATCGTGTCCAGTTAAACCCCTTGAAAAAAAAAAAGGAGATATATATTTCACATATTTTGTAAATATATATATATATATATTTTTTTTTTTTATAGGGTAGGGATCTTCTCCTGTATATGTTTGAGCTATTTTTACACCGTAAGCCTCCAAACACAGCACATCACCTAAGTGGTACCTTTGATTATTATCTGTAAGAAGCAAACAATAATACATAAGATGCCATCATGTACAAAAACAATGAACAATGGACAAAGTTTAGACAAAGACTACTTCGATTCAGACTGTCTGGTGACCTTTGCAGAATCCATTATGCTCAATATTACGACACTTAAGAAGTAACTTTTTGTATTTTAGATTTTCACTTCATGACTATTGTACAAATGCAAGAGCCATCTGAATACAAAGTATTCCCTCAAAACAGGTACAAAAGATTCAGCAGTTCATGGCATATCCTCAATGTTTTTAACGGGAAGCGTGAGTCTAAATATTGAAAGGTACAACCCCTTAATTTATTTATAAAGCAGGAATGCATTCTGGAATGGAAACAAGAAAAATAAATTGGAACCAAGTTCAAAACATCAATAGCAACAATGTAATGTAATTTGGTTCATTTGTGTGTAAAGTTTGGTGAAGTAAGAAAGTGTAGTATGTTGACAGGTAGGCTCCTGACTAGGTAAGTAAATATCAAAAGAAATGGCTTATATTCATCATGTCCAATGGACATGCCTTACCCCGCCTGGGTCCTACCACCTGTATTGCTGGCCCACCCAAACAACAGAGAGCAAATATATTTTTCTTAAATTTTATTTATAATAATTTAAATGAAAATGTATCACTCCCTAAAGACTAAAGCAGTTGTTTTCCTTTCCAAACAATGAAAGATTCATAAAGTTACTATTACGTGTGAAATCTGGATCCATCACAGCAGCCTATTTCATCATAGCCTGTTTACGTCACCACACGATGAAGGGCTATATAAGTTTTCTCGAGACATTCTTATAATCTTGACACATGACATAAAGTCTGAGGTCTTTACTAACTCCAACCCAGTAGTTCTGGTGTCTCACCAGTTCCAAAATGAATCTTGTAGTTGGTGTATCTGGTAGTTACAGTGAGTCTGTAGGTAGATCTACTGAAAATGATGGTAAAATCGTTAATAATAATTCAGATAATATAAACTATAACGATTTGCGTGTTGCTATGGGACAGCATGCAAATTAATACTTTCTTCATCTGCAGAATGAGGCTGGTGTTCAGATGTGCAGAATATATAGTGATCAACCCGTTACAAGCTATTGTGTTGTGGCAGACCGATATGTGTACAGGGGGTTACAATCAGATTCATTTGATTTCAGCGCTGCTCATTTAATTTCTTATTAAACCCAAAACAGCACAGAAAGTAATGTAGACCAGAAAGGAGGTAGAATTTAAAATCTCCAACTCACTTCTTCATTTAGTTTGAAAAAAAAACCTAATCTGTAGAGGGGAAAACACTGATGATTGACAGCTCATTGCGCCGCTCTCTCTCTCTTGTTAATTGTCAATGTAGCTCACTCAGCAATCAATCTCTCCCCCTCCCAACATGAAGATCTAATAAATTGATTGACGTACTGTTCAACATAGCCCAGAACACATATAAGTATAATAGTTGCTGTTAATTCATCTTCGATATATCGGTAATGAAATTGTAACGCTTCAAAATCATCTTTAAACATGTCATAATGAACCAGATGCTCTGGTTGACCTCTGATATCAGTCACCTCTGTTGGCAACCGTCAAAGTAAGGCAGACAGTTGACTCTAGCTTATAGAATTAAAAGGCCCACCCAAAATAATGTTGGCTTGCCCATATTTGAAGTCATACCACTGTGCCTCGTTTCATCTTCTTAATCCAGTTTAGCCACTTCACAGTGATGGCAAAGCTCAAGCTTGTCTTGCAAGGATCCAAAACCATATGGGGTAAATGGTATGTCAGTTGTACCCATATAACGTCTCTTCCTAGTCTGCTCTGCTAGTCAAAGTGAACCAGAATTCATCTATCAAACCTACATTCAGGCAGTGGTGAGCCTATCATGCAAGGTGACCATTCACACAGTCATTCACAAGAAAAAAAGAATAGCCTTCAGGAGCAAATTGGGGTTATTTATATTTCTCAAGTATACTTCTACATGTAGACTGTGTGTGTCTGGGCCGGTTAGCAAACTATCTTCTTCTGTCGTCAAATGTACTCGGCAAAAATGAGAGTCTTTTTCATTCAGTCTGCAAATATAAGGTGTAATTCCCCAATAAAAAAAATACTTACATGTAAAACGACCCTCTATGATACACAACCCAGTGGACAGCTGTTAACTGCAACCTCAGCAATGTTTATTTATCAGGAGTGAACATCATCATCCACCATTTAATTCCCCAGATCAAAGATACAGTATTTAATTAATAGTAATTTGTATATTAAGTAATAAGTAATAGTGAATTTAAGTAATAGTGAATTTATGGTAACACTGTAAGAAGTGAAATCACACTCACGTTAAGGCTGAATGTGCCCTGTAGCTCTTCAAGTGTCATCTTGTTGTAAAGAACAGTAACATCCTGGCGCTCCTCTGCTGGTGATGTGGCCTGTCCAACACAGGAGAAAATTCCTTCTATAAACTGACGCTTTATTATACGTGTTCTCACATTCTCCTCACAAGAGTGAAGCCCCATTCTTCACAATCTTGACAGACACACGCAACAACAAAGACAGTGTAATTGTCTTTCTTTTGTCATTATTTATTTTTTCCCAAGCCCTTTTCCCACAATTCCATTCGCTCTTGAGGCCAGCACTCACATTGGCGATATCTGTCTCCAGCTGCAGCACTTGCATCATTTCCTCCCACACGTGGTTGTCGTCCTGAGTCAAGTTCCTGTCTTCTCGAGTTATCTTAGCGATAGAAATCATGAAATGGAGGTAGGCCTCACGAACCTACGGCACAATCACACGCTGTAATTAAATGTAGTTACTGCATTAAAGTAACAGAACAATGAAGGTGAATGGAATCAGAGTTATGAAGAGTCAACCTCAAGTAGACAATCTCTTTATACAAATGTAGATACAGTGCAATGAAGCTTGAACTGTATCACATTCGCCTTCTTTCTACTTTGATGGAGGCAGAAATCTCAAGAGAAAGTCCCAAATCTGTCACAATAAAGCCAAAATGATGTGTATCACTAGAAATCATGAGGGTTGAGTGGGAAAAGTTCCTGTGATTTGAGTGAACTGAACCTTTTTGTAGTTTCCATCATTGAAGTAATAATCTCTAGATGGCATTCCAAGTCCTGGTTGGTCAATCTAACCAGAATAAAAGAACAGAAATTAATTACGTTTATAATTCCATAATCTTTTTTTATATTTATATGCTTCTCATTAATTCAAATAAAAAGAAAACTCCATCAAATCCAACAATGATATGGTTTCATAAATAAGAACTGTCTTTGTTGCCATTATGTTAAATGAATTATTGGTACCACTCTGCAATAAGACTAACATTATTAAGGTTTTAAAAATGGTTTGTTACTAGTTCAGTAATAAATTCTAGACGCGTTGCGAATCATTAATAAACAGCTATAACTCATTAGATGTACAGTGTAACAAAGACCTCTTGCTTGCCAAACACTGAATTGACATTGATCATTGGAAGTTGTTTATATATATTTAATAATGACTTTTAAAGTGTTAACAATTTAATTTATAATCTGATTATAAATAATTTATGAATAAAAAGAAAGTCTTATTATAAAGTGGTATTGTTTTATTCCTCCAGTGTTGTCATAGACAGGACAGAGAAGCAGATTCAATGTTGAATAATGTTTTTCTCATGGGAATCATTTGTTTACAGTTATAAAAATGCAGAATAACACCAGTCTTAGCTCTGAAAAAATGTTGGCATAATTGCAATTATGTGGCAACATTATGATAGTGTTAATCTGTTATTTGTGCTCTGTAAGCGATCTTACATAAATTATATGGCTGCTAGAGTCACGGTCGTCCGTCCACACGTACATGTCCAACAGGACCTTCTTGTGGAAATGAGCAGTAAGTGTTGACAGTGTGTCCTCCAGACTCCATGCCTCTTCTACAATTAAAGAAAAAAATTTAATATGGATTTCTGGCAGGCAGTGAAACTCAGGCTTCCTCCGTGACTCTTCTGGCCCTTAACTTGTCTCTGAGATGTTCAAATCTGTGTGAGATAATACAGTAGGTGTGGTTAATGCTGTTTGGATCACAATGAGAATGGCAGGAGACAGGAGCTTAGGGAAGAGCAGAGTAGACTATTTAAAGCATCCCTCCCAGTCCTGCTCTCTCATCACGCTCCACACCTGACTACTGAGCTGGAGAGCGCTTCAGCCGACCTCTTGATCCCATTTACAAAGTGTGTTGACTGTTGTTTGTGTGGAAGTTGGTCCTGTGTACAAACAAATGGTAATGGAACATTGTTCAGACTGTAGATGTTGTGTATTTCTACCTGCAGTGGTGTTCCAGTCGGCTGACGCTACTGGCCAGTCTCCAATACGCTCAATGAGCTTGAGGAGGGGCTGGGAGTCACGCTGCTCTATGAGACCTGTTTATGCAAAATAGCACAAGGACGATGTGTAATACAAATATAAACAAAATCCTTTTCATTATTTAATAGAATACTGTACAAAAATAATCTATAATGTTAAAGGTTAAATAGGTTGTATAGTTTTGTATAGTTTTTTGTATAGTTTCTTGTATTTATAAACTCAACATGTGCATGTTGCACATGTTGAGTTTTGTTTGGTGTAGTGTCCCAATAATAAAGCATGTGATTTCAATAAGTGACTGGTTTTGGCTATGGACAGACTTCTTTTAAAAAGAAGTCAAATTGCTGTGATGTTCACATAATATGGTTTGACAAATTTTGCTTGAATAAGCATGGGCGTCCCTGAAAAAAGTCTTTGTCTGAACAGCAACATCTCTCTCTCTCAAACTACTACTGTACTTTTCAGCATTAAAGCACAAAGTGCTAATTACATGTGTACCAGTGCATCACAAGACTATCACAAATGCTGGCATTGGAACTTTGGACTCCTTTTCATCTGTTAACCAGAGAACTGTAGGTCACTATTTCGCCAGTGTTCTCTCGGTTCTCAGAGACAATAAAATACAGTTTGATTAAATTAATCTACTGCATATCTAAAAGTTTCAAGATGACCAATCTGTATACAAGAAATTAGGCTCAGTTCTAAGTTTGATGATGTCAGCTCATGCCAACCCATTCCTTGGTCCAGTCAGGTACACAATGATTCTGTTCTAAACTAGACAAACCTCACTTGACCTTGACCTTGACCTTGAGACCGCTTGACGTCACCCGTGAACCATGACAAGAGGTTGAAGGTAGAGCCACATAAATTTAGATAAGAATAAGTTAGTTGAAGAAAATAACACAACCCTACATCCCCTGAAGTTATGGCAGGGGTTTGATGAGTGATCAGTGTGTCAGCATACTGTGTTTAAGGGATGAGTTGACACGTTGTTGAGAGCGAAACCTAAACCAGTAACCATGCCAAAGCCACCAGGCAAACACATAGAGCAAGACGGATTACGAGAAAGAGCCGCAGACTGTGACAACCTGGTCCTGCTCACCGCTGGGTGACCTGGTGGTCGTCCTTCATCTGATAATGTCCACCCACAAAGTGTAAAGCAGTAAGGATGGACAAAACCAAGAGAAACCCACACAGATGAAGCACAATTACATGTGGGCAGTTCAATCTGCTGACAAAGGTTTCCTCTAAAAGGCCTCCAGAAGATTTGTAGCTTCCTCCGCAAAGGAAGTCATATTTTCCTTTGGCATCTGTTTGTTGGTTTGTTCTATTGTTTGAACAATGTCACTAAAACTTTTAGGATTTTCAGGACACTTGGCAGAAGGGTTGGACATTTTAAAAGCAAGAAACCATGACATTTTGGAGAGCATTCAGATGACGGGGTGGATGCAGGAATATTAAGATTGTAGGATTGTACTTTGTAACAGCTTTTATCAAATATGCTCAAACCGAACACACAACACATTTTGTTTCTGGGCCCTTCAACATAATCAAAGTCAATACAGAAGTCACGAGCAGATTCAAATACACAAAACTTCATGTGAAATTCCATACACAAGAGTCAAAACTTTCTCAGATGAGAAAGTTGTGCAGCGTTGCGAAGCAAAAGCCTTTCAGAATGAAGATCATCAAACATCCAGGGCCCATCATGGGACTGTTGTTAGAAATTAGCTCTAGATATAAAGACCAGAACAGAACGACAGATACTGCTCATGGAACAAACAATGTTTTTATGTAGACTATGTCTTCATGAGTGTATATAAAAAATAAAAATAAATGTCACAGATGTGGACATCAGTGGGACAGTGATGGAGGACAGGCTTATCGTATGTGTCTCTGTAGATACACACAAGTCAGACTGTGTTTGATTCTGTGACATATCCGTTAATTCAATAAGTGCAAGGCTGTCATTTTGATGACTTATTTCATGTATTTTTTGCCAAAATTAAAAGGTTAAATAAACTATTAATTGAAATTAAGTTATTCACAGAGTAGGAACCTTCTGCTTAGAAGCTGAGCTGCTCCTAGAACTGCACTCCTCTGGAGACCACAAATATTATACCCAGAATCTGCTGGAGCCATTCTTCTAGTCTAAGGGCCAGAACCCCTAATGCTCCTATTGCCACTTGCAACAGTTTGGCTTTCACTTTCCACATCTGTTCTAGATGTTCCTTCAGCTAGAACAGATATTTCTCAATCTTTTCTTGATTTCCACCTCTATCACCACGGCTCTGTTCTGCTCCTTTCAGTTGTGCCTCTTGCTGGAACTTGGGCAATTCTTCTCCATACTCCGCAGCGATGCTAGTTAGTTATGCCTCTCAGTGTAAGCTGTCCCAGTGAGCATCGGCCTTGACTCAGTTGGTATTTTATATATATTGCACAGTTTGATTTCATTTCCATTTTCAATCATTGTAATGTGCTTTAAGTTTCCCCACTGCCAAATGCAAACCTTTAAATACTTCAAGATGGGCCAAGCATTTTAACTTCTTTCTAAAATGCTTTCCTCTCATTAAAGATTCACATTTATTTTCAAACTGAGATTTAACTGAATTTTTGAAATAGTTCCCATCAACTGGAGAAGATCGAAAAGCCATAATATATAGAAGATATACTATTATATCATCTGCATAGAGTGCTGATGTATTCACCAACTTCTTTCTCTATTTTAATTTCCTCATTATTACTAACAGCAAACACATGCATTTTTTTCAAACAAATATGTAATTGAGTTAAAAGCCTTCTCTGCATCTGATGTCAACACAAGATCTTTGTTTTCTTTATGAGTGTAGTTAATTTTATTTATTTTGCCTCCAAAGATCCTTCCATGAATGAATCCACACTGATCTGTATCATTTATGCTTGTGATGACGGTTTTCAGTGTGTTGGCTAACATTGCTGATATTATTTTATGATCTGTGTTAAGAAGTGATAGAGGCCTGTGTGAGAATCTTTTTGTATCATTTCTCCATTCTTTATGAATGAGTGTTATTATAGAGGATTTCCGCGATTGTGCACATCTTCTTCAATCTGATCCCTTATTTTGCTAAAGGTGCGGGATGAAGGGAAATGGTTGAAACAAACGTTGATATTGTTTGCATTCCTTCCACAAGGGATGTTAGTAAACTCATATGATTTCATTGAATCATTTGTGCGCGAAAAGATAAGCGGAGCCACAATTTGTTCCACTTCCATGACATTTTGGCTGTTTTTCCAGCTTTTAAAACTTGTTATGATAATAACAGGTTTTTGGGTATTGGGTTTTAATTAAATAAATAAATAAAAAACTTGACTTGCTGTATACTTAGTATATCCTATCCTTTCATCCCGGTCCAGTTGTTTACTCAAATTAATTACTATATTGCAAATCATGTTATATACTGCATTGGTAAGTTCTGTCAAAATCTGATTACAGTAAATAAATAGAAAATTCCTTTTAGGGGTCGCCACAGCTGATCAGCTGTTGCAATCTTGCCCTGTCCTCTGCATCTTCCATTTATCACACCAACCAACTGCATGTCCTCTCTTACCACTTCCAAAAACTTCCTCTTTGATCTTCCCCTTTGATTCCTTCCTGGCAGCTCCATCTCCAGCATCCTTATACCAATAGATCCACTAAAAACCTTTTCAAATCCCATCAATCCTCGTCACTCCCACAAAAAAATCTTAACATCTTCAACTTTGCCAGCTCCAGCCCGGCCTCCTGTCTTTATGTGAAAGCCGCCATCTACAAGCCATACAGAAGGGTTGGTCACACTTCTGTCTTGTGAACCTTTCCCTATTGCTGCTATTCTTCTGTCCCAGATAACTTTTGACACTCTTCTCCACCCACTCCACCCTGTCTGCATTTGCTTCTTCTCCTCTGTTCCACACTCCCCGTTGCTCTGAACAGTCGACCCCAAGTACTTAAACTCCTTGCATCCTTAGAGTTCCATCTGTCCACTTTTCATTTGGGACTGTCCTTCATTCCTCTTCTCTCCAGCGCATACCTCCACCTCTCTAGGTTTTCCTCCACCTGCAACCTGCCTAGATTATAATGTGATCCGTGAACATCATAGTCCATGGAGACTCCTGTCTGACTTCATCTGTCAGCCTGTACAAAGAAGAAGAGGCTCAGGGCCGATACTTGTTGCAGTCCCACCTCCAATTTAAACCCATCTGTAACTCCTAATGCACACCTCACAGCTGTCATACTGCTTCTATCAGTATCTATCAGCACTCTCAAAGCAAACACTGCATCTGTAGTTCACTTTCTTGGCATGAAACCATTACTGCTGCTCACAAATTATCCCCCCTTTTCTTAGGCTAGCTTCCACTTCCCTTTCCCAGATCTTCATCGTGTGGCTCATCAGCTTCATGGCTCTGAAGTTGTTACAGCTCTGCACGTCACCCTTGTTATTGAAAATTGGCACCTGTACTTTCTTCCATTAGGACAGTATGATCATAAACCAGGTGCTAAATCCGCTCGAGGAGATATGAAGATATTAAATCCAGGTGGTGACTTGAAGTCATCATGTGTTCAAGGCATAGCTGGTGTTTTCTTTTCTTTTCAACATTTTTTAGACTTTTTTGCCTTATTTACAAAAAGTGAAATGAGGTTAAGAGAATCTTACTCTCGTTCATGCAGGAACTGTAGAGGATCTTGGCTTTCCTGATGGCTTCTCTGTCCTGCTCATTCTCCATCTCCAGAACACCTGCAAGAAAGTGCATGCAAAAATGTCCTCTCTGAATGAAACCCACACAGAGCTCAAAATATTGCAGTTCACTAACAACCACTGATTGAGCTGACCTTTGAGGACAATCTCAAGCTTGTCCCTAAGAATGTCAAAGACACTGTGACGTGAGCTTGTCTCCGGTATGACATGTCGCTCCAGCCAACCCCCGCAGGCATACTGATAGAAGTTATCACAAGGCTTCACAGATTTGTCCATATTCTGCAAGAGCCTAGCAGCTTCAAAGAATCACAGACACAATAGGAAAGAGACGGACGGTTAAGAATACAGCTTTTTGGTGGAGGTTGACTTGTTTGTGCCATTAAACAGCAGGAGAGTGAAGAAAAAACATTTCCGCTCACCTGCTGTAACACAGTCTGCAGTCGTGCAAACACTGTTCAAGGTAGAACGAAACAGCTGGCCTGGAGAAAGAGTCCACTTTTAAAAGAAATCATGTCCATTATTTCACAAATCACACCCCCTCTCAGAGAAAATGAGAATGTGTTTTGAAATATAGTGCCATTCCCGAATACCTCGTCCTATGATTAGTGTATGTGAAATGTGCATGTTAAGATGTGTGGCAGGCAATGTCTATATCAGCAGCCACTCCGTCCTTTTACCTTTGTGCGGAATTGCTGATTTGGCATTACAGAGAATTACAGAAATACAGTGACTATCAGAAGAGCAGGCTTCAATTTGAAAAACAGCCTCTTGACCCACAGTCTATCCTTTGTAGAGGGTACAAGCTTAAAACGACAAACACTCACCTGTTGGGCTCCTCGACACATTTGACAGGTTGGATTGCTCTGAATTGGTTGGAGGAAACAAAATAAGGCAACATTATAATAAGTTATAATGATAATTGTGACTTTTTTCATCTTCTTCATAGCAAGCATGAGGTTCTTTATAGCAAAAGATGCAGTTGGTGTATTTTAATTTCTCTGAAATGCTGAACTGATGACAGATGAACCTTAGGGTCATGATCATTATTCATGTCAATGATAGCCTGCAATCAGGGAGACATTTGTGATTACCGCTGCTATCTGTCTTTACCTTTAACAAAAGAAGTGTAGAGGACTACCAGGCCGGCCAAGGCGCAGCTGGCCAGCAGCAGCAACACAGATAGACCAATTTCTGCAACAGTCCAATGACGCTTTCTAGGTTTGCTTGATTTCTCCATAATGTCCATTTGGCTTTCGGATTTGCCCATATTCCTCCTGGGTACCGGCTCTGTGGGATAGACAACGTTCAGTGTTGTATGGTCTAGGTCAGTGGTTCTCAAACTATGGTACGCGTACCACGGGTACGCGGAGGAATCTGTGAAATCGCCTTATCGATTATCTTGCTTGCTCGACAAATCTCTTGTTTATTAAATTATTTATTTATTATAATCATTACCACCATAACTGCTATAGGGCCATAGATATAAGACATTAAACATTAGAAGTGGCCTTAAAATTACATTGAGAAATAATAGAAATACAATAAATATGTAAACATCATGGGATATTTCAATAAAGACAATAAAACAGATGCAAACAAAGAAATAGCGACAAATTAAGTGAAATACACGAAACCAAAAATGTGTTTAGCTGAAATTAAATGAACTGATATTCAGGAAGCTGTCAGAATTTATAATATCCCATAAGCGGAACGATAAGGAAAATGCAGATGTTGAATAGAAGTGGCCTGAAAGTAGACCTTTTTGTGGTTGTAGACATTATTTTGCACCAGGATTACATTATTTTGGTAGAAGACAACCTTTACAACATTCTGTCTTAAAAATAAGTAGGCTGTTGTTATTATGTATTATTGAGAAAAACAGATTTGAATCCTGTGAACGGCAACCTTCACAGCCTTTAGGAAAAGGCCTGACAAACTCTAAAATCGTAAATACATTTTATTCTTCAGATAAACTTCTTCAAATAAGATTGTGGGCAAAGATTCAGGGTAGCGGGTAAGTGGGGCTAAGATTTCAGATTTCTGTCATGGCTCCATATTCTAGGGGATGAAAAAGTGCGGCGGTTCATATTTTACCTACATGGGGTTAGATTGCACTGAAAAAAACACAAAAAAAAAAAAAAAAAGCCAGCCATCTCAAATATGATTAAAATGTCTAGCATCGAGCAGAAAAAAAGGGGGGAAAGCCAGAAATCTTAAAACAAATATAAATAAAGTCAATGAGAGACTGTGATGAATGACTGTTGCTGACTGAATCTGTACCTTAATTTTTCTTTGCTACTGGTTAAATGTAGCTCAGTATGTGCTAGAATATCATAGGCATGTCATTAAAAATACTACCATAATCTACTTATGTTTTCTTATTTAAAACAGGCTTAACAATTTTATCTTGCCTTACAAACAAAAAATAACACAATTTTCCCAGAAATTATTATTT
Organism: Lophius americanus; assembly: GCA_037951165.1. Lineage (NCBI taxonomy): Eukaryota > Metazoa > Chordata > Actinopteri > Lophiiformes > Lophiidae > Lophius > Lophius americanus. The sequence continues at coordinate 7,014,665 of JBBDHG010000021.1, forward strand.
GCTCTTACTCTTTGAACTTTATTTCAAGGAAAAAACAAAAAATGCCTGACCCGGTAGAAGAAAGAACTGATACCAAAGGGTTGGTCAATCTGTCAGTCACAGAACATTCAATATTTTTAATAATGTCAGAGAAAAATGACTGCCTCCCCATTTTATCATTCCAAGTTATCCATGCAGAACCTCTTTTCATGGATGTCATGATAATCCTGGAGTTTTGCCATGTGTTTTGCCTTTTTGAACTCTGTTTTTGAGCTCTTACAGTGTGGCAATCTTCCACAACGCTTTTTTTCCCCTAACCAGAGACAAGATCCGATGACATCAGATTCATAACATCACAACATTCATGACATCTAAATTGAAATAAACTGAAACCAGAGCCATTATGAGCACAGAACCTTGTTTATATATAACTTCCTAATCAGGAAGTCTAAGAACAACATAATAAAGATAATCAAAACCGTCACCTTGACATTGGAAATGATCCAGCTTTTTGAAATAATTATTTAAGACCTAAAGTGTATCCCACGTTATATCTCTGACATGTTGGAAAGTCAAAACCAAAGTTTTCTTGGATTTACAAAAGTTCCTTAGGATAGCCATGTCTGGGATTACCAGTATGACTGTCGCTCATGCGTTCAAATGACAGCGTTCCTCCCACTGCACTAGGGCTGGTGAATTGTCCAGGTTGTACCCTCCTGCTATCAAATGGCAGCTGGGAAATGCTCCAGCCACCTGGTACGTTACAGGGGGCTGGTGCCGTTTCCGGTCAGTTGTTTCCTTTTGGCTGGTGGTGATAGACACACCTCATGGACTTTGCTGTACTGTAGACTGACCTGCTGTTATATCACACTGCTCTCCAGCAAAATCTATGGTGAGACAATGCTCACAACCCTATCCTCCTTTTTTTCTTTTTTCAAAAGTCCTGCTTTTGTGAAAGCATCTTTGTTCATAGTAATATCCCATTTAGAAAGACCAATCCAAAGATTTAGCAGTATTTTCTTGTAGTAAGAACAAAACATAGTGAGAGACGTTACTTTTGACCTGCAAGCAGCGTCACAGCCTCAAAAAGCATGAACTAAAATGGTTTATTTCGTCAACAACACTAACTGGCTACAGGTAAAGATAGGCAAAAAGCAACTCGTCCAAAATGACAATTGAAGGCAGGGGGAAGCTGAAATGCTACAACCACAAGACACAGCAAACGCAGATACTGTTCAGGTCACCAGGAAAAACCCTTTGGATTATGAGGTGACGCGTATCACGTCTGCAGACTGGTTGAAGTGAAGTGAGAAGCGATGTAAGAAACACAATAAGGTGCGCAGGAGAAGAGGAGCAGGGTCTGAATTGACGGCAGATGTTACTTGAAATATCAACAACATGAATTACTTGATTTATCAATAAAATGTTTGATTGAATGATTGTGATGAATTATTGATAGAAAAAGGCTTTGCATGCAGTATACATGACAAATGACAACCACACAGGAGTAATTAATTAATTCAGACACTGACCGTTCTATGGGCTTTGGCAACAGTGAGGAAGAGAACACTGGTTGATGGACAAAACAGGCGGACTGGTGACAGTGTGGCTCACTTCTCTGCTTTCAATTTGAAGAAGTTAAAATGTAGAGATATTCATTGCAGTCAAAGGCCCATATTGTTCATTACTTCATAATAGTGGCATTTCGATAGTTTGAAATTTCACAAATTGAAGTAAAGTGAGTTTGAAACAGCAGTATGGCTTTCCCTAATGTGCAACAACCTGTGCAAGACGGGCACAGTCACAGAATTTTACGTCCAGTCATCAGATTTTGTTACTGTAGTTGGAAAGTTCTTGGATCATGCTCTTCATTTTTACCAATAGTGCTACATTTGTTGTTACCAGTGAGTAGTGTTAACATCGGTGAATCAGCAGAAAGCGTCTCTGAAAGAACCTTCTGGGCCTTCATGTTGTAAGAATGATTGCCAGCCGTCTGCGGGACAGTGGTGTAGGAAACAGCAAAGAGTCCAACTTATTTTTCATAATTATTTATTATAAAGTGTCATAATTCATCAAAAGGATAAGACCAAAAAAATGACATAAAGGTTGTTATTTGCATTAATTGAAAGCTGCGTCGTAGTAGATAGTTGATACAAGCTTGCCTTTTCATGAAAAGAAACAATCTGACTAAGATCACTCGTCCACACTGTGACCAAATCCTGTCACAACACATGACCAACATATTGTTTTATTATCCTGGAGAAGCACCAAAGCTGTCAGGAACAGAGAGAGATAGAGAAGACATTTCTAAAGTACAGTAGGACTGGTCAATATATCAGTTTATTAATTTAGCTTCCATTTAGTAGAGATAATTTGGATAATCATTAAGATCAGAATCATTTAAGTTACTAATAAATAAGGAAATTTAAAACTACAATGCAACTCAACATATTTGAAACAGATAGGACATTGTTTTGGATCATTTACTGTAACAAGGATGATGCATTTCATAAGGGCTTGACATGACATCATTTGAGCATTGACATCATCATGTGTTCATGTGCAGCAGTCACACTGGAGGACACGCGGTATTAAGTAAGTCAAATGTATTTAAACATGCATTGTTCCAACTTTTTACTGACTGATATTAGTGGAAGATTCCCATTATTTTATTTTTCCAAGATTGGATCTAAAGAGCAAATTTCTATGCACAATAATTACGTATCTGTGAACACAATGTTGCAAATGAGGGTTTGTGCAGTGGACAAAATGACAATCACCACTGGCTTTCAGCAGCGTCGCTTCACATCTATTCACTATGCAGCACCTGTTTCTCCATAACCAGCCCCATTGCCCTATCATTAGGACTGACAGGAGAGGGGCTGTAAATCAGAGGTTCACACTGCTGTGCCCCATTAGCCCTTTCTGATGAATACTCATGGGCACATATCTGGCACTACAGTGATGAGGAGCAAGCAGAAGCTTGTTACAGCTACACTGACACCCTCTGCTCCAGATTGCACATGAATGGCATCTGAGGCAAAATCCTGTTGTGACTTTAAGGACAGCTGTGTAATAGTTTGCAGTCTACTGTGTCAATACAATATTTGTGATCCATTAGGAGCAGTTATTTACATTTTTATGTCCTCAGATAGTAGTGCTGCGTTTCTGTTTGATTTTTCCCATTTTAAGGACAGCATGTAGGCATTAACCTTAGGAACATGTAAGTCCTATTCTATTTACAAATAACCCAAAAAAAATATGAAAGTGAAATCTTCCTTTTAGAAGTTGCTCCTTGCATCTCCAGGTTTGTGCTTTTGCACCAAAGGCCTCAGACAATGATCCATCCATCTAGCATTAAAGCATGTCCATCCTACAACAGTGTACACTATAAGAGCACACTAAGAAAATCTGTTATAAGTAAACACATGAATACGATTGAAATGACTGTCAATCTGTGTTCCACAATTTTATGACAAACTCTAAGTCTGGAAAGCAGCAACTATACAATATCCTAAGAACTAAGCCTATTTAGATGTAGATTTGTACATATCCTCTTTAGGAGGACAGGTAAGGAGCAGCCGGGCGGTTTCGGATTTATTCAAATGCTTTAAGTCGCTGTCAGGCACGAGTGACAGGAGCATCGATGCAGAACCATCTGATCTGGTCTTTGACCCTGAGGATGCACAGAGATTGTGTGTCTCTCTGTAAAGTTGAGGAGTGAGTTGCCACAATTAACTTTTTCTACGTATGTTGCCAGTGCATGTGGCCTGAACAAGAAATGTATGTAAGAAAATTTGATGTACGGAAGACAGCGTTAACAAGATAAAGACATGGTGCAGGCCAGAAGTTCAGTGTGTCAAAAATAAAATCCTTTCTCTGATAATGAAACTCATCCTGACTCTGGGTTTACGGTCTCCTTGTTTTAACCATATTGAGATTACAAATAACTTTGTTTGCTGGTGGGTACTGTGCTTCTCTTAACCACTTCAAAACAAAATAAGAATTATCTCCCTGGTCAGGCTGCCAACAAATCTGCAAACTTATACTTATCAGCTACTGATCATACATCTTCAAGTCTGTCATAGTCACAGATGCATTCATTGTTCATATGTAGAAATGACACAGAAAAGCTACGAATGTCTCCATGGGGGACTTTTACAAATCTTTCTGGGACAGCTGACAATCTGACTTGAATGAAATCAAAAGGCTGCAGCTTCAGAAAGGTTAACCTCCACCTCCAGAGAAAACAGAACTCTAATCTAATGGATTCTGAGGCTTACCTTTGTGTGTAGATGGTGGAAGTCCCTGAGCCGTTCCCCGCAGTTTGCTAATATCTCAAACACCCCTGCTGAGCATCCACTCAGAGCTGGTGCTTAGAGAAATAAGTCTGTGCTGCGAGTTGAAGGAGACGTTATCCAGTTCAGTGTGCTGCTCAGGGAATGAACCAGGCTGCAGAGCGAGAGAGAGAGAGAGAGCATTTGACAGGGGGGAGAGGGAGGGAGAAAAGGAAGATGGGAGGTGATAGTACTGGATTGTTTTTGATTACAGGATTGAGATAAGAACAAAATGTCACGGACATGTGCATCATGAGGGAACCAGGGGGATCATGGTATTTTTTTAGATCTGACAGTGTTTAGTATTGGACAGACTCAAAAGTAGAATCCCTGTGTGTTTTTGTCAACAGGATGCGTTACTGTCATCAGAGTGCCCCCAGCTGCAGAGCAAAGGGGCAGGGACACTTTCAGAGAGATAAGACATGTACATTTTTAAAGCACTCCGCAGACAGTTAACTAGTAACAAACAGTTCCTTCTCCTTCTTTAGCTGTTTTAGCTGTATGAATTTCTATTATCGTCAGAACAAACACCTCCCATTACCAGTGCCCTCGTCGTCCCCCTCTGCTCCTTTTCTCAGGGAGTTACGGGATGCTAAATCTGTGCTTGATGCGATATCTGAACCCTGACCTGGTGTCAGATTGAAATAGCAGGGCATCTGGGCTCATTATCAGCCTGATTAACCACAATAATTGGCTGAGAATAAATAGAAAGTGTGGGCCACACAGTGCTTTGCTCATTTTCCTAAATGCAGTTGCTCAGGTGCAAGGACAATGGTCAACAATTTTACAATTTTACTTTGCTCATCATTTAAATGTATTGGAGAGGAGAGGATAAGACGCTGTTGATCAATTAACACAACATGACTGAGAGAGAGCATCACAGCGAGGAGTCGAGGATTGCAACAGAGTTAATAATTTATTCATAGATTTTATTTAGCAGCGAGGAAGACTAATTTCTTCCACTAACTGTGTTGCATGATTTGCTGTAAGGTAATTATGATTTATTTCCTTGATATCCTCTCTTGGAAGTGATGTTCAAGATCAATGGGGATAAAATAAACAAATAGTAGTGTTCTTTTTAACCTTTTTAGTCATTCCCTCATTTCATGCATAACAATATTGCGCGCAATCTTGGAATCGTTTCTACTTTTCTCTGCTTTCCCTGGGCTTTTTACTCTTTGGTGCATTCTAATCCTAATTCTTCATGATTTTAAGTCATTCATCCTCTAAGGTGAAGCTTGTTGGTCATGTGTGAGTGCTGTCTGAAGTGTGTCCGGTTGAGGTCTTCTCGTTATTCCTACAGGGAAGTACAACGTCTTTTAATTCGCACAAATAAGAAAAGGACAGGAGAGGACATTTAATCAGACACATTTTTTTAATCCATCCCAAAAGCAAGAGTTACAGGTGCCCTGCAAACAGGAGGCTCATACATCTGCCCATGTGACTGTTGCTAAGAGCCATGAAATTAAAGCAAAATGTATTTTTCGGAATGTCCCAAAGGAAAGCTGCTTTATCTTAGTGTCCGCTCTGGCTAATATATATCCCTGCTATATCCCTAATCTCAGCTTTCATCCAAAATAAATGAACATCGGTTCTTTTAAAAGCTTGGTTGATTTTACTCAGCTCTATACTTTCAGAATGCGCTGCTAGAATTTTTCTCACATTTCCAAGAGTCCCATCATTTAGCCTTTTGTTTCCTTAACGGCTATGTTTGTAAAAATCAAAAGTTCCCTGTAGCTTCAAGTCTGGGAATTACACGAGTAAAACAAGAGTACGTCTAATTATGTTTAAGTAGGCAACCTCAAATTTGATTATTGGAGATTTATGTGCTGTAAGCCGCCGTATGTTTGTTCTCAGACAGACCATAAACAAATACTGGGCTTTCTCTTTGATTAGTAGATCTTACAAATAAGCCTGAAAGCCTTTTAATTAGGGTATTGTTGATGAATCCCTCTGTAGGTATCTGATGGAGATGGCTGCTCAACTTTGCTAAAAGCCTGTGGCAGAATATGAGATGAGTAAAAAGAGAAGAGAAGGCTGAGGTTGGAGAATATCAATTTTCTATTTATTTATTTATTTTTAAATATCACATAATAAATTGTATCAAGTTAAAGGTTGTGTAATTTGGAACCAAAAGGTAATATACTTTCCCTCGACTCTTACAAATGAGTTATTACAAGGTTTTTTGTTTTCTTTAAAGACAGATTTATTAATCAGCATATCATTTTTAATTTTTACTGCTCTTGGTTTTGCCTATTTGGGTCTATTTTTTATGCTGACTATGGTAGTAATCACCGCTTTATGTTCCTCCTCCCTGTTAATCATGCCCCATGTTACGCTCTCAGAGCGGTTTATAACCACAGCTGAATATTTTATTTTTAATTGCAATCCTTAAAGTTGTTCTGGCGAGGGAAGCTCATGTATTGGGACTTGGTGATGAGGTGAAACTATCTTGTTCCTTTTTAAATACACTAACAAAACCACAGTCGTGGTTATGAATGCATGGTTTCCTGAAATCAGAGACCGAATGAAATAGTTTCATTGATCGCTGGTTGACATATATAGCTGCTAGGACTGTCCATCTGTCCGACATGACAGCGTTAGTCGTCTTCACACACTCTCTGTCAGCTTGACAATGTTCTCTTAGATTAATTGTCTCGCCTCAGTCCCTGAACAAAGGCTGTGATTAACTGGTATGTCCCTGCTCTGCTTTCTTTCTGCCTGTATTTAATAGGCCTGAAAGAACCACACAGGTCATTAAGTAGAGCAGTGACATAAAACCCCCTGAATGAGGTCCCACTGCCGACTAATTAACGCAGACGAAGAAGCAAAACCTTGTGGTCTCCTTCCTCGTCTCATAAATCAGTGAGAACGTTCGACCACCAATTTCCAGATAAAATGGCCTGAGAAATGGATGACCACAGCATCATTGCCAGCATCAGTGTGGACATTTTAAGTGGCATCCCCACCCTTACTGAAAAACCAGAGCGTGACGAGGCATACTTCTCTGTAGAAGAAGTAAAAACAGGCCAAAGTAAGAGTAAGCTTCCTACCGAGAGCCGCTATTCAGAAAAATTCTTTCAATGCATGTCGTTATAACCATATGTGTTGTGCTTACTGTGGAGCCCTAAGGACAATACAAAATCCTATGTTTACTAGTATAGTCTAGTCTCCATTTGTTGTAAATGAATCTAATTTTACAAACAAGCAGAGATGTGTTTGTTTTCTTTTAAATTGTTTTGTCAATAAGATGTTAAACTATCCAGATGTAATTGGAAAATAACGGCAGAAAGACAGTGTTGGGAAGCAGCACCAAATCACATGGAGTTTCAGTCAGACCAACTAGAACAAGACGTGCTTATGTGATAGACTTGCTTCATGGAACAGGCCTCAGGTCAGAGTGCGTGGAACCTGCTCTTTCTCTCTCATCATCTCCATCACTTTCTCCCTCTCTTTTTCACTCTCTTCTTGTCTGTGTTAATTTTTTTCACCCAAAGTGTTTACGGTTTTTCCCAGTCTTTTTAGTTTCATGTGTGTCTGTGTAGAAAATAACACATCGTCATATAATGCAAATCTTACTGGCCTTTTCAAGCTTCATTTTTGCAGCTAGAATAGTAATATGAAAGGTTACGTCATTGTAACGGACATGCCCACTCGTCAAAAACACTGAAGTGAGAGAAAAACCCTTAATTTTATCAAACAAATAAATTCATTCACTCAAATCAGCCAGCATGTTCAGAATCCAAAATGTTTTATTACCAAGCAAGTTAAGCCAACAATAAATTTGACCTCTTGTATAACCGGTGTATACCATACAAGTAAACATAAATCTCTGCATAAAAATCTAAAAATAGGAACATCTACAATGAGAGAGGCAGGAGCAGATGTCCAGTGTGAAAGGGAAATAATCCAGAGAAGTGCGTTAATGTGACACATTATTACTGATGGTGGATAAAATCTTACTCTAGTGGGTCATCATCACTGGGTCGCGATGAGGGTCTGAGACAGACAGCCAATGTAGCCTGACCTCACAGGAGCTATTAGTCAGATGATGTCTAGGGAAGAATGGCCTTTAAATGCCTGCAGTGCACAGGTAAACTTCAGCAGTCACCTGTGGATTCAGCTGCATGTCCTCATGATCAAAGGGTTGTAGTGAGTACAAATTCATTCACTCCACCTGTCTACACAAACACACACAAACTTTGACCTATGTCCTCAGATATGAAAATTAGTCATCTTGGAGTGCAATATCTTTGCAGCAAATAAAGCAGAAATATTTATAATAAAGTATTTCATGACTTTTATTACCTTGGAACAAATATTGCCTTCTGGACCTTGGTGAACTCAATGGATGGTACGGCCATGCCTGTGCAGTCATCTGCATTAAATATAGCTATCCGCCATGATGAGTAAATTGATTGAATAAATTAACTTGCTCACTAATATCAATCCTAAACATCCAATGGCAGACGATTAGATTTATACTGAAGCTGATATACTTTCGTTCAATTCAGTTTGTGTAAAAGCTTAAACAAGGGTATATCTCTAAAACTCCCCTGTTTTGTACAAGGAATCTCCGGGATTTAACTCCTCAACTTAAGTGTCTACTTATGTCTGTAGAACAATGTTTCTTAAATAGAGCTCCAAGCAGGGGAAAAGTATGAACTATCGGAGTCAATTTAAAGGTAATGTTTGGAGATAGAGCTCCTCCTGGTGTCGGAAATATACAGCTGACCTATGCCAAAATCAAACCAGTATTTCCTCGCCCTGAAGGCTATGGGGGTGTAAAATTAAAAAATGATCCATGAACTGTTTTTTGAGTTATGGGCTCCACGGTAACATGAAGGATCGGCAGCGGACGCAGCACAGCCAATCCATGATTTTCACTTGTCAAAGATAGGATGATTATCTCTATATTTCTATATTCATTGCCATATAACCCTAATTGAAGCTGATAACATTTGCAAATGAAAATTAGCTGATTCTGTGTTTATGTGATAACTTTCTGTGTTGACACTGAGAAAAATGATAATATTGAGACAATCAAAGCTCAGCTTTAGGGAAAGATATGACGGAAAACAAAAGAAACGGTTCTACTCACTGTGTCCCAAGATGGAAGTAACAGTGCATTATAAATTAAATGTATTATTATTATTATTATTATAAATACAACAATTTTTTTTTTTTTTTAATTCAGAATGTTGGACATATATTTGTATATTATCATACAGTTCCTTTTACTTGAACAATGAATACCTAATTTCACTACTGATAAAAACTCACAGTTTTGCAATCCATGCAGCAGTTGACTCCCAGTCAACTGGATGGATTCCTCTTAATTCAAACAAGATTCTATCAACTCATCAGCCGCACATGGACCGTTCCCTTTGGTCACTGACAGGGGCAGTGACAGCAAACCCTCTTTGAAAGGGTTTTATATTCCCCACCTGTCCCTCAGGTTGTAGCAGCAAGGACAGCAGTGTGGCAGGTCCAATCCTCCTTATCTTAATGGTATCCACCACTATCGCTGGAGAGATGGGGACAATCGACCACTTCCCTTTCTTTATCAGCAAAAACCAACCTTCAACAATCTGTTCTGCCAGAGCACACACAACCTTTCATTCTCTCCATCAGGATCCTCTGCCGGGCTTTTGCCGTCATTTGACAGCAGGGAAACATGAAAAGCTTGTTAGTATGTGTGTCTGATGTTGAAAGGGGAAATGGCCCTTGTTATGACAGTACCACACGCTTACGGACACACCACACCCAGCGTAGATGTCTACACTGGCCCCCTCTGGCTCTTTTCCTTGCACTGTTTCCATTCCCTTCCTCCTCATATCCCCCCTATGATGAGACCCATTCCGCAATGAGGATGTCAATAGAGACTTTTCAGATCAGTTAAGTAAGCATAGCCGCAAGCATGGGGACTGTATGATAATATCAAGTTTTCTTTCTGAAGTTGAAGCTCTGGGAAGTTTGTGTAATCACAAACTCTGCTTTCCCTGGGCTTTTACTCCACAGAAATGTGTTTTTGTTTAAACAGGCAAACTTCTAAAGTCATGACAACCTTTATTTTTGTGCCTTTTACACATGGGAGCTCATAAGTGAATTTTACCATGATTTACTCAGACGGATTAAATATGATTTCTGGAACTTTATTACATTGAGATAGTTAAAACCAGTCCCTCTGCTTTATACCAATGTAATGTTTTGTGTGTCTATCTCAGCTAAAGTTTGATAAGAAGAAAGAATCTCCCCACTGGACAGGCCGCCACTTCATTACAGGGCTGATACACAGAGATGAACAACTCTTTGTGATACATCCACACCTTGGGGCAATTTAGAGTCACTATTTCACCTGTCGCGCACATCTTTAAGCTGTGGGAGGAAACATACAGCCCTTACTTGATTTGAACTCTCAAAAAAAGTCAGCTGTGCAGTCCACAAAAGTTTACCATGTTAAGGCACACTACTGTTAAAAACAGTCGAATGGCAACCGACCATAAAATTCAAAATAGTATATACTTATATAGTCATGGAATTACTCTAAATCAATAAACAGTGCATAACAATAATTTTTACACATATTACTTAAAATTATGTGGAAAAACACCCAATTTCACTGTGAAAATATAAACCATGGGCTGGAATTTATTGGAAAAGTTCTAATTTCAAAAATAAGTAATCAGCAGAATGTTTTCTCTAGTATATAAAAATATAGAAATAATGTACTGTATTTGGTTATACAAACCTTTGCTGTGAAATAAATCATACTGCCAAGCTAGTTCTACTCAAATCTACTTGTGGAAAGCGATCATTAAAGTTTATTCATTCAAATAATTTAAAAATGAACTATGATTTGTTTGAAGAACATCTATAGATGTAACTCTTTCATTACATATTAATAAATTATTTCACATTCACATCCTGCATTAAACCAAACAAATGAGGACTTTGCAAAAGAAATTCATCTGATTTCATTATCAGTAACTTAAATGCTTGTTATTTATTCAAATGTTACCACTTAATTTGAATAAATAATTTTTTCTCCCCTAAAGTAAATCATTAGATAATTGGTTGTGAAGTCTTAAAACTCGGTTCTGGCTGTTCAGTTTACTTGAGGACTTGATTTGATGACTTGACTTGACTTGATTGCCTAATACCGACCAAGTAGAATTTAACATTATATGAATATCCACATGTGACACAACTTAAATCATTTTTGGTTTCTGTCGAATTCCTAAAATTCACCCAACCAAAATAATCAAACTGGACCACATTTGTCCTGCCATGTGAACGTAGCCTAGGTGAACACCAAATCAAAACTCGGACACAAGAGAATGTTGTGTTGGGTTGGTGAAAGGCGCTGCATTGTGGCTCAGGTGGTGGTTTATAGGTGAGGGGCAATGCAGAATGGACACAGCCGACATTAGAATGTCGAGCAGAATCCACCAGAGATCTGAAGCAAAGGGAGAAAGCAGATAATGACAGGGAAAAACATGCCAGGGAAAACCTGAAACTGAGGCCTGATAGTTCTTGATACCACAGTGGTTTGTGGAAATGATCTGGTGAAGGGAATTCTGACCAGGTGACATCTAGACTGACAGTAGATGAGCATCAGGTGTGCTTGCTGCAAACCCATGCTGTCAGAATCAGCCACGCCTTGCAACAATCAAGGACAAACACACACACAAACAGACAAACAGACAAGGGGTGCTTGAGCAAGTCAGCTGTCGAGAGCAGGCAACCATGACCCAAACACATCTATCAAGTACAAAGAAATGTTTTCATAAATTTTTCTCAACATCTTTCTGTGAAACTGTTTTGGACAATTAGCATTAGAATCTGTTCTCTCTTTGCATCTCAAAAAAAGGGACAGCCTCTCATCACAAGAAAATACATTTTTATCATAAAATGATTTGTTAATGTATAAAACACAAATAAATCAAAAACATTCAAAGATATACTAGGGAAAATGGCAACCCCTTGCCCGCAGCGTGAAATTCTAAAAAAAAGAAGAAAAAAAAAGAGTCAATGGACTAATCTGGAATAAAACACCAATCAGCCAAAAATATTCGAATCCCTGAGAGGGGTTGTGAATAACATTGAATATCTCAGCTTTTAGTGGGTTGTATGGAAAAATGGGCTCTAAGGGTCTAAATGACTGTGACAACGGCAAAATGGGTATGGTTTAATAACTAAGTCAGAGTTTAATAACTAAGTCAGAGCACCTCCAGAACTGCAGGTCTTACTGGGTGTTTTCAGTCTGCGGTGGTTGGAACCCGCTAAGTGGTCCGCAGTCTCATGTACTCCACAGAGTCCAGCAGATCCTTTCCCTCTCTGTGCGTCCTCGAGCCCGGCAGATCAGATAGTAGAAAATAACCGATCCTACCACACTGACATGGAAGGTTTGTGATATAGTCCTGCACACTCAGTGCTGAGCTCCTCAGTCTCCTCAGGATATGGAAGCAACCGTCGCCCTTCTTACACAGAACACACCAGTCCAGTTTGTTGTTGAAGTGAACATCCAGGTATCAGATTCAGAACACTTCATTGATCCAATGGGGTAAACTGTTTAGAAATAAATAGAAATAAATGGGATACATTATAGAATAATAAAAGAATGAAAATACAAGAAATACAATGATATAAGAATATGAGATTATGATACAGGTTAAATGAAAAAAGGCATATGTGCAAATGTAATAATAACCCAATATGAATGGTATTGTAGTTGCCTGCAAAGTAAAGCAGGTAAATATTTAGTTTTGTATTGTACCGCATGTAAGCCGAATACAGTACTCTGCTAGAGTTAAACAGTATTTTTTATTTCACAACTGCCGAAAAGTGTTCATCTAAAATGAGCTAATTTCGGATTGGTGCATATTTCTACATCCCGCTCTTCAAACTAAATCTAAATTTGGTTCCCAGTCTGATTAAACTAGACTTAAACTAGAGTCTTTTTTTATTTGCTCCACCATGGAAGTTTGGTTTTCAGCTGCGTCTGTTTGTGTGTTAGATTAGCAAAATCATGCAAACTGACTGAACTGCCCATTTGAATATGAAATATAGTTGGATCCAAAAATGAGTTTTCAGTGTGAATCCAGGTTTTCTTCACTTGCCCTAACATTTTCTTAAATTTCTCAAGGAAAAAAATCAAGGATACAGATGGAAAACATCTTGGTGTCTATATCTATAAGTGTGTGCAATTTGGTACCGAGTCAAAAGAAAAACTGAATCCAACAGATTTGGCAATCTTTGACAAAAAGTATATTCAACGTTATGGTTACAAAGTCCTAGCACTGTAATAATATTAATAATAATAATGTATTATTATTATTATTATTATTATTATTATTATTATTACAGGGCTAGGACTTTGATTTTAGGTCAGACTTGACTGATGTAGTCTTAACAGGTTTAGTTTCAATTTTCTATATCAGAATATGTTTGCTTTAAATATACTCTATTTGGTTATCATTTCACAAAGTACGATTATAATTGACACCAAAGCAATATCTCTGAGAGGATATTTTGTTTTTGAGAAGAAATTTGAGTAATTGCACTTATTCCTTTGTTTTTGTTGTTGATGTGTCCGTAATCTGTGCCTAATGAACGATGAAGCCTCCTGGCAGCAGACCATAATTGCTTGGAGCCCAACCGTGGGGGTGTAATTAGAAAGGCAGGGAGGAGTGTATGACTTGATGACTGGCACTGTAATGATAATGGGGTGCAACTCCACACTATTGTGGTCAACTAATCACACTGGACCGGCCTGAGCAGCTCTCAATGCAAACGAGCCGTGCCAAGAATACTGATCAGAAGCTCCCCAACAGCGCTCCACACCACTGGCTCCACAGGAGATCAGGCATAGGACTATGGCTGTGACCCGGCCACTCCGGTAACTCTGGCATTAGTGCCATCAAGGATGGACAGGTTTCATGTAAATAAACTAATGTCATCCAGCCACCCTACAGAGGATTAATTAATGTTCTACTGTCACCAATTTGAAAAGCACAGATTGTACTTTGAGAGTGATACAAAGATGAGAAAATCAACATAATGATCCATCAGCTTTTTACATCATAAGACATTTAAAAAAAAATTTTTTTAAAAGCAGCAACAAATGTTTCCATTTTTCTGGATTTTCCTTTGTAGCTGCATACATGCATCTGATCAAATACATTTAAGTTATCAATAAATGATTTGTAAGTTTTATAATATGCATCACTACAACCTATGATAAAAACAATTATAAATCTGCAATAAAAAAAAATAGAAAATATATTTAATGTCCAACTTATGTCTGTCTTGTCTGTTGAAATTTTCAGATCATCTTGAACATGGAGACATGGGTAAGCTGCAGTTTGTTAATCATTAAAGTAATGATAATTGGAATAATTTTTAAATGTAATCTTAGAATAAAACTTTTCGAAATTCTTGGATTTTTGTGAAGTGTATGGTCTAACAATCCAAAATTCTTTATTTTGATTGATTTATTTTTACTTTATTTTTTTCTGATTTTTTTAACTGATTGTTTTGGTATTACATCATACGGTTTTATTGTTTGGTTTCAGTCTTTAATGCTTGCTTTAATGTACATCCCTCCCTTATGGGAGGGATGTACATTAAAGCATGTACTTTAAGGTACATGCTTTAAGTAAAAATTACTTTAAGCATGTACCTTAAAGTAATTTTTAATTTAAGGTACATGCTTAAAGTAAAAATTAATAAAACCAGGGCAGGAAAAACAGTAACTACTGATAGACTAGAAAGGACAGCTATATGTGTAAATCGGTTTGCTAACATTTTCACTTACTTTTAGCCCTATAAGGTACAACGTAATTGTTAGTTGGTCAGCGTTAGGTATTTCAGGTTATTGTGTTGAGTACAAAAGTGGGGGAAAAATGCATTAAACCACGTTTTAAAAGTATGTATCAGCTACATATTAAACCTTTACAAAGGTTTTCCATCAAATCAACAGATCAGAGTAGGTCTGACGCTTGTGACATGTTGCATTGTACTGAATTACATAGAACGTCTAATCATTGTAAATTACAACTTCAATAATAATGTGACCAGTTCCTGAAATCTGTGTCAACGGGTCTTTACCATGACTCAGTCACTGCTGACAAGACACAGAACTGAGCGTGCTCAGTGGGAGAAAAGTCACATGAATCCTTATTATGGCTCTTCATAGCACTGCCCTCAGGAGATATCTGATGTAGGACAACATAGAAAGGGACCCATATCTGATTTGAAAAGTTTTGTTCTATATGGTTTGTTCTGTACACACTCTCAATTAAAAATAATCAGATCTGAATCACATACTAAAATATGAACTGTTTCCTGTAGAAAAATATCCCGTCATTAACTTAGCTAGTAGCGCCCCCTGCTGTTTAATAGTATGTCCTGAAGCTGAACTCGAATATGCGTCCGTTCCTTTAAGAACAACCGCTAAAGGTGCAAGGCATGACGGGAATGAAATGCAACAGCCAATCAGGTCACTGTTTTCATCGCGTTGTTATGGAGCTGGTTTAAATCATAAACGTAAATTTATATTTCCGTGCTGCAATTGCCATCGATGAGACAAGTGCGATTTTAACTTGATATAACCTTGAAGAATGACGTCAAAGGACCGACTGGACATTTTAAGAGAGCAAAACACAGACTTGTTGAACCAGTTAAAGCTGCAGAGGGAGAAGCTAGAGCGACTCCGCGGCCGATGTCAGAGCGGGACAGAGGATGGCGCAGCTGTGGGGGGAGATCCCCGAGATATCCGGACTCTAACCCATGGAAACCGCGATACAGCCAGGGCTGCTCTCGCCAAACCCACCGTCAGATTTGCAGGTAAAAAAAGTCCAATTGGGGTTTTGAAGTAAGCTACAAGTGTAGGCCGCGCAGCGCCAGGGGTCTTTTGTTTATCACGTTTTTCACTGCAGGTGTCATCCTTGTCTCCATTAGATACAAATGAAGCACAAGGAGGTATCCAACACACCATTCCAGCTCCATCTTTAAAATGTAAACACAGAGAAGCATCTACCGAGCTGGTGGCAACAGAAGCTGTTAATAACAGCAATGGGCATCTTCAAGACCTCAGCAGGATCCAGGACACGAGGCCAGTCAGCGCAAAGCCATGTCTGTTCAGTCAAAGCCGAGAAACTGAGGTAAATCTAGTTTGTTTCTGACATAAACAGTTCAGTCAATGTCAAGTACGAGAAACTGAGGTAAATCTAGTTTGTTTCTGACATAAACAGTTCAGTCAATGTCAAGTAGAACATCAACACCAGGCGGATCGTGTTGCCTAATTCTGACAATGTAAGTAGAATTGTCCAAACTGAAAAGATAATGATTCCCACTTTACTGGAAACTCATTTGCCCTTTCTGATTCCATAGCTAAGTCTTAGCCTTTTACACCTTGTGTCAGCCACCCGAGGAGAACATTTACATGGCCAACAATTGCATATTGTGATTAAAATTCAATATTTTACCTGTTTTCTTCTATATTGTCCTCACTGTTCTTGTCACTCACTCATATATTTTGTATTTGTGATCATACAACTGGGGTTGAATCCTACCAAGAAGCAAATATAAGAGATAACGCACGTATACATAATTATTTTCCATAAAAACTATATGTACAGCTTATGACAGTGTTGAGTTTACAGGCTTTCTAATTATTTTACAGTTGGTTGATTTTATTTTTCTTTCTCTTCAGCTTATTGGCCGAAAATAACCAATTTAGAATATTATGTTCACTTTTAATTTGCACCGTTTCTTTGTTTTTGTAGAAGGAGTTGAAGAGTCGAGTCTCATTTCAACCAGTTGAATGTGATGAGTTCTCTGCCCTAGACAGCCATCACTTACAGCCTTTACTCGGTTATGACTGGATAGCAGGTAAGTTGTATTGGTCTCGCTCTCTCTGTGCTTATTTCTTTTGTAGAACATTATCATCCAATTGAACCCTGACAAACCCTGTTCCTTCTCAGGAGTCCTGGAATCGAAGGACTCG
Source organism: Lophius americanus (assembly GCA_037951165.1). NCBI lineage: Eukaryota > Metazoa > Chordata > Actinopteri > Lophiiformes > Lophiidae > Lophius > Lophius americanus. Next base: position 7,031,993 of record JBBDHG010000021.1, read on the forward strand.
GTGATAGAGCTTCCTGACAAGTTCTTTAATGAGCTGCACACATTTCGATCTCTCAATAAAGATGAGTGCCACCATAGAACACAAGCGGAGTGAGTGTCACATTTCATTCTATTCACAGAATGATTATTGGTGCCATCCTTTTTCTATGATTTCAGATGGCTGACAAGTATTTAATCATTATTGGCTCCTCATAGATTTTCTGAGAATAACTATTCAGGCCCGCCACTGCTTTCTCACAAGGATGACCCAGAAGCTAATGTGGATAGTCATAAATGTAAGAGTGGTAATTTCTCTTTATTTCCATGTCATAATAACCTATATGATTCTTACATTTGCCTGGTCACCTTGTGTTCAGGTACATTCTCTTACCGGATTAACAGCAGACTGTTCCCAGTTCCGCTTCACTCTCAGGAGTGCTGCCCAGTGTGCAAAAAGCACAAATCCTCTCACCCTCACACTTCTACTGAACCAGCTCTCATCAGGTAATGATGGTATGCACTCTGCTTAAATTTTTATTACAAACTAAGAACAAAAGTGTAAGTAGTTCTAACCAGTTATTCGCTTTTAATTTTTCCTACACCACTTGTTTGATCACCAAGAATAAAAGTGGCATTGGATCCAAACATCATCAAGAAATACACTGGAGGCACTGTTAAAATGGGGGACAAAATAATAACAATCCAATAATAATCATCTAATTTTCTCTTTTCTGAGATGGACTTCTGCTCTTTCAACATTAAAAGTAATTTGAAATGTCAACAACATAAAATCATGTGTTGTATAGCCAAAGATGTTCTTAGTCGATTCACTCCATGAAAAAAGGTGGAAATTCCCACAGAGGGACGTTGATCAGGGACTTAGATTTTTTTATCTATGTTATTAAGAAATTAATTTTACAATTTGATTCAAATACAAGTTTCTGACGAATGTTCTGCCTTACTCTTTTATCTAAGGGTCAGCATCACTCGCTCTGCCATCTTGCCATCTTTCCAGTACAAAGCCCATCGACGATGCAGTTTTGACTCTTCTGATAGTTTGGGCTTACCATCGGTGAGATTTTAAATTAAGGAGACATTTTTTGGCTACTAAGATGTGTTATTTTTTCCCTCTGATTTTATATTCGTTGTTAACACTCCTACGGTTTTGGTCTCCGTTCTTGTTAGCACTGTCTTGCAGGCTGGTCGAAGAAAGGTCAGTGTGTGCTGCCGCAGTCCACCAGCCTCGATCTGCGCAGCAATCTGAAAATGAAGAACTCCACTGATCTACAGAACACGGAACCGGAGGTGAGACACTACAGGCTACCAAATGTATCCTAGACTAAGTTATTATAAATTGTTTTTTCACTGCAGACGTTATTACGTCTATTGGCAGGAAAACCACAGGATTAACTAATAACATTAACAAAGTATAGGTTTTAATTACCTCCACCAAAGAGGTCATGATTTTACCTTTATACCACAGATATGAAACTTGCATTGCCGAAAAAGGAACCAGTTGAATTCCAATGTAGATCGAGTGTTTGTCTTCAGCAGTGACTTTAACGTTGCATTTTTCAACATTTTCCCTAATTACACAAAAAATACTAAACAGATTTTCACAGAACTTTTTGAAGTGAAGGGGTATGTTTATGACAAAAGATCTTTAAATTCTGGAGCAGGTCCAGATAGGGGATGGGGATCCTCCCACTATCTAAAGATTTTTATATCTTTCTTAGTAGTTATGTTCTGTCATGCTATTCCTCCTTTGACATATCAAAAATATCTGCTTTAAAAAAAGTCTCTAATACCCTCAAAACAAAGTATTTTACAATGATGTCCGTCTCAAGTGTAACTGTATATGTAAAGCAATGGTAAAGAAAAAGGTGGTCCATTCATATATTGTATGATCATTTTTCAGGCTTTCTCCATTGCAAGAGTGTCTGCTAATAAGGTCTCAGATATGACTCGCTTGGCTCGTCACAACTTCCAGCACTTCTCTCACAAACAGAAACTAGGAAGCGCCTCTTACACGTTGCACTGAAAAACCATCAAAGTCTATGTTTTGGTGATTATAACAGTTCCTGTAGGGCATCAAACACCACCCATCATGATTTCCTTTGTTTCATTCTTGTGTTGTTCTGTATTGTAGGTTTTTTTTTACATTTGTAGGGCTTTGTTTTTTTATTTCAATAATGGTTTTCTTTACTTTCTTTGTAGAATGTTACACTACATGTTAAAAATTGATTTTATACATGTAAAGATTTTGTCAATGCGCAACAGTAAGTTTGAATGTAATCTTAAGCATGTGAATTTGAAACATGAGATCAATAAACGAGGTGGAGAATGAACTTCAGAATGGAAATATGCTTTATTTATCTTTGTATTTAAATAACTATTTCTTCCTATTTAAAATATGTGTATGATGAAATGGGGATCAGTTAAATGACGGCAGCATATTTTGTGTTGAGGGGTTACGTTTATATGTTATTTGTCCTCATCTGGTATACTGGGTGAACCGATTAAAACTCTTATCGCAATCAGCAGTTTTGTGAACGTGAAGTAGGAGATCACAGCATCACGCCACAGTAGAAAGGGACTACATCTTTCAATTGAGATAAATTTGAGAAAGCTTTGTCAATTTCATTACATTAAGGAAGTAATTTTAAATCCTCATTGTTTCTCAAGAACCAGTTCATGTCCGCCTTCCCAGCCGTTTGCGTTGTTGCCAGGTTCACAAGTGCTTGTGTTTTTAACTTTCTTTGAAACTTTTTCTTTTTTAGTGTGATGCGGAAACTGTAGGAGCAAAGCTGAGGCTGATTAACGGCACAGAAGGTGCAATTAACAGGAAACCCACACCAACTTATACTGTAGTTGTGATCTCACCTACGACACCCTAGTTCTTTTTTCTTGCAGCCTAGTACGTTTGAAAATATTTGTATAACAATAATGTATGATGGGGTTTTCAACTGCCATTATCAACAGAATGAAAGATAAAGACACTCAAATTTATTCTTCGGATTTGTTGTGGTTAAACTTCCAAAGGAGTTTTATGTAGTTTTTTTAGGTGCTTTTAGTTTTATTGGTTGTTGAATCTTCAACAGTTAAATGTTTTTAACTCTTTTTCATAGCAAAGAATCATGAGTGCTCTGGCTTTCTAGCAGGTGGTCAGTCAGTCTTAATCTCAGGATTGAACTGAAGATGCCATGACACTAGAGTTTTGTATAAGGTGAGGTTTACAGATACTACATTTAACTGATCCATTTGTTGACAAGCTGATACATCTGAATCTCATCCTGCCATCATCATTTATTATTGAAACTGAGTTTGCTGCTCGTGGCCCGATATTCTTTATCAGAGATCCCTGATCTCAATGGAATTTGGCCGGTTAAAAAAAGGTTTGATAAAATATATCATATATTCAAATCCTCAAAGTACACGAGTAAGTGTAATCTAACTGCTGATAAATCTCATGCTGTGGTAATGACCACACTAGTCTTTTCCACTTAATAGCCCCCACGTGTGGTTAGCAAATGTCAGGCGGCCGCTGGTTTCCATTTCACACGTTAAAGAGAAAAATAGGATCTGAAACATGTTCCTGATTATCATTGCAATCATCAGACCCTTTCTTATGCTCTACAAATATTCTCATTGCTTGGTGGTAGTGGTAAATGCACACATAGATATTAAAATATGCACTGCAACACACAAGTCATTTCAGCAAAGATAAAGCAGGTACGTTGTGTTCATACCTGTTTCAAGTCTGTCGGTTTAAAGTATTATGCTAAAATTGCATTTCATTCGACAGTAAGATACACTAGGTTGTCAAAGATCTGTGCACCAAAGCATGAGAGTTGGCCAAACAAGAAATAACTGCTTTGATTTTTTTTTTTTAAAGCAGCTTTTACTTCTACTAACGCACATTTTTTAAGGTATAACTTTCAAAATACAATTTCTATGTAAAAGATATTTAGCATAACAGGAAAAGAAACCCAACTGGACCGCAGTAACGAGGCTGCCTCTGCTGTACTGGAGAATGAGGGTGTGGGAGGGGAAACTTTATGATGACATGTTGCAGAAACCAGGTAAAGCACGGTGGCATTCATTTTAGTATAACACATAAATGTACTGTGCTGTGAATGAGTTATAAAAAGATGTGTCAACTGCAGTGATATTAGAGGGGCTCCACAGTGTCCAGTCATAGCCATGACAGGACTTTTTTTGAGCTAAGCTTGTTTGAAAATCTTTCTGACCGAATTTCCGTCTTTAGAGAAGAAGAAGAAACCATTGTTTTTGTTTGCTTTGCTCTCAGAGCAGAGTGGAAAAGGTGGTAACCAGACTCTATGCTGTATTCGGTGTAGTTTGTCGGCTAACTGCACTGCAATGAATTCATGACTGTAAATCCCATCAATATCCGGTTTCACATTCTGTTATAACTAAAACAATAAAGGCTGCACAACTTTGTCTGTTAACTGTGCTGCATCTGGACCTGTGGGGGAGACGGAACAGAAAATCTATATAAATCCACTTCCTGATTTGTTTTGAATTTAATTATTCTGAAAAAAATAGTCAGTGCTGCATTATAATCCCATTGTAAAAATAGCAAAGACATAGGAAATCAACTTGTGTTCATCTAAATTTTTCTGCAGGCTTGAAGTTGATGATTAATGATATAATAACTTGTCAATGAAGGGCTCTTTATTTCAAATAGCAGTTATGGGTCCGGATAACTGTACAATCAGGGTTTAATACTGACACACAAAAAGTTGAATCTTCCATATTGAAACTTGATGAGTTCTCTCAAGTTGATTTAATAAAACCAGCTTACTTCACCACTGCTGATTTAAATGTACGAATGCCAGTAAGTTAGTTAGAGCACTTTCTGTGTTCTGTTTAGCTTTATAAAATTCTTTTATTTAATCCACTTGGATTCAGTCTATCAAAAACAATAAAACTTGAAAGTAGTTGTGATTATTTTTTCATTGTGTAATGAGCTGTAGGCCACACAAAGACAAATTCAGTATATTCTCAGGCTGAAAGCACTGCATCCATTTTTAGTGTCACCGAAACTCTTCCTAGACTCAATATTTCCTCACATGTGACCAGGGAATGTAGGTTAAAGCCTGCCTTCTTGTTTCCTTCCCCCAAGCACTCTGTTCAGTTAAAGGAAATTGCCCCTGTTTGCACTGACTGTCGACCCGCCCTTGTAAAATGATCAGTCCAGTTCATACCCTGGTAGCTGTGCCCTCCACACTCTAGAATTTGTTTTAAAGAAGCGATGGAGGACATATTTGTACTGCTGATTCTCTTGAGTGCCCAAACTACCAAGGTAGGTTTGTGTGTCTAGTGTTTCTACGGCTGTGATCCATGTTTCCAGTGTTTATCAGGTATATGGAGAGGTTAGATATCAGCCAGTCATTCAAGATTGACTTACCTATACTATTGTAGTAGATTAAAAAAGCAGCATTTAAATTGTTTAAAATGAGATTTCATGAACCATTAGCATAGAAATAACCTCATTTATTTAAAGAATTCTCTAAAACAATATTTCTGTATCTGTATCCTACCCAGCAGTTTTGTCCTGACTGTGTAAATGTTACATTACAGAAGAGACTTTTATTTCGACAGAAACAAAGTAGAGTTTTGATGGTACAAACACATGCTTTTGGTTGTTTGGCACTTGATTCAGTTTCAGGTTGAATGTCCTATTGTTTAGAGCTCCAGTCATGACATGAGGTCCTGCAGTTTCAATGTTGGTTCCTGAAAAAGAAGTTTGGTTAGTTCAGACGTTTAGCAAGGGGGTAAAGAAAGAGTGTTTCAATAAACAGTGAATGCTAATGCAGAGGTTTATCATGATCAGTGCTTCTTGTGTTACCTGTGGCTCAGACCAAAAAAAAGGTTGTGCTTCTAAGGTAGCACTTGAAATATTTCCTGACTGCATGTGAGAAATACATGTGTGTAGGGACCATGCCTGAAGAATTTTTAAGGGCCCTGCAGTGACAAGAAACTGTGCAGATTAAATACCTCTCGTACAAATTCAGAACAATTGCTGTCTGTTATTTGAGCATGTCTGTAACTCAGGTCAGCAGTATTACCAGAAGGGAAACAGTGGGCGTAGGTGTGGGTAGTTTGCCCCGAGAATAAAGCTTTGCTTTAAATGGTGAAACCTTACCATAAGAATCAGGTTTGTGATAAACGTGATTGCAGGTGCATTCCATGGAAAAGTGTCTGAGACAAGATTGTGCTGCAAATATTTTCCACAGCAGCAGCATAAAATTCACGAAGAATCGCTCACATGAGTGAGAGGATTAAAAGACACAGACTTATATGTTCCTCACTAACATCATCTGTGCAAGATCAGCTGTTCTGAAGTCTCGTTTGTTATTCCTTTAGACCTATTCTCAACCTTATGAGGTTGACCCAAGTGGAAAATGCCTCAACAAAGTGACTCACTACCGCTTAGATGGTTCGAACCTGTGCTGCAAGAAATGTCAACCGGGTAAGTGTCTTGTGCTGCAAAGACAGGAAGGACAGTAAGTTTCCTATTTACCAAATAGACCCACCTAAATGTTGGCCCATACTGCTCTCATTTACAAAAATATCTCAGTATGTAAGCAATCTAATCAAATGTGCCATGGATGTGTAAAACAGGCTGAACAGCCCTTTATAGAACAATACATTTAGTTTCCTTTCCATTGTGAGAGGTAAGGAAAATAATTTGTATAATTTAGAGCCAGACTAAAAGCTAACCATGACAGTATCATCTCATATTAGGACGTTTCATTCAGTATACATATAATCAGATAATCAATAAGAAATTAGAAGAGCGCAAGGGCAAAAAGATTAATTGGGTTGGGTTGAAATGCCGAATTGTCCAGTGTGTCAACCGCCACTAGTCCAATGTCAGCTGGGAAAAACCCCAGAGCACCTGAGACCCTGATCAGGATAACTGGTTCCATAAAATCTATGGACGGATGTAAGCCCATAGTGGTGCATCTAGTGGCAGTGGATGTTAATTGTAAAAAACATTCTGCCAGATGTAACCATTGTCAGCATGGCCTAAAATGTACAAATGAAAAGTACTGAAACCGCTGAAACTGTTCATTCATTAATAAACTATATTTTTCTTGAATTACTCTAAAACTAATAATGACACAATTTTTTGGAGGTAGGGTTGGATGGTCACAGAGTCATATTATGAGAGTCAAACTATTGTGGCTCTTTTGCTTTTAGGTGCATGGAATCATGGATAAACTGGTTTGCATTCATGAAGGTTTGGGTGCTGTCAAGTTCTGTTTCTTCAACTTTTGGATCATCTTAAAAAAGTGATTCATGACATGGCAAAATAGAACCATATTGTTGTTGTTTTATTTTTTTCCAATGGAGTCTGATGGAGAGTGACATAACTGCTCTTTCTGGTTGAAAAGGGAATTTATTCTTTTACAAAAAGTCTGTTTCCTTAACGAATTCTCTCCATTATGACATCTGATAATTAGGTGAAAGATTTATATTGATCAAGCTGCTCCCTAATGAAGCGTGTTTTACACATTTGTCTTTTATACATACATACATGTAAACACAAGGCTAGATTGGTAAACATCAGTATTGAAGAGTAAATCAGGGCAGGTTTATATTCACTGTTATAATAGTTCTAAAACAACAATAGCATGTTTATATTGTATTCTCAATGTGTTCAGGAGTTCGGATTGGACAGAAAAGCCAGTTAATGATTGTTTCAAAAGTAAATATTAAGCTAAATTTCCTCAAACCTCTGCAGGTGAATATGAAAATTACACACACCATGACACAGTTCTTAACCACACAACCAGCATCAAAATGAAGAAAATAGGATGTGAGTGATGATGGGAGACAAGAGAGTACAAACATACAGCGAGCTAATAGCGGATCCTATTCATCTATTTAACTTAAAGATTTATTATAAATGTAATCGGACAAATTTAAGTTTATTTTTCAGAGCATTTTAACAATATGTCAACAGACGTTTGAAATTTGGACCTTTTTATTAGAGCTGATTTTATCACAGTTATATTACGATAGACTGTTTTTACAGGAAACTATGCAGGAGCTAATAGCAGGCCCTTTGCAGCCTCCTGTTGTTGGGGATTTCATATCAGTGACTTCACTTTACTGTCTTCTCCTTACGACTGATAGAATTGCACCTTGCATTCACCACAACTTTCTATGTTTTAGTTGTGAGCTGCAGTGATCGGGCGTTAAAATGTGTTGATATGCTCAGACAATCCTTTGACTTAACGTGCCTGATCATCATCTCTTACATTCACCGCAGAGTTAATCATTCTGCATCTCAGTTTTTATGCATTGAGTGGGGGTAAAACATTTGAATGCCTTTTAGGATGTGTATATTACATTTCATGGCCTCAGTCTCTAATTTCAATGACATTTCATGAAATTAAAGCCTACCCTACAGGTGTCACCATTTTGTTTAGGCTGTGCAATGATTTAACCGTTGAATGAGGCTGAAAGAACTACTCAGTACGATGAGTTACGATATATGAAGGATAATATAAAATTAATCTTTTAAATTGTATTTCTCGTTGGACATTTGGAGATACAATGCCCATGTACTTGTACATGTACTGACATGCTGATTAATGTGCATTTATATATATTATCAAGGAGAGCGTCTGGAACATGAATGCTCCACAACTAATGAGACGAAGTGTGAACCATGTCCATCAAATCAGCACATGGAGCAAAGAAACTTCTCTCCTATGTGCTTCTCCTGTAGGAAATGCCAAGCAGGTCAGTAACTAAATGTAATAAAAATCCATTTTAAACATATTTGTTATTTTCAAAACTTTACAGTGTTTATAAGTGATCTACTCTTCTACAACCAGCCAAAGGTCTGATATATATCCAGAACTGCTCCTCTACCACAATGTCAAAGTGTGGGTGCCTCCGTGGGATGTATTGCATCTTGGGATTTGAGAACCCGTACTGCTCGTCATGTAGCAAATACAGTCTATGCAAAATCGGATATGGAGTATATGTCCCAGGTATAGCACCTACTTTATTATTCTTCTTCTTTTACATCTTAAGGGGTAAAATCTGTGGAAGGCTATCTTGCTAACGTTAGGGGCTCTGTATATTTACTGCAAATAGCATGTGCAGATTGGTAAAAATGAATCCACTATAATTCCCCTTTGGATGTTGTGAAGTGTGAAAGTCAATTCATTGATGTTACTTATTGACTACTTATGTAATAACTATTTTATGGAACTAATTGTATCATACACATCATAAACATCATATACCATTGAAATATACTCATAATACATTGTAAAAATATTACATACATATAACATTAATATTAAGCCTGGCACTGAAATGGTAGTTAATTGAGACATTTTTGGTTGTCCTCAGGGAAAGCTGATTCAGATGTGAAGTGTAAACAGTGCTCCGAGGGGACCTTCTCTGATACACTCTCCTACATGGACCGCTGTCGACCTCATACTAAGTGCGTGAAGGGCAGTCATATCTGGAAAAAGCTGTTATGAGATCTCAGATGTTTGACCTCTCTTTCTCTCTCCAGCTGTCATGGTAGGGATGTTGTTAGAAAAGGCAACACTACCTCAGACACCGTCTGCAAACCTGAGGTTATTATATCCAGCTTTCAAACCTCAACAGAAATGATTCACATGATACCACGGACAGATACCAAGATCCTGCATCGACCTAATGGACCTGAAAACATCAGCCAAGCTGGTTCAGATGCAGTGTATGAACATTCAACAAAAAGCCCACCACCAGGACCAGCATCTGACAATGTACTTGGTAAGGTTACTGGTTTGTAAGGAGTCATCATGAAAAAATTGTGAGATCTAATCAGTATGTGATCATTTCTCTTCATTCCTCTTCATTGGGTAATTTCCTCTCTGTTAGTTGCAGCCATTGCCGCTACAATTGGAGGAATACTGCTTTTCCTTGCAATCATTCTACTATTCCTTTGGAAAACCATGTGGACAAAGGGTACGTTTTCTGTTTAAAAACTACATGATTTAAGTGGAAAAGCTATAACTGTATGTGTTTATACTTTATTTATCCATAGTATGAAATACAGAAAGATAAGATGACAAATAACAGTTGTTATCACAACCTTACTTATTGTATGTTCTCACACAGATACTGCAAAATCTGATCGTAAAGAAGTTGCAAACGGAAATTGTGAGACTGGGGATAAAGTGAGTCCCACTTGAGATATCTTCTTTAATGCCTTTGAATATGGTTGCAGTCCTTCAGAATACTAAGCACTCACTGTTTCATGTTTTTCTGCTGCAGATACACCAGGATTATTTAGGGGACACCCAGCTGACTTCCTTCACAGTAACTTTACCAGAACAACATTACCTGCTGGAGAAAGGGAAGAGAAGCAATGACCAGAGTCAGTGTAGTAACAACACTGAAACTTTAACCAGAACAGAAGACGGCAGCAGTTATGAGTCTATTGGTCCTTTGCAGTCCACCACAGCTGAGGATCAACACCCTGCACAACACGCAACCTTACTTTCCAACGCAGAGGCTCTTCCTTCCCAGACTAGTCTCCCAACACAGTCCTCTTCCCAGCCCACCAGTCCACAGATAATAAACGCCGACACCACCAGTCCCCAAGTCAATGTCAACATCACATTCCACATAGGAAACGGGTCCAGCACAAACCTGTCTGTCATGTCCACGGACATGAGGCACGTAGACTCTCAACTCACCTTTGGGGAAGAAGAAGAGTCCTTCAGTAATCCGCAGCAAGAAGCCGGCAAACAATCACTGATATCAGTGCAGGAGAGCATAAGTGTATGAACAGTCACCAGCATGAAAGATTGACATTTTTTTGTTTTGTGTCACGATACACCAAACAATCTCACTCTGAGGGATGCACTTTTGTTTTTTTAAACAACAACAACAACATAAGGTTTTCTACTGCTTCCATAACAAATAACAGCCAACTGTCACCTTTTCTTCATCAGTAGGCAACATCAAGACAATAGTAGACAGTAGTAGACAGAGTATTAAACCACATCTCCGACTTATCCAAATGAAATATATATCCCCTAAAGATGTATGGAGTACTGGGGCTATGACCTACGAACCATCTGGTCTCTACAGTATATAACCAATGGGAGAGATGTTTCAATATCCTCAGCAGAAAGTGAGACAGTATCTGACAGTGAATGTTGACTCCACAAAGGAGTCAATTGGAGACACAGGAGTCCTGTGTCTCCAATTCTCTTCATGGACAGGATCTTGTTGTAGGGAGGAAAGAGCTGAGACATAAGGCAAAGCCCTCGATTTACCGGTCCATCTTTGTTCAACCCTTCACGTACGGTCATGAGTTCTGGTGACGGAAATAATGAGGTCAAGGACACTTGCGGATGAAATAAGCTTTCCTTTGTAGGGTGGCTGGGCTCAGACTGAAAGATATGGTGCGGAGCTTGGAGTGGAGCCGCTGCTGCTTCACGTCAAAAGGAGCCAATTGAGGCTTTTCGGCCATCTGATTAGGATGCCTCCCCTTTGGAGGTTTTTTAGGCACATACAAAGCGGGGGAGACCCTGGGGTAGACCCAGGGGTAGTCCCAGAACTCATTTGTGGAACTGTATATCTAGTCTGGCTTGGAAAGGCCACAGGAAACCCAAGTGTGATCTGGACAGTGTTATTGGGAAGCGGTATGCCTGGAATGCTTTTCTTAGCCTGCTGCCATTGTGGCCCGACCCCGTACTAACAGAATAAAATGGATGGATGGATGAATCGACAAAAGCTGTACAATTGGTGGACTTTATTTTGAATCTAAAAAGTGCACAGAATCTATTTTGTGTACAGAATTATCCACTAATTTATATATCATTATTACATGTGATATGGTATGGTAATCTGTGGAAACATTAATATATTTAGATATTTTCTATAAGTAGGCAAAAGGTAAAGAATACTCTGTGCCAAAACCCATTTTCCTTAAAATAGTAGGTTTTTAGGGTGCAACACCAAATTATATCTATTTTCAAAGGTAAAGGTAACAAGTAGTTTAATAATAATGGAACTCCCCGGCGTTAAGTTACAGCTGATGCAATACTATATAAGCAGAGTTTTTATGTTAGAGCTAATTATTGTGGGTATACATCTGTTAAGTTTTATTTATAAAAATCATCATCTGGTGTACACTGTAAAATGTTTAATAAGAGATGTGATTGAGTGAATGAAATATAGATAAGCATGGTTAATGGAAAAAAGTGAATGCAAATATGTTAAATATGTAGTTAGCAAATTCACACCTCTAACTGTAGTTGAAAAACAAGTAGTAGAGACTCTAAAAGGATGTTATACAAAGACATCCTGACATCATATACAAAAAAAAGTGTATGCTTTGACTGAACTCCAGAAACTGAGTCTTGCAATTGGCCTTTTTCACAAAATGACTAGATCAGGTGGCTGTAACTGATTAGGAGTACACACTACAGTTCACCAACTGACTGGTAAGAAAAATAACACTTTTTGATTTTACACAAGAACATCTTCATTTGTTTATAGCTTGTATATTTGTTTATTGCCTTGTCCATTTAATTTTAAATTATTGATATGACGTTCGTACTGTGAGAGCTCAGTTAACCGGAGTCAAATTTCTTGAATGCATATACATGGCCAATAAAGCTGATTCTGATTTTCTTCTGTGGACACTGCTGCCCCCTGCTGGCTTAATCCTGACAGCTTGAGAGAGCCACGTTTACCAGTGGGCTAATAAACGTTCATAAAAACGTTTATTATCACACGGGTAGTCAAGATTTCCTGAAATATATACATTTTGTCTTAATTCACAGTGACTCACGACGAGGGTCATGTTTGTCGTGGTGTTTAAGTGTGTATTAACTGTCAGGGGCAGCGATGTCAACCAGGAGAAAGAGGGAGTCTGAGCCGTTCCATTGTTTGGTATAATCTTACATTGCCAATTTATATTTCTACACATTCCCGAACCACTTTCATTCCTGTAATAAAAATTAATTAATTTCAAATCAATTTAATAACGTTTTAAAGAAAGGCGGCTGCATTCATGTAAATGTTACATTTGAAACCCCCCTATCACTAAGGACACTTGGTAGCTTCTGTTGCCGCTGTGTGTTGCTCTTCTTCCTATAAGACACTTACACCAGAGTCGTTCAGGTTACAACGGAAAGACCAGTAAGTGGAAGTATTTTTATCTTTATACTTATTTATTCATTTGTTCATGAACTGTCATCTTTAGATATAGATCCCTCGTATATGCCCCTTCTGAGTCCACATTATTAAATAAGTGTTTCACGCCTATTTGTGTCTCAGCTCCACTCATCCTCTCGCTGTGGTGTCGTGGCGCTGATCGGTTGTGTTTACAAATGCAGCTCACGAGCAAGGTGCAGGAAGCCAATTAGATAGCATATATGCTAAGCTATAGCACACATTATGTCTCGACAGTTTGTGTTTCATGGTCAGAATTAACAAGCAAAATCTAGGCTGTTGAAACCATCTTCATGGGGGAGTTTAAAATGAATCCCCTTTGGAGGAATACAACAGAGGTTAAACACCTGCAGGTGTTTCCTTGGTTGTCGGTGTTGACAGATCGCTATCCAAATCTAAAAATGCTCCAGTGACGGGTGAAAAGGATAATCCAATGTAGATTGAAAGCCAGGTAAGACGGAAGTTAGGTTGTAGTGATGTCAAACTGGATTGCATTGATCCTCTGTGGCAGATGACTGTGGCATCCAAATTGAATGTTTTCATGTATATCATTGTGAAGTTTAGGTGACTTAGGACTAATACTCTATACCCAGAGAGTTGTTCTTTTTTTTTTTGAGTTTAAAACGATTCAAAATATTTGGTCGCAAAATGATTGAGGATTTATTTTTTTGTTGATCACATCTAATCATCAAAATTCTACATCCAAACCCCAAGTTTTATCACTGCGTAAAGTTACAGCCCATGCGAATATGTTGGCATAAAACAGGATGATGAATGGGTTCTTACTAAGCTTTTTTATTTTTATAAATGAGCAGGCAGGCCACCAGAAATTACTGTGTCCCATAATTAGGGTAATGGACCCTCAACAAATCTCCTTTACTTACACACACTTTATCTTTTATATGAATATATGTGCATACTCATCCCTCATTTGCTAAACAAAATCCAAACATCTTTACTATTATCCACATAATCTCTCACTGTTCTATTTATCCTGGATGGGATTAGCTTTCTGATTATTATTTTTGTCAAAAACCCTCTATCCACCATCTCCTCCTGCTCATAGAAAAACACAACTGAATAACATTTTAAGGAGAACTTGTTTTTCACTGTGAAACTGGCTGCCTCAAAGCTCTCTTTATATTATTTCAATAAGTGATTGAGAGTATGCTAGTTAAAATTTGCTTTTTGATATGTTATATAAAATGAACATGATTACTGCTAGCCTCCTTGTTCCCGCCTTGAAGCTGGGCTTTTCTTTCTCCTACTTTGAGTTCCCCTGTTAATGTGTAAGCAACAGAGTCTCCTCATGTTAATAATTTATTTGTTATAAATGTAGTAGACCATGCAAAACAGTGCATTATTAACTATTTGGGTATCTTATTGTTGTTATTTTCCATATTTTAACAGAGTTGGTTAAGGTGAAATCCCAAAGATTCCTGAAGATCCTATCAACTCCTGCACGACAGTGAAAAAGTCTTTTGAAGATTAAACAGAATATCCTACGCCCAAAAGTTCCCCTATTAAATGCCGCTCAGTCTTTGCATTTGCAAATGGCTTGCTGTTTAAAGGACGAGCTTCTCTGTTCCATCTGCCTGAGCATCTATCAGGACCCAGTCAGCTTTGGCTGTGAGCACTATTTCTGCAGGAAGTGTATAACTGAGCACTGGAGCAGGCAGGAACCTCACGGAACCAGGGACTGTCCTGAGTGCCGGAGGACCTTCACAGATCCCCTCCTCTCACCAAGTCTTAAGTTGTCCAACATTGTGGAGCGCTACTCAGCCTTCCCGCTGGACGCAATCCTCAACGCTCAGAGGAGCTCTTATCCCTGCAAAGACCACGAGAAGGTCAAGTTCTTCTGCCTCACTGACAAAAGTCTGGTGTGCTTCTTCTGCGACGAGCCAGCTCTGCACGAACAGCACCAAGTTACCACTATTGACGAGGCTTACGAGGAGATACAGGTCAGTTATAGGACACACACACACACACACACCCACCTGACAGGTCATTAGCAAGGGTGAAGCTGTCCTTTTACTAAAACACATCAGCACTTTGTACCACATTCACCCCTGGGGAACTGCCCAGAATGTTCAGCCACAGTCATCTGCTGCCACAGAGAAGCTCCATATTCTATTTTTCTTCTCTTATTCTGACCCAAAGTGGACATTTATCAGATGTTTTACTGGAATTAATTTCTAAATTTTGGTTCAAATAACATTCACACTGCCATTTTTTAATAGCAAACCAAAAGAGACAAAATACATATGGATAAGGTTACAACTTAATTGGATAGCTTTTATGACATGTTATGACTTATGCTGTACAACTAACCTTGATAAACAATACTGTGTGGTGGACAAATGTGCTTGTTGGATTTATGTGTCTTTGATGATTTTCTGCTCAACTGTGGACTCCTGAGGAGCATAAAACTGTATGAAGGACTCAAAACAACTCCTCAAATTAATTAGACATGGCAAGTAGGAAAGTACCCTTAAGCAGTTCAGCCATTTGGTGTTTCACAGATGAGAATTTTTTGTTCATTAGGTGTCGAACGCCCTTTAACGATTTTTGCCTTTCAATTATTTATTTTTTTGAAGTTTTTAAAATCAAAATGAGAAGTGTATTTTAAGTGCTGTTGTTTTGCAGGATGACATTCCAAAGTAAGGTATGTTGGCATTGTGTATTTGTTCCGACTTGTTGAATTTAGGTACGCTCCGTCTTCCTAGCAGTTTATTTCTTAAACAAATTGTATGGTAAAGTGAAAATTAAACTTTCAAAGCCTCGTTCATTCAATTATATGTTATAAGTTGCCTTTGTTCAGGGACTTCAGGAGCTGGTTGAGCCGAAAAGTTTCCAGGTTGATCCTCTGCCGCTTGTTTTGTATTTACTGGTGTTTCAAGCTTTAGGTTTTTTTCAGCCAGCCGAGCGATCAATGCACTTCTAGTTATTTGGATAATTTACATCCTTAAATTACCTGGCTCATCTGCAAGTTCAGTCATTAAGTTTTTTGACATGAAAATACCCCGAGCCTTCATTGGTATTGTATACAATGGTTGTTTTAAATTCTGCACTTAAATTTGGGAAATACTTTATCGAAAGTACAACATCAATAATAATAGTAATGCTAGCGATTTAAATTATGTTGAGATAAGTTGTGGCTTGTCCTAATGTAGATATTTCGACTAGAAAGTTAGTTTAATGAGCAGAAGAAAAGTGAAGGAAAAGCTAAAGATTTCAAATATTTAGCATGTCAGTGACTTTGAAGATAAGAATGTGCTTATTGGGCTTAATTTTAATATGTCAAATATATGTACACTGACTCAGACTTTCCAGAATAACAGAAGAGGTTCATAGTTTGCTTTCTTTCTCATTGTTGGATAATTCCCACCAAGCCAAAATCCAATAACTGGGAAAGAAAGAATACATTCCCCTTCCTTCCTTGATCTCGTATGCAATGAAACAAATTCTAGTCTTATTTGATATAGTCTATCTCACTTCCCATGTCTGATGACACTGTTGCAGATGTTCAGATTGGATTTCTTGGCAGGCTTCAAGATGAACGATTACGAACTTGACTGAAATGGTTAATGCTCACTTTTGAAGGCTTTACAGGTCAAACCAGAGAACAAGCCTCATCAATTGTCAGACTAACCTAGGGCTAGGCGATTGATTGGAAAAAAGATTTCGATCTTGATAAAGAGGTACAGAAATTCTGCAGCTTTTTAATTTATAATGTGAGCTGCAGCAAATCTCTAGTTTAACTAGCTTAGCCGCAGCTTGTTTTTAACGAGAGAGGTCTGTGCCTTTAAGACCATAGCCTGGTAAGTGCTAAAATAATTTTTAGCTTGCCTGAGCTCTATCTTAGTGCTAACAAGGAAGTCTACTGAGTAGCTGGAGGGCTAACATGTAGAACAAGCAGAAACAGGAGTGGTACTCCATCACTCATTAGCTCCTTCTTCGTGTGATCTTTTTCTTTCTACTACTTTTTTTTCCTCCAGCCAGTCTTGCTAGAATCCGACTGGCAAGCCGGATTTTAAGTGAAAAGACACAAGGCCCGTGGGGTTTGGGCCAGGCTTGATCATTAGTGTTTCGAACGCGGACCGGGTTTCGACAAGTATTTAGAAATTCACGATAGCCAATTTTACGTGATGTTTTTCAAGATATTGTGGTGAAACACAGCCCAAAACAGACCCTTTTGCAGTCGTTTACTCTGCCAGCATGTGTAATCAGGGTAAATAGATGAGAAGCATGGTAACAACAACCCCTGAAAACTTTTTTTTGGATATGAAAACAGAAGGTCTGCTGGCGCAGTCAGTAGTCTCTCATACTCAGTCGGGCTTGGAGATATAGATGAGTGCGCCGTAGAGAGCTGTGTGAGTTATCTCTTTAATGCCCTCACATATCTGTCTGTCTTATTCACAGACAGGGCACAGCGCTTTATTATTTCTTGTGTACATAACGTAGTTCAATATGATGTAAAATGAATGGTAAAATCGTGGAGAGAATTGTGATCTCAATTCTAAGCAAAAAATCAGTCATTCAAATCACGAAATCGCCCAGACCCAGACTAACCTCATCTTTGCTTTTTTTTTGTCAGAGTTCCTGATTATTAACATTGAGTTTAAGGTCATATTACAATTCTGTCAATTTCCACATTTTGATATGAGTCCGTCCTTGAAGAAGAGGCTCTATCAGCCCCACACTATTCATTACACGGCCATCTTCCATTTCCCTGAAAGTGTATCTTGACACTGGCCAGCTCATTTCGCCTTGCATGCCCTGAATCAATAATGGGATATATGCGTAGACTGCAGCTGAATTTCATCTCGTGGAGAAACCAGACAGAAACGAGAGTTAAGATTTTATTTGGAATTGCAGATGTTTTTCCTCAGATTGCTGAGCTCTTGGAAGACTTTTGGTTGGCCTCTCTGGAAACAGATCATTGTTATTCCATGTTCTTTACACTGGTAGATAATGAGTCTCCCTTTGCTTCTGTGGAGTCTCATAAATAACCCTGAAACTCTTCTCACACACACACTTCCACATGTCCTCTGGAAAGTCTTTTGATTTTGCCACAGAGCTCCTGTGAGACCTATGAGCCAAATTCATGATTCCGAAACCTGTTCAATTTTGTTTGAAGGTCAAACACTGTTTTATAGGGGATGAATACAAAATAGAAGAAATCAGGAGGGGATTAAAAACTTTCTCACAGCATTGTAACCATCATGAATAATACTGACTGATGTTATACATCATTGAATTCTAAATAGTGTAAGCCCCCGTGTTGGAATTTGGAGTCAGGCATACAATTAGTTGAGAAGAGAATTAAAAATTTAAATCTGAAACAAATGTTTACAAGGAATTAAATTGATTCAATTAATAGATTACATGAAAACACATCGTGAGCAAGAAAGTGAGGACTATACAACCACAGCTGGTCCCCTCTGTGTTTTGTATTAAATGTAATTAACAGTGCTCTTGACACCAATGCTGTCCTTAATTTCCAATCCAGCTCAAAGCCGGAAAACTGAAAAAAACGTCCAGAGCTGTATAATCTTGTAATAGAAGTAAAGCACTGAAAAAGCCCTGTGAGACGAAAGTCTGTAGATGAGGGGAGTCTGAATTTCTATACGGATAACCAAAAATCTGCATTTTTGTGTTGAATTGTTTGACAGTTTGGTTCATGGGTTTGGCATCAAGCAACTGTGCTATTCTGTTTCTTGATATATCTCTTCACTCAGCCTCGGCAGGAGTGATTCAGTAAAACTCATTTGTGGGCTTCTTTTACGTCTCAAAAAATATCCACAAAGAGGGTGGAGAATACCTTCACTCTGCTTAGAATTTGCAAATATTATATAAAGGGTCATGTTTTTTTTGCGTCACTTCTTTATTTAGCGATCGTTGGAAAAAATCAGGAGAGGGAAAGGGAAGATGATGTTCAGAAAAGAGCCTGGACTGCTGTGGTATGGACTTGATGCATTGCACTCACTCTACCCAGAGTGTTACCAGGGCACCCGAAGGGGAAACAAGCAGCAAAAGGCATCCTCATGTCTGAGTATTAATTGTTCAATATAGTTTATTGTTTTTCCTGCAAGCAATGTTTGCTTTAGGTGATCCTTTCAACTCATCTCTGACTAAAGGAGCAGGATGATGCAAAATGTCACACACATCTCCTTCCTCAGTCAGAGATGTGATGTGGATTCTGTGCCTCTGTGGAAAACATGTGAACTAATGATATTTAGAGTCCTGAACTGCTTGTCAAAGGGTTTTTGTAATGGGTTGCAGGATGGTGGATTGAGCAAACGGCCACGTCCACCTTTGTGTGTTTCTGCTTCGTCATTTAGCGCCAGTATCCTGGTTTCTTTGGGAATCCTGCGGCTAGATTTGGGATGAGGTTTTATCACGGTTCCACGATTGGTATATGATGTTTACATGAACAAACACAAGATGATATACTCAAGAATCCCAATTATAATCGGGGTACTGGTGTTCATGTAAACACAGTCAGTTTGTATTCACTCTCTGTTTTAATTCGCTGATAACTCACTCCAGTTTTAAAAGTAATTTATTTGATTTTCAAACAGGCCAGATTCCCAATAGACTCAGTTAAACAACCTGTTATATCACGACACAACCACTCCAACTCTTCACTGATGATGTGTTTGGCTGGCCAGTGATGAGGGCGGGTCTTGGTTGGTCTGTGGCCGGCTGTAATCTCCTCAGCCTGGCATGGCACTATGATGACATCACGCCCTGAAACTCGTTTCTGTGTTAAAAGCTTTTCCTCATGCTGATTTGCATCCTTTCCCCTCACATAACTTCTACTGTAGTTAGATCTGCAATGCATAAACACATCCAGTACCTTGAGTGCTGCAAATATAATCTGGCAAAATTTCACCCAGCACATAACTACTTCTTTGTGCATGTTTCCAACATAACGGTTGTTACGGTCGGATTGGAAGGGATTTGTCCACTGCCATACCATTTACTACATGGAGCAGAGATATCATTGGGAGCAATTCAAATAATTCTGGACCATTAATATTACAAAATCTATGCATATATAGATAATAATAGAGATAATTCAGAAACACAACTGGGGACTTTCAACACCCGTTACATCATTACATTACAATTTTGTCCGCCCTGATGGTATTCATGATTCATTCGTTTTGCTTAGGCGGTGCCCAAAAACACGTCAGTGCTTTACCTAAGTTTATTATTTTTCCTGCAAGCAATGTTTGCTTTAGGTGATCATTTCAACTCATCTCTGACTAAAGGAGCAGGATGATGCAACATGTCACACACATCTCCTTCCTCAGTCAGAGATGTGATGTGGATTCTGTGCCTCTGTGGAAAACATGTGAACTAATGATATTTAGAGTCCTGAACTGCTTGTCAAAGGGTTTTTGTAATGGGTTGCAGGATGGTGGATTGAGCAAACGGCCACGTCCACCTTTGTGTGTTTCTGCTTCGTCATTTAGCGCCAGTATCCTGGTTTCTTTGGGAATCCTGCGGCTAGATTTGGGATGAGGTTTTATCACGGTTCCACGATTGGTATATGATGTTTACATGAACAAACACAAGATGATATACTCAAGAATCCCAATTATAATCGGGGTACTGGTGTTCATGTAAACACAGTCAGTTTGTATTCACTCTCTGTTTTAATTCGCTGATAACTCACTCCAGTTTTAAAAGTAATTTATTTGATTTTCAAACAGGCCAGATTCCCAATAGACTCAGTTAAACAACCTGTTATATCACGACACAACCACTCCAACTCTTCACTGATGATGTGTTTGGCTGGCCAGTGATGAGGGCGGGTCTTGGTTGGTCTGTGGCCGGCTGTAATCTCTTCAGCCTGGCATGGCACTATGATGACATCACGCCCTGAAACTCGTTTCTGTGTTAAAAGCTTTTCCTCATGCTGATTTGCATCCTTTCCCCTCACATAACTTCTACTGTAGTTAGATCTGCAATGCATAAACACATCCAGTACCTTGAGTGCTGCAAATATAATCTGGCAAAATTTCACCCAGCACATAACTACTTCTTTGTGCATGTTTCCAACATAACGGTTGTTACGGTCGGATTGGAAGGGATTTGTCCACTGCCATACCATTTACTACATGGAGCAGAGATATCATTGGGAGCAATTCAAATAATTCTGGACCATTAATATTACAAAATCTATGCATATATAGATAATAATAGAGATAATTTAGAAACACAACTGGGGACTTTCAACACCCGTTACATCATTACATTACAATTTTTTCCGCCCTGATGGTATTCATGATTCATTCGTTTTGCTTAGGCGGTGCCCAAAAACACGTCAGTGCTTTACCTAAGGCCAGAGAAAACCTATTGATGGTTATAGCAGCAAGAAGTTATGCCACAAACACACAGGTTGATCATGAATATGCATTGGCATGTTTTCCGTCTGCTTGACGAAATGCATGATGGTGTTTAAAAGGGCAGAATGATACCATCAGCTTTTTCAGGCACTCATTTGGTTGTCAAAAACAGGACTGCCTTTCACTCTATTTATCAGAGCCTAGCCGAGAGCTCTCCTACACTGAGGTTTCCATCACCATGCATGGCCGTGCTGCTGCAGTAATGAGTCAAGCACTTTCAAGGGCACCCACGATTGCCTTTTCCCCCGTGGCTGTCTTCAGCATGCTTTCCTGTTGCAGCTCTATCTTTCCTACTCCCTCACTCTCATTGACTTTCATTTCACCTTTCATATGCTGTCTTCTCTCTGCCTCTGTTTTCAAGATCTGTGGCTTTATTATATACCACAGGTCTTGTTTAGTAAACAATACTGAGAAAGCATGTTCCCAGTATGCCACAAATCAGTGAGTGTGTCCATCTTGGTGATCAGGCAGTTTAGGTGGCAGAGGCATTCATATGGGAATGGAGCCATGGGGAAAGAAAGAGCAGTCATTCCATTAGAGAAGTGCTGTCATAATATCCTCATTGAGAGAGAGAAGGTCGCCTGCACTGAGCTCATCATTGATATCACGATGATACTTGAAGCAGGACAGAGCCAGGCTGCATGTTGCTGATAGATTAGAATGAAAGAGCTGCATTGATTTGAGAAAGTAGAGCTAAGTGAGTCAGATAATGGTGCATCTGTTAAAAAAAAAATGTAGTGTCAATAAAGGGCGAACCCTCCTATTTAGCAGATGTTTCACAAAAAGCATAGTAACTCAATATAGTCATTCAAATTTACTGTGCTTATAAAAACCAGCCAGAGGAGTGTGTTACTCCTTGTTGAATTGTAGTTTGTTTCTGTTCAAGTTTTTTAAGAATGTACTTTATGAAGAGGACCATTTCTCTCCGATATCAGATTGATGTGGGGGGATTTTGTCGCACCCAAAAAATGAAATGGACGGCTACAAAAATATATTGATTAATTAATAATTATTGTGATTCTCTTCTTCTTTTCAAACATTTTTTCACTTTTTGCTGATTTGTCCCAACCTAGATCTTTTTTCTTTATACATAGTGTGCATATTCTAAGGAGTAGGTACAATAATTTCTCTAAAAATAAATTGTTTATCAAGCCTGCACTACCCGAGAGTGACCCGAGTAAACCTTCATTATTGTGACCCATAAATTCTCAGTATGAGTACTTGACTATTGCAGTTGGATAAAAGTCACAGCATTAAATTTTATTAAGGTGGTAGTATTTGGTGTCCCTTCTGAAAATGTTAAGAAAAAAATATTAGATATGCTTGTCTGTGTATTACAGCCTTCAAATTACATCTTCTGAAATAACCATTAATTTGGGTCCACAACATGATAAATGCATTACTATTCCTAGATTTTGTTGTTTTTTTTCAGGGCTGTTGAATAAGAAATTTGTTTATAGATTCATATATACTTATATAAAAATACACTGCCAACAGAGTGTATATTTTCATAGCATCATTATAAATTGTGCAACTTCAAAAATAGCTTCTTCTGAAGAGGTGTGTTTTTTGTTGTATTACAATTCTGTTGCAGTACTCAAACGTCCACACATGATATCCATCTCAACACGTAATTACAACTCAATGCAATGTACTTTTGAAAGGCATCAGTAATTGGGAATCTCTTCTGTCTGCAAGCAAAGCATTAAGGCCTCGAGGAGTGCAGTGACTTACGAGCAAAAAATATGGATCGCTGACAAGGAGAAGTATACTGGTCATCATTATGAATTAGAGGAAGTGATGTCCTTTAGGTTTTGAGTATGAAAGGGAAGCTTAATACTGAGATTGGGCTCCATAATGTGAGGCAGATCAGCACGGAGATCGGTGACATTGCTATAAAGTTTAAATGACGACCAGGAAGAGAAAGATCTTTCACAGGTTGAAAACCTTTTAAAAGAGATGGGTATGAAATGAGAGATTGAGGAAAGTTTTAGGCAGAGACAATTGCAGACATTGGTAAATGTTAAAACATTTTTTTTGGCAAGTGATCACAGAGCACCTTTTACTCAGGCTTCTCTGAATATGTCAGTTTGGTATTTGGATGGATGTGAACACATTACTGCTGCAGCCCTGATATTTAGAGCTCTGAGCTGCTTGATGGGCTGTGGAATTAAGAGATTATTGGCCATTGTTCTCAGTGGTGGGGGCATGGCAGGACCATGCTAATCTCTTTTAATGTCCTGTCTCCATGATATGCTGCAGATGATTTAATTAGACATGCTGCTGGTAGGAGTCCTCATTTACTGTGCAGCTTCAAATCAGCCAGATCTGACCCTGTCCCCAAGCGAAGCAGACGCTGAGCTGAAGGAATAGCGGGAGACTGAAAACATCAACTTGTTTAATGCCTCTTAAATAAAGCGTCTTGCTGCATTTCCGTTTACCCACAAACCTGTTATTATCTCCTGCAGACCAGGTGCAGAGGGACAGGAGATGGTTGATAGGCAGCTCAATCCTTGGAAAGCTCCCAAATGCTCAGTATAGCTCTAGCTGTTGGAAATTGAATCCAATTTAACAACAGCCCTTTTCAAAGCATTTTATTTATCAGTCAAAAATAATCAGTTGATTTTATCCTCTGTTGAATGGAATGCATCCAGTGAAAGGGACTTAAGTTTTTACTGTCCTATTTGATCTGTACAATATTTGATAACCTCTGAACTGAGTGCGGTTTTAACTTGGTTTTATGATCCACTCCTTACAAAATATTAAAACGTTTTTTATTGCTTGCTGACCTAAACAGTATATGCATGTAAAGATTGAGGTCCTTTTCTGCTGCTTTCTTATTATTTAGCTGTTGCGTTGGGCGAGAGATCTTCCCAAAAACAACCTTAAAACAAAACAGGTGTTGAAAAATGTTTATCTGACACTGTATATTCAGTTTTTCTGCCAACATCTTGTTTGTATAGTTCTAGATAAGACATGTAGATAGAAATTATCGCAGGAGCATGTAGATCAGTGGTCACCAACCTCTTCGAAGTTGAGATCACTTTTCATGTCCAAATATAGGCCAGGATCTACTATTCTGAAATATAAGAATATAAGGTTTATAAAGGTTTGTGGTAAATCATACTGCCTTTTTTGTTTTTGTTATTTTTACTTTTTTACTTCATATTTTTTTATTTTATGGCTGTTACTGCAGATGATTCAGTATTGTCATGAGCTGCAGGGAACTCGAGGGGACTCGCCAAAGCTATTCCTCATCTCAAGACAAAGTCTGCCCTCCTTTCTTTAAAAAAAAAAAAAAAAAATAGTTCCAAAAGGTTGCTGTAGAGGACACCGCGTATCAGTTTTTTTTCCATTGGCATGGAGTTCCTATTTCTCAAGTAAGTTGTCGTTTTTTTTCTTCTTTTAAATGAGCGCTGTAGTAGTAACTGACGGGTATTGATTACTTATTTACTATGTATTCTTTGTTTTCTGGATTATTTGCACAAAGCACAGAACTTTACTTTTCGCCTTGACTTACAATTTACAGTTATATGTATCAGTGCACAGCTACGGTAGCCTAATGAAGACCTGGGTCGGTGGACAGTGATCGATGTTGTATGAACAAGACATACCTGCGTTTTAAAGAGATATTTACTTACTGCTCTGCGATTTACTGATATTCTTTACATGATATTCCAGACTACCGTTTGTAGATAATTCGATTTCATCAGGGGATTTTATAAAATTCAGCGGCGACTAAAGGCTATATTTAAAATTCATTCATCTGTACTACCAGTGTGTGCAGAAACAGTGTGTTACTTTACAGACTTGATAAAATGGACATACATTCCAAATATTTATTTGATGGTGTAGGGTTGAGTGAAAGAGAAGTAGGCGCACACTTTATTTGGTCAAATAGAGCTGCTGGTGAGCTGCGGCTGCTGTCTGTGTAGTCGACACCAAACAGCTCCAGCAGAATAGCTTCCAGCTGTACCGAGCCTGCCAAGACCAAGTAGAGTGAAACAAATCTGTTTGTCATCCTTAACATGTTCATGACGTTTTGGCTAGTATGCTTCGACGCCGTGTTATGTCTGCGGCTGACAAGTACAGCATGGTTGTAGATTAACAACTAGCTGATTAATAAGTGTTCCTGTAATCCTAAGAGGCTTTCTGTAAAAGATGACACAACTGTGTATTTGGTTGAGTTGCAAATCTGCTGGCTGCGAAACATATCCAAGGGTCATTTATAGGGAGTATTTGCTCACTCTGACCACAAATTCTAGTCAGTGCGCAATAACAGAGATAATGCAGGTCTTAAGAACACTGTGGTCTGAATTACAGTTTAGTTAGTGTTTTAGATTTGGATGCTCAGAAAAGCCTGACTTTTGACCTTTTTCCTTGGAAAATTAGAAAAGCCTAGGGTCACTAATTAACCTAATACTTTGAACTGTGGTAGGATACTCTGCAAAAACCATGCATAGAGTAATTGCCGCCCCAGGTATCACGTTTTCAGGATACCTTGTTCATCTGCATCCATAAATGTCACTCTCTACCATTTACACCATAATCTCCGCGATCTCAAAACATAAAAGTTGTTGAGTCATTTAGGTTACTACACTCAAGCAAGAATTTGGTATTTTTTTAGTTCATGAAAAAGAGGAGGGGTTAAAAGACATGTAAGTAAAATTTGGCCGGGGAGGAAGCAAGCTAACTCCCTCTCCTTGTCTACCTGAATTTTTCAGGCAGAAAAATGATGCGCAATAGTCTATCACCCAAACAAACTGGACAAATATCAATGAAATTTTACTTCTACCATTTAGGGGTTCTAAAGATGGGCATCTCATAGTTTCTTAAATTTTTTATTTTTTAATTTCTTTAATTGTTTTTGGTCTTTTCAATATTTATGTCCATATGGTCATTCACCTTTGATGCGAGTCTATCCACATAAGCACACACTAAGTTTTTGCAGTATCAATGGGCATCTGTCTTTCGTTTGTTTGTTTTTCTTAGGGTTGACATTTGCCCCCCCCCTGATCTAAGGATTATAACAAATGCTGTTCCTCTATGGGAACTAAATAAATCTAATTGCTATCTAAATAGTGAGAAACAAATGGCATGCATTCAGAAAACTTTCAGAGGATTGATGTTTATTCATATCACTAATTCAAAAAATGAATTTAAGGAATTCTTTTGTCTTGAATGAAAAGGGGATAATCCAGCCTCACCTTTTCTCCTTTTATGCAAAATCTTGATCAGAGAAACTCAGAGTTGTAGGTTCTGGAACCTCTGGCTGAGTTGATTAAATCACAGCTGAATTTGTTAACTCTTGAGTTAAAATCATGCATAAGGGCTTTCGAAAGCCATCATCAATGGAGCACTGATACAGTGATAACCATGGCAACCATTGATTTTGTTGAGAAAGCTCCTGCTTGGGGTAAAAAAACTGGTGAGCAATGAAAAGACTTTGATTGCATGTGAGAGCACATCCACAGTTGGAGAATGTTATACAGATAAGTCAGGAATAAACACACATCCAAAATGGGTCTTTCAGTCCTCTCCTGACATAAACATATCATGACAAATGAGAGACAGACATGTCACATCGGACAGTTCTGCCTCAGTCTCAGCAGGAGGGAGGAGTCAAGATAAACTCAGAGTTTGTTGAAGAAAAACCATCCAGCGAGCAGGTTAGGTTCACAGTTACCATGGTTACTAAAACTCAGGGTTGTTAATAAAGTCAAGGTTTCCATTAAACCTGCTTTCGGGAATAGACCTCAGGTAGAATTTCCATATGATATTGTTTAAACAAGTTAAACTGATGATCCCTGCCTTTTTCGACTAAATCTAGATGTTTGTGATTCTTAGGAAAAGCCTTTTGGATTTCATGATACAGTGACAAAGTACTTTTTAATAGCTGTTTATTGTTTAGGGGTATTTTTCTTACCCTTTTTTTTTATCTTTGAGGATGTACAGTCCTCTACAGGGTTAACATATTACTTCATAGATTACCATAGTGGTCCATTCAAACCAAAGGGAAACTGTAAATTTCCCACATGTACTGTGAAATTCTGTTCATAGCTATGATTTATGATTGGAAAAACTAGTACAGCTGGGCAGTTGGAAGATAGGAGCCTCAGGAGAGATTGGGAAGCACTGAATGGCTTCTGTGAAGCTGGGGACTTTATAAACAGCAGGCTCGCTTTTATTGCTCAGATTTCCATTCTTCTGGCAAAGGAAATTTTCTGTTTCTAGGAATTGGCATGTCCTGTGCTGTGCTGGGCTGCGTAGATGATCAAGCTGAACATATATTGGTCGGAGACCCGTTTGTCTTTGTTTAAAGCCGGAGACATCCCACTGCTCTGTGGCCTTTCTAACGCCACAAACAATTCCCTCTGTTTGCCCTTCAGCTTGGACAGGAACCTTTTTTGAAAATTCATGAATCATTATAATTTACAGACAGAAGTATAAAATCCAACATGCAGTGTTTTATTTATTTATTTATTTTCCTGTGACTTTTCTTGTTGCTTATTCTGTGTCCTACCTCACTCTAGCAAATGGAGCAGGAGCCTCTGTGCATTCATCATTTACATGACGTGTCCTATATTCAGAGGACTAGAGGATGCTGCCAGCATTAGCATTTCCATCCCATCCCCACTGCTTTTACCAAATGTTTTCTGTTGAATAGAAGTTTTACACATACCTGTAGGGGTCATTTGTGATCTGGTGTTCTGTGGAGCCAGTATCTGTCGATGCAGATCCGTTTGTCTGTTGCAGAATGATTCTAATATCAGGGTTTCTGCCAGATCTTTGGGTAATTGTGATGAAACTGTACTAATTTGTAATATCAGATATGTCCAGTGATTCATTTAGCTGTTGTTTTTACATATTTAAGATAAGTTAACTTTGATGGGAAATTTCAATAGTATTAATTGTTGATTTTAAAAGAAAAAAAAGGAAATCGCTGAAATGATGACAATAAACTTACCAAAAATTTTTTTCAACTGTCAAAATGACATGACTTGAGTACATTTATCAGATGTGTCAAAGCTCCATCTGGAGCCCCCAAAACTTTAATACAACTTTTCTCAGATATGCAGAAGCACTCCACATGTCTTAAACAGACTGTGATGTGTACAATGTGTTGAATCTGGTTTGGGTGTTTGACTTCTTCAAGATATCATACTCAACAAAGGTCTGTCAAGATGGGATGTGAAGCATCACATGTTGCTTTCCAGATTAAATACTGGAGTTATGTATGACTGAAACAAAGTCTTTTTTTCATCATATATTCATTTGTTTGTTATTTTGTCAAATAATGAATTCATTATATAATCTATAAATGTTGAAAATTTCCACCAAACTATTACAATCCCAAAGTAATATCTGTTTCTTTTGGCCTTAGTCCAATCAAAAACGTATTCCTTTTTAATAAAGTACTACTTGGATGTACTACATTTGAACAGGTGGAACCAGAGTTTGGAAGGGTTAAATGGTTTTCAATATCATTAATAAATCTATTATCAAACTTTGGATTTAATTTTCAGTTGAATTTTTTGAACACTAAACTGATGTAACAAATATTTAATTAATTAAATTACTTGTTTGTAGCTCTATTGAAGAAAAAGAAGAGTGGCTGAACAAGAAATCTATTGTAACCGAGCAGAGCATGTGGTCTGGCTTGAAGGAGGTTTCTACTGTGTGCTTCTTATATATTTATAAAGTCACAGTACATGCACACATCCCCATCC
This sequence comes from Lophius americanus, assembly GCA_037951165.1. NCBI lineage: Eukaryota > Metazoa > Chordata > Actinopteri > Lophiiformes > Lophiidae > Lophius > Lophius americanus. The sequence continues at coordinate 7,061,354 of JBBDHG010000021.1, forward strand.
CCATGTCCTGTACAGGCTGTTTTCACCCCAGGTTGCTACGGCCCATCATCTGACAGATGTTGTAGTTGAATAGTGTGTCTTTCCTGTAGATATCTTAGCCATTCCTGTGCAGTCAGCTCAGCTGGCCTCTGCCTGCACTGCTGGCTGAGCTCAGACGGTTGGGACAGATTTGTCCCCTTGGAGAGACTGCAGGCCCTGCTGATGCTAGAGAAAACAAGGCTGCGGGATTCAAGACACAGCTTGAGCTCAGTTTGATGTCTTGGAACAAAATACACCAGAGTTTGCAGTTTGGGACAGCACTTTTGTTTTTCTGTGTTTTTTTTCATTCTCTTTTCACAACTTTCTGTTTTCATTTAGCTCTTAGTTTACCAAAATCGTGGTTTGCTCTTAGTCTAAATAAACCCATTGATGTATTGTTTATGAAAATGATGAATTTTATCGTGATAACGTATTTTGAAAGATTGGGCTTTTTCAGTGTGTTGCATTCCCAGAGCTCGTTGCTTTGCATCCTTTTTCACTGAATTGCTATTTATGTGACACCAGAAGTGGAAAACGGTTGAGAAAATATTTTGAAAATCTTGTACCTCAGAATGCAACCCATGCTGTATGTAACAGCCAGAACATCTGTGGTTTTGACCGGAGTGACTACCTGCTATTTGCTTCTGGAGACCATCTAAGTTCTTTCTCTGCTGCCTGTGTCAGTGTCTTTGTGAATCTTGGTTTTACATTGAGTAGCGCATTGACAATATGATTATTTTCATCAACTATTCCATTCCTTTTTCTTTTTTTTTGTCGGATTATTCAATGTGTCAACCCACTTTGCAGCTCCACTACAGCTGTGTTCTGAACATAAACATTTTTTTCAGTGTGTTGTTTTCTTGAATCCTTCATTGTTCATGGTGTTTGTTGACCGTAGTGGATAAAGTATCCAAATCCTTTACTTGGGTAAAAGTGCAAAATGAAGTATTACTAGCAAAACATACTTATGGTATTAAAGTAAAATTACTCATTCGGCAGTAGAATGGTCCCACTCAGTATTTACTGACATCTCATGTTACATAGAATTTTTTTGGTTCACAGCATTAATATATGGGCCACTGCTATACTATACCGCTATACATGGGAAATGATGAGGTAATCTTACTACTTTTTACGGTTGGGTCGTTTCATCTTTAAGATATATTTTTCATCAACCTCAACCTGTTTTCCGCTATATGACATTTTCCAGACTGTCCAAGAGTTTATAATAATTTATTTGGTTTAAGAGTCAATTGAAGATATATGAAGTATATAAAAACTTTATGCTGAAAATTGACTGTTAACAGATAGACAGAAAGTGAAATATTACCCTCTGAGATGTTGCGGACTGGAAGAATTATCTAGCTTAAAATGTAAATACTTAAGTACACATTTGAGGTACTTAGTACAGTACTTAAGTTATTTATGATCCACCACTGTTAATGGGCACATATTTTTGATTATTGGACAGAATGTCATCGCATTAATAAATTCAGCGTGTCGCTGTTTGCCGATAGATACGGTAAGATGCTGAAACTGGTAGCTGTTCATGATGTCTGAGTTGATGATGGACAATTCAAGTTAGTAATGTTGTTCTTGGCCTTTCATGCATTCATCATCGTATAGCAGTTTGTGGTGTGCTTGAACTGGTTGAACAAGGTAGTGGTGTTAGTTTGCGGCACAGCCACAATTTTTAAAGTACTGTCCGTCATATGATTTGTTATTAATATTAAATTTGTTAATATCACTTGCACCTAACAATGCAGGTAACGGCAGTAACTTTCAGGCATTGGTTTAGGACGCTCTGGTTTCCTTAACAGCAGCAACATAGAGAATTTTATAGAGAATTGTGGGAAGCTAAAATATTGATAGAAAATGCAATACAATTAATTGTGCAGCCCTCTATCACGTGCGGTGAAGGGTCTTCACCATTCGTCTCTTGTCAATGTTTCATCAGGAAGATGATGACGGGCAACTAATGCTTATAAGATTTCGAAAGCCATCATCAATGGACCTGTTTCTTTTTCATTTCTGTTTTTTCCGTCTGATTTCACTCATCCTATACCTGATTATTTATCTTGGTCCCTGCTCTGCCTGATATTTTTTTCTTTCCATCTCTACCTGCGTGTGTTTTCTTTCAAGTAGTGACAGATGTTCATCTCAATGTTGACGTTTTTATCTTTTCTCTTGCTGTGTCTAGTAATTTATGGTTTTTGCAACCAGGTATATCACATGAGTTGGGCACGAATAAATCATTTTGCACTTTTAATTCAATTCATTCAGCCCACCTCTAGAACAAAGCCGATAGATTGTTGCTGTTCAGTTCATATTTACAATGTTTTATAGAAAGAAAAACACAGAGCAAGTTCTGTCTGCATAACGTCCTACTGTTAAGTGCTTAATGGAGAGTTAAGCTTTAAATTCAAATCAGAATTTACAAAGAAATCCCTCACCGGGATTCACTTTCAAACCGATATTCACTCCGTTTATTCTCTTCACACCCGAGCCCGAAGTGGATTCGATTTTAAACCAGCCCAAACAAACCCATCAAGAGAGTCCTCCAGATCCTGATTGAACACATAACAGTGAGTGGTGTGCAGCATCCTTAACAAGCTTTGTCTAAAGGTTACTTAACTGTGTGGACAAAATTATGGAAAGTATTAGGTGTGGTAGCACAATGATTGCTTCTGCCTTTGTTACTCCAAGTCCATAACCTTAAACCCAAAGCGTGTTGTTCCTGTGTGGTATATTTCAGACCCAGTCCTTTTTCAAATCAGAACGAGCCTATAAAGCTTACAGCCAGACTGTAACTGCTGCTGTCTGTTCACTCCTTTGTCATTGGCTGGGGTCCTATTTAACCACACTGTCTGCTGCATGACAGATTTACCCCCTCAGCTCAGTGAAGGTTATGCCCTACCATCCTTTTACAAATCACTTTCTGTTTGAATTGTTTGGTCAATGATAAACAGAGGAAAGCTGTCATTATCCATGCAGCATATTCCCTCTGCATTCTGTGAGTAAGAGATGAGTTGCATGTTTTTCTCTATTTTTATTCCCCCTCGTAGGTGCGCGTGGATGAATCACTGGAAGCTAGCCCTGTCCGTGTATGAGTAGAAGTTCACTTCAGACACTTCATGCTTTTACTTTGCCTCTTCATTTTAGTTTAAAGCAAATAACACTCACACAATATCACCGTAAGGAAAGTCCGAGGAATCTTCAGCACATTTTCGACGCACAATTTTCCATTTTATTCATTTTTCGCCCAAGTACATTTCCACCAAAACTGCTGACATGATAGTAGAGGAAGAAGAAGAAGGGAACGACAGCTGATTATAATTCATTTGAGATGTATAATCCCTCACCCATGACCTCAATTTCCTGCATCTTGAAGTCCTGGGGAAATGTCATGTCAGGATTGCATAGGCCAGATGTGATGGACAGGAGAGAAACGCCTCCACACATGGCATAGGTACACAAAGCTTCCAATCAGCCTCCACGGATAGCTGCATTAATTCGGCGGCTCATTTTTTTTGTTCTGTTTTGTCACATAATAATGGTTGGCTCCCCATGATACACACTCTAGATGCCAGAGATTATTCCTCCCTGTGTACTAATGGACACCACAACTGTAGCTCTTTCCTTTTTTTTTTTGCCAGAAATGTCAAAACTAAAAATCTCCATCTGTAGATGCTCAAAGGGCAGTTTTTGCTTCCAGGAAGATTAAAAAGGATTATGTAATTTCACGTCATGGAGGGAGGTTTTAGTTTAGTTTTGCTGTTTCTTAAGCTAAAATACGGTACATATTCTGCCGTGGGTTTAATATTATGATTAAGTTCTATTTATTAATGGAAACAGAATGCAAATATCCAGTTTGAAGAGGATGATGTACAAAGATTCATCCAAAACTCCACAGATGATTTTGCTTTTCAGAGATGATGTTGGTTCGAGTTGAGACGTCAATCAATTGTGCCCTCTAAACAGTCGGTCAGACAATGTGCGGCATCACAGTGGAGGAGCATGTTTTCGCTGCCAGTCTGTCAGTGTTGTTCTATCTCAGTGTGTGGGAGAGGCCTTTGACCTGATGCAGACAAGAGTGTAGCGATGAGGCGGAGAACCTGCTGAGCCTGCCAAACTCTTGTTATTATCATGGAGAGTCACGCTCCCTTGCTGCACCAAACATTTATTTCCATTGTTTCTGTCCTTAAGAAATATTTTCAACAGCTTGCATTTTAAGAGCTGATGATCAAGTGTAGTGAAATTGATGCATCATTTTCTTCCCATCTTCTGATACCTTAACCTTTTTTTCCCACCGCAGGATGGTAAAATAGATGTTTTTCCTGGCTGTGGAGATTTAAATTTACATTTATTTCAGCCCTGTAGATCAGTGATGGCCATTTTTCCTCCAGCTTAGCTGACAGATCAATTTGTAGGATTTTTTTTTGCTGCAGATTGGTTTTCTGGGTTGGTGACATTTTGTGCATCACAGAGCGGGTGATGCAGATGTTACATGAGCAAAGATTCCCGCAGCGGGCCTATTCAATGTAAGGGCATTGAAATAAATAAGAATTGTACCAATTCTTTCCTGTTTTAAAACAAATAAAATGGTACTTTTTGTACAGACACAATAACAATACAACTGCTGAGAGATGAAGTGAATAACATTGATTACATTGTGACAATGTCACCCATCTGTGTGTGGGATATATAAGACCCCAATTCAAAATGTCATCCTCTGTTGGTATGGTGAAAAAAGAGCAAGCATAAGGAACTGAAAAATTTTGACAAGGGCCAAATTGTAATGGCTACATGACTGGGTCAGATAATCTCCAAAACTTCAGGCTTAGTTTAACATTCACTGTCAGTCCTCTGACAGTGAATGTTAAACTAAGAACATTCAAAATGTCATCCTCTGTTGGTATGGTGAAAAAAGAGCAAGCATAAGGAACTGAAAAATTTTGACAAGGGCCAAATTGTAATGGCTACATGACTGGGTCAGATAATCTCCAAAACTTCAGGCTTAGTTTAACATTCACTGTCAGTCTCTGTCAGTATCTTTAAAATAGGTATAGGTAGCTTGTGTTGTCTGATTACACAGAACAGCTATTTTAGACAAACAGAAGAAATGCATGCTGGTTCGGATAAAATGGTGTCAGAATACAGTGAATCATAGAATAGTTTTGGCAGAAAATAGGTGGAACTACACAACATGAAGCAGGTGGGTTTAATATTATATTTAAGAAAATAGTTTGTGTTTCAACAATGGGATTTTCAGTTGAGTGCTAAACCCAAAATCCAGTAAACTTAACCATTTGCACATTATGATATAAGCAAAATAAAGAATTGAATGGTGAATTTTTTGCCTTCCCTATCGTAAAGACTTCATGTGCTACCTTTGTGCTAATTTTAATATGGCAGATTGATATCCATTGTCATTTTCTTTATACTTTTTCCAATTTTCATTTTCATTACTTCCATCAACGAGAGTTTGACATGGTTAGATGATCGCCTTTGTCTCAGTTTGTCAGTTGTCATAGTATTTTAATGAAATTCTGTCTGGGGTGAATCTAAAGTCATGAAAACTGAATAACATTTTGAGGTAGATCTGGGTATGGATATAGATTCTGGATGACTTTTTTCACTTTTTTTTTCTTCAACGACTTAGATAATATTAGATCCATGTAAAAAAGCATATTTAGGGTGATATAACCATAAATCAAATATGCATAGGAGTGTAGTCGACCGTCTCCTCACAGTGGTCCAGGCTCTTGTTTTGAGAACACCCAGAAACTACAGTTAGTGTCAATGACATTAGAGAAAGTACGCACTCTAAGGATGTTTGCTACTTTCTCGCTATGTTGTGTATAATTTGTTCTAAATTATACATTTAATATAACAGTATGATAATTTTTATTATATTAAAGAATAAAGTCTGTAAAAACGAACTTTGTGCAGAAATCTAGCAGTCAAGACAGTTAGTGCAATGATTTTTACTACGATTTTCAAGGTCAGTGTAGTATGATAGTTTTGTACTCTTTTGATTCGACGTGTTTTTATAATATTGTTCATTTTACTAACAGAAGTTTGTACTTTCCCTACACATGATTTTAGGATTTTAGTCTTGTGCAACTCTGAAGATTTTATTGCCAAAATTGTCCCGTATATTTAGTGAAGAATACAGTTGCTTTTTCGTGCATGTGTTCGGGTGCAGTTGATTTTCTATGGTGTTTAGAAAACTTTTTAAAGTAGAGTTTGGGTTAATTTCCTTTTTGTCCTCTTGTCTGCAAGCATTTAGTTTTGTTTGCCGTATCTTTCATAAAGTCTATCCAAACAGTTTATTCTTAACTGTAGCCTCAGTTTTTCTTTGTGTTTTATGCTAATTCAAAATTTCTCACTATAAAATGCTAAGCTAATATGGTGAACATGAGACACATCTTACTTGCTGAACAGTAACAGGTTAGTATTGTCTTGGCTAGAATGCTAGCATGTAATGTTGGTACATCTTGTATTAGTAGAGCCTCACTGGGATGTTAGAGGAAAGCTGTAAACCTGCTGTAAACTAGGAGTTTTTGTACAAAATGTATCTTATTCCAACCTCATTTTATAACAAATCGTGTACCCAACCCCCCCAAAAAAAGATTTAATCTGTACATTTAGTCTGCAACTACATTTCTATTAACAAAAAAAGCAACAAGAACCTGACAGAATGTAATAAGATATTTAACAAAACCCTCCTAAAAACACTCTGCTGTTTCAATGGCCTCCTATATCACTTTATCTCTGACCTGTTGTGTGTTGTCTTTTGTTTTGATGCAGAGGGAGATGAAGGAACAACTGAACACCCTGCAAGACAGCGAGAAGGGACACACTGAGGCCCTGCAGCTTTTGCAAAGACAATTTACAGAGACTAAGGTATAATAGAGCTTAAGGTGCACAGATTGATAAGCCAGCCGATCGATCGATGCCCGGAGGCCTTCTGTGATGTTATCTGCCGAGCAGCCTAACTGAAGCCGATTCCATTCCAGATACATGCATTACATTAATTAATCAATGTAGTCCAACCTTACTTCAACTGTAATCCTTTTTAGATAAGAGCACTTAAAATACACTACTCCTCATGGCTTTAAAACTTTAAAGAAAAATCAAATCAAAATTGGCCAACATCTGTATTGGCAAGTCAGACTTTAAAAAATCGTTGGTCAGCCAAGAAAATTGCAATCGGTGCTCCTCTGCGTAGACAGTCCTCATAGGTAGAGCTCCACTATCAGCCATCAGTCATTCAGGTGCATACAGCTGCAACCCAAGCTATTTTCATTATTATCATTATCAATATTCTTTAAATAGTTATTTTATTTTATGATTCCACCTTCCACTGTTTGTCTAAAATAGCTGTTCTGTGTAATCAGACAACACAAGCTACCCTTCACCTCAAACCCACTTCATTAGCCTTGGTCGCCCATGTCCTTGACACGGGTTCACCACTTGTCCTTCCTTATACCTATTTTAAAGATACTGACAGAGACTGACAGTGAATGTTAAACTAAACCTGAAGTTTTGGAGATTATCTGACCCAGTCATGTAGCCATTACACAAAAATAAACACCATGCACAAAATGATATAGTATGCTATGCTTTACAAAGCCTATTGCATATGTGGCGCATGGTACTGAGTTTTTCCTTTCAATAGTTTGTTTTTAAGTAAAGTTTTCCACCTAAGATGATTATCAGACTAGGAACTAGAAATAACACCTGAATGTTTGAAAGCCATTTCAATAAATGTGACTTACTATCAGTGGGAACACTGGACCAGGGAGAATGAAAGCAGCTGCCCTTCTCTGTCAGGGATGGAAGAGAGACGGACATCTAGCTGTGTTGTATGCTGTGACATTGGTAGAGGAGTATTAATTAAGGTGTTTATCAAATTTTATGATGTATGAGCTGGATAAGGACATATATTTTCTTTATATGTTAAGTTTTGGGGAGATTTGATTAATTATATGACGTCCGCTAAGCAGGAATATTTTTCCCACGGTACGCTTGACAAAATCAGATGGCACCCAGATTTTGTTGCGCATAATCGGTTATGTTCTCTTTTCATTGAAAATCTCAGTACTAGAACTAAGATTGAGAAAGAAGCAATGCAGGATTCACCTCTCAGTTTGACTTAACAGTCCGCCTTGCAGTCTAATTTGGATCTTTGGCTCTTGTATATCTCTGTTTGAAGGATAGGCAGTGTGTCACATTCACTTGCACACCACTCATTCGCTTCATAATCACATGCCTCCCTAAAAGGTAGTCAGCCCCCTGTGTCCAACGGTTTCAGACTCCCTCTCAGTGCCATCAAAGCCTTCTGGGCCAAATAAGCAAACCCGTCACTTAAAGATTGATGGCTGGGCTGCTGCTGTCCTCCTCCCTCATCTGCCTTCATCTTATCAGTTTTCAATTCCTAACTATGTAGGAGGCCCATCTTAATGTCATAGCTCTCCTGTGTGTCCAAAATAGTCATCTGAATAAGTTCTCACAGAATACCGTCCCCATGTCTCTAAAAGAACAAGAGGCGCGAGCCTGCTTTGCCTCAAATCCCCCTTCCTAAATCCAGCTGCTCCAGAGAACATCAGGGACATTTCCAAGGGATTTACACAGGGAAAATAAACAGTGTGTAGATGTTAACTGTGTTTTTTGATGAGAATATCCTTGGATTTATTTTTGCGTCTATGTACATACACAAGCTCAAAACAGTAACAATTGTTAAGGTCTTACAATCAATCTCTAAAATTGTCAGGATGAAGCAGAGTTCCTGCATGTCTCACACGCTTTAATTACACATGCTCCTCTCTGTGCTATCTTTTCAGGGTTTTCATTGCACACACCACATCAGACTAACACTCACGTGATCCATTCCCTTTGATTTCAAGCCTCCCATTTGTGTTCTTCAGGTGCAAATGTAGTGATTTTAATAGTGAGCATCTGTGCCTGCTCTCTACTTTTATAATGAGCCATTTTCATTCACAGGATGACATTTGTGATCCTTCCTTGATCATATTTCATGTGTTATTTCCATTGTAGTTTTCTTTTCATATCCCAAACTCAAACTGAGTAAGGCTACTCATATTTCCTCTCTGATAGGTTGTAAACACGCTTTTCTCAAAGAGCCGCTTAAAAATGAATAATATATGTTCAAGCAGATTCCGTAAATGAATACCAATGTAAAATTAACACAGTTTAAAGCATCTTCTAAGCTCTTGAATTACTGACGCTGTCTGGTTCAGAGTTGGGCTGCTGTGATTGAAATACTTAGCAATCTCAGATAAACCTCCCTAATTTGTTCACATTCCCATAACGGCAGCTCAACATCTTCCTTTCAGTCCTCAGCGAAGAGTCTGCGCGCAACTATCGGTGACGCGTTCGAGCGCCTTCACCGCTTCCTGCGTGAGCGCCAGAAGAGTATGTTGGAAGAACTAGAGATGGACACGGCTCGCAAGCTTTCTGACATCGAACACAAGATCCAGCGCTACAGCCAGCAGCTGCGTGACGTCAAGGAGGGCATCCAGATCCTGCAGGAGCGCCTCAGTGAGTCGGGACGACACGACTTTCTAGAGGGAGTAGCTGTCACATCTGAGAGGTGAGGACAGATCCAGTATCATCTCTCTAGTCATTTAAGAAACTGTAAAAGTGTAGTTGTAAACAAATTTAGATCGAAGAGGTTTTTATGAACACTTGAAGTCATCAATCAACACTTTATCTAACTTTTAAAGCGATCAAAATAAGAAAGAAGCCACAGTTTGCTGGTGCTTATTGAATGTTTGCTTAAATTTTTGAGAACTTAAAGTTTTTAGCATCAGCTAATCCCCGAACGGATAGTGTATTAGGCAGGAAATAAACTAACTTCAATGGTTAATCTAGCTGGGGTGTTTGAGGATAATTTCATTTAACAGTTTTATATCTTAGATTAATGATGTTGAGTGTAGAGCTTGCCAAAATTGCAGCAGTAAACATTGTGTTTTTTTTAAATGCCACTACATTTGTTCTTGATTTATCTAATTGGATAATAGGCTGCGTGAACAGAGAGAGTAAATGTTGATTTGATGAACAAACGGCTATAGTCATGTCGATTCACTCTACTACTAGTAGTCCCAAGAATTAAGTAGGGCCCTTGTCTGCTTTCTATTTATTTATGTATGTATTAATTGATTGATCGATTGAAAACAAATAGCATCAGTGGATTATTTAGAAAACTTATAAAACCTATAATGCTTTTACCATCGTAATATATGATCAATTTATTCTTATTGTCAGCTAGTGAGAAAATGTATTATATTTCTGCAGAAAATTGCAGTTACATTGTTATTTTCAGGGTGTCCGACTAGTAAGAAGCAAATGAGCACTTGAAGACTTGTCTGGATGCGTCCGGTGATTCATGAGGAGCACCGTGTTGAATCATACGGGGGCTGAACTGCCCTCTCTGGCACCAAACTCTCCCTGATTTATTAATGTCTGCTGATAGTGATTCGTGGCTCAGTTTGTCAGTAGTAAAATGTCAATAATGACACATTACAAATATAAGCCAGATTAATAACCGCAGGCACTGATGATGCAGCTCGAAGAAGGCTCCATATCGTTGGATTTAGATTGTTATCGATCTGTTTCTGTCTCAGGATTAAAGGTAAGATACATGAGACCAATCTGACGTATGAAGACTTCCCTACATCCAAGTACATGGGGCCCTTACAGTACACAATATGGAAGCTGCTCTACCAGGATATCTCGCCAGGTATGTGTAAGAGCAGCGTTTTTATTCTTTACCCACCTGTATATGTCAACCCATTAATTGGCTTCTGACCCCCTTTTAAAAACTACAAACTGACCGCTCCCTCTGTCCTGCCCCCCGAATGCTTACTGGCCAGTCATAGTGCATCCTTGTCCAACTCTGACTCATATCCCTTCAACTCTTACCACTTTTCTCCAAAGACTCTCATGCAGTTGTGTAACATTTTCTTCAAATTCAGATTTGGTTTGTGGTTTTCAAGTAAGTGATGCTTAAAAACTGCCGGGAGCAGGTGTTAAAGATTTAACCTGGAAAATCTAACCTATCATCAATCGTTGAACAACGAATCTGCACTATACTAGCTCCTAGAGGCATACTGAATGCATACACATGTTGCTGCTGTTCTTTTAAATGATTTTGACAGTGAATTAAGACCTACTTTGCTGTATAGGAATTGTGATGCTCCTCAAATTCCAGTACTGTTAATCCTATGTTTACATATTTTAATGTCTAAATGATCACTAGGTACAGTTATGGATGGTGACACAGGATGAAATGGCTGCAATTCAATCCTTGCAAACAACCATTAAATAACATCTGTTAAAATGCTTGGGTTTTTTCCCTCTTGGAAGCTCTGATTGTAATCCTGGAAAGAATTCAGATATAGATAGAACTTTTTGTTGAAGAAAAATGCATTGTCTCTTCCCATTTGTCAACTTTTGACTCTGTCTTTATCTTGTTAGCTTGTTTTCACTGCCGAGTTTGATGAACTAGATTCTTTTCGGACGTGTCCCATTCTGTAAGAAATGTACTAAGCTGTATTATGTTGTTTTTGATATTTTTTAAGAACTGCACTTCTTCTCGAGCTTTAGTGATAGTTAGGATTTTTGTTACCTTTGGATGTAGGATGTTTCTGGTCTTCATGCTAATTATCTTTTAGCTGCAAACCTGTATTCAATGAACCCAGAGAAGGGTGCTGTGAATCTTTTACCTTTAAAGGAGGCTGTGTAATGTTTCATCAGAAGTGTGTGTGTGTGTGTGTGTGACTCAGAGCACATTAACTAGTCATGTCCTGCATCAGGATTTCTAGGATGCGTTTAGCCTTTTTTTCACTCCTTGGATGGGACATGTTGGTTGGGCCTGGAGGCAGTTATTTCCCTGTGTTTTTGACTCTTGCACCAGGAGCTCTACTCCCTCTGTGTTACAGCCATCACTCACTCACAGGAGGTTATTTAAAATAGATTGTTGAGGAATTTTTTACTCCCTCTATCAATTCTCCCATTTGAGCTGGATGCCAGCTGAGGGGAGGCCAGGCAGATTGTATGGCCTATTTTGACTGGCTGCCAAATGTAACAATTGGTTATGATCCTTCACCAGCGTTTGAAATGAAGACATTCCTCCAATCATCCCTTTTTGTCACTGATGAGTTAGCAGGTATAACTTCCACAGGCAAAAAAAATCTACACTGATGTGTGGAAACTTGTGGATTTCTGTCCTTGACACAAAGACATACTTAGGTTATTAAATTTTAAGAACTTCATTGTAAAAAACAGTGGAGATGTCATTGAAGGGAAAGGCATTACCTTCTCCAATGTCAGGGCAACAGACATTTCACATTTTTTCATTCAGCGCATATGAATACAGAGATTGGGAGATGGGTCTGTCGTTTCCCCCCCCTATTTTCCAAATCTAGTTTGTGCAATGAGAGCAAGCTTTAATTGTTGAAGTTGATATTCCCCATAATAAGCAGACCCTCCCTTTAACGACATATGTTACAGAAGAACAGCCTCCAACTGCCAGTAATCTGTGGAGTGATCTAGAGCAGCTCATCCATCACAGTAATTACTGCTTCACTCTTAAGTGTGCGCTCTCTGCGTGATTCAATATTGCTCCATGATTTTAATCTGCCACAAATGGAAGACTATATTTTAAGCATGAAGGTTCAGTTATATGAATATGAGAAATGTATCGCAGTGTACTCACAGTCAAACGGGTTGCAAAATTCCAGCTATGTATGTATATACATATACATATACATATATATATATATATATATATATATATATATATATATATATATATATATATATATATATATATATATATATATATATATATATATATATATATATATATATATATATATATATATATATATATATATATATATATATATATATATATATACATATATATATATATATATATATATATATATATATATATATATATATATATATATATATATATATACATATATATATATACATATATATATATACATATATATATATACATATATATATATACATATATATATATATACATATATATATATATATATATATATACATATATATATATATATATATATATATAAAAAAGTTTAATAGAGTGTTTGATATGTTTATTATATATAAAAACTAACACTGGTCCACACGCACATCATTGAACCTTTTTGGTCCATGACCCGGTCGCCAGATCACCAGTTGTCCTTTCTTAGGCCATGATGGTAGAAACAGAAACCACAACAGACTGGAAACACCCAACAAGACCAGTAGTTTTGGAACAGTTCTGACCCAGTTTTCTAGCCATTACAATTTGTCCCTTGTCAAAGTCGCTCAGATCCTTATGCTCGCTCATTTTTACTGCTTCCAACACACCGACTTTAGAATAAAATTTCCACGTGCTATTGAATATATACCACAAACACACAAGAGTGGCATTGACGAGATAATCAATGGTATTCACTTCATCTGTCAGTAGTTGTAAGATCAATGTAGGAGTTATGCAGCGATGCAGCTCCCGAGGAGCTGAGCAGACCAGACAGCGAATGTACTGGACAGATCTAGTTTACAGCAAAGCCCAATGAGGACTATGCAGGAAGAGTGCAGCACCATTTTTATTCAGGAACTCATACATTTTTATTTCCTGCCAGTGTGTACTGACAACTTGATTAAAGAAGGAGGAATAAAATAAGTTCCGGTTATCGCCTCTGTTTTGAAGGACTTATTCTTTCTCTGAATTTTGTGTCAAAGTATTATGGGGGTATCATATGTTTGTACAGTGTAGCTGCGGGGTCTTAAAAAGTCTCGATTCCAAATACAATAATTAAGTCCTTAAAAAGTCTTAAATTTTAATGAAATGTCTTTCATTATTTCATGACATGACCTGCCGGATTTCTCCGGCAGGTCATGTCATGTCCTACTTACATCCCTGAAATGCCTTGACGCCATATTTTCTCCTCCGTCTTAAAAGTGAAATATATGCTGATAACTATCTTTTCTGTAATCCCTCCCTTGTTTTTGTCCATCTCAGTTCCAGCAGCATTAACCCTTGATCCCATAACAGCCCACCAAAGACTGATCCTCTCAGATGACTGTACCATAGTGGCTTATGGGAATCTCCATCCGCAGCCTCTACAGGACTCCCCCCGGCGCTTTGACGTTGAGGTGTCTGTACTCGGCGCAGAGGGTTTTGTGACAGGTGTCCATTACTGGGAGGTGATGGTGTCAGAAAAGACCCAGTGGATGCTAGGCGTGGCTAATGAGATTGTGAGTCGCAAGGGCAGCATTCAGATCCAGCCAAGCCGTGGATTCTACTGCATCGTTATGCATGACGGGAACCAGTATAGTGCCTGTACGGAGCCCTGGACCCGCCTCAACGTAAAGAGCAAGTTGGAGAAGGTGGGGGTCTATCTGGACTACCCTAAAGGTCTGCTCATCTTCTACAATGCAGATGACATGTCCTGGCTGTACACCTACAGGGAGAAATTTCCTTCAAAGCTCTTCCCCTACTTCAGCCCAGGTCAGAGTCACGCCAACGGCAAGAACGTACAGCCGCTGCGAATCAACACCGTACGTCTCTAGGAGCATCACAAGGCCACGATAACGATTGTTCTGAAACCATCACAGGAATTGTGATGGTTTTTAAAAGATGTGCAAGATATCGTTGGAGGAAAAAAAAAGTTTAATAGGGTGTTTGATATGTTTATTTCTGTTGAGTTAAGGATTGTGCTCCATGTTGCTCTTAAAACGCGCGCTGTCTTTTGTGACTTGAAGCGACTGTTAGATACTGGCCTGCCCTACAGCGTCATTCAACATCTTCAAATGAAAGGTTGACACTAATTGGAGATGGATGGACCCCTTGGCTCTTCTAAGGTCTGTCGCAGTGATGATGAAAAAGAAGTGATTTCCCTGTCGAAGTAAATGTCCCAGGTCCACCTTGCACACCCCAGGGGCCACCACTCTCCTCTTCAAGCTCCAGGCCTGTCAGACCTGACATCTTCGGATACAGTGAGACGGTTACTTACCTTCTGTGTGCTGTAAAGTTGTCTCGGCTTTGTGGGTGGAAATGATTGACAACACCCATTTTGTTTGGGCAGCGATCCACCCTGATCCTGAAGTTTTCTTCTATCTGAGACCATATTGGTCGCGTCCGCCTGTGTTCATTCCGTTGTCATGATTGCAATGAAAGGTCTATGATTATCAATGTCACCTAATACAAAAAAAACAAATTAAGTTAAAGATAAGAATATCTGCCCACCACTATCCATTGTCCAGCCCTTCCCATGTGTGTTTGGAAATCAAAGGAATCAGAAGATGGCTATATATCCTTTGGTGTACAAGTTCACAGATGTGAAATTTTGTAATGTTACGAATGAATTTTTGCTCAAAAATGCTAGAGAGACCAATTGTTCCCAATTAAAACCATTTAATGTAAATACAGAACAGTTGTGTTTCCTGGGAATTGGCAATAATGAAAGAAAATGGTGACTGATGAAAGGAATGAAGCTGTAATATTCTATTCCTGTGTGACTGGCAATCCCAAGGCTACTTCTGTATTACATAATCACAAAATCAATGTTAATTCCTCTGGGGCTCACCCTTGTTTATATCCCTCCACACGTGCCTCCATCGCCCCTGTTTATCAGTAGTTGTACACAAGTACTGCAGAATCTGCTCTTAGAGACTCCGGTTGCTCAGCCAAGTCCAACGTACTGAGAGATGGATGCGTGTGTGAGGGTGGATGAGTGGACATGTGCATGGGCCTGTTTGTGTGGCCTGGTTGAGCTATAATTCTAAATCCAGCTCTGCTGAAAACCCATCTGGCCATCAAAGCTAACCCATGCAGTGGCCAAAAGTGATAATCTCAAAATACTTGGGTCAAGCAGTTCGCTAGAGCGGTTTTAAATTTACAACAAAATAATCACCTCAACAATTATTTGCAGTTGTACATCTTTGCATTTGTGTGTGCTGTCTGTGCTGTCCATTTATAAGAAAAGTGAGGCAGTGACCTTGTTTTTGTTTTATTTTCTCAAACGTTATTCTAGTATGATATAAACAAGGGTCAAATTAGCGTCTTCAAGATATTATTGGTCTTTTAACTTAACACAGATGTCCAAGACATGTTTGGACACTCAGGCCAGTATTAAATTATTTTGCTTTCCAAAGGTAGACGTACTATTCTTTTTCTTTGATGAGTAAATCCCAACCTTCAGGTTCTTCAAGCCCTTTGAACTGTTGCTTTCCTTTGACCCCTGTTTGCTGCAGAGTTCAGTGTGGTCTGCTTCACTAGAGATGTTCAGTTTGAATATCAAGAAGGAGATTATTGTCACATGGTGTCAGATCACTGGTGGTGGTGTCGATGCTAATAGGCAAAATGATGATCTCAACTAAGACACTTTTGATGAATTTAACAATTTTGTCTTTTGATGATGACAGCTGTGCACCCATCATCGTCTGAACACACTTTAGTGTGCTTTTGCTGCTGGTTTGTGGGAAATGTTGTATTTAACAATAAATGCTAAAACTCAGCCAGTCTCTTTCACTTTATACTGATATTCTTGTGCACCATCAACAAAGGATATAGAGCATCAATAGCAATTCAATGAATCAAGATATGCAGACTTCTATCCAACAATAATCCTTTTATGCAAAATTTAAAGACTACACACTATCCTGAGGGAAACTTGAATATAATCGTTTTGCATGCAGGAAAGGTTGGCCAGATGTTGCTCTGGCGCTAAAAGGTCATCAGTGTCTGTAGTTTAAGGACAGAAACCAATAACGGAAACACTGAATCAATGCAATATTTAATGTAGTTGAGGTCATGTTATGGCTGATGCACAATCCACTCAATTTGGTGGATTGGGAATTATTGTTGGTACAGATACTGATCTAACATCACACTGATGCATCTCTGTTTTCCAGCTTTGGAGTTCAAAAGTGTAAGTGATTAACTAGTGGTTAAACAGATGAAATAATGCGTTTCAAGTCTTTATGTTTAGTATATCTATCAAAATGTTGGTTGATTTTACCTCTGTGCCAATAAAATTATAGTCCACGTACATGGGATACAGAAGAATCCTGGTTATGATGCAGTAGCGCTCTGCTTCTGCTTGTCAGTACCTGCTTCATTTCAGCACAGATTCATGCCAGACATTTTCATTGACATGTGCCAAACTCTCAGCCATGCTCACTAAGCCATCCAGCAGGGAAGTGGGAGGTTCTGCACTCTGTTTATTCCTCTTCTCCTATTCTGGCAGAGGCTGAGGCCTAGGCATTTGACAAAGAATAAAGGAGATGTCTGCAAGGGTACATTGTACCCCCTACGGGGGTAAGCAGCAGCTCTCTATAGGTCCTATTTATTTGCCAACTGAGACATGGTTTAATTACTAGTTGTAAAAGTAGAGAAAATGATTGGCTGGTTTATTCTGTCACACTCGAGATTTGTGTCTGGTTGCATCTTGATTCCACCTGCCAGCTCTTCCATTACAAACTGTGCGGCTTGAAGCAGATGGTAATTTTTCACCGCAGACCCCGAGGGGTTGTGGCTTCCTATCCTCAGCTTTGATTCAGGGTACATTTCTCCTCTGAGTCTTGTGATTGACATTTTAGCAGAGGGATGATGTCCACGCTGCTGTCGAAAATTTTACCAGAGGGGGAAATGTCCATGATAAAGTCGCTGAGCGGCCCTGTCAGATAGCCGTATCTGATTCAGGTCTGATGTGCCCCTCTTCAGATGGGATTGTAAGGTTTCTGGTCTGGCAAGTGATGGAAAAAGCAAAAATGAAGTCTCACTTCTAGCATTTGCAGTTAATGAAGATGAGCTAAACATTCACGACCCACATTTTAGAGCCAAGACAGTCAGATTTAACGTATCCTCTATCCTCTATCTATATTCGGAGTAAAGCCAAAAACAGCTAGGATAATTTGTCAAGAATAAACATGAATAATATAGTCATCTTTCTCATTTTCTTTTTTTACACTTTGTACATTTGGAATTAACATTAAAAATATGGTCCAGCTTTTGAATAATTACAATAATAGTATCTTGAAGTTATGTGAGTTATATTTTGTGACTATTTTTTTTTTCCTTTTTTTTTTAATAGAGAGCACTAGACACCCTATCTCATGAATATTACCTTTAAGAATCTGTGTAATTGCAGTATAACCAAAAAGTCTTGAGGATTTTAAATATTTCCTTCGGACAGTCACATGACGGTGTCTGTGTGATTGTATGTTTCCGGGAGCTCATTTACCTTCTGTTAAATCAGAAAACACCACTAGAAAACGCCGTTACTGATATGATCGTAGAGCTTCGTGTTATTTCTCATCTCGGTTCTTCACTGTGCTGAATCGCAACAGCTTCATCATTGAGGGAATTTCCGGGTACAGATTTCTTCATGGTGTCATCATGCTCCACATAAAACACACTGAACTCATTATCCTTTTGTCTTTTCACACACACTGGCCTGGTGACCTTACCCCGTACACCAACATGAAGCAATAATTTGCTTGCTTGCGGTTACCTCAGGCCATCAGCACCCCATCTATCTGAGATAGTAGGAAAGGCTTTGGCCTTCTCCTTTAACCTCCTCGCCAAATGAAAAGGTGTGCAGGTTAGACGAGATAGTATTTCTTTTGTTTCAGGGAATACTCTTTATCCATCTTGTGTTACTTCTTTAATCTTATTTATTCAGCATCTGGATGTGGGTGTTAGACCCTGTGAGTTGTTGTGCAGTAGTGCCCTCTGGTGGTGACGTCAGAGGTCGAGCTCAGCTCTGGGTTACCTGCAGCCCTTCTTAGTCCGGGTTTGATGGCGGCGTTCTGTCCGGGCATGTGAGTACAGGAATTTTGTCCTCTTAAATAAAGTCCTATCTTACCTCATCTTGTGTAAAAGTGTTTTATTCTGTGGACAGAAGAGTTAAATGGCGCTCATGTATCTGCCTTACACAGCTGCTAGTTTAGCTTAGCATAAAGACCGGTCCTGCCTTCATGTAAAAACATGGAACCACCCAGTAGATAAACTAAACAAATATGGAAAAATGAAGATAATTTGGTAATTTTTGGCATGATTTTATAGATCAAATAACAGATGTAACAATTAACGGAGATGAACACTGTATGTAGATTTTTTTCCGGGATAACTATTTGTAGCAATAGTTTAACTCTATTCAACAAACAAAACAGGGATGAGTATTTTGCTTCCACGTTTAATATATATTACATATATATACATATATATATCTCTCTATCTATATATATATTTATATATATAGATAGAGAGAGACAGCGAGAGAGAGATATAGATACATTGTTTGTTGTTATAACATTGTTGTTTTGCTGTTGTTATTACATTCTGAGGCCCAAAGCAGATCAGCCCTGCACACACCTCTCTTCTCCTTCCAAGAAAATGTCTTCTTATAATGGAATTTATACTTTACAAGTTAGATCAATAAGCTGTTCGTCTTGTGTCAATATACCATTTATCTAGTTTAAATATGAATGCATTCAAGTTAAAATTAGATAACGTACCGTTTCAACTTAAAATATTTCAGATTTGAACCATGTATGTATTAATGTCACAATGTGAAACATTTCATGTTACTTATAATCATGTTATGGGTCTATATTATTGTTGTAACTACTGTTTGATGGAGTAAACTCGTGCGGAAATCAGGTAAGCTGAGGAATTATTCACACGATCTGATTAAGTTCCTGCCTGTGTTAAGAAAAGGTAATATCCTGCTGTTATTGTGAACCGTGGATGTCATACAATTCAGATGGGAGTAGCAACAAATCATTGGTTGTTTACTTTCAATTAAATGTTTCATGTTACTATATTAAAACTTATGTAGTAACATAAGTTACTATTATCATAGTATGTCTGTATGATATACTTATCAGGTAACTTAAGTTACATTACATTTTTCCATAATGTAATGTGAAACGTTTCACAGTCAAATCAAATATTGTTTAAAGAATCTGTTAAAATGTGATTAGTGTTAATCTCATTATCTGGCAATAGCATGAAAATGATGTTACAAAAACATTTTCATGTTGTAACATGATACTGAGAAGTTTTTTTAAGCTGTGCAGCAATATGCTGACGAAAGGAATAACTATTTTTCTCAAAATATAAAACCTTTGCATTGAGTAAAAGTAACAAAACATCAACATTGTCAAAACAATACACAGAGTGGCAGCCATCAAAGCTGTTCTTCCTTGTTGTAAGTAGAAGGAGAGAAAAATGATTAACAAATATTGCATATCCAATATTATATTTGTAGAAAATTGCCATTGTTATATTTTCTGTGTAACCTGTAAATATTTAACAATGTCTGTGTATTGTGTTTTTTTCATGTAAATTACAATGTTTAAAGTACTTTTCATTCAAAACAAGACCTATACGTTTTAGAGAGTAGCATAAAATGTAAATTGTCAAGTACTTCAAAACGTTCCACTATTACAGCTCTTGTCTTAAGTTATCATCAACCTTTCAGGAGATGCATAATCCTTTAAAACCAGCTGCATTAGGAAAGGAGACGAAGAAGACCAACCCATCTGTGGCACACCCTCATGTCACTAGATATTTATTTATACAGTGCTTTATGTGAGGTTCATGTGTTGCAGTATCAACACACTTATTTCAAAGTACTGTTTGCCCCTGGATTAGTTATATTCAAACTGGAGAGGCTCATTATATGACCCATTGTGTAATGACAAATGACTGGAGGTGTTAATTCTCTGAACTGTAAAAACAACATCCAACGCAGCTTTAGAGTCTCTCTGGCGAACACGCCATGACCTGCCTCCTCAGCACCTTTCAGCAGTTTCCACAAATACCTGCCTGTAAATAGCTGCTCAGAAAGGCATATTTTGTCTTTATTCAAATCAATGTTTACATGTAGACCTGCTGTCTGCAAACATGCAATATTAATCTGGTGATCATGTTGCAAAACAACTCCCATCAACGTCCACTTCTCACCTGTCTGCTCTCATGGGAGGAGTTTATTGGGATGGTTGGATATGTTGTATGTGTTTGCTGCAGATGGAACTACGGCTCTGATACACAGCTCGAGCAGAGTGTCTATAGTTCTGATCAGAAGAATGTTCACACTGAGATTTAGAGGCAGCACAAAGATGGAGAGAACACCCACAAACCCTATTACTTCATTCAACCCCAGGCAGGACGAAGCCCACCCTCGCCACCCACACCAACTCCTGTGTTCTGAATCCATGTGCTTGTGGGTGCTTAAAGTCAGAACTGTCTTTGTCCTTTTGCTGTCTTGTCCTGCAGACATACATGTAGGGGAGATGATGACAAAGTCACGGTGCTGAAGAGCAGACACTTGCGCGCTGTTCCAGGAACACGCTCTGTGAATAGTGCAGCTGCTTTCTGTTTTCTCTGGGTCAACACAATGTTCTGACACTGATAGCGAAATCCCAGGGTTCGTGGGTTTGAAGAGTGAAGGCAGCGCTTGATGAAGGTCATGCCAGCAATTTCTGCTGTTATTGTCAGGTCCACGTTTCTCTCTTTGCGTCAGTGCCTTCGGTGCAGGGGAACAATGTTGTCGTTGCAGGCCTGTGCTCATGGTCAGGAGGAGCAAGAGGAGCGAGAGGAAGACCATGATCAAGCAGGGATTCAAAGTACTGGACATGGAGCTAAAAAGGTTGGGCAAGCATCTGATGAGGGAGTTTGTTCTGTGCATACAGGCTGCAGCCCACACTTCCTCCAGCATCCATCGCCATCTGACATTGATGGCGACGACAACCCACACTGACAGGCAGCAGAGGTAGCTGACGACATGAGACAACCTTGTTTTGTTGTTAGGGTTGTCGCCGCCGTCTTCCTGCTCTTGAGCGGTTACCTCCTCGACATAACATTGTCCATCGGAGTCTGTTGCTGTTGGACTTGTTCTGTGAGTGACAGCAGAGTGAGGCCGAAGCAGTCTGGTCAGAGTCTCCGCAGCAATCAGAGGTGTGGTCAGGAGCAGCATCAAGCCATACGTGTGGCTCAGGAAGAGCAGGAAGCGCAGGGCAATAATGTCACTGAGTACGGCCAGCTCAGTCAGCCAAGACTCAAAGACACAAAGGAAACCAAGGAAAGCTGCGGGAGGAGATCGATAAAGCATTTAAGAATTAAGTGATTGGACCTGTAGCATCATTGTTATACAGGTCCCGTGAAAACTTTTAGAAACTAGTTTATAGAGGGTCATCTTCTAAACCTTACTGTCACCATGTGAACTTATAAGATTTATTTGTTGCATAAACTGAGATGAAAGTTGCATTTTCACCCTAATGGCCACACATGGACAGAACAACAACAAAAACACTGGCACACTGTGGAGTTTAGTTGATGATGATGGGTTCCTAATCATCTATCTAGAGATAATAGTCTATTTTTGAGCTTGCATTTGTCATTATCACTCAGCATCTCTCACCAATCTGTATAAGAAGGGGGACTAATGGAGAGAATAAGCCAGCAGAGGAGCTACGGCTCTTTTCATTATTATGTTTCGATCCTGTAACATTTATTTCATTGCAAACATTAGAGTAGATAAAACAGCTAGGCATCTGATAATTGTGGTGTTTATTGTAGAAAAGCAGCTAAAGGATTCAACCCCCAAGTAAATATGTATATTTAGCCTGAAGAGTATCAATTTTAATCTGCAAAGGAAGAGTCTGTCACACTCCTCCACTTACGTGACCTGCATTATATTATATCCTATGTATAGATTATATATAGAGAGAGAGACAGAGAGAGGGAGCACCCACTGCCAGGAGCCAACCTGCAGGGGGGCAGGAGACAGCAGTCCCTAGGCCTTGTCAGAGGTCGACCGCCTCCAAGTACAAGACGGTCTTACGTCCCCGAGGACAAGTGAAACTGAAAAGGGAATTTGTTCTACAACCTCCGGCTGTTACGAATTAAATCTATCAACTAATATAAAATAAATAATTACTATCATAGGCTAATATACATTCATATTTGACCATAAATTCCAACGTCTATGACCACCAGCTGGTCTGTTTGCTGCTGCTGTTCTTCAAACATGAATGGAGAGTGAGAAAAATATATTAACAGACATCAATGAATGACCATTAAAACTGTCTCTTCATTGAAAGTCCAGTATGAGCGGTCACAGAAAACGATTGACTGAATGAATGTCCAGAACAAGTTGAGTCTCTCTTCCTCTCTCTGCCGTAATGTAACCTGAAGTGAATTATGTAAATAGTTTGACTTTAGACTATTATTTTTACACTCGCTTTTGCTCCAATCGGAGCAGACGATAGAGTGACTCCCTACATGTCTTGAGTGTGCGCTGAGTCCCCCACCCCCCGCCACCATGATGCCTTAAGCAAGGGACTAGTCCGAGTATAGGAAGGGGCGGGCCTAATTAAGATTTTATCCAGTTAACCTGATGAATTTGACTCTTAAAGTTGTTGTGCAATTGTTATATTCATTCTTTCTGTTGTAAAATGTTGGCCTGGATATTTATGTGGATTGCTTCTTGGCAGAGGCGTTGTTAAAAATGTGTGTGTAAATAGCACCACCGAGACAGCAGGGGGACAAAGGTTACCCCCCGGCCGCTAACACCATGTAGTTTAGAGACACAGGCGTCGGTGGTACTTCACTATAGTCCGAAGATGAATGCGGCCAATGAAAGAATGCATAGAGCTCAATCTGACTTTACTTGTCCACTTGAGCAGAAAAGTAAATTCGGCTCTATTTAATACTATCATACATTGGTTTGATAGTATTAAATAGAGATATTTTAAAGAAATTCTTGCAATTTTATTATTTTATATTTAGATATGGAATCTAGCCCTTCACTTGAACTAACAAAATGTCAAGTGCTATTGTAGCACTTTGAGATTTGATCCAAATGTAAAGTGCATTATAAATTAAATATATTATTATTATTATTATGTGCTTTTTCTGCTAGTGGAGACAGAGTTAAGTATCAAAACGCTTCTTTCAGAGAAACAATTATATAGCGAATAGCTGTCCCTTACAGTTAATGTACATATATGAGCTTGGGCTTGGTTTCCGTCTTCCACATGACACTGTTGTTAGTTGCATATTGGTATAGGCTTATAAGCTAGTTATGATGTCACAAGATCTAGCTTGTGCATACACGTCTTAAACTGAGATGTAAGGTGAGGATAGAAAAAGATTCTTTTTGTGTCTGCTCTAAGGAAAGTGCCTCACAAGACATTTATTTAAAGTCTTGTGACAATGCCAAAACTCAGAGACTTTTATCCATTCACACGAATCCTCACACCTGCAGATAATTTAGGGTCATTGATTGACCATGTAATGTTGTTTTTTGGACACAGGGAGAACGCTGAATACTGGGAGAACATGCAAACTCCATAAAGGAAGGCCAGAGGTAGATTTGCAGAAATTTACAATGGATCCCGAGGTGGATTTGAACCCAGAACCTGCTTGCTGTGAGTCAACAGTTCTAACTACTACCTCTGGAACAATCATTTGGCCAGAGGACAGATGAACAACACAATGACATTTAATCAAAAGTTATTTTTTTGAAATCAAGCAAATACTCCAAAAAAGAGTTTAAATTTGCAATGAAATTAGATGAAGAGAACGGGTAGCACTCAAGATGAATCTAGAAAATGTTTGACTTCATTACAGTTTTGTTAGACTGTTGTTCTACTAATCTGTTATATTATTTCTTTAATAACCTACTCTACTGTTCAGTTGAGCACATTTTAGCTACTTTTTCTTTTTGAAAAATTTGTGCTGCTTGATTGAATCTATTAACGATATGACCCATTTGCTAAATAGTAAAGAGCCAATTATGAAGCCCTGGGGGACACCACAGATCAAAATGGCCTCAGAGGAGGAGGTTTCAACCATGGTTATTGAGAGAGTTCTTTTTGAGAAGTAAGGTTTTTGGGGGGCATATTAAAGTATGTAAAGACTTACTTAACAGAATTATATAACTTGATACAGCCCAAAATAAAATTCAATAAGGTGAAATAGTTTTCCAAAAACATGTTTTACCATAAAAAATGTAGCTGATATCATTACAATTTTCTATTTTCCATTAAATACAAAATGTCATCATCAAATCCATTTTAAGTCAAATTTTCATTTTTACTGTTTAAAAACAATAACGAAGCTGTTCAAAGACATGCTTGACCAAACAATTTATCATTTTATGGTCATTTTAGAGTGTCAAAAATATTAAATGAATAACTGCCCCAACGCATATAAAATACGCAATACGCAAATGTTTTCTAGGTGGGGGCATTAAAGTGTTAAGAAACTAGTTTTTCCAGCATGAATTTATTCAATCAGAATAAAATGTAAGTATATCCCCTTTTTATTAGCATTGAATAAGATTCTACATAACACTGCCGGAAACGTCAGTGAAGATCTTGGACAGTAGGATTACTTAAGGCAACAAAAGCTAGGGTGATCAGTACACCTGACCATATCCCAAAACCCACCTGTGACCAGGAAGTCAGTGAAGATCAGGAGGCAGCAACAGCAAAAACTGATGGCGCTGTGGGAGGCAGCCAATGAGGGCAGGAACAGGAGACTGAAGACCAGTTTACATGCACACAACACCACCGCTCCCTCCAACGCACCATCCATGGCTACAACAAAAACACACATATACGAGGATCAATGTGTGGAAAAGCTGGTTCTTTAGCCTCAGGGTGGAGTTCAGGAATCCCAGGCACTGATACTAAATCCCACAACATTTTGATACATTACTGTAAATGTTCATATAGTAACATACATTTTCTCCAATATCTTTCCATTGTGGATGAACCTGACTGCCCTAGTTGCAGATCAATATTTTTATTGTTGACTTTGGTAGTGAACCCTTAAACGGGCTGTTATTTACAGTTTATCAAAAATTACAAACTCAGCAACTGTCTTTAACTGTGACCATGCAGTATTTTTAAATTCATTTCCAAATATGACTTGTACACTAACAATGATGAAACAAGTTCCAAGAAACTCAAAAATGTGAACACAACTCTGCCGAACACTCCCTGACTGTAAATGTTTCCTCCTATATACTATCATACTATAGACGCAGATGGACTGAACCTGTCTGATAGTGTCCTGTTTTCTCGACCACGTCATGATGCAGTGACGATTCAAGCGATTCGTCTAGCATAAAATTACACATTCAGATGAAAACCTGCTGTGAGGTTCATAAAGTCTTACCTGGACTCACGGGGGCCTTCAAAGCAACATGTCAGTGTGAGCTCAGAACGTTTCATCCGTTCTTTTCACCTCCCCCTTTGCTCCACCCTCAAGGGGATAATGACCCTCTGTCTCCTCCCCTTCACCTCCCTGCTCCTGTCCTCCATGCACCTGGCCTGCCTGCACCTGGCCTGCCTGGAGGTGAGAGAACATTTGCTGCTCATAGGGGTGTGGCCTTTATTTGTACAGACAAGAAAACCTGTCCAACAACCAACTGTGAGAAATGCAACAAGTGGTGTCCGCATACGTGGAAATTTACTAATTGACATTATTAATCATTCATTAGTTTTATGAAGTGAACAAACTGAGTTGCACCCACCTTTATTCAAACTGTTGTTTCATAGGTTACAGCGAATAAACACATGCTGTGTGCGTAATAGGGCAGGATTAGACTGTACATCACACATCGCATGAAGGTGATGCCGTGTCCTGGTGAATTTCTTTTGATTAAAATATGAGCGACAAAAGTTTGATGTTAGGTTTAAAAAAAAAAAGAAGGTATATATATATATATTTCTTTTTTTTCAGTGATTCCTAACTACTTAGGCATGATAGCTTCTTGCTTAAGGCAAAAAGCTATCATATCATAAAATATCTAACATCCCATTTACTTACCTTAGTTACGTCAAGCAAGTGTCACCTAAATGTCTTATTTAGGTGCATCATCATACAGTTATGTTGAATGTTAAAAACAAATGTATAATTCATTTATTAAACACAATATGACAACAATTATGTTGAGTTGTTTTTTTTAATAGTTAATTAACCACTTATCCTTTGCCCAGATAAACCATCCACCTGACAAGTTTGGCTTATCAACATCCTGATTAAATAGCACGATTATTTCATATGTGTACTGTGGGCTGGTCAGACTGGAAGAAAACACAAACACTCACACAATGTTATCTCAACTCTTGTTGTCCGTTTGGTATCAGATTATGTGGGTCAACATAACGTTTAACTAGCTAGAGACGCGCACCGTATGGAAGCGCATAGCATTCACCAAATAAAAAATAATTCAGACACCTTATCTCATTATTACAGGATAATGATCATTTGTTTGTGTGGACACGCCCTGTAATGTTTATCATGCATCTGTTACTGTATTTGACCCTTCAACAGCTGTCTGACACGGTCGGTGAAAGGACCGGCATCCTGGATTGAGAATTGATGTTTACGTTCTCATATTACGAGAATTATGAGACATTTATAAATGTCGTGGTGTTGGTATATGTATACGTTTTATCCAGATTTCGAACAGCTGCGCATCAATGGCAAGCGCTGAAAGCGTCACAGAAATTTAAAAACTCTGGCGGCAGCAGTGGAAGTCATGCTTTTGCAGCAAGGGAGATGTTAATATATCATTGATATGCTTGGCAGTTTGAATAAGCATCGAAAAATGCTTTTTATATGTAGCTTATATATAATGTTTATTATTAACGGTTCAAGTTAATAATAAACAAGCTACAAAACTTCAGTCTACAAACATAATACGTGGAGCAAAGTTGCTCATGGTGGAAAACACTAATCAAACATCATAATGTGGCCAAACATTGTGTCATACAGCCGGTGAAAGAACAGATACAGGTAGAGACGCGTGATAAATATTTCAGGTCGTGTGTAAACAAACAAACATCTCGTAATTACGAGAATCTTTTACGAACAAACGATCTCGTAATAAGATACAGATAAAGTTTAATGAGATAAGCAGTCTGAAGTCTGAGGTTTTTGCTCAAGGATACTTCAAATTGTAGGGTCTTCCTGGCCAAATAAAACCAATGAAATAAATTATTTGTCAACTTTTCATTTGCCAAAACTAGATATAATATGTTTGTTTATAACCTTAACATTTCAACGGTCTTAGGTTTATGATCACAAAGGCCTGCAGCAGAAAGTTTGGTTTCTACTCACTGTAAAACAATGTTACATTTTCATTGTGTCTATTCTACAGTTTTGGAACTACTGTGTAATTTTTATTAATGCTCAGCCAAGGGCTAATGGAGACTTCTTGAATTTAGTTTTGCCCCAATTAATATTAGTGGAGACAAGGTGATCCCAATTTTTACTTTCCCTCTCTTATTAGAAGAAGAAGAAATCCTTTATTCATCCCATACAGTTATATATAGTATAACATCGGGAAATTATTTCTCTGCATTTTGCCCCTCCCCGAGGGGGCAGTGGGCAGCCCCTTTGAAGCGCCCGAGGAGCTAGGGTTTCTGGGTGTTTCTCAAGGACTGATGATCTGAGATAGAGTCCTATGGAGTTTGCGTTTGCCTTTGGTTTAAGCTTACATTTGGATTTGTGTGTGTCTGTGTTACTGTGCATGTGATGGTATTAAAGCAGCTGGTTGTGCATAGTTTTGCAATAGGCAACAAACTCATGTAATAACCTGGAAAGAAAAAATCAAGAGCAGCTTAGCACAATGCAGTATATTACAAGTCAAAGTAAGAACAACTCAAACAAATATTAAATATTATATACAATTAAATTACAGCTACTGCCTGCAGAGTCACAACTAAGGAAACTCTGTTTTTTGGCCATTTGTTATCTTCAAATAAGCGTCTTTCTCTCGAAGTTCATGTGATGGAAAAAACTGGGCGAGACTTTTGATCTGATTGAGTTTGAGGGGGACCAAATTGAACGTGAGCATCTCAAGCTATTCTTGTTCATTCCAAATCTGCAGTGGTAATAACCACCAAAGTCGTCTAAGAAAGGACAATAGGTGAACTGATGACAGGGTCACCGATGCCCAAGGCGCATTAATGGTAATGCGTCCCAAAGCCCTTGTTTTCAAATCCCATAGAGGAGCTACCGTAGCAAAAATTGCTGAAAAAGTTTGTGCAGATTCTGATCTGCGCAGAGCGAACACAGAGCTTTTGTTGCAGTAAAAGAGCGACCTATGCAATATTGACTATGTGGATTTATTGTTATGGCGGATCAGTGCATCAGTGTAACTATATTTCGGGCAGGTTTTGTGAAAACGATTAGCTTTAAAGGTTTGGTCACACCTTACTGAGGTCTAAGGGTAATGTTGAACAACACAACAATTAACTAATAATGTGTCTAAGCCAGATGAGCAATGACAGGTCACACCCTGAGGTCCACTATGTGCAACTAGGGCGTGTGTGATCAGCAAATCCTCCTGCTGCACCTCAGACACAGGATCTAACCAGCCAACCCTAGACCGGCAGAGATTTGTGGCACCAATACTAATCCTGTACATGTCGAAACAATTAAACAACATTGTGATGGACTTCAATTCAGACGACCTTAGAGTCGTGCTGTGCTACTTAATTTGCTGTATTTTTTTATACTACGGAATAAATTAATCTTCAAATGTTAATTAGGAGCACAATATGGGTTGTTAAGACACAAAATCACCAAGCTGTTTTCAATATACATTCATACGCTGTTAAAAAAAAAAAAAAAAAACCCGGTATAATTTAGGGTAAAATACCAGCAGCAGTGGTTGTCAGATATTTCACCATTAAAAAACACTGTGATCATGTACATGACATTACAGTAAATTGCAATAGAGAGAACAACACATCTACTTTAAAATTGTTTATGGTATAAGTATATTACATAAAATGACAGTAAAGTCAATACATTCTGACTTGAATTAAAACCATAAACTCAACTCAATTTTTATAATTTTACACCTTTGACAATTTGATGCGGAAGTACTTAAAGTATGCTCTCGCTACGTGGTCAAGATTTTTTCTTAATGGCAAATTGGATTCCCTCACCAAAAAAATCTTTATGTCATAGAGAATCATTTGGTTATATTTAGAGCAAATAATTGCTTTTGGTATTATTCTGTCAATTTTACATTTAACGTTAAAGTTTTCAGAGTAAAATGAGTTTTCCGCATATTTCTTTTTACCATATGATATAAAGTTATTCACTATCTCTTCAAACCACATCACAGTATTTGTTTTGAATTTTACTGTCTCTGACTGTTACAGTTGACAGTTTCAGAAATACCTTCTTAACTTTGTGCAATTGAGAAATACTGTCTATTTTGGATTTGGATTTGAAGAAAATGAAATCATTGGAATTTCCTGTCTTTTTTATGTAAATCCCTTACACTACGACACGTTTACAGTGGATCTGTTTTTTTGTTTTTTTTCTTGGTATTTTACCGTAATGTCTAGTGTACGGTGACTGTATTTCTTACAGTGGAGTTCTGCTATTTTACCGTAATCCAGACAGATTTTTTTCTTTAGTCTTAAAGGTGAAATGGCATGTGATTGTAGAATCCAGTTACTGTGAGTAGTGTAGCTGAGTGTGCTTGGCTGTGGCAGCAGTGCCATCTCCTACTGAGCTCAGCACAGAGCATATTAGCAGCCTGCTGCTGAGCAGATTACACTTTCTATTATCTGTTCATGTCCACCCTGACCTGCAGGCAGACAAACAGCCTTTGTTCAGAGCTGGAAACATATGACACCTGCACGACACACATTTATTCTGCCTGCATATTTAATGGCCAGCTGGAGCTCAGTGTTGAAGCAGCTCTGTTTATGTGATACTATTGGCGATGATGAAGGTCAGCTTCACATCATAAATAAATATCAACTGTACATCGTGCTTGAGCACAATATTAAACAGGAACTTTCCCTGCGCATATGCAATCTCAATGTAACTCTGCACCGCGCATCTGCAGCACATTTGCAGAGAAAATCTCCCGTGTTTGAATAAGAAACCAGAAAATGGGTTAAAACCCAGCTCAGAGCTCAGACGCCTGCAGCACCCAGAAGTGAACAGCAGGCGACCCGGAAGATTTGAAGTCCGTCTGGGAGCGAGCAGAAAGAAGAGTCTAATCCTTTATTAAATATTTCTTCTCTGGCTGGTTCAGGTATGTGGGGAAATTCTGCTAATCATTATCTGCCTGTTTTTCTCGCTCCTCTCTCTTCCTCAGTGCCGCTGTGACGACCTTTCCGTTTTAAGTCATGCAAAAGTTGCAATGTTTAAAAAAAACACATTTGCAGCGCGGAGGTGGTTTCTTTCTGCTTTTTCTACCGTCGTGACAAATCAAACATGTCATCAGGCGCCAGGATGAAGGCGGCCATGTGGATGTGTTTGCATGAGGCGCTGCACGGATGCATCGAGGTTGTTGTGGGAAGTGTCAGGCGTTTTTTCTTGCAGGAGCCGGGCTATTCAAACCTGCAAATCAAAGTAAACAATCGCTCGTTCGCTTAATGCAAATATGTCGCATCCCGACGCATCTCCGAGGCGTCTCACATCTGGAGAAACATCTCCTCGTGATACTCGTATCTGCAGAATATGGCGTCCAGCGCTTATAAAAATAAGACAGGGCTGCCATTTTTGTTTTCCTTTTGTCTGAATTTTTTAATAAACTGTCTGAGAATGTGGGAGAGGCGCTGCGGAGGACCGCTCCATTCTGGAGGATGCTCTCAGTCAGAGGCTGCTCGGGTTCGGATCCAAACACCTCCTGTTGATGTGAACAGGGGGGTAATCAGGGCATTAAAGAGAGGAAAGTTAGCCTTAACTTTAGTTTTCAGGGAAAGGATGCGTATACTGTCTGTATGCTCATTTATAAAGATGTGTAGCTGCATGCCTTAAAGAGTTCATATTTATCTATAGCTAGGTTGTAGATCAGTATAAACACATTTAACCCCCCCAGATAGGATTTCATTTTTTCTCTACTGAACTAAATATTTTTTTACTGGGTTGCTGATTTTTTTTTTTTTTTTTCGTCAGCTCATGCTTCTTCTTCTTCTTCTTTTAGCACAAACGTAAAATGTTAAAGTCTACTATACTGGAATCGAGTTAGGGGATTTTTTTTCATCGTCATTATCGACTGAAGACCAATACTGTTCTGCCTGGTATTTTTGAAATGATGGAAGAATACATTTTGAATTGGTTTAGAGATAACAACATGTTACGTCCATTCCAATGGATGTAGGGTCTGAAGGGTTGAGATTCTCTTTTGGTTTCCAACGTTGTGTGGTAGGTCTAATGTTAGATATACTTGTATTAATTAGTTATTCAGGTCAAGATAATCAATAAATAAGTGGAGATGTATTTTATATTTAATAAAAAGGCATCAGGTTTCTGGGTATAAAAGATAATAAGTCATAAGTAAATAATATATCTATAAAATCTTAGTGAATAGATGATGATATTTCACAGTGCAAAATTATTCTAAATGCCTGAAGTGATATATTGTAAATTATTTATTGAGCATGAATAAATCATTATTAAAAAGATTTAAATCCATACCCGATAATTGTTACCAGAATAAAGTTCTTCTACAGTACATCACAAAATTTAATTAGCGTGCTTTTTATTGATTAAAATATATGTTAAATACCAAAACTGAGTCTGATTTACTGATTAAAATACATTTTCTTAAATGAAAGAGTCAAGGAGCTGATCCATAAAAACTCCATCTGTGATTATTTTGATAACTAATTAATAGCAAAGTATCAAACATTCTTTCCTTCCAGCTTCTCAAATGTGATCATTTATGCCTTTCTTTGCCATGTATCAGAAAACTCAAAACTTATTTGTTTTTTAAGAACCTTTAAAATCTTCTCTTACTTTACAGAGAGTATGAATTACTCCTTTATTTTCCTTTTCATTGTCACAATTAAACTGCACTCTGAAGATTAACATACAATAGAAAATAACTCTTTTCTTTAGCTTAAAATCAACATATATGGCATTTTTATTGGATTTGTTTTGGTCCTCTCTGATGCAGGTGCATGCAAACAATGGGGATTAGATTTATTTTTCCCATGCTGTAAAAACTGTTGGAAACCGTTACATTTGTATGCATAAAGATAATAACAATATAGAAATCAGCTGCATTTGTGCAAGAAACAAAAGTGGTATAACTAGACCTAAAGTTAGTCCTAAGTATATATGCACACAGTCACAGTATGTCACAGTCTACAGACTGTGAAAATGAGCCTGACACAGCAGTATGAATGTACAGCCTTAGCCATGAACTGCACATGACATACAGTACCTCCCTGCCTCCAAGTGTTTTCTCCTTGTCATTTCTAAAAGTGATACAAAGCAGCCATCAAGCTCCTGCTCCTGCTCCTGCTTTTGCTCCCCTGAGGCAGAAAGCCTCCAGGAAGTGAAACTGATCCCCACTGGCATCATTAGAGAAATATTTGGTGGGGTTTACTGTACACTCGTACCCCTGTATCATTTTTGTTTCTCTTGGCCCACGGATGTGGACTGTGTTATGCCTCTGCTAAGCCAAACAGACTTAGGAATGGTGAGGTGGAACAGTGCCAAAGCATGCAATTCAAAATGCTTGAAGAAGGAAGAGAAGTGAGGGCTGGAAAGAGCCTCAGAGGGGGATATCAACAGAAAATCTTCAAAATGAGACGGATCAAACGCTGCACTTACTAACACAACTAATACAAATCAATTGCACTCCTTTAAAGAGAGGATGTCCCCCTCTTATTTTTGCATCACAGGGTTAGATGTAGAAAAGGAAGAAATAACGGCTGTCACTTACTGACCAGTATGCAGCTTCTTCTTCTGAGTTATTCCATTTTCATTTTATTTGCCTCTCACTGGCAATGTGACTCCCGACCTCTGAGGTGAGACATTGTAACGGCTATCCTGTTTCCCATCAGGCTCTCAGTCAGCCGGGGCCCCCTTGTGTGTGGGAGCACAGATGAAGATCTGTGCTACTTCACTGTTAGCCTTTCTGTTTTGTCTGATAACCGTTTGGGGAGAGTTCTCTAACTGCTAGCTGTTGTAATCATGAGAAAGCAGCATGTACATCATAAAGTCTTGTGGTTAGAAATCCGAAGAAAAAGCTGCCGGGCTTAGACAATTTCTTGTCAACTTAACTCGCCACAGCAACCCAGAGTTCCACTCTGCTTTCTGTGATGAAGCACCGGCTCGGATAAAGCCGAAAAACTAATACAGACTGTCTTTGAAAATACACTGTCACAAGACTGGACAAGTTATCTCCATGCATTACATCAAACAGTCAGCTGCTGCCCTGGTGGAGGGCTACCAACCACATTTTAACCACTGTCTTCTACGCGTACAATAGATATTCACAAAAATATAAACCGCTCAGTTTTTAGGGAACACTTTCAAACAGCAGTTCCCAACTTGGGCTTTATAAAATAAACCCTTGTGTTCACAAGATGATAGAGAGGAGAAGAAGTTAGAAAAAATATTCTCAGCTGCACAAAGTAAAACTAATATTTCGTTACCCTTTGTGACTGAAATGCAAGTGAGCATAAAAATTAAAGCAAACAATATCTCACCTGTTGAACCAATGATGCTTGAGGGGTCCCAAACCAAAACGAACCCTCTAAACAGAAATACTGATATGTGATACTGAACACATTTTACTGGTGGACAGATGGAGAGGCAGCACCCACCTTGTTTATGACCATTGTGTATTCATTTCAGGATGGCTGAACCTCGCTTTAACAATCCCTATTTTTGGCCTCCACCCCCTGCCATGCCCGGCCAGGTGAGTAACTCTGGTATTCACATTAATTGCTGCACAGCGAAATCTCTGAGCTGATAATTCCCTCTTTGTGAAGGTTTGTTTTTGTTTAAATAAAATACATTGTTTCAATAAATAGTTTATGAATGATGTTAATATTGAATATGAAGATTAATGACCCTCTCTAGTCATAAATAAGCTGCAGCAGCAGCCAAACAACAACAACTGCTGAACACAACACACGCAGCTCAAAAATGTACCTGTTACATGTGTAGTATTTATTAAGAACAAAACTTAAGTGAGAAAAAAAAGGTTTTTCTTTAGATATTATTCTCAAAAATCTGTTGTTTGTCATTTCTGACACTTTAATTTTTGTCATTTGGTGACCGCTATGAAGATTGATACCTTTAGAAGTACCCAGATCAGCTGTTTACATGATAAGCTAGGCTAATTAGCCTGCAAATATAAAAAGTTTATCAATCTTCTAATAATAAAAAAAATAATAATACATTTAATTTATAACACACTTTACATTTGGATGAAATCCCAAAGTGCTACAAGTTAAAAGCATCAATAAAAATATAACAATAATTATATGAAAATATGACCAAAAAGCAGTAATGTTAATTAAAATTTATAGGTTCTGCTAAATAGGAAAGTTTTAAGTTCTTTTTAAAAAGTCTCAGTCGTCTGTGGAGCCCTCGGATGGTCAGGGGGGGCATTCCACAGACGAGCTGCAGCAGAACAGAAGGCCCGATCTCCCATGGTCCTGAGCTTGGTCCGGGGAAATAGGACCAAGCTCATCTCTTCCTCGGCTGTTAATGAATGCATATATTTGCTGTAATTTAAAACTTTTGTTTTATGTATTGAATCCCAACCATGGCTCCTTTATCCCCCACAGGAATCCAAGATACTGATTCTATCTGAGTCGTCCTGAGATAGTTAAGAGGGTTTTTGTTGTTGGTTTTGCCCTCTTATAATCATTAATTAAGAAAAAATCTGAAAATGATGGAACAAGTCACATACACCAGCCATAAAATTACTACCACGGGCCTCTCCCATCAATGGATGAAATGTTAGGGTCGATCAGTATCCAGATATTGCTTAATATAAAACAAAATTTGGGGAACTGCTGGTGTTAACAGCTATTACCTTGATTCTGTTTCACGGTTTACAGTTTTGGGTTCAGTGTTACCTCTCAGCCACCAGAGGGGACCATCGACTCATAAAGAGACTGCTTGAACTGATGGCTGTTCTTTTGTCACAAATATTGCTCTCTGCCTGTCAGCTGGATAACCTAGTCTTGATCAATAAAATCAAGGAGCAGCTGATGGCAGAGAAGATCAGGCAACCCCATCTGCCCACTGTCTCAGCCCCTTCCCAACAGTCCCTGGCAGCTCATCCCAGTCAGGCTGATGGTGTCCAACATGGGATGGCCAAGGCCCAACAGATGGCAGCACTCCACAGCCATAGCCCTTCCCAGCCTGACATCGCCCTGCACGCCCGCCCTGCCTCCAGCTCAGTCACAGGTAACTCCTCAAAAGCCTTCCCATCAGGCCTGATCAAATCTGTAGATAGAACATTAAATCATAGACCACAATGCCTCAAATTTCACAATTTATGACTCTCTCTGCCTTCGATTCAAGGAAAAGCGTTTTAGCAGGGAAACTACAGAAGAAACTTCAGGGAGAGCTACAGAAAAGAGATCCTAGCAACAGAGCTACTTTTTTTCATTAAGATATAGGGGATATAAAGATATACAAATATAAATTTCCCCATCAGGGGATTAATAAAGTTATTCTATTCTATTCTGAAGAGCTACCACTCTGTGAACATTTTCTTTCTGGGGCATTGCTGAAAATCGATGTCATGTTTTGATTGTATTTATACAATTATTGAATTTAGATGTAAATGTTACAGATCTCCATTATGCATCACCGCAGTGTGTTCAACCATTTTACTATATTGACTTGAAGGGTCTGGATGGAGTTTTAGAGACCCCCTTTATAACAAACAGGACAATTTAACCTTTATACATCTCATACAGCAGGGAAACAAAGGGAAATTATTTTCTGCATTTGACCCATCCCTGAGGAGGAGTGGGAGACCCCTGTGAAGCGCTCAGGTGGCAGATTGGGATTAAGGGTCTTGCTCAAGGAACCCTCCTCGTAGAGAAGGGGCTTCTGCAGGACCCTAAACAATAAGGAAGTGGAACAACAGCCAACAATTACAGGAGATAAGACTGTTTATTGTTGTGTGTTATAAACATATATTTGGTAAAGTCTCTTAACCCCAAATGTAATATCTTGCTATTAAGACAATGAAGTGTGATAATAATGTTGTATTTTGTAAACTTTATCAGGTCGCATCCTGGGGGACGTAAATCTGAATCTGGACGATAAGGCAACCATTAAAGCCAGAGGTTTATGGGAAGACTGGCATCTGCGTCAACTAATAGACCATCCTGCCAGGACTAATCATGTCTCAGGTAACGACACACACTGGCAGGTTCATCCTGTTTTTGTAGAAACAAAGATAAATACTCAGGCAGGCAGGGTGTGAGTCATATTCATCGTTAGGAAAATAAATATAGAAGGGAAATTTCTACTCTTCTGTGAAATGCGCACACCAGGAAATGAACAACAGAATAATGTTAATCTCTATGGAATATGGAAAGGTTGTCCACGATTTACACATTGTCTGTGTTCGGTTTAGTACTCTTTCTTCCAGTTTTGTTGTGTATGCAATGTTCAATGTTGGTTTGTAGTCGCCCCGGCAAAGGGAGTAGATTGGGTTGCCTTTATCCATCGGAACTTACATTTATGTATATGTGTGGTACGTACGTATACATGCATGTTTATACGGAATAAGGAAGAGTTAATTTTGTTCTGGGGGCACAAATTTTCCAGAGTGTAAACTGTTAGCTTGGTTCAAAGCTCTGAATAGTTATGTGATTACTTAAAACAATTCCAAGAGCGTGAGCCAATGAAGGAGATGACCTTTATTGATCCCATACAGACATACACAGTTCAACGTAGTGAAATTATTTCTCTGCATTTGACCCATCTCTGAGGGAGCACTGGGCGGTCCCTTTGAAGCGCCCGGTTGAGCTAAGCTTTCAGGGTTCCTGCTTGAGGACCCTACGAATGCACTGAAATGTTTTATTAGACATTTATTAAATTGAGACGAGTTCTTTGAGGCAAAACCTTGTTTTCAAGGGGACCTAAAGGTGTGAATCTCATAATTGGTTTCTTCAAATTGTTTCATTTTCTTAGGGTTACATTTTTGCTCACGTTCATCTATGATAAATATTATGGTCTATCCCCATCAACACAGAGTGAACTTTAGCGGTAGCGGGGTGATCTGTGTACTTCTAGCTCTGATACTAAAAGGCACAGTATTTTAAATTGTTTAAATAGGTAAGAGGCTTTCAGAAGGATAAAACCATCCTTCCATCCAACTCATCCACTTCAGATTCAGGGTGTGGCTGGGGTCTATCTCACATCGGTTAAGAGGCAGGGTACATCCTGGAAAAGTTATCCGGTTATCAGAGGCACAACACACATTGAGATTAACAACCATTCACAATCAACATCACAACTATAAACATTAGACTCGCTAATACTGCATGTTTGTGGACTGTCGGATGGGGCCAGGGCACAAAGAGGTCAACTAGGCAAACACAGAGATAACATGCAAGCTCAACACATGAAGGCCAAAATTCAGAGGTGGATTTCAAGCCGGAACCTCCTCGATGGGGGGCCATAGTGCTACCCACTATGCCACCGTGCCGCCCAAAACTGTAATCACTCAATGTCAATTTCTTTAAATCATGTCCTTGTCTTCACTTTTGCACCAATCAGGAGTGGCATTGGCATCCAGAACAGGTAACCTCACCTCAGAGATAATCTCCCCAACACTGCCCAATTCGAGCAGCCACAGCCGGCTGATTGGATCCACCGCACCTCAACTCATATCAGGGCTAGCATGTGGTCATCGGATGGATGCAGGGAAAAACCACGGGGGTCTTGTAGGTCTCTTGGGCCCTCCTCCAAGAGAAGAACGAGGGCGTAAGAAGATCAAGGCAGAAAATGGCTCTTCTCTTTTGGTGGTGCCCTACCCGATCCTAGCCTCAGGCAACGAGCAATCCTGCGCCACCATCGCTGCCAAACAGAAGACCTACAGGTAGGAATACTTGTTTTGTTTGCAGCTGCTCTGACTTGACAGTTTCACACTAAGGCTGCTAATTTCATTGTAGATAATTATGTTTTATCATTATACATAGATATTATACGTTGATACATGGACCGAGTCCCACTGAAAACAAGGTCTCTCTTACTCAATGCTCTCAGTCGCTGTCACTAGTGTACATTGTCTCTCTAATGGGGCACTTTTAAAAAAAAAAATTAGTTTGCGAAATATCAGTTTAGTATAATTTCTAAATGAAATGTATTGATGAGTTAAATACAGAATGCAAATGTAATTCAAATAAACCGAATTCTACATTAAGTAAGCCTGTAAGCCTGTTTTATACACAATTAATAACCACAATGAAGCCGTTTCACTTTGAGCGGAATGTTTGGATATTGAGATAAGCAGACCAACTAATATTTGTGGTCGAAACATATAAGTAATACAGCTTTAATATATCTGTAGACATGAAGAATTGCCAACTGTAGCATGGGAGGAGCACCACTTTAAACATAATTGGCACATTGGGTTAAATTGGCTAATAAGAAAAGAAAGAGTTGTTTTTGGAACTAATTATCACTAATTGGACGTTTAAGGAAGAGAGGAGGAGGGGTCTGCGAGAACCCCAAACAATAAGTATGTAGAATTCGTTTTCTACATTCGGCCAGTCGCTCAGCTCAGTTGCAATTATTATGCTATTATTTTTTTGCATGATAAAAATAAATTATTGCAAGAACATAATGATGGATTATAAATATTTTAAATGGAGCATGTTACATTGGAAATATTTACAATCCATCAATAAATAAGACATACAAATACAAGATTATTGTTAAATAAATCAGATACTAACCTCTCTTAAAAAAAAAAATTTTTTTGACACTTAAAGGGTGTTTTGCAGTGATCAGGTGTTAATTAGCTGAAAGAATCATTCAAATGTAATACATTATTGACTGAAGATTGTGAGCAATTGGTCTTAACAGGGGTCCCCAACCTTTTTTGCACCACAGACCAGCTTAATATTGATACAATTCTTGCAGACCTGCAAATGTGGGTAGCTGATCAGCCATAACATTCTAAACACCTGTCCAATCCTGTGTAAGAAATGTTTGTGCTGCCAAAGTACCTCTGTGATGCACTGGGACACTTTTTCGATCAGAGCTGACATGAATTTTTTCTAAAGTTTTTTGCTAAAGTAGCTCTCCTGTGAGATAGGACCCACGTTGCTAGTCCAACAGTCGCTCAGATCCTTAGTCTTGCATATTTATCCGACTTTAAAAATGTTCAACTGCCGCCAAATTCATCTCGCCCACCGACAGCTGCCATTTTAACCAGATAAGGAATGTACCGTTAAAATTCTTTCTATTCTGGAAAAGAAAATCTGTGTTGCATTTTGCCTTTATCAATTGAAAATTTATGTGTTTCACAAACCTCCTTATATGAACCAATTAATCCTTCCAGGATACGTCTTCTCATGCTTAGTACCTGCTTGTTTCATGATCAATTCATTTCTTCTTTTTCTTCGTTTTCTTATTCAAACGAAATACTTTTGTCTTTTGATGCCTTGTAAAGAACTTTGTAACACCTGTTTTGGAAAGGTGCTATAGAAATAAGGCTTTACTTACATACTATCTTCCAGAGGCAGTTAACTGGCTAACATGTGGAGTATTCCTATCTATAATTCTGTCTTTGCACCGTTTATAGCTAAAGAACATAATATATGTCAAAAAAGAATGGTAACTTTTCACTATTCTGTTTTACTTTTCTCGCATTGAATAATGTAAATACTATATATACACCCAATGATAGTTTGACCCTCATAATACGACTTCTTGACCGTGTAAAATCTAATCTTAGAATTTAAGCTCACATCAGTATCATTACTAGTTTAATAGTTATTCAAAAAAAATTTTTACCGATGGTTCTCTTCATGATGTAGGTCAATTATAAAAAAAAAAAAATAATGTATTGCGTTCATGTGGTTCTTCTCACAGCCATAAAAAGAAGGGTGCTTTGAAAAAGTATTGGACCCACTCTTCTATTTTTTTGTGTATTTCATACAAACTTTGTCAATTCTTCAGATTAAATTTAATCTTCATCAAAGGCAACCTGAATAAACTCAAAATGAAAGTTTTGAATTACATTGTTAATGAATAAGGCAAAAAGCTTGGAAGTGATACACATCTTCAACCCTGACATGACTAGCCAGTGGTGCCAACTTTAGCAGCAACAGCTGCAACCAAGTGCTTCCAGTGACTGGAGATCTGTCTCTGACATCACTGTGGTGGAATTTTCCAGAACTCTTGTGAGCATTAGCTGCTCTTTTCATCATTTCAGTGCGGTTCAGATTCAGATTTGGACTACAGGCCACTACAAAATAAAAAAATGATCTGCTATAGTTATGAGCATGTTGGAAAACGTAATGAGTAGAAAGATCAAATATTTGTGTTGAAAGTAAAAACTTAATTGCGTGTAGTACATATACTTAATTGTTTACCGCTGTAGAGCAGAAAGGTTGGTTAGAGACGGTTTTGTGTCTATTAGAAATCATTTGTATTTATTTTCTCTACTTAGTTTGGAAGTTTGTTTTTCTTTCTTCTTTTCTGCATTTCTTTCGCTTAAATCAAAGCACCTCAGTTTTCTGCAGCTCGAGCCAACTTTGTCATCATTTGAGACAGTGACCCACACCTACTTAACAAAGTACTGTAACAAAGTGTTTTTATTTCATTAACTTTCTCCTCTACTTAAGATGAAAACTATGCTCCTGGTGTATTTGCATTGGTGACTATGTTTCCTTTCCTGTGTTAGCTGAATAGTTGACATGGATGGGGTCCAAATCATTTATGTTGTCACAAATGTTTGTACAAACATAAATAACATCACAGCAGACAATTGTAAAAAACAGGCCTCCTACTGTCAGACTCTGCACATAAATCATCCTCACATTTGGCAAGAGGCTTGGTGCAGTTTACATGACTTACAACCATTCAAGTTCTCATTTACACCAACAGGCAGTTTCTAGTCACCTGATCACCAATATTATATGTTTTGGACTGTGGGAGTTGAGGTAGAGACAGGGAGAGCGTCCAAACTCAACACAGGTGCCAAAGGTGGATTTGAATGTGGAAATCTGCCTTTCGGGACCAACAAGCATCATGTGTTCTGTGCTGCCCGTGTGTCTCTGTGTGGCGTCAACATGTGTCTTCTGTCTGTTTTCTGGTTGTAGGTGTAAAGTTTGTCCCATGACCTTCCTCTCCAAGTCAGACATGCAGATTCATTCCAAAACCCACACAGAAGCAAAGGCTCACAAGTGTCCTCACTGCACAAAGACCTTTTCGAACGTGTCATACGTGGCCCAGCATCTTCGCATACACCTGGGCGTCAAACCTTACCGTTGCTCCTACTGTGAGAAATGTTTTCGCCAGCTCTCCCATCTGCAGCAGCACACCAGGTCTGATCTTGATCTCATTTACTTTTAATCAAATCTACCGATTGATGAACTGTTTTTGGATTCGTTTTAGCGAGTAACATCAGTTTGCTGGTGTTTTTGATGTGTTTCAGAATTCACACAGGTGACCGGCCATACAAATGCACCTATACAGGATGTGAAAAAGCTTTTACTCAGTTGTCTAACCTGCAGGTAAACCTAGGCACCTCACCTATATTTCCAGCCCAGTGGTGTGACTGCAATATCTCCTGCCATGTTGAATGAAGGTTATTGAGTTGGCTGTGTTTTTGTTTTTCCTTAGTCTCACCAGAGGCAACACAACAAAGACAAGCCCTTTAAGTGTTCCAACTGTTTCCGTGCCTATTCAGACTCTGCCTCGTTGCAGATCCACCTGTCTGCACACGCCATCAAAAACGCCAAGGCCTACTGTTGCAGCATCTGTGGCATGGCGTACACCTCAGTGAGTTCACAACACAAGTAAAATGGTGATAGGAGCCTTATCATTGCAGAGATGTGCTCAAGTGGTGATTTTCCTCTTTCCCCTTTCCTCTTTTTTCCAGGAAACTTACCTTATGAAACACATGTC
The DNA here is from genome assembly GCA_037951165.1 of Lophius americanus. Taxonomy (NCBI): domain Eukaryota; kingdom Metazoa; phylum Chordata; class Actinopteri; order Lophiiformes; family Lophiidae; genus Lophius; species Lophius americanus. Next base: position 7,104,351 of record JBBDHG010000021.1, read on the forward strand.
CAAACACACTATGATGGAGCATGTGGTGTCCCATCATTCCCCTCAGCACAGAACAGAGTCTCCCACCATCCCTATACGGATCTCCCTCATCTGACATCTCCCGCCCTCCCATCGGATACGTTTCCTGTCATACATGTGCTCATCTTATGGACTTCAAGCCCATTATTGGGTTAAATATGTGCCAGATCTTAGAATTATCTTGTAAAGAGATGCTCTTTCAGAGGATATCCTCATTTCCTTTCTTGCTGACCAGATAGTATTATCGGGGACATCCAAAGATGATTTCTCAGCACTTTCAGGTCTCAAGATGACGGACCTAAAAATGTTTTTTTCTGTGTGATGTTACAGACATAACAATGTTGTTTGATATGGGCTGCATTACTTTCTTTACTTCCATTAGCGGGATTACCAAGTGACCAGAAAGGGGAATGCATGCCTGAAGTGCATTCATGCAAATAAGGCCACTTATCATCTAAGTGTTTTATAAGGTTTCACCAACGACCACGTCTAACGATAGGGACAAATTTTGTTTAAACAGTTGTGTGTCAACATTGGCCTAACCAGGATGTGTGCCTCATAATTAGATAGATGGATCACCTAAATTTATTATTATTATTATTATTTACCTAATCTTAATTGCATATGCTCAATCCCTCCTCCCAGTCCTCCCAGGTTCAAAGACCCCACAACATACTGAAAACTGAAAAACTGAACACCTTGTATTAACTTATCCTGTCAAATCCGCTACAATATTCATGGTTTTTGTGTTTATATTAAATGAAATAATGCACTCACAGCTTTTTTTTTTTTTTTGTATTTGATAAACTCCAAAATAAATATAGAAACTATCTGATATGGTACACAACTACATTCTGTTGTTGCAAAGACAGACAAATGTCAAGTTGTACTGGAAAACATTAATGCCCCCAAATTTTAAGCTATGTTATTTAACTGAAACATCATACTGCTTTGAATAAGAATCCCCTCATTGTTCCGTGGATGAAAATGTTCTTTTTTTATGCATTTAAGCCTTAAAATTGTTAAAACTCTAGGATCCATAATCTCGTTTGACACATTTACAAATGCCTTTTATGTCACAACATGATGTATATTGCAAATAAACAATATCAACTGTCAATCCATTTTATAATAAATAATTCTAACATTATAAGTAAAGCTGAAAAGTTTCTTTTGTTTAGTTTTTCTGTCTGAAATAAATTGAAATCAAAGATATAACAAATGTCTTGATACGTGATAAATCATGCTTTTGTTACGGAATGGAGCAAAGTATTTCTCAAAATTCCCTCTTAATAAAAATGTAAATCTTTGAGGACCCTTCTTAATGCCGACAGTTGCCAACACTACTTGCCATTCACAAAACTGCACACAGACAGACTAGCTGGTGAACACAATGGAGAACTTAGCAGCTAAAAATCAAACCCAAAATTCAACTGGTGATCAGAACACCTCTGCAAATAAATGACTTAAGCTTTGCTGTAACCCTCAGATGTGACCGTAGGGAAATAGATAAACTTCCTGTCACTTCAAAGGTCACTTCAAATATGAGTCACATTTTCACAAGAAAGGGGGGAACACCAGCATTTGTTTTTCCCAAGTCAGTAAAATATGAACTATTAGAGTAAAATATGACATATTCACTATAGATCTTCTTGAGTCGATTCAAATTTATTAAAATTGGACTAAATCGGGCCAGTGGTTGATGGTTAAGAGGCTATGCCATAGAGTAAAATATGAACTATTAAAGTAAAACACAGCTGTAGCTCAGTGGGTAGAGCGGCCATCTCCCAATCTGGAAAATCGGAAGGTAGCAGGTTCAAGTCCCATGATTGTCTACTTGTCGTAGGGTCCTTGAGCAACACCATTAGCTCCCTCGGCGCTTCAAAGGGGCTGCCAACTGCTCCTTCAGGGATGGGTCAAATGCAGAGAAATTAATTCACTATGTTGTACTATGTACGGCTGTATGTGATCAATAAAAGATTTCTTCTTCAAAATATATACAAGTTAGCTCTCCTCAAGTGTATTCACGAGCATCCAATGACCAACTCTTGATTATTCTTATATATAAACTTTATTTACAAACTTTTGGCGATAAAGTTCTCCCTCGTTACAGAAATATTCAACCGCTCTTTGCCAGAGTCAACCTAGTTCTTCCTCACACTAACGTAAAAATTACCCATCAAATCGTTATTGAATTATATACAGAAAACAGTGTTTTTCATGAAAAAAGCTCCCCCTTGTGAGTAAAATATGAACTACTAGCTTAAAAGACAACGTATATAAGATAGAGCTCCTTCAGTAGACTCATATGCACCAAATTTGCACTGATCAGACCAAACGCTTTAAGCTCCCTGTGGGTTTGGAAACATATAATCAACCTTTCCCAAAATGTCTCCATTTCTTCCTTGCACATAGGTCTATATGGGTAAAAATCTGAAAATGATCCATGACATAGTTTTTGAGTTATCCTGTTCACACAAAGGATATACGGAGGCAGCGGCAAAGGCGATTACATAATATTCCAGACTGTTTTGGGGAAATGAATAGCCCTAACACATATTCAACCAGAGAATACAGAGATTCAAGACAAGATGGACGATTTATTACAACGGATGATGTGTGAAAGTTTGACTTTTAGAAAGTCCTTCACCTTTCAAGGGTATTGTGATCAAAGGGTTTCTCCCTGAGCAGCAGCAAGGAATTTCCCCTTTGAATCTAAACTTGTGGTGGTGTCTGATGACTCTGCTGAGACTGATGAATGATGAGGCTGATGGGCCTGCGACGTCTAGGCAGAGATCGGGAGGTGGAGGTGTTGATGGGCTAAGCTTGCAGGTGTAAAACAGTGATTGTATGAATGAGGCTACCTGAATGAGTGCAGCTGATATCAGTTGATGCCTCATACATTTAAGCAGGTAACTGAGATTGAGCATGTGTGAAGACAACAGAGTGGAATCAGCAGTGACTGTGGAACAAGAGTGCAAGAGGATAGTCTTTCTGATTGAACATTTAATTACATTTTTAACAAACTACCTGCTTGTTTGGGGCATCATTTAGCACTTTGAGATTTGATCCAAATGTAAAGTGCGTTATAAATTAAATGTATTATAATTATTTAATATTATTATCATCGTCGAGGAGGGGCCTAATCTGTCATGGGGAAATGCGAGTTGCGCGCGCACCCCGTCTACTACGATAGACAGAGGCAGAGAGCGTGCCCGCGAGACAGAACGCGAGATAGACAGATATCAGGGGGGCGGCTGTGGCTCAGTGGGTAGAGCGGCCGTCTCCCAATCGGAAGGTAGCCGGTTCGAATCCCACCAGGGTCTACTTGTCGTAGGGTCCTTGAGCAAGACCCTGAATCCTTTGCTCCCCGGGCGCTCCACGAGGGGCTGCCCACTGCTCCCTCAGGGATGGGTCAAATGCAGAGAAGTAATTTCACTATGTTGTACTGTATGACTATGTGACTAATAAAGGATTGTTTCTGTTTCTTTCTTCTATCAGAGTTTTACCTGCAGGTATGTTAAAATAGAAGCCTAAAAGTCAAATGATTTCCATAATTTACCTCAAATTCATCACAGCACTGGATAGAAAGTGGCAGGGATGCGCTGCAACTTGTTCTGGACATTCATTCATTCATTTTCTATAACCAGACATACTTGACATGCATCCAAGCCGATTTTTCCAGAGACAGTCTTCATTTTCAATCATTTATGTCAGTTAAAATGTTTTTCTTCACTCTGCATTCATGTCTGATCAATAGCAGCAACAATTTATATTTGCTAAATAATGGATAATCTTTTATTTTAAAATCAGTTGATCAGTTGAAAATTCCGCTTAGGGCACCAATTTGGCTAGGGGCTGCCTGACCTAGATCAATATTTTGGGCTCTGAGGTTCAGTCCCAGTCAGGCTCAGAAGCTTTAGCTGGGCTGAAAGATGCATCCCTTTGTAAGGAAGAAGTGATATGCTCACTTTCCTCAGCGATAATGATGAAGGTTTCTGGGGTATTGTCAGAATGTGGAGGAATCAAGCTGCACAACTGAAAATAACCCAGAGCAATTTTGCAAACTGCCACGAGTGAAATGATTTAACATATTCAGTAACTTCTGATCGATTTTGTTGTTATTGTGTGTTTCTGCTTTATCTTCTTATTACTGAGGGGAACTTTCACTATCCGCGATTGTGATCTCTAAATGCAAATTTAATGCACTTGCTGATACAAACTGATAGTCACTTGATTGAGAGACGTTCTCTCAGTTTACTTTGCGGGTTAATAGATAAGCCGCTGTACCGAGGTGTGTCCACTGAAAAAAACACACTGATGGTAGAGTTTCTGAACTTTCTGTTCAGTTTATTCATGTAACAACAGAATGCAGTAGACCTTTACAATTTATTTTTGCCACACTTAGATGGATTGACTATGTAATGCTCTGCTTTATCCTGTTTCTCTGTTTGGAGGGAAAAGGCAATTGAGTAAAACGGTGAGGATAGAATTGTACCCTTGCGATTTTAACAGCCATTTCATTTTCTCCAAATCCGGTTACTGCCTTTTGGCAAGTCCATTGTCCATTCCAAACACAGAATCAGTGTAAGAAAAACAGAATAATTCAAAATCAGGGTATAAAACCATAATGCATTGTATTGGTCAGCATAATGCAATTGATTTTCAAAGTCTGTGTTTTAAATTTGTTGGTGGGCTAACATTTAGTTGATAATTGGATCACAGATTGCAACTAAACTGATACATTTTAAATTCAGCTGACAGAAGCCCTGCAGTTCAGTGTTTTGATAAAAAAAGTGTCTTGGAAAAAAGTCCAAGATAACAAGAAAAGACTGCCCATAAGATGTTGACTGAATCCGAATACATAAAACATAAAAAACAAGCCTAATCCACAGAAACATCCCAAATAAACAAACAGCAGTATACAAACAAAGAGGCAAAAGGGGGGCAATTATCAAATCAAAGGTGATACAAGGAGGAATCTTACTCCACATACAAACACAAAATAAAAGTCCAGACCAATACGAGCAGAGAGATCCACAACAGACTGACCACTCGAAAGGGGAACACAGAAACAGAGCTGATTGGAACAGAAAAAAAATGTTTCCCTCCTCTCGGGGTTAACAAACTCAAACCCCGAGTTCAGTAATAATACAGGTGAAAGCATTGAAAAATCAAAACAGAGGCAAAACAGGACAAAGAGAGGTGTAAAGCAAATGTCACAACAGAGTTACAAAGAAAAAAACAGGAAACAGGAAACTGAAACCACAGCCATTAAACGTCAAGTAAATGTCAAAACATTGATAATAATATTCCACATTATTACCACGTGAAAGAACATAATTCTTATAGTCTGCACTGACTTACATTCGGACTTACTCAGGATTTATAACAAACAGAAAAAGACAAGAAGTGACTCAATAGAGACACAATAAAATGTTGTGTCAGAGACACGTTGTTACAGTTGTGACAGTTCTGTCAGTTCTGGTTATCTAAAGAAATATGCATACAAACATATCCGTAATTAGTGTAACCTGTTACAAGCAACAAAGAAGTATCACCGTCATTACAGCTACAATATAGTAGTGCCGAACGTTGTCGACATACTGGGAAGTCACGTCATCCGTTTGTGACAAATGTTCAGAAATATGAAAGTGAAAGAATGTCAACTATTAAGCACTATCACAATAGAACGATAGAACTAAATTCTATTAGTGAAGAATATATTTTACGGAAGGAATTTTTAACTAGCACGTAATTAATAGTTATGGACAACACCGATTATATTTACACACACTGCGGAAACAAAAAAAATTGACAAACAAGGTACAACGTGTAGAAATCGCTTTCAACTTGCTCAAAGTCTCTGCTCCTCATTAGACTAAGATTGCACATGTTGAGTGACGTCATTATCGTTGAGTCTGTTCGACTATTATGATGGAGCTGTCCGCAGGAGTGACAGAGCAGGCACATTTGCACACTCATTATCTATTTTGTTCGACAGAGTTGTGCCAGCCTCATCAGCGAAGGCTACAGATCATTGCTACTTCCTCCATGATGGGATCTTGGTTATGAAGTCAGTGCCACAGTGTGATTGGTGTGGGGCAGAGCCAGTTGTCCAACATGTTGTTCCAACAAAATTGAGGGTAAAGTGCTCGAGATGTCCCAAGCTGATTTGACAGGTCATTTCACGGACCTGTCAAGAATGGAGAATTACTGCTTTGTGAATGTTTGAAAAAATATCACCAAAAAAAAGTTTAAAAAAACAAAACATTAGTGTTACACTGTCATCCCTGGCAGCAAGAGTATAACCCTGAAAAAACTCCAATGCAATCAGATTAAATGTGACTCAGTGATAATCTCAAACAGTCCATACAACAGACATAATTCAACTTTTAGTTTGGGACCAACAGTGGAAAATACTATTTTTCTCAACAAAAAAAAAAAACCCTAGTGAGTGAAATACAAACAACTACTGAAAACAGGAAAAAGCAAGTTAGTTCTCCTTGGGGCGTTTCATTGGGAGGTAAATATGGATTAAATTGGACCAACAGTTAGGAAGTTAAAGAGATTCCCGCATAGTGAGTAAAGTTTGAACTTTAAGTCTAAACTACTACTAAACTGTTCCGTGCAGAAATTCAGACTGCATGCTCAAAATGAGCAGCTGCGCGACTAGGATTGTGGCGCAAAAATAACGCTGTATCGACACACTGCGTGGCGCAGTCAAAGTGAGGGCCAGGAAACAGTTCCGCTGCTGTGTGTGTCTACTTGTGTGCAACGATATACGGTTTTGACGACGATCAAGCAGGTTGCCATCCATTTCAATTGAAATGAGACAAAGACGGAATTTGACACTACTCCGGTACGACAACATAGCGTACCCTACTGTATGCAACTAACTTTTCTCAAAATCACTAGTTGTGGTACTAGTTGCTTTTTTTAAAACCTTTTGTTGAAAGTTAATGTTATGTCCATTCACATCATGTTCATGCAGATCCTCAGATCACTGCTGATGATTTTGTAATCCATGATGTGTTTCATTTGCCTTCATGTCAATTTTTCCCTCCTCCTGAGCTCCAACAGCCATTTCTATAGTTGCCAAGGGATATAATAAAAAACGGGTGCAAATGTCTGATACTACACCGAGAGAACACAGCGCCCATCAACTCAATCTATACTTAAACAAGAATAATGCATATCCATCCATCTATTTTTTTCTGCTTATCCGTCGAGTTGCAGCAGTCCAAGCAAGATGCTGATAAAGTCTCTCTCACAGCAACACTCGGGCACTCCAGTTCTTTATAGGGAGCTGTTCCAAGGCCCGATGCAATATGTAATACCTTCATTAAGTTTCTGTCTGACATGGCTGCAGAACTGCATAACTTCCAAAGAGAGACATCCTGGAAACATCCTGAGCAGATAATAATAATAATACATTTAATTTATAATGCACTTTACATTTGGATCAAATCTCAAAGCTTGAACCGCAACTGGTTACTTTTGACCCGAAGAAGCAACACCTCTACTCATCGATCTTTCGTTCTCCTATCTCCAAGACTGCATCCGGCCACACAATGAAAGGAGCTCAGGTTATCCGCTTTTTTCGATACCTCATTTTGTAGGTCACTACCAAGAGCTCATGGCCGTAAGTGAGGGACATCCCACTCAGCTGCAACACATTCTTCTATCTAACAAGGATGTCAGACTAGCCAACAAAGCTGCATCCTCTGTAAATAGCAGAGATCCAATTCTAAGCTCCCTAACAGGTTACTCACTTCAACTACACCTTGAGCTACTGACCATGAATATCGTGAACCGAATGGGAGATAAAGAACATATTTAGCACTGGTTCAGAAATCAAACTTAAATAAATAATGGATAATTGTAGTAAATCACTAAGTTATAATAGAAATTCATATTGGAATTGGAGAAAAAAAAGAAAGTCGGGAAGAAGGAATAATGTGAAATATAACTGTAATTGAGGGACTAACACTTAATAATACTTGGAAAGAAGGCTTACAATAAGCTTTCAATTAGTGGTTCCCTACATTTTAGGCTTGTGTCTCTAAACCTAAAAAGCAGTCAACTTTCAGATTTCCGACTTAGTGTGGTTCCACTAAAGGGGCTTCCTAAACCTTAAAGATCACTTTATTCTAATAAAAGCTGAAGGCTAAAGGTAAATTCAGAAATATTTCACAAAACTGCCGAAAGAGATAACTTTTAAAGAAGTTTATTTGCCAAACTTTTTTTTTATTATAATGAAAACCTCCGGTGTTGAACGTGCACGTCAGGACAGGCTCTACGGGGGAGGATCATATGATACCTGGAATGTTTTCTTGCAAAATCTGATCTTATAATAGTTTGTAGACACCAGTAAGACTAAAGTCAATTTCAAATATCTCCTTAGTAAATGCTACTGAGCAGTTTCACAACTTCTCACACAAACCAAAGATACACATTAACATATACATACACTAATATGTCCCTGTTAGGGGAATGAAAATACTACCTCCGGCCCACTTATATAAGCATATAAAGATCCTGCTGGATCTGAATGGCAAGATTCCGGGATGAGACCCGCACATGAACACGTCGGGATCTTGACTGTTATAACAGATCTGTCTGTAATAAAGCCATATATTTACATAACACAATGAGACTCCTCGAGTTAATTCCTTTTCTTTAAATGATCAGAAGACATCATTTTTCTTCATCAAACTGAAGCTGCAGTTTGATGAAGTGTCACATGATTATGTGACACACAAACAGTTTTCCAACAGAGACGGACACAATGGTAAGCAAGAATCATTATTCTGCATTTTAATTGCCCTTGTGTTCCTCTTGCTGGAGTGATAAGAACAACGTAGGAATTATTATTAAAGCCATTTGACATGAAACCATAAATTTATTTGAAATAAGTTGTAAAGTGAAAATTGGTAACAAACATTTGTGAATTTCTACACTGTATGAAGGGTGGTGTCACTCGCGAAGGAAGGTGAGTCTTAGAGTGTAGTCAAAATCTCTGGAGTTTAACCTTAGTTTGGCAATAAGAACAGAATTAAAGGGTTATAATAAAGCAGTCAGTGATTCAATTAGTGGATTAATTTCAATGTCGTAAATAGAATTCACATGTCAGAGAAACTGGAAAGGGGGAAGGGGGGGGGGGGATTATATCGCCTCAGTTACCTGTTGGGGGGGACTAACATGATTTTAACATTGTTTTAACATGAATATAGATGTGTTTTAAATTTGGAAATTGCAAGTTAGATAAATATGGCAGTATGTTAATTTATTTTAATATTACTTTAAAGTTCATTATGTAATGAAATCATAATGTGGTTATGTTGGTATCTCTTCAAGGATTCTGATCTATGACAAGAATGGAATCCATGTGGTATATGCTGCTACACCTCTCCCAAGTGACGGCCCTATAAGATACATAGTGTCATTTGTTGAAGACGGGACCGTCTGGAAATTATGAGACTTTGATAGTTATTCAAATTTATATTGAAATGGTTAATGATTATGTTGAATGTTTTGGTTGATGGTTTTTCTTCTATGATTAAAGATGTTTCAGCTAACGTAGTCATACAATAACACAATAGACAGCAAAGAAATCTGAACATTACTAAAAGAAACGCAATATGAGAGACTATCTGCGTGGAAGACAATACCGTGGGTTAAACCAGCCTTAATGGGTTAAGTTGAACCTTACTCTTTTTGAAAATATCCAAATTTACACTAACATCAGCAGAAGTATCAAAATAAAAGCACGATGAAGAAAACCTCTCATGTCCTCGGTGAACGCAGGAACGTTTAAGTTGACAGTTCAACAGCAAACTATAGAAGGTTGAAATAACTTGGTCTACTATATGCTTTAGGTTCTTCGGTTCGACACGACATCGCTCAATTAAGCTTATCAATAAGGACAAGAGTTTTTGCTTTGCTTCGAAAACCCTGACCCTCTCTGACATCATCGCTTCTTGCTTTTAACCCAGAACTTTCTTTTTTTTTAACCCTTTTGGTTGCTCTTAAGTACCCATTTTTAGGGGCCAGGACAATTACAAATTAGATACTGGCTCAGAACTAGAAATCGCATTGGTGCAAAAGGGGCCCCATTAACCATGTGTAGAATATATATATATTTGTATATATATTTATTTATTTGCACACTTTAACGTATGCGGTTAGCGCATTAATATTAGTAAATGCTACAGCACAAAGTGCCCTTGGACATGATCCTTGAACTTCTATTCTTCTTTTTGTAGCGGCGCATTTTACACGCTGCAGCTTTAAAACCTTCTCCAAGCTTCGAACATAGTGTTGTGAGATGAAGGCGACCGGACGTCGCTGATGACTCCAACATGTGGCGCGCAGCCTGCAGCGATGTGGACTAGCGGTCCGGAGATGTTGGGCAGGCATCCCGGGCACAGAGCACCACCCGTGACTCTCGGAGGCACATTAGCCGCGCGTGTTGTACCTGTGCATCGCCAAACTCTTAGCTAGAAAGCCACTACCAACAACGGTGTTCAATACAGGGGTGGAGTGCTACGCAGTTTTTCTGCATCGCGGGCGGTTAGACCCACGAGCGCACGAAATCCATCTGTCATTGTGGCGTCACGCACCAATGCCTGTTTCAGAGAGATGTGGATGTATGCCGACCACAGCGACCCTCAGGTAACTCCTGCCACACCTCATCAGATCAAACATGCTCTCCACCTAAACTTGAGCTTAGTTAACTCAGAAAGCCTACACGACAGCCGTAAACGATTAAATAGGCAATTAATTCGTCGCATGCCTGCACGCGAGAACCTGGGATTAAGTCTAGAATATTTATCTCCAAACTTCACTGAGCCTGCATGTGACATAATCAACAGCAGCAGCTGCAGCAACATAAACCAAACATCGAAAAGTGTTTCTTTTTTGGAGATATGTAACATTTATTATAGATATCAGAAATGATGCGTTTTCCTTGTATAAACAACCGTCAGATGCGAGCATGAAGGCAGCTGCTGATTAAATATGTCTAACCACGCACAAGGCTTCAGTTACTCATGTTCGTCTGTTGACGTAGTTTATTTGTGGCAGAATAAACACCCCTATAACATGTTGCGGTAATGATTAATTGTTCTTATTTTGCCTCTGCCCCAGATAGTTTCAAACAAAACTGTATAGTATCCAAAATTGAATTTAAAAAATATATAAATATGTCCCTTGAAAAGTAACTCTCCCCGTGTCTGAGCCAGGCACAATACACTAGGATTTACTTAGGTTTGTTTGCCTACTGTGTTTTATATTGTATGGAGATGTTTAAACAGACTAATGGATACAGCGTTGACCATGTTCGCGTCATTGTGTGACGCTCCTTGATCCGGATCAAAATGGCGCTGGTTGTGTGAGGAGGGTTTTTGTCACCTATGAGGTCATGTTCGGTCATCCTGAGATGGAGTCGATAACTAAATGGGTTTTGGGCTAGAGTTAGCGCGGGAGACTAGAAGCCTCGCACTACCATGACATGACCATACAAAATAAATTTAAAAAAAAACAGCAAAGCTATTAAGAGGCAGATCACATGGAAATTGTTTTAGCTGGTTTAAAACTTACTTTCCAATGATTTACTTTCCAATAAATAATTGGAAAATGCTTTAGTCAAAGTTTGTTTCTGCCTTAAAATGATGATAGATCATCACTGCGTTACTGTCCACACTGCTGGAGATAAATGTCTGCATCACTATTTCACGAATTTTAAAATATAAGCTGTAATACATGTGTATGTATATATATATATATATATATATATATATATATAAATTGTGTCAATTTCAACTGCAGTTTGAACCTAGCTCGTATCGCTGTGTCCACAGAGACAGAATCTAGTCAGCTGAAATCTGGAGCGATGTCTCCAGGCTGTGGCTGAATGGTGTGTGTCTCATGACAGAAACATTTGAGTGACTCTAAGTTGCTTTACATTATCAAGAACTTTTGATTTTAGGGTCTAAAAAGTAGACCCTAAAATCAGGAGTATTTGGGATTCCTGAAAAGAAAGTTCCAGAGTGTAATCTTTTGAAAGTGCCAGCACTATCTTGTAAAGCATTGTAAATTGGAAAAGCCGCATCCCTACGAAAACAATGACAACTTAAGCCAAACTAACAAAAGTTTTCAGCCTGACATAGCAACAGCAACAGCAACAACAACAACAACAAAACAGTAGTGGATTATCTCGGCATGTAGTGTTGATTTTAAGTTAGTTTGTGGTTGGCTCAGGTTCCTTTCAAACTCAGGTTTTTAACGTATTTCTTTGCCTTGTATTGTCATCTATTTCAATCTTCATTATTTTTTTGTGTGAGAAAAATGCAATCAAATCACCATGCAATCAAATAAGCATTTGATTGCATGGTGTAAGCCGCTTTGTCTTTTTCACTACATGACAATATACCTCTTGAATCTCCCAATAACCGCCGAATGACAATTGTTTGTTACAGCTCTAAATCAACATTGCCTAGATTATTTAGTGTAATAATTCCCAATTGTACTTCAGGGTAAAAACTAGTATACGGGAAAAATAACAGACTTTGTGACTGCAAAAATTAGATTTGGTATGAATAACTTTCAACAGTTGTCTTATACTGGATATATATCCAATTCATGACTTCACAACATGAATGTGGGCGGTCAGATTTCATTGGAATTCTCATGGCTTGTGTACATATGCATACGCTGAACACTGTCATTGTCCGAAAGAAACATTAACGCATTAAGATTAAATGACAGTTGTGGAGCAACTCCATTCTTGCATAATTGGAGAATATTGTTTTGACTCGCCATAAATTTACATTGGGCACCCTACTTTTGAAGTTTGCTAACTGATGGATTGTTGTATATTTTACACAGCTGAAAACTGATGTTGTTCTCTCAATGTGCTCACGTGTACCATAATAACCTTTACTAATCGTAAGATAGGATGTTGTGATTGGTCCAGCAATATGAATGCCATCTTTTACTGTTTTGGCCGTAAAATAATTTTTTTAGGCTTTATTGTATATTTAAAGGAGCCAGTGGCTGGTTGTAATGATGTGGCTGATCAGTGTATTAGTAATAATAATAATACATTTAATTTATAATGCACTTTACGTTTGGATCAAATCTCAAAGTGCTACAAGGCAAAAGCAGATAAAAGCATCAATAAAAAATAAATAAATAAATAATACTAATAACTATACAAAAACGTGACCAAAAGCATTAATGTTAATTACAGTTATAGGTTCTGCTAGCTTGTATCTCCTGTGTGGCATCTGCATCTTCAATCCTCTTCCTTGTTTAGAAAATTCCAAGTAGGATCACAGTTATGACCTGGGCTTGTCTGATTACTGTCTTTAGTGCCTATTTCTTTGTTTTCTCACCTGTCTCCGGCCAACTTACTGTCATCTTTGTTGACATCACTTGTAAAGAAAAACAAAAAACCTCAAGCACCATCTAATGAATGACAAACGCAAATCCATCTCATTTTTACTTACCATCTAGTTCAATTGTTGTTTGTAATAAAATACATATATGTATCAATACAACATTGCATTACACAACATTTAGATATTGCGGTATCAATTTCACCCATGTTTATGTCTTGAAGATCGCAAAGTATAAATCATCTTTTTATTCCTTTTTGGTCTCATATGCCACATTTGATACCGCATTTGTGATGAGACACTCTCCTTAGTCAGTCCACTGAAATATAATCTTGCAATACCATTGGAATGTCTGTTAATGCAGTTATGTAGGTAAAACTTCATCGATTCACCACTACTATGAATCATCTGAAGGTATGGTGACAAGGCAAAGTATGTGAAACTAGAATTGGACTTGGTAGAATACAAAACTTTAGCTCCGCCTGCACTTGTATGTTTAGTTGGCTGTCACACACCCCATCTCAACTGGTACAATGAAGTACGACGTTTATAAGTTTTATCGCAGGTACGGTGTGTGTAGAAAAACCTGTTCTCTAAACGCCTGTACCTCGTCCTGCCACTAAGTCTTGTGTAAATTCATGGTTTCCCAACATCCTTGGTGCCTATTCATTGGGATCACCTCCAAGGTTATCCCTGTTCTCTGATTCTGTTCCTGGATATGATCTCAAGGTAAAGTTGAAGGGAGAAGATGCTTTATCAGTTCCGAATCTGAGGCTTTTGTTTTCTGCCTGAAAACAGTGGAACTGTCCCCTCTGGGTTGCAGTTGATTTGCTACATCAAGCTAAGGAGTTTAAGCATCTTGGTGTTTTGTTCTCAGTTGCTGGGAAAATAGACTGAGATGGACAGACGGTTTGGTTCGACAGCAGTAAAAATGTGGTTGTATTTGCCGATCTAACTTCAGAGCGAGCTGGGTCATAGCTTACATGTACATTCCAACTCTCACATCTAAATTCCAGCTCTCACCGATGATCAAGATTCCCAGGTAGTGAAAAAAGTATACAAGAAACAGGCTTCCTCCATAGGGTGGCTGAGCTTAGCCTTAGAGATAACGTGAGGTGCTCAGACATTCGGAGGGAGTTCGGAGCAGAGCCACGGCTGCTTCATGCTAAGAGGAGCCAGTTCAAGTGGTTCAGACATCTGATTAGAATGATTCCAGGACGCTTCACTCCGGAGGTTTTCCCCCAGCATTTCCAACTGGGAGGACACCCTGGGTTGGACCCCGAACTCACTGGAGGAACCATCTCATCTGGCCTGGGAACGCCCTGATGTCCCCTAGGATGAGCTGTAGAGTTTTACTGAGGAGAGGGAGATTTAAAATACCTGCTTTATAGCATGCCTCCACTGCAAACTAATCCCAGATATGCCGGAGAAAATGTACTGATGGATATTTAATAGCAAAGGTTTGGTTTTAAAAGTGACTTATAATCTTTGTAAGTGCTTATTGTCTTATCTTTTATGATGCTAGTTGTACAATCATGAGGAGATTTGTTTTTATTTAGATGGGAGTTCTGAGTTGCTGGTTGAAAGCATGATTTGATGAAAGTCTCTTTTTATCGACCTCTTTCTCATTTGTAGGACACAACTCCTTGTCTCAGGATAAATAATAGTTTTAAATAAAAGTTTTAAAAATACAATTGTGAAAAAACAGTTGCACATGATTTATGTTGGATTTATTGTACTTTATTTGGCTTGCTTAAATTGGTTTTACTTGCAATAATTTTTTTTGACATAAAGTGATGAGATCACATGAAGACTCTCCTTTTCTTTTCTTTTTTCCAGAGTTGCAGATTTGTATATGAACCTACAGCTGCCCTCCCTTTCTTTGACAAGAGAGTTCGTGGTTGACTAAATCCGGGACACCAGTATTTTTCAACCATGGGGTATCTAACATCTTTATACATTGATTTGACATTTCTCACTTTTTTTCTATTTTTATTTAAATTTCAATCCGTCTCTGCCTCATTCTTGCAGATACCTTAAGAGGACCAAATATTTACTTTTTTTTCCTTTTATGATCTGTCTTGTCTACATCGCTGCTCCATTTTTGAGGTGAATGCTTTGATGAATCCTTTCTTAAGAGATATTATATACACCCAGTTGCCAGTTTATCAGTGACTTTAAGACATACTGATTGAAAAGTAATACACTCTGTTAAAACAGCCTTGCACTAAATGCAAAAACATAAAGGTCGTTTTCCAACCATTTAAAGGAGATGTTGACCATTAAATACCTCACCTATTCAATAATACGGGTCATGTTGAGGGTTTAGTTCCTGCTACTGCTGAACTGTAATGTGTCGTACTGACAGGTGTATTCTATTATTTGCCAACCCCATTTGTTGCTTTATCAGTAAGGTTTGACCAAACAGTTTCAGCAAACACTGATTTTGTTTTGTTTTAATGAAGGTCAAACAAGACCATTGGAAGAGACTGAACTACTTTAGATAGGTACACTAAATAAACTGGCAACTGAATGTAGGTTCTAAAATAAAGCTAATTTCAAACATTACGTTATTATTATTTGTTTGTAATAATAACATGTTTGATGTCAGACATCTACTCGGCCTCATACCTATGGACAAATGCTCTGTGGACAGTGCTACGAAGCTGATTCTGGACAACAATCTGGATGCAAGCCTTAACCTGCAGTAAGACCAGTAAAATTTTAATATTGACCTCATGCTGTCACAAGGTGTAGTCACAATAAACCACCATTAGAACCAATAGTTAATTCATCTGATGTTCTCTAACAAAATTGTCACCATGGCAATTGTCGGTGTCTTCTTCAATCTCATAACATTCTTCCTTTAATCAATTATGTTTCCTGTTTTCACTAGAAGATGTAATCCCTATGAGATATAAATTCCTCATTGGTTCAGCAAAAGGAAGACTGCTTGGATCAAGAGCAGCCTATTTTTGTGGGGCAATTATTGTACTTTCCACCAGTCAGCTGGACCGCTCAGCGGAAAAGAGTGAAGAGATGGTGGCTATGCTGGCCCAGCTTGGTATCAAGGCTGCTGGCTGAAGTCCAGTCATAGGAAGATTAATGTGGAATTTAACCAAATTACAGAAAATCAGACAGTCTTTGTTCAACCTCTCTAGAGAGGTCTACCGCCAACACAATCCCAACTCCTGAGGCGAGTTGGGATTGGACACAAAGAATACAAAAGAGGGAATGCCACCTTGTGATTCTTTAAAAGAATATAATCCCAAACTGAAATATTGATGAAGGTCAGTTGCTAATACCCCTATGTACGTTTTTAAACATTATCCATCTTCTCATTCTTATAATTTCAGGTCAAGAATGGATGTGCTAACATGCACTACTTGGAATGCTCCCATCATCTGGGACGGAATGTTTAACCCTGATTGTTACGACCAGATGCACCAGTGGAAAGAATCATCTGTGGCTCTAACGGTGTTTGCTGTGGGCAGGTATGCTTCCATGTTCACAAATTTACTTGTTTTATTAAATACCCCACTTATATATCCTAGTCTCCAAACAGTGTCATACAGTACGGCATTTACTACAATCTGTATGTATTTTAGTTTGACTGACTCTTATCAGGATGACATAAAGACTTCCCTGGGGGGATGCAATCTTCTGAATGCCCCTTTATGCTTTACATGTATCATTTTGATCAATATCATGATCTTCGTTTATGATCCTCCAGGAGTCTTGGACTAGGATATACAGTACGTCCAAGCTGCTAGTTTTAGTTTCCATATGTCATCTGTAATGTCCATACTATCAAGATGTGTAACTAAATTGTGTCGTCTCTTCCACCAATAGGTACCTGGAAGCTTACCTCAAGAACTTTCTGGAGTCATCAGAGAGCCACTTTATGTTGGGTTTGCCCGTCACATATTATGTCTTCACAGACATGCCAGAGAACATGCCAACCATTGTGCTTGGTCCTCTGCGAAAGGTGAAGGTTATCAAAGTGGAGAGGCACACCAGATGGCAGGACATCTCCATGATGCGAATGAAGGCGATAACAGAAATCATTCAGATGGATATTCGCTTCCACTTTACGCACGTTTTCTGTTTTGACGTGGACCAGGTGTTCTCAGGGAGATTTGGCTCAGAGGTTCTGGGAGAATCAGTGGCTCTACTTCATGCTCACTACTACAACCTTCCACAGAATTTGTTTACCTATGATCGCAACCCAAAGTCCCAGGCGTTTATGAACCAGGGGGATTTCTACTACCATGCTGCCATCTTTGGAGGCACATGGAGGAGTGTGAAAGTAATGACTGAGGCCTGCTATAAGAGCATCTTGGAAGATAAAAAGAATAACGTGGAGGCCCTGTGGCACGACGAGAGTCACCTTAACAAGTACTTTTGGCTCCATAAACCAAGTAGAGTTCTCTCTCCAGAATACTGCTGGGACTTAAGTATCAGTTATAGGAAGGACATACGTATCATCCGGCTAGAGTGGGCTCCAAAAAATTACGGGACCCTCCGCAATGAATAGGGACTTGCACCATCAAAATGCTAATTTTCTCCTCGTAATATATCTATCTGACG
Organism: Lophius americanus; assembly: GCA_037951165.1. Taxonomy (NCBI): domain Eukaryota; kingdom Metazoa; phylum Chordata; class Actinopteri; order Lophiiformes; family Lophiidae; genus Lophius; species Lophius americanus. The sequence goes on from JBBDHG010000021.1 coordinate 7,122,362, forward strand.
ATCTCAGGTCATGCTGTTCCATGGCTTTTGCTTCTCTCAGGGTATTAAGGTGCACCTCTGTAATTGTTGGGTTTTCTGGTTGAGGGGACATCTGTCACTCATCACTTGTCTTATCAGGGAAATTTGCTTTCTAAGGCTCTGGTAGATTTGTGCAAACTAATCCTTTAATGTCAATGTATATGCCATAAAAAAACGTTTATGTATTTATATCTTTGGTGTAATGCATCACATTGTATCAAAACAAGCTATGTAGCTTTAGCTCTGCTCAGGATCAGATTTTATTTTATTTTTTTACGTTAAGTTTATTTGATAATGTGTTGTGCAAAATAGCTTGCCAGCTATCTATTTGGTGGTATTTATTTGTTCCTGCTTTTTACCTATGATATGTATGTGTGTCACATGATTAATTTACTGGTTGATAGAAGTTACATGCCTGTGTACAAATTAAAGGGGGTACTTGTACCTACTTAATTCAATTTTATGCTACTTTACATTTCTACTTTAATACATCTTGGAGGAAAACACTGTCTTTATACAAATTTTTAGCCCATTTCTGCTGGTTCAACCAGTTATCTGAAGTTATAGTTACTATTTCATTTTCAGAGTATAATTGTCATTCCTTTCTTCTAGTTAAAACTATGTATCTGATTTGGATGCAATAGGCTACAAGCATCTGCAATCAGGAGAATGTATTTTCAGGAATTTCATGATAAAAGTGGATTTATTTGAACCTGCAGAGTTGTTTACGGCTAAGAAAAAATACGATACATAAAAATATGTTGAATCAATAGGTGCTACGTTCTCTTCTGTAAATTCAGCAGCTAAATTGGGCGCTGATAGACATTTAAAAGAACTTCAATTTGTTTCAATTGGTGAAAAGGAAGAAATAAAGATTATGAAATATAGATAAAGCTCATAATGGTAACTTATACTGATTAACTTCATGACAAAATGAAGGTGAGTGAAAGGGAAGACAATCTTTTGTTTTATTATTAATTTACTTATTAATTAAAGAATATCCATGTTGCTGATAGATGGAAACTGTCAACAAAATCGACTACACACGTGATCTGAACGTCTCTGAGAGGTGGTCCGATGAAGGTTACCCATCTCTGCTGGCCCACAACGAGGCCCAGAGATGAAACAGTGAGGTAAAGAAGTCACACGACAAACATTCGTCAAGAGTCAATTTATTGAACACTGAACTTTTATCGAATGCTACCATCTGCATTAAAATTATGTTTGTTAAAATGCCATGACATTTTAACCATTGTCTGTTGATGTCTTATACACGTTTTTGAGACATTTCAAAATACCTGCTAAATAAATTAGATTCCCATCAATATTAGCTGTGAGGTTTGTGCTTATTATGAAATGTTAATCTTAGTTTAAAATGTTATTCAAGAAAAAAAATAGCGTAATTTTGAGGGTAGGTAAAGCACTTCTGACAGATACAAGTAATGACTATTTTGAGTCACTTCTTGATTCAAAAACACAGGATGGCAACAACTATCATGCAACATTACAGAATCCAAAAGGTTCTTGTTTTCCATCTCCAGAAAATCCGCCCTTGAGATTAAAACAAACATCTTTCATTGCCATTGAACCAAAAATATTTAAATGCACAGTAAATGAATGATTAGCGCTTGAAATTATTTTTGTAAGTTCTTTAAAAATTAATGTTTGGACTCCAACGGCAGTGAAGTGTTGACAGGGTCAACATTTGTCAGGGTTCAGTACCTGCATTTGGATAAAGTTGCTGTCAGATTACTGTCTGTCTTGTTATGCTCCTCATCGTTCAGCTGGTGGAGAAGCCTCCTCCTCTCAGCAAGTGGTTTGTCATTTTCCACTGTTATACTTACAGTAAGCTCCTTTCCCTGGAAAAGACAAACAATTCATTCATCGTTTACTTTTATACAATCTTGTTTATTTGAAAGGTTTCTAAATAGTGAGTGAGACACGTTTAAATATGGTATTTACATATTACCATGAGTCAGCATTTGTAGGTATGGACCTAAAGAAAAATTACATCCTGTTAATTATCTATAACTTTATAGAAGGGGGGGGGAATTATTCTCAACAGAGCCAAGGATTCAGACGGAGCATACTCCAATTTATACATGCAAAACAAATCATAGGAAAACAAATGTAATAATGATAAATTATGATACATTAGAGATATACAAGAAATATCTTGGTTACCTCTGACAACAAGAGAGGATGTGGGCAATGTGATGACCTTAATTCATAAAAGATTTTTACCATTTATTTTAAAGTAAATGATAAAAATGTTTATTTTTGCATAAAATTTTTGCATTGTTCTTTTAGAAGAAGTGTATCCTGTTCTATTAAAAGCCTTAAATTGTGCTTTGCCATGTCTAACAAGTTTAAATTTTGGTCAGCTCTGCTCTTCATCAAGGCATTTAAGAGTTTCACAGATCTCCATCTTGAGTGTTTTGCACTTAAAATGATAGGCCAAGACCAGCTCAGTGCTTCTTGATAACCAGGAGACTCCTGCAAAGTACAAACATCACCAGGTACAGGAATGAGTAGATTCTACGTTTACAGCACTCAAATTCACTCTGGATTGAAAGAGTCATACGATATTACCAAGCAGCAAAACATCCCAGTAAACTCCTTTAGTGAACCCATGTCCTTTATTTCAATCATAGTGGCTGTGCTTCACGTTTCAAAGAAGCCATGACGAAACGCTTATATCACGTTTTGTGGCAGGGTAGAGAGCACAGTCATTGTTAGAAAGTAGAGAGAAAATAAGGAAGTGGGTTAGGCTACAGGATGTATGAGAAGTTGTAAGCAGTTAAGCAAGCAGAGGGATGTTTGACCTTATGGAGTTCCTTTTAATGAGGTTTTGAATATTCTGCTCTGATCTGAAGGGGGTTTGTTCATGGATCATTGTGTCTTATTCTGCAACCGGCAGCTTAAAGAACAGACTGGCTGATCAAAGTTTCCATTTATGATTAATATTAGTTATTATAACTACTAATATTTCCTTTTACTAAATCAACATTTTCAAATCAATTATGGTTCATCGATCACTCATGGGATTGTTGTTCATTTTCTGTAAAACAACAACAACAAAAAACAAATAATAAATGTGATGCTCAAAAAGCATAAAGAGTTCTAGAACATAGCATTTGCAGAGGAGGAGGTAATGAGAAGCAGTCCAAAACCGGATGGCTAAAGAAAGATGGTGTGCCTTTGGCTCCATCTGGTAGTCAGACAGTGCTATCAGAAAAGAATACAGCAGATTAGAATTCAGGAGGCACCTAACATAACAGCCGTCCGAGTGATCACGTAGAAAAGTGTCCATGAGTCTGGGAGTGTCGCACTCCGCGATAATGAATGAGCACTCAATATGTTCATGGAAAATGTATTTTTATTGCAAATAGTTGACAGCGTCCATTAATGTCCAAAAAAATAGCAATTGGAAGTATGCAAGTATGTTATAAAAGTAACAAAGTGGTGGATAAAATGAGAATTGACGATTTCTTTTCTTGAAACTGATATTGTATTAAACCCTATTTGATATTACCATTCAGTTCATGTTAGACGTCCTCGGAGGATTATTTTGATATGATCGGTAATGGGTCGACGATTTTAGTATGTCCGAGTCCGTGCCGTTTACACGCATGCACTGCGCGCACACACACACACACACACACACACACACACACACACACACGATGCATGAGCGACAGTTGCCACAAACATGTCACCAGATCTGAAATCCTTCACCACGAATGATGAAAAAAAAAATCTTGCCATCTGTAACATCAGTATGGCCAAAAATTAGCTGCAGGGGAACAACCCCAAAAACAAGATTAACCACCCTTAGGAACATGCAAAGTTTGAAATATGCTAATGCTGGGAGAGCAGCTGAGGCTAACGAACCACGAGCCTGCTGTGTGAACATATCTATGCTGTCAATCCTGAACACAGACCCTGAAGGCCATTAAGATTTAAAACAGAACAACTTAAAGATAAGAAGATTAAAGATATTAAGTTGCGCGGACAGCTTAGTATATTGTGTGCTCAAGATGATTTACTGTTAGTCCATGAATGTCTCTTGATAAACAAAGCCAACATTTAACATATAATGGACTGAACGAGGCTTAAAAAGATTTTATTTTCAGTTCAAAATGTTATACAATTGGTTTAAGAAACACTGTGAGGCGAACGGAGCCTACATTAATATATCAAGTCAGAACACATCCACAATTCCAACAAACTTTCCCTTGGTGTTGTTGTCTTCCTAAAGATCCCATTTCGGCCCGCCTTAAAAAAGGAAAATCATCATCATAGTGGGAGGGGGTGGGTTCCGGTTCTGTATCCCTTCGTGCATAAGGCCGGTCCACAATTGGGGACCTGGGTCAAGCTGAGTGTTCCTGTGGGTATCTGAGATAAATAGAGTATTCCAATTGGCGCTTGGGGAAAGAAATTTAGAAAATATATTTGGGACTCGGTCATGTCAGGGAAATCCCAAGTCAGTTTTGGCGCGTGCTATTTTTACAGGAACGGAATTTAATGATATTGCGGGTTGCTTATTATGTGAGCCATTGGGCGACAATATTCTGTTGTTTTTTTTATTCAAATGCATCTGAAATTGAATATAATTTCACACATTTTCATCATTATAATGTGTGCACCGTGCATCAAAATGATTATAAGTAATGAACAATTGATTTGGTAGGACAAGTCTTCATGAAGGCTTCTGTAATTAAATGATCTAAACTTTTCCTCCACCACTGTGTAAATCCCAACTCCAAGGTAACAAACCTCAACCTTAAATAGGAAAGTGAACTGTTTGTAGCCTAAAGTCTCATATAACAGTACTTCTCTGTTGAAACCCGTGGTCGGAGTGGATTAAAAATGACAAATGCAAAAACTGCACAGTCATTAAAAAAGTTCTTATTGAGGCTTACATAACATCCATTTCCTATGAATCAGTGTACACTGGTTCTCTAAATGTAAGTTGCAGCATAGTAGTGATGCATATTTGTTTGAGTCTAATTCCTGATTCCTGTTACACAAGGTATGTAGGAGGAAGTGTGTATTGATAAATAATCTTTTTTTAAAACAGTTGCGATCTTGAACAGATTAACATGATGCCCTTGAGGGGAAATGTCTCGAGATTTCGCACCATTCTTTTCATAGACTTGACTTTTTCCTCATTTACAGATTTACAAATTCAAGCGTCGTTTACTAGCTGGGTTTCAAGTCTGAATTTGCAACGTTGAAAAGAAATATATTTTCAATTCCGTAGATGGGAAACGTTTTGTATTTTCTGACATTTTATTTTGTGCTCAGTATGAACTTGAAAATAAAAGGGAAAACAATGAGAGAGAAATTAAAATGTTGTTTTATAATTAATTTAATTTACATATAAATAAAATAAAAAATGTTGATGTAAATATCAATACCATGCCCAGTTTCAGACGCCAGAGGATACTAGTGATCTGGATGTCTCTGTGAAGATGTCAGATTCAGGTAGATCATCTCTGCTGGCCCACACCGAGGCCCAGAGATGAAACAGTGAGGTGATGAAGTCAGATCCTTCTGCTTGGTCTCTGTATGGTCCAAAACGCCCTCAGTTTCTGAAAACTCAGGCATCATCACACTAGGGACAGAATCAAAGTTCAGACATTCAACAGGTCTGTATTTATGAAGCTAACAGGTTGTGCTCCAATTCTTAACCTTAACCAGGATTAGATCTACCGTGAAAGCGCAGGGTGAGGACACACAACCTGAGTAGGAGTGGATGTTTTCTTCAGTTCCTAAAAAACAGAATGAAAAATATTTTGGATTAATGTATCATTCCAGAAAATAAATACTTTCTTCGTTGCCTTGCACTGCCTGGGTTCTTCAGTATACATCAGAGAAAGAATGGTCTCGGCCCCTAGTTTCAGTCGTCTTCAATTCAGCATGACGTTCATCTCCTCATGGTTCCGTTTAGAGTAAAGCAAATGATAAACAGGGGTTTGCTTCAGGGCGGCCTGTTTTGTGATCGACAAGTCGTTACCACTGTAACTTCAATCAAAATGGAGCTTTTTCTATGGCCATCCATGACAGTGTACATTTAAATTGTCATGACTTTATTTTGGATTATAGATCAACATTGCTAATGAGAATAGCTTAGTATTTCCCCTTTGTATGGTCACTTCTTGATTCAAAAACACAGGACAGCGATAACCATCATGCAACATTACAGAGTCCAAAAGGTGAATAAACTGGAAATAATGACATTCATTTACACAGTCAATACTGTAGGCTCCAGATAATCCATCTACATACTTTTTCTGTTTTAGTTAAGTTTGTTTCCTAGGAAGGACGGCTCCAACACTGCATTGAGCAGTGCACAACCCCAGATCATGTGTATAAAGTTGAAGAGGACTTAACTGTGCCTGCTGCTTCAGCACACTGAAGTGACTTAGTGTTCTGCAGGCTGCATTCCAGGACAGTTAGCTGATTGGACATTTGGAGTATTTTGTCCCGTAGGTTCTTGTTTTCCATCTCCAGAAAATCCGCCCTTGAGATTAAAACAAACATCTTTCACTGTCATTGAACCGAAAATATTTAAATGCACAGTAAATGAATGATTAGCGCTTGAAATTATTTTTGTAAGTTCTTTAAAAATGAATGTTTGGACTCCAACGGCAGTGAAGTGTTGACAGGGTCAACATTTGTCAGGGTTCAGTACCTGCATTTGGATAAAGTTGCTGTCAGATTACTGTCTGTCTTGTTATGCTCCTCATCGTTCAGCTGGTGGAGAAGCCTCCTCCTCTCAGCAAGTAGTTTGTCATTTTCCACTGTTATACTTACAGTAAGCTCCTTTCCCTGGAAAAGACAAACAATTCATTCATCGTTTACTTTTATACAATCTTGTTAATTTGAGAGGTTTCTAAATAGTGAGTGAGACACGTCTGAATATGGGCTTTACAGATTACCGCTTCTAGAAACATTAAAACCTGCAACCATGGTCACAAAATAAACATACCAACAATCTATAGCTATAGAAGTAAGAAAATTATTTTCTCAACAGAGCCGAGGATTCAAATGGAGCATACTGTAATTAATATATGTGAAAACACATCACATGAAAACAAATATAACTAGGCCTATCCTGTCGTACCGGACAGCAAGGGTATATCTTTGAAAAGATACCAATCCCCTGGGTGGTGCTTGCAATTCCCCTGATGAAACCCACAAAAAAAAAAAAGTTCTCCCCAGTGTGTAAATTATGAACTATAAGAGTAAATGATGGCGTATAAAAGTTTGCTCTCCTTCATTTGATTAATAGGAATCAAATTTGGATTAAATCAGACCAGGTTTTGCATAAAAAAGCTCCTTCTAGTGAATAAAATACAAGCTAATAGAGTAAAACATGATATATCCTCCCAAGTTTGTATCATATTCAACAAATGTCGACTAAATCAGACAAACAGCTGGGAAGATATGACAGAGAAACAGTGTTTTTTCGTTCAAAAGCCCTCCCTTGAGTAAAATATAAGCTATTAGACCATATTACAAGACATAGCTCTATTACTAGATATATCTATACATGATAGAGCTCCTTGGTTCATATGAATATTCGATTCATATGAACCCAATTTGGACTAAATCGGACCAATGGATGAGAAATTACAGCCCAATACCTTTTGGAGATAAAGTTCTCCCCTGAAATATCTAAAAGCTCTGAAATATACAACAGACCTTTTCCAAAATAAATTCAGTTCTTTCTCACACCAAGGTCTATAGGGTCTAACATTTGAAATTGTCCATTAAATTGGTTTTGAGTTATAGTGTTAACATGAAGGCGTTGGCGGTGGTGGTGACGATTCCATAATATATCCAACTTTTCGGAAATGTAGTGAGACATTTCATTTCAAAGATATGCCTGAAATATCCTGGTTACCTCTGACATCAAGAAATAAAGTGGGTTATGCGATGCCCAATTTTTGGGGAATATCTGTAAAAATTGGCAACAGATTTTGTGGAGCGGTGGAAATGGGGTCAATGCAGAACTGATTACTCCAGCGTCCTGACAGTGTTAGAGGCTGTATTCTGCAGACTTTGAGTGCTTTGTAGTCTGTTCTTGGGAGTTGATACTTATATATAGTACATTTGTACAATAAGGTAAAATGTACCTTACATTTTACCTTACTAAAAAGGTCAAATGTAAGTCGTTGAGACATGGCTCTGTAAAATAATGCAGATGCAGTCCTTCAAACTGATTTCATGTATCTGTAAATGTATGAACTTGTATTTGCACAAAATATAGATCCGGAGCGGTTTTTATGGAAAACACTATTAAGTTTATAATAGTTTGTGAACAATTGACGATAACACACCATTCTTAATGCTGGCATTAGGTTTCCACAGTTTAAGGATCAGGTGGTCTTACATCATTATGTGCTTTCTAGTTCAGTTTTTTCTGTACAGTAGTACAAAGATTCTTTACCTTTGCTAATGACTGGGAGCACACGGACAGTTCTCGCTCAAGATTTCTTATCTTCTCATCACGCCATGCGGTGTCATTCACAAATCTCTCTTTGGTTCGACAGAGTTTAGTCTTATGCTTTTCCTTCATCTCATGGTATTTACTGTGGTAAGAAGCATAATAATAACACATTACATGAAAATATTTCAAAATACAAACTGCTGATTTGTTTTTGGCATCCGAAAATATTATGTAATAATCAAGATTTTTTCTTTTTCAGTTATTTTAAAATTAACTCTACGTGATGAAGAAACATTGTTTGTTCTTGTATAAAATAATGAACCGGCTTCTATTAAAAGCCTTAAATTATCTTCTGCAGTGTTTAACAATGTTCAATTTTGGTCACCTCCGCTCTTTGTCGAGGCATTTCAGGGTTTCACAAATCTCCATCTTGAGTGTTTCACACTTATCTTGATAGGCCAAGAATGTGTTCACTGCTTCTTGATAACCAGGAGACTCCTGCAGACCAAAGCACAAACATCACCAGGTACAGGAATGACGGCCCATGCATGAAAGAGTCATTTGATAAATGACAGCTGGGCTAAATAGTGCCCAAAGCAACAGTAGCCAAATATGGAAAAGCTTCCTGTCTTACATTAAAGGTGGAACATCTTAGAAAGGGTCAACAAAACCAGTGGACTGTGACATGCTGGATGACTATTGATGTGCTTTGGGACTGCCCATTAAGTTTCCTGTTTTTCTTTTTCGCCCCTGTTTTTGTGGGGGGTTTTCGCATGATATATCATATCTGCTGATTATTTTATATCAAACTTCTACATTAATATCAATTTTAAAGGCTCTGTCTGGTTCGTTCAGGGTCACATTTAATGAATGAGTGAATTTAATAATGTCTGGTTTGTTTACTGCAAGCAAACAAACCAGCAGCTTAACCCAGCTTAACCCATGGTTGGTGATAGTTTCTCCTACTCAGGAGTGGTCAAATGTAACTAGATAGTCCTAACAGATTACAAGTATATTATAAACGTAGATGTAATTACGTTAAATGGTGTCATTTCCTTTTTCTGCAGCGGTTGTAGTTGTGTCTGTAGTTCTTGATTCTCTGCCACAAAGTTCTCTTTCAGCTGGCATTGCGTGTTTTCCCAATCTCGCGAATCTGCGTCTTTTTGCCTCAGCCTTTAAACGCAAACACGGAATCAGAAATACTTTATTAATTCCCGGGGGAAATTGGTTTGCTATAGGTTCTCCTTGAAAAAACTGAGTGGAAGAAGACGAACTAAATCTTATTAAAAACAAATAAAAAAAAACAACAATATAAAACACATGTAACAATATAAGAATGTGAGAATATACTATAATAATATAAGAACATAAGACTATTATTATACAATTATAAGTTTAGTGCACACAGACGGGTGCTGTACCCTCCATTACTGTCTAATTGTCACATCTGGAGTTGTTATGCACATCAAGTAATTGCTGGCCGTTGTACTCTTTTCTACCTTTGATCCAGATTTTTGTTTTCTTTGGTGCAGATGAAAGCGATAAGATTGTCCAGATCTTCATGTTTATTATCCAGCTGCTGTTTGAGAGAATGTATCTAAAAGGATAAATAAAAGGTTTAGACATCTTGTACTAGGAAGCAAACATCAATGTCATGAATTTCCCTTTGAAAACAAATCGATGCATCCGTTAAAGAATAAGTCAATGGGGCAGATCCCGGTCAGAGCGTGCCAGTTCCTTTGACTCTGATACTGTTTGTAGTTTTCTCGTGAACCAATAATCATGATTGCTTCACACTCAACACTGACTCTGACACTGACTGAGAGATCAAAATGTGAACATTAAAAACAGCAATTAGCTGATAATGTCATGACACTGTTTAGTTGTTTCTTGGGTTGCTCTATTTGTTTTTCTGATTTCATTTTTGAAGGTTTCCTGTCATCATCACGTCTCTGTTCATTCTTCATTTCTTGGTTTATTTTGTATAGGTTTTCTGATTTTCTTTTGAAGGTTTTCGTTATTGTTTAGGTCTGTTTCCTGTTCTCTTTTATTTTTAAAATTTTTTCCATTTATTTCATGAATAGAATAGAATAGAATAGAATAGAAAAGAAATTTTTTTTTATTAATCCCAAAAGGGGACATTTAATCGCTGCCGCAGCTCCAGCCTACAGGTATTCTAAAGGTAACTAAACATTAAGACATACTATATAACATGGAATAAACATAATATATAAACAATATATATATATATATATACATCCATCCATCTGTGTTTACATGTATTTATATGTATGTTTTATATATATGAATGCTTGTTTTGACCTCTGCCTGTTTTAGGCCTTCTTTTTTTTAGTCATTGGATTCTGTGTTTTTACTAAATCACCAAACTGCACTCTCTCTCTGACTCCATTGTGTCCACCAGTGGGTCCTAAACTCTGCTGCAGTGAACTTCTTAACAGATATCCCTTTAGACATAGCCAAAACTGTTGAGGGCGGGTTCAACCCTTATCTCACTCTGCAAGGCTCTGGCTATAAAGTAGTGTAACAAATACAACCAAAGATTGTTTCGTCTTGTCAGATTTCTAATAGCTTTTATATAAGTTGATCAATCTAACAACCTATTTATTATTGATATTGTACATAATAATTTTTTTATGGACTTTGCGCTGTTCAGGTAACCGCTGGTAAGTGTGTTTGTAGATCACTGTGGGGTACAAAACTATTTTTAAAAACCTTACTTTTTTCGAATAGTTTCATTTTTTTTTTGTCTTTTTCTCAAACAAGTTAAACTGAAAATATAAAACAGCCAAATTCAATAAAATTAGATGACATTGTTTTAACAGAAATACAATTTGTAAGTAACCATCAGAGCAGCAGGGCAGAAATTACGTTTTAACATGAAGCCATGAAATTACATGTAAAAATACAGAGTGTAGATTATCTTGAGAGTGATAAGAGTGGTTGACCTTGAACTTATTTCTTCGTTTGTGTCTTTTGTCTCAGCTGTGTGTATATCTTACTCAATGAGTTGAATGGAGCCCTGAAGATATTCTAAAGTGCAGCTCTTGGCTCGTAGCTAGATTATTCCAAATTGAAAAAAAAAATTCTAGTCTTCAGCGATTGAATGAGTGATTCTCGATATACAATGTAGACAGACAGACAGACAGACAGACAGACAGACAGACAGACAGACATCCCTTCTTTCATAGTTAGATAATCGTAAATACTTCACACTAACTCACTCACTTCTGACGTCTTCTTCAAAAGGCATCTCGACTGAGCACTGAGTTTGTTCTGTAAATCTCTGCAGATTTCATTGATGTGCATCGATTCACCTGTCTGGGATTGGAGTCACAAGATCAACATCAGAACTGCGTTTATTTTTCGTGAAGTTTGACCACACTATGTTGAACTTCCGCCACATTACTGCTCTGTTTGTTTTGGTCCGAGTAGTCAAAGCAGAAGAAATCCTCTGCTCCATATTTTCTACAGTGAGACTTACTTTAGCTGACTCATGAGCATGGTTAGCCTGAACCTGAGGTGTGAGAAGCATCTGCTGATCCTTAAGGGTGCACTCTGATCTCTCCATCTCCGTCTGCCGAGTAACAACCAGAAAAACATTGTGTTTGATTTGACATCTCATAAAGTAATTGGATTGTTGGCAATTTACAAATATATTTACATGCATTTTCATAATTTATCTCAGAATGAAATGCCTAGTAGAGACAAATACAGCAGCATCATTTTAAGATTCAAAATAGGGACCAAACATTTGACCAAGAACATTTATTTTTTCTACTTTTTCAAATACATCAGATGTTCCAAAAATGCATGATGAAATCAGCTTTTCTCTTATTGATAGGTCCGTCGAGAGATTGACGGACAGCCGGATGGATGGACAGACGGATGGATGGATGGATGGATGGACGGATGGATGGATGGATGAATGAATGGATAAAATTTTTATTAATCCTCAAAGGGGAAATTCAGTCATTACAGCTGCTCTAACAAATAGACATTCCAAAGGTGACAAAAAAATAAGACCTACTATGTAATAGGATATATTATAGACACGTGTATGTATATATATATATCATTTAACATGTGAATAAAATGCATGCAAATACAAAGAAAGGGGAAAGAGTCCCATCTCCAAATGCACATATAAATATGAATTAAAATAGACAACATTGACATTACCTTCAGGGCTTAGAGCATGATTTTGTTTTCACAGACGTTGGAGGGTCACATTTAATGGTTATTTTTGTCAACCTTGACCAATTTAAGCAAGTGAAAATGAAGCTTTAACAGTCATGCTGTGCGTTTGAAAAGCAAAACAGTTGCATTTAGTAGCTATCTGTTCCTTTTTTCATCTGCTCAGTTGTCTCCATCTACTCCACGAGGGATTTTCTCCTGTAAATGTTTGCAGACATGATTGCTCCACGCTACACCCGTTTTTCCAAGATAAAACAAATCTTACTTTTTCAAGTCCTACAATCAGAACCATCTATAAGATGTGTCATTTTGAAGGATTACAAGAACAGGATGAAGACAGGAATACCAGCAAGTTAGGGATGATTCAGTCTGTACTATGTGCTGTCTCTTAAACTAGTATCTTTCCTTACAATATATAGATAATGGTGACAAGAATAAAGACCTGAAGCTGTTTGATTCTGTTTTACATTCTGCTCAGGGTTAACGGACCAACTGTAGCATGGGAGACTGAGTAGAAGTTGAAAAGCTAAGGGATCTAAAGTAGATAGTGGAACTTACTTTAGATAAATTGTTAGCTTGGTTGGCTTGAACTTGCAGCGATGACTCCAACTGCTCCACCTGCTCCTGCAGAGACTCCACCTGGGAAAAACACACATACAGAACAATTTCTGATTAACCTGCTGACTATTTTCTTGCTTACTTCATCAACAAGTTAATATATCCTGTATCACACAGTGATGCATTCAGTCGTCTTGTTTTGTCTAACCAAATCCCAAAAACCTTAACTTGAATATAAACAAATCTCGACATTTGAGAAGGTGGAGTTAATGTCGGTCATTTTGGCATAAAAGAAGATGATTTTCTTTTTCCATGAATCTCTCCTTGTTATAGTATAGAATAGAATTGAATAGGGAGAACTTTACTTTATAGCAGTTCCAAAGTTTGTAAAGTGACAACAGAAAACAATAAAGAAAAATAAACATGAGTATATGTATACATACAGAAATAGACATACATTAGATAATGATAAATAAGGTATAAATATGGCAAAAGAGTCCAAATTCCAGGAAAAAAACATATACATTTCCGTCCAGTGTAGTTGTAGAATGGTGCGCAAGAGTTATGTGAGTACGTTTTTTGCTAATAAAACAGGATGTCCCTCACAGTCTGCTGCAGATACTTCTTCTCGGCATCCAGGGAGCGTACCCTGTTCCTCAAGGCTCTGATCTCATGGTCCAGACGATTGTTCATCTCTTTGGCCTTTCGTAGCTCCACCATTTCTTTCAAAATAGAGTCAGATCGTGAACTCATCAGATTGATTAAAGCGTGTAGCCTCTACCATGAATTGTTTTCTATGATTTTTTTTAAATTTGGGCTGTGTGTGGATTGTAACATAGATAGTGTCTCCCTTTAACTCTGAAAATTCCCTCAGCAACAATTCTTTGAGAATAGCCTAAATAAAGATATAGATGAAAACTCACCATATTTCTTCAGTTTCTCTATTTCTTGTCTAAGATGGTCTACCTCCTGCTTTGCAGCTTGCAGATCAGGTTCTACAAAAATCAAATACAGAACAGAAGAGAGAACTTCCTAAGCACTTTAGTAGAAGTTGTGCTTCCTGTAAGTTAGCAGATGCTACAGTTTCAGAGTCTGGATATTATCTGATGATACACCAGTAATATACAGAAGTAGTACATAATGAAGTCCAAATAGTTCATTGTACTCGAAAAGAGTTCACAGTTATCCGTACTTTGTGAGTTTTTTTCTAACGTTCTACTTTTATGTCCTACATTTCTCCACAAATAGCTGGACACCGTTGGTGTAATCCTTTAGACCGACACGACAAGATGACAAACGTTATGTAGACAAGCCAGACAAGAACTATGTGTACTGCATAATAGTTCTTCCGCACTAGATGCATTTTTTGCCAAGAATGTCAGTAATATAAGTAACTTTTGCTATCTCTTGTAATTTGCAATACCTGTAAAGCCTTCTGCTGAATGTTAGGTGGATGTTTTATTTTCTAGCCTTGGAGGCAACCTTGCTTTAATGGTAATAAAATGAAAGGAAATACTGAGATGGGATGACAACAGAATCCTGCATTATCTATGAGAGAATATCAGTGTTATTTTTCTTTGTCAGGAGCTGATTAATATCTCTCACCATAAGCTCTTTGGGTCAAATGAGCAGACTCCAGCTCATCTGTCAAACGCCGGATCTCACTGTGGGCCATAGCCAGTCGGCGGGAGCCCTCCTCCAGGTCCCGCTCCAAACGGGAACATTCCTTTTCCACACTGCTTGTATGGATTGGAAAATGTCTGACTTCAGTCTAAAGAGAGACAGAAAACCAACTTTCCAAATGGTCAACATTAAAGTAATTACCAAACTACAAAAAGGGAGCAGTGAATGGAAAATGTGTTCATAAATGTATGCAAGTAGAAAAAAGTCTTTGAGTACAGCACTGGATCAAACTGTGTGTGTGGAGGAGCTTAAATTTTGCAATGCAAAGTTTGCTAGCTTGAGCTGATAATAGAGCATAACCATACGTAAGAAAAACATCAGGTTGCAGTTAATGTGGATACTTGTGAACAGGGGTTTTGAAAAGAAAGCATGCATATAAGATCCTCACACTCAAATGTGCACTGTGGGAATATAAAAAAAAGGCAGTATTGCTTATTATCTCTTATTTTCCAACATACATGAGAGCAGATATTAGTGTTTGTCTGCAGGGGTTGCATAGTTATTTTGTGGATAACGGGACATACAGGTATAAATGCATGTTTGCTCTGTGAAGCTTTGTGGAGTCCAAAGAGTCTTTTCCATGGGCTCTGGCCATGACGTGATGCCACCTTGTGGGAAGACTGAGGAATAACATTAGATAAAAGAATCAACAGAAAGTTATTTGACCACAAAGAAATGTGTGTGCCTGTGTTTCGGCTGATCCTTCTAGTTACAAAAGAACATTTTACGGTTTGACTGATGATATATAATATATATATCAATAGATATTCTATGTATCTTTTCTGCCACTCTCTCTATCTGCCTCTGACTCTCTGCTTGTCTCATCATTTATAATTCCATCAAGCTTTATTGGCATGACCATAGACATAAACAGTTTATCAACGCTGTGCAGGAAAATAAACACAGTATATATATATATATATATATATATATATATATATATATATATATATATATATATATATATATATATATATATATATATTCAAACAGTAGAACAATGGTAAATAAAACATATAGATCATAGTCAAGGAACATTTCATTTCTAAAATCAGATAAACATAAGCAAATTAAACAGGGCGGGGGCTGACGGTGGCTCAGTTGGTAGAGCGGACGTCCACTTATCTGAAGGTCAATCTTCAGCCACTCACACCAACTTCCCCATTTGTCTGAAATTGCAATCCAGACGTTGAAGTGTCCTTGAGCAAGACACTGAACTCCAAGCTGCTCCCAATGGCTGTTCCATTGGTGTGTGAATGGTTACCGCTCCTGATGAGACGTTGGCGCTTTGCGTGACAGCCTCTATCATCACTGTATGAATGTTTGTATGAATGGGTAAATACCGGCTCACATTGTAAAGCACTTTGATTGGTCGAGCAGACTAGAAAACCACTACGTTATTACAGTTCATTTGCCATTAACCATTTAGGGCAGTGTGTGTGTTTGGGTTGGTCATTGGTTCTCTGTCAGATTGTGGCAGCCAGATATCTACTGTGCTGCTAAATACATTTCCTGCAGGTGTTAATTTTTAACAATCTGTTCAAAAATGTAGCTTTGTCTCCACTGTGTTGCTGTTGCACTGTGTGCATACACTCTGTTCTTTTGGTTGCCATGATGTCATACAGCATCCTGTGTCCATGGACAGGCTGTGGTCACTGAGTCTGGACATACTTAAAGTATTCCTCGGGTTCTGATCCTTCAATGTGCTCGGGTAGTCCCTCGCCTTGTACTGTCTGTTTACAGCCAAATAACACTAGAGTCTGTTTTTGTGGCGGATGTTCCATAGTTTATGTAATGTTCTTTCACTTTCAATCAATAATTTAGCTGGTCCAGATTGTTTGAAGGCTGTCCTGAGGTCTTTTTTTGAGGTGAGCTTTAGGCCACAGGGCACTCTGCTCTATGTTCTCTTCCTGTTAATAGTAAGAACAGGGGTCAATTATTTTTAAGTGAGGGTAATATTTGATTGATCTAATTAAAAGGGGAACTCGCCTAAATAAAGTTGTGTTCAAATTCTAAGTCTCTCCCTCTTTAATCTCTCCCTCTCTTTCTGTCTCCCCTCTGTCTGTCTCTTTACACCAACTTCCCCATCTCTCTGAACTAAAAATGATCGTTTAATGGGGAAAATAGTTGACACTAAAGGACATAGATCTTCTAGGATGCAATCACTCTTACCTGATGTGCATTGGTGTTCAGCATTTGGTTTTCTGTCTCCGGCAGGATAGCTGTGTTTCCGTCCACTTCAGCCATAAGCTTGTCAGGAACAACATTTGTCTCTAGAAAGGAGGCTCTCTCCACTAGAAGGTAGGCCACCTGCTCACTGGGGCTGCTGTGAATCAACTCTGTAAGACCCTGCTGGTACAGCATTTTAGCCACTTCGCTTATTTGGGAATCTATTATAACAGAGAATGTTGGTGAATTAGCATTCAATGGTGACAATGTCTTGAGTCCAAAGAAGACGGTTAAAGTTAGCTACAGTATATAAATCCATTACAGCTACCCGAAGACAGCCACAAAAGTTATCAAACAAAAGGGAGATTTATACTTTTACCCAAAGTGTTTTCAAATAGTATTTACTGCTATGCAAGAGAAAGGACATGAAAGAAGTAGGATATCTGTACAGTCTGGCAGATGTGCATGTGGTTAACCACTACAGCTCCGAGTAAGAGCAAAAAGCAGCTGTTTTATTGTGGAACTATCTGGGCCTGTCTCTCACAAAGTCATTTAGATGGTCCCCAATGAGGCAAACTCTGTGAAAGGCTAAATTTTTAATTGTAAATGTGGGAGTCAATTTTTAAACACAATGAGAAAGCTGACACGATTGGCGTTACTGAAAGAAAACCCCTTTTGATTATAAAAAGAAGTAAGTAAGTCAATTATCCAAGGGGAATATTCTGAATATCTGTGCTACTAATCTATTACATAATCTTTGTCACTAATGCTTTTACCATTGGATTATAATGATATACAAGTGAAAATGTCCAACCTTGAAGGGATATTAGACGTCGCATCTGGTCCTTGAGTTGATCGTTTTCATCTTGTATCTCCCGAGCCAAAACATCTTTGTGCTCTGTAAAGATTCGGATCTGCTCCAAAGACTTACGTACCTATCACACGGACAGAAAACTAATGTCTTACTAACAGACTAAAATTTTCATTTATACTAGCTCTTGTTGACAGTCTCTCTGGATATGAGTTATTTTGCAGTTAATAATTTACCTCTGCCATCTCTGCAAAGTGATTTGATCGCTGGGTATCTAGGTCCTGTGTCACATTGCTCAGATGGCTTCTGGTGCATTGGAAGGCGCGCCATAACAAGAACAGCTGAGCTTCCTTAGAAGACTCAGGAGCAAGGCCCTCTTCATTAAACCACGTGGCCATTTGCTCCAACTCGTCCTGCTGACATCATAAATGAGATGTGGACACTGACAAACCATCTCCTCTCATACTTAGATAAGAGTTGCTACTTGTGATTACGTGTATTGTGCCAATATGTCTCTAATATGAATGTTATATAATTTTACCAGCATGGGTAGGAAATTACGACAAAGTATTAGGTACACATTGAAAAAAAAATCAAATCAAAGAAAAAAGTCATAATATGATACAATAATAAATGTATAACATCATAAGAATCAAGTTACAGTTGTAATAAACAAGTTATAATATTTCATAATCTTACAGCCTCCACTGCACATCACTGAGCATATCCAGTAGAGAGATCAGTGTGTAGAATGTGTCCCAATCCATATTATGTGATGGCTAAATCAATCAATGCACTATTCATTCCTATGCGAAACAACTTTACCAGTATTATTATTAATAATAATAGTAGTAGTAGTAGCAGTAGTAATAGATTTATTTAAAAAAAAAAATGTAGTCCTTGATTTTACCAGGTTAAATCCTCATTGAGATTACATTTATTTTCTGAGAGTGACCTGGATAACTGGATAATACCATAAGTCCATATACAGTAAGGGGATTGGGTCTCATCAGTTGTGCTGTTGCTGCCGGAGACACCGTGGTCACTGGGGTTCTACTCCTTTTTGATAAAAACTTTAGTGACAAACTCATTGTTTCTTCTGAAACTACAAACCCCCTTTGAATAGCAAACTGATGCAACCAAGGATAGCTCCACAGCCAGAGACCACCAGCCTGTTACTACTCCTTTAAAAGGAAATTTACTCCAAGTTTATCTGGTTCTTCCTTCAGATCAGAACCAGATTCTTACACACTATGTTCAATGTTCTGATAGATGTAATAATATGGTGACCATGTGTGTAAAAGTATGAGTCATGCAGAATCCCTAAAATAATTTAATTTCATTTATCTAATAAAAAAATCTTATATTTGTTTAATGAACCAAATGTTCATGCATCCTTGTGTTAAAAGCAAATGATGTTTGCCGTAAACTTCGAACAACAGTCACAACCCTAATGTGTGGACTGATTGGATATTGAATTACTGACCAAAATCAACAGATATTCTTGGTTGAAATGCAACAGAAAACACAGAGAACGTAGCAAGACATAAAAACAGAGGCAGCAAAATCCTGTTAGTTACTCTGTTCAACTGCAATTGGTTTAAGTTCTTGCTGCTTGGTGAAACAAATGGCTAAACGTGAGTGTAGCAGTTTGTTGTTGAATAAATCAGAGGGTGTATTTCATGATACAGGGGTGCATTTCAAGACACCATACTACTAAATATGTGGTAGTCAGTGTTGAAAAATAAATCAAAAGGTACACATTACTGACCAAGATTTGAGTATCACTGACTTTATGAACAATAATAATATACTGAAGTACATGCATCAACAGCTCTGCAGCAGCACAGTCTCAACATCTGGATCTCAGGAGATCTCAAGCATTAAAGTTGAGATTAGGTTTTAACAAGCTTTAAATGAACTGCACGAGCAAGGTAGAGAGTTCTTCGGTACCTCCGGTCGATCCATTGTTCCCTTTTAGTGAAACAGAGGTTCACAAAAGATTAATCCAAGCCTGTCATTCTTGCTGTTTCCCCCAAAGAGGCCGACATCGGCTGCGATCATTTCAGCGCCTGCGACGTGTAACAGTTACAAACAACCACACACGCACGCGCTCAACTTTCCACAGACTTCCGTACAAGATCGTCTAAACTCTCGTCGAAAACATCGAGCGGTAGTCAATGCGCACTGTGATAGCGGCGTTTTAATTAGCAGTAAAATAGGAGAACGTCTGTCCTGCGCCGGTGGTTGGGGGCTGGTCAGAACTTTCTTCTCAAAGAATCTCACGTCTTCCGCGCGCATTAGTGGAATGTCTGTGGGTCCGTGAAGGGGTCTTGAGAGGGGGCGGTGGTAGAAACGAGACTTGAGGGTTCGGAGGCTTTACGGGTCCTCACTCAGGGGGAAATTAACCTCAAAACTGAATGTTTGATTTAGATTTGAGTTTTACCTCCGCCAAGGAGGTTTTATTTCACTCTGTGCGTTTGCCTGTTTGTTTGTTTGTTTGATCCAAATTTCACAAACTTAAGTTTGTTTGTAAGTTCGTGAGCAAGAATATGGAAAAACTACAGGACGGAATAAAATAAAATAACGTGAAAATCTCAGAGACGCAAACCTCCGCCAAGACACAACAGTTCCCTAAATTAAGGAAAAATCCATGCAGATTTCTAGCTTTCCCGTAACTTATCCTTCCCCATTCTAACTGCTCACTCGCGGGGAGATATAATTCATCCGCAGCCCGGATCAGATATTCTGTCAATTGCTTCCCTTGTTCCTCAGTGAAGAACTTCTTTGATCTTTTCTCTATGAATTTCTCCTTCTCTTTACAGAACATGTACAGTGTGACGTGACATATGCCACATAATTCTGCCACAGATCTGATGGAATGTCCCTGCTTATTTACATAATTTGATGCTGTCAAATTGTTTCAAAAGGTTGAGAGCCATCCTCCTGTCAGTCTTCCTCTTCCAGGATCTTGGCATACTGAAATTCAAAGTAAAAATATAAATACAAGCAAACATTTACTTGTGGGAGGTTGTAACATTTTTTCACATGGTGTTCCAACCAACCCAGACTCCTGCAGCCATGAACAAACTTACCTTACAGCTAGGAGCTGAATAATTAGAACTAAAGACTTGTATAAAAAAAAAAAAAAACACTAAACACTAGACAGACACATAATTTACATGGACACAGTTTAATGACTTTATAGAAAGTAGAAAATGCTATCACAAAAATATAGACAGTAAAAAAAATACTTTGTTACCTAAAAGAAAATAACTTTATAAAGACATTCAGAAAAAGTCATAATACAAGGCAGCGTAGTTGCAATTAAACCAAGTCACTAATGGAATTTGCTTGACCAGTTTGTACCTTTTTCACAACTACTCAAAGACAGACTTGTTTTTCATTTACATATAGATATTTAGATTTAGATTTTTATATACATATACAATGTATGTCTAAATAAATAAATGGCCTAGTGGTATAAGTCATTGCCTTTGTGATGCTTACTCAAGTCCCAGTTGAATGTAATTAACAAGGTCAGTGTCAAAGATATGTGTACTGTTTTGTGAAAAATGGCCGGCTCATCCACTGCTTTTTAGAGATATTTTTGGAACTGTTGTTTGTATAGACTCCCTAAAGTCCTTGGGGGACAAAGGAAAGTCTTTTTTTAATCTCATGTGAACAGTTTATTTTTTCAACCGTCAACCAGAATGCAGACAACTACTTTTTACATTACATTGTTGACAGTAGTTCTTGAAATTCACAATATAAGAAAACATATATTTGCCATAGAAAATGTAAAGGCCCTCACTCTGAAAGTATTTTTCTTCTCAAGCCATACATCACTAACTCACTCACTCACTCACTCACTCACTCACTCACTCACTCACTCACTCAATCACTCACTCACTCACTTCACCATTGCTAATTCAGCTGCCAGAAAAATGATTATTAAATGTGTTCATGAATTGTTATCGGTTACAAACAAACTTATCTGTAAGTGTAGTAGTCAATATATTGTAATTAACAAGCAGCATAAAATATATACAGATTGAAGATTTTAATTGCATGAATTATAACACATTTTGCACGTAAACGGCTTCATGTGAAGCAAACATATTATTTTTATTTGTGGGACAATATGTTCAGTTTTACTTAATTTAACTTAATTTCAATGGAAGTGGACATTCATTGATGAATTAAATGTTGGAGTCAACACAGTGCTCTGGGTTTTGGGTGGTCTGACACTTCCTGCACATTTACAGTGATAAGTAATCAGTCATTATTTCCTGCGTTTCAGTCGCTGCCCCCTCTAGATACGCTGGTGGTCTCTATGCCAAGCTGCACAGACTGAAGTAAATTACGAGTTCATGTGCAGCACTGGCACAAAACCGTGGCTTTAATATTGCAACACAGCCCTCACAGCACTGTGAGCATGATCTTACAGTGTGATTCGGTCCACTGGAGTCTGAAAACTGGAATACGTCACACAATACCATCACATTATGTCCCAAATTCTAATGCACACCTGATATCTGCTGTATAACTTTTGGGGAAATGTGTGCGTTTATGTTGGTCCAGAAGAATGTTATGTTTGGTCCAGACCACAGGTTTGAGGGGGAGGGCAAAGAAAGTTAAGAGGAAATGGGTATTGCGAACTCCTCCTATATCTAACTCTACATTCCACTTTTCCACCCTTCTCTCCAAGTTTATGAGCTCAAACATCCACAAGGAAAGAAGGACTCACTGAGGGGCACGGACTTAAAGGCACCGAAGCTGAAGGGTAAAAACTTCATTTAAAACAGTTTGGTTATTATTGTATGAACAGAATTATGTCAGGTTCTATATTTTCTGACACATACAGTTCACTATGACATCGTTATTCTTGCATAATGACAATGATGTTGTTATAATCTAATGAAAATGTTCATCTACGGTGGAGGTTGTGTCATTACTACTCTCTGTATGTCTATGACAGGAACCATTGCTGTTAAGTAAACCAGATCTAGTAGTATGTAATAAAGCACATGCCAATCTTGATTGACCGCAATCAGATAGCAATAGAGATTTCCCCCTATGGGCATAGCTTGGTGGGAAAGACAAATATGCCACTTCCCACTCTGAAAATTAAGCATTGACATTTATCACTTGTATTTAAAGATGGATACAGGATTTGTGAAACCTTTCACAAAGTCTAATGTGTTTATTTATTCTACCAGCTATATCAGCAGTAATATATCCAAAGAGGAACAAACATTACCAATAATGAAATGAAAATCACTTCCCATTTTTACTTGTGTTCTTGTAAATTATTCTAATGGAACAGATCCCACCTCTGATTTAAGTATGAGACATTCTTCACTTTCTTCCTGACAGGCCTATACACAATAGCTATAAATCCTATGTATCCCTTGAAAGGGTGCTTCATAAGATCATGGGACATATCGTCATCCTTTATACCGAAAGTGTAAAGTTTGAACCCAGATTCATGCAACGTGCACAACAGTCAATCACTGTTGCCGGATATTGTTTCAGACTAGAGCTTTCTTTACAACAGTTACAGGGAGCTGGTGGCCTGTTTTCCTGAGGGATTATACAAATTCTGAAGACACAGAGAAATGTTTCCTGTCTGGACTGATTGTGATTTGATAAATGGGCAGAGATTGTCGGTGCAGACATTCAGATGTATAATGAAAGCGCTCAGAGTTTCCCTTCAGGGGCAGACAGGGAGACCATTGTTTTGACCCACTGCCTCAAATAATTAGCAGGCCATTTTACATCATGTACAGGAAAGAGATAGACCCAATGCTTAATCTGCTTAATTCTGCTTAATTGGAATCAGAGTGGAAGCTGCCATCGTACATTCATATTAAAGTGACGGGCTTGTATGTACAGGTTACCAGACTCTTCCACCACCGCCAAGCAGACATGGTTCTCCTGCTCATATCCGTAACTGTGCTGCATCTGGTTACCTTGGCCATGCTCCTCATTGCCACACTGGAGAAGGTGAGACACACGTCAGCTGATATCTTTACTGCAATGAGTGGTCTCTCTTTTTGCAGCAGTCATTGGTCGCTGAAGCTAATCCTCAATGTCAACAAAATCTCTGTTCTCTCATTCTGCAGTCCTGGTGGGTCTGGACCGATTCAGAAATCACAGACCTCTGGTATAAATGCTTCCACGATAATGCCACAAACACCTGGCTGTGTGCTACTACTAATGAAAGTGGTAATGTATATATCTGAATAAACGTTTTTTCATTTACTGTTTGTATGTCGTATTTTTTCGTGACTGAATCAATCTTTAGTTCTGCTCGTGATTCATTGTCTTAACTTGTGGTCTGTCTTACTCTCCCAGATTGGCTGCAGTCTGTCCAAGCCCTCATGATCCTCTCTGTGGTCTTCTCCTCCATCTCCTTCATGTTTTTTTTGGGTCAGCTGCTCACCTTGTCCAAAGGAGGGATTTTCTACTTCACAGGCCTCTGTCAGGCCTTTGCAGGTATTACAATTATTCTATAAGCCACGTTTAATAACAGCAAAACCTTACAGCATTTTATATGTGTCCTCTCTCAAGGACCAAACACTTATCAGTCATAACAAAAATAGCCACTGAAAGGTGGAAAAAAGTGAATTACATCCTTATCTCATTACAATGGCATATGTCACTGGCTGGGATGTACTTTATTAGGCAGGAAATTACTGAAATTGTCCTAAAATCTGATGTGTGGGAAGCAGGTAAGCTGCAAAGGTAAATTCTTCCTCTGTGGATGCTTCAGCTCCTACTTTAGAGGACGTGAAGAATCTGCTGCTAACATCTTGGTGCTAGATACCACAGCACACTATCAAAGGTTTTGTAGAGGCCATGCCTCGTCGTGTCAGAGGTGTTTTGGTGGCAAAAAGCCAACACAATGTAAGGCAAGTGGTTATGGTGTTATGGAATAACCTCTAAATAAAGCAGTATTTTAAGATGAAAACTACAATTAAATTATTCCGCAATTCAAAATAATACCCGATCATATCACTATTTACTTATATTAAAGATTTATTCCATTTTCTTTTTCTTTCTGTTTTTTTAATTCAACAACTATTTTGAGCTTACTTCAAATATTTACATGTTTCTAAGGAACCAGTGGGCATGGGGCGGAGGGCCAAAGACAGTTTAGGGAAGTTGGAGAGTTAAACGAAGGACTCATACATTGTTGGTTTCGGTCTTTGCTGACAATAAGATCTTCATCCAATCTTATCCTCTCAGCACATATATGAGTAGATATGTAGGTGGACAGTCTCTTTAATTTATAGCGTTATGTGAAATCTGTACCAGACCATGAAATTACAGCACTGGGGAAGTATACTCCTGATTTTCATATAAAACTGTGCCGGATCTTCCACAAAACTCAACACAAAACAAATGTAACCTGATTAAATACAATATGTGAGTCTAAAATAATAATTTTACTTGACATAAATTGCCTGTGTGATAAAGTATTCACAAGTTGTATTCAACAGCTAGATGAGTCAACTTTAGCTGCAACAACAACAATGCCTCTGATAAGTTCTGACATCACTGAGGTGGAATTTTGGCCTACTCTTATTTGCAGAACTGGTTTAATGCAGCCACATTGGAGGGTTTATGAGCATGAACTGCTCTTCTCACAGCATCTAAATGGAGTTCAGGTCCATGCTTTGACTTTGTCACTCCATCCCTCCTATTCCTTTTGACTCATGCAGATGTCAGTTTACTCAAAAACTCGAATCATTGTCTTGGATTAGGACCCAGTGCTTGAGATTCAAATCTCAGCCTAATGAGCTTTCCCTTCACCACGCTCCAATGGATGCCAATTTTTCCCCTGTATCTTTCAAACAGAAGAGCCTTGAACTGAGGAGGGACGCTTGTAGGTCCTTGAATGCTTTCTTTGGATATTTATTCATGAATGAGCCATCTCTGAACTCCTGGAAGAATTTGAAAGGTTGGAAAGTTCTATGAAGGTTCACTATTGTTCCAAGTCTTCTCCATTTGTAGATATTGTGTCCCACTGTGAATCTGTTGAGTGTCAGAGGCTTAGAAATAGCTTTGCAACTGAGACCCATGTAGTTCAATCATCTTTTTCCTTATCTCTTCGGGAATGTCTTCAACATAGTACACTACAGAAGGGACCTACAAGCCAATTTCCTGCTTCTGAAAACGATCTGGTGAAGTGAGCATGTGATTGAAGAGGGCCGGTATCACGTGTGGCGACGTCCAGTCCAGCTGCAACCAGTTATTAATGCAGTTTGGTAGTTGCATTTTTTTGATTTTTTTGAGTGGGTGATCGAGAACCATCATGTAAACCATCTTGTATTTAGTCGGGTTGCCTTTTTTTAATGTTCAGTTTTGTTTGTTTGAGAATGCAACACAATTTAGTATTAGAGTCACAGATAAAAAGAAACCAAGTAAATGCTTTTGAATTTGAATCCAAATGTTTTGTGTTTTTGTCTTTAGGTTTGAGCACTTTTGCTGCTTGCCTAATCTTCACCTTCCACAGGAAGGAGATCTTGAGTGATTCCAGAGATTTGACCAAAGGACGCTTCGGCTACTGTTTCATTCTGGCATGGCTGTCTGTCCCGCTCCTGCTGATCACTGCAATTCTATATGTCCATCTGCGCAAGAGAGAGTGACCACATGACAACTGAGAATGAAATACCTCTTAAAATGAACAATTCTTTTTTTATTTCTGACCCAAGATCCATCATGCTGCCTTGTATGCTGGGCATTATTTCATTGTGGTGGTATCTCTGGCTATGAGGCATGTTGTTATTGCTCAAGAAGGAAGGATAGAGGTCAAGAAGGATACAAAGCCCTATAAATCTGGCATGCTGTAAGATAGAAACTCTTATATGCTTTGATTTGCACTAAGATACCAGGTCAAATTTCTCTTCAGTGGGATTTGCCTTGCCAATAAATTTTTTCTGATTCTGATTCTGATTCTAACAGAAATATTAGATAATGAATGTATAACTTGCTCTTTTATTGTAGGATTTTGATTGTTGTAGGACAATTTGTGGATCCAATGTTTAAAAATGTGTCCATATTTGGGTTTTTCTTGGGTTTTTCTTATTAAAGATGTAATACACTGTTGATTAGCCATGTATTGAAAGGACAAAACTTACCAAAGCGTGTTTCATTTGCTTGAGAACAAACCTTTTTTAATATTTGTTTTTAAATATGTGCAACCCAAGGACAATCCTCTGACATAGCGTCGTTGTGAAAGGGTGTGTCGTCTTTGTCAATCATTCTTTGTTTGGAGACATTCATGGTTGATGTTGTAAAAGTCTGCTTTCTACAAAATAGAGTAGAAAAATCTGAGAAAAAACTGTCAAGTGACATTCGGTTTATTATATGTAGCAAAGCGTATTCTAAAAATGAAACTGTGACAACAAAAATGAAATGATTACACTTGACACAAGTTAGTGTTAATGTAATTTTGCACAAACCTACCTGTCAGGCTGGACCAGTCCAAAAAGCAAGGCGGGATTAAGTAGCAGATTCTTAACAACTTGTGCATTGTGAATATCCACTCCTTATTATGCATTTTCAGGAAGTATACGAACTGAAACCAGCATATCAGAGACTGTGATTTAATTTAAGCACAGCAGGCAGGTGTTTGTAGTTGAGGGAGAGCAATATGATCTTTAGTGTTTGTGCATACTGCTAATTGATCTGTCAGCTTCACAGTATCTGTGGAATCTGGGAGTAACAAGGAGTGGAAAGGCGGAGAATGATGAGATGACATGCAGGGGAGGGGGAAAATGTGTAGCGATAAAGGGACTGAGAGCTTATGAGTAATAGTGGAGCCCGAGAGATGAGATATGAAGCCAAGGAGGTGAGTTTTCTAAGGCGTTGGTTTTAATGTCCAAACTAACTTTCTTAACTAATTTTCATATTCTGTATACTTTGAACATGAGCTTTGGTAGATAATGCTGCTGCAGAGCCAAACATACTAAGGACTGAGCTTGTGAACCTTGTACAGCCTTTTCAGACTCATCACCAAGACTTTCAGCAGCATCAAAAATATTTTATGAGTTTTGGGCAGCTCTGGCAAAGATGGAAATATTTTGACTTTCTGTCAGAGGGATGATCATTTCAACGAAAATGAAGGGTGATTTGAGCTAACCCGGGATAGTCCTGGCATCACACAACTGGAGTCTGGATAACTGAAAAGTAGCACTTAATCCCAGAGGCACGCAGGCTTCTTGTCATGGCGAACTCCAGAGAACAGTGCTTGGACGAGGATGCAGTGTTCCTGCCGGTGACTGCGTCCTCCCCGGAGTTCCTTCATTGTGAGAAGGAGCGACAGGCAGTGGAGAGACTCCTCAGTGCAGGACCAGAGGCCTTCTACAGCTCCATCGGCACAGAGCGGTCTGGCTGCTTCCTGTCCACTGAAGAAGTCAACAAGATAAGCAGCTGGGCTCAGGACTACCAGCTGCAGGAGCTTAGAGAGGCACATGGCGAGGAAACCAATTCAGAGAAGGAGGACTTCTGCTCTACCTACTTTCCTTCCAACACAGACACGCCAACCCCGAACCTGGAGCTGGGCTGGCCTCCAAAAGGCCCCTGGATGCAGAAGGGGAGTTTTACAGTCCACACTAGTCCTCCTGCAGAGGGAGAACCTGCTGTCAGAGAGATCATCAGACGGACCTTGCAAAAGGCCAGCCAAGTATGCAAATAATATGTCTATCACATTGTTATGCAACTCAACACTTTTCCCAGGGTAGAAGTCGAAAAATAATTACAAACTTGACAAACTCTACTTTCTCTTAGACTTAGAATAGACACATTTACTTAACAACATTTTTTCTTCTATAAAGCAGCTCGTCATTTTATTGTGGGGGTGATCACAATCATCCTATTATCATAAGAAAATAAGCAAGCAGAAAGTAAGCATGCCTGTCTACCTAAATAATACTGTCAATGATAAACGCTCACAGACATTCTCTGTACATATGCAGGTTATCGCCATTGTGACAGACAGATTAACAGATGGCGCAATCATTGGTGATTTACACAATGCTGCCTCCCGGGGTGTCCCAGTCTACGTCATCCTGAACCAAAGATCTGTTCAGGAGAATTACACACTTCACAGGCTGAGGCATCCGGTGAGTCACCTCAAATCTGCACATGTCTACAAGCAACCCCTCTCTTGTGCATGTTTGTCATGGCAACAAACAAATCAGACATTTTTGCTTGCCAGAATCAAGCATCACAAGACTAGGACCTTTTTGAGAATGGTCACATCTGAAGACACATTGAGATTACTGTCACACATTGAGCACATGTCAAATTTGCAGGTCGAGGAGGACAGATCATGTTGTTTATTTGGATCTCACCATTGATTTCACACTCCACTCCCATTTTTTAATTTCAGTATCTTCTTGTCTGCAAGTGTGTCCCTTTCTCTGGCATGTTGTTTTAGGAACGTACGTCTAACAACACACAGCTCAACTGGTTGCACAACATTCAATGCCTGTGTCATTTTTAAGTGGTTACAAACCTGTTTCATGTTAGGAGCAAACTAATAATCATATTGATGTGATTTAAAAATAAAAAGGAACAGACTTATGACTGAGCAGAATATCAAATTCTCTTTTCTGATATGAGAAACACACTAACATGCCATGTTTGTTACAATTTGATGGGTAATCACCAGGAATGCTAGGGTGTTGCTAGGATGGGTTGCTTTAAAATCTGACACAAAGATGAACCCCAACAACTTACACTTATTGCTAACTTTACATTTAATTCAACTAGCTGCTCAGAATGATCAGACATCATCTGAAATGTGTCTTCATCACAGTCCTTCCTCAAAAATTTATTTAAAAAAAATAAACTGTATACAAGGATTTCTTTTTCACTTGGAATAGGTATTTTAAAACATCTGCCGATAGGACAAGTAAAGATTTGCTCAGTAAAGACCAACTGTTCCATTGTTAAGACCATCAAATATTTGAAATAAGATTAGAAATTGATATCTATATCTAAGCATTTTATTTAAGTCTTATGAGTTATTTAACTGGTATTCAAGCATTTTGTTTAAGATAAAATAAGTTAGCTGGACATTTGAGATATTATCAAGATTCTTTGACTTAACAAGATAATCTAGATGCATTGTCTTAAAAAGAATATATATGTATATATAAATTGATTGCCAACATTCAAATCCTCCTTATGATCTGGCAGAACATAAGGGTCCGTGTTCTTGGCGGGAAATCCTTCTGTTCGAGGATGGGAAGAATGGTCGTTGGAGAAATGAAGAACAAGTTCCTGCTGGTGGATTTAGAGACAGCAATTCATGGGAGCTACAGGTGAGCAGTAAAGCCAAGTCATTTGTATTATATGCATTCACAGACCTGTGTGAGGTAACAGGTTGTCTTTGTGCAGCCTCACATGGACAGACGCCCACCTACACCGGCAGCTGATAACTGTTCTAAGAGGCCCAGCGGTGGACTTATTTGACAAGGAGTTCAGGATCCTTTTTGCTGCTTCCTTGCCTGCTCCAGACACATGCAGGGTTGCAGGTACTCATGTTGATGTGGGTCATCAACTGAAAGACCTCTCAAATCTCCGGTTTGAAAATCACCTTCCTTTGGATCCTGATATAACCAGCCCTCCTTCCCCATATGCTGATTTCCTCCTGGACTGGGAAACCATGGAGGTTTTCCAGAAAGACCCTTGCAGCCCTGACAGTCTTCTCGAACACCACGAGAAAATTTGGCTCATGAAAATGCAACAGCAGAACAACATTCCGTGTGATGAAAACTCACCCCTTATTGACAGTCTGACCTACAATGGGAACCCTTTGGTGGATGAGAGAAGGTACATACACTCAATCCGTCCCAAACACCATTAGTAAGACTGAGGAAACTAAGTGAGCAGTGTGCATAGATGTGACTCACCTGAATAGGATTCTTGTCAGTTCTTACTTCACTCTAAACAGAGAACTCTTTGAGTTATACAATTTATTCAATTAAATTATAGACAATTGAATAAAAATATATTACAATGTAATATAACACTTAGATTTCTTTTTTGACCAACCAAATCCTATTGATTTGACAAAACCTAACAGTTTTAATTGGGTCGAACAACTAAATCAGTAGATTAAATATGCTCTAGATTAGTTCATGTAAACCACAATTAAAACAGTTCGGTAAATCAAAAGCAAGAAAAGAAATTGTTAAATTTATGTTGCCAACATTAGTGATGTGCACTGCGGCCATAATTCATGTTTCACGGATGCTGCTGTAATGCAATTACCTGATACAATCATGTTGGTTGCACAAAGGTCCATTACTTTTCACCTTCATAATAATATTAGATTACAACTGGCACAACTCAGTTTGGTGGCCATTGTTGACATATCTAATTTAACCTTTTAATGTCCTCAGCAAGAAAAAAACATTTTGAAAATGTGTTTCTTTGCCTGTTATATTTCTTTGGGTGTTTATTAATTTATTAACTTAGATACTAGAGTTATCATGAACTTTGTTTGATAAAGTTTGTCGTTAAACAATCCTATAAGTAATCTTTCCTTTGGTGGATAGATTTCCATGTTCTTCTCATGTCTTTTCTGAATGTAGCAGGTTAACAAAAACAACCTCTCCAGTGACAAACAAATTGCCAGAAGATTCAACTACTTTAAAGTGAGTCCCGTTACTTTCTCTTTTGACATGAACACTGTTTGTTGTCTTTATCTTTTTCTCTGTTAATCTCTCCTTGGAATCTTATAATTATCCAGCTACACAGAGTCATCCTCAATACACCTGACTCCAGAAAAAATGAATAGGTAAAGTCAAAATGTTAAAGAAAATGATGAAATTTATCATTATTAAAATAATATAATCAAACTACAATGTGTTTTATCCTGAAGGGTGGACATCCTAATAAAGAAAGCCCTCACCAAGATCCACAATTTAGATGAGAGCACAACAACGCTCGATCATAAACCAAAGGAAACGACCCACAATATGGCCATGCAGTCTTCTAGTAAACTCTCATCCAGGGAGCCCTTTTTAGAAGAGACGCAGTTCACAAGTGACGTCTCTTCTAGAGCACTCTTCTCCAGAGTGGAGAACGCTCCGTCTTCTAGAGTAAGTATCTGCTGTCAGCACGCTTTGAGTTTCTCTTGATAGTATAACCTTAGCAGCATGTCTCTCCCCGTAGAAACCTTTAATCCTAAAGTTGCCCCAGTCTGAGAGCTTCAGCTCTGTTAGTGACATCATGAAGAGGTTTTATCCTCAGCAGAGCTCTTCTAGCCTCCTCAAGAAAGGCCCAAAGACAGCTTTGGCAGAGCTGAGCCAGTCCATGACGGAGCTGAGCACACACACCACAGATACAAATGATTTCCCGGTCCCGAAGTTAAACGCCAATGTAAGTGCTTTGATTTGTCGTCTTTGTTGTGTGTTTGTGCTTGTGAAGATGGAGCAATGGAGGAAGAGATAATTAAATAAGATAAAATGAGTATAAGATAAGATGAATTGGTGGAATTTAGAGGTTCAACTTAAAACCCTGTTTCACTCATTGGGATTGTGTATTTGGTAAGAGGTAGTAAAAGTGAAACAGTTTCAGAGTAATCAGATCAAAATATGATGCAAAGGGGTGTCGAGGCTGTCACTGTTGCCTCAGATATTTCTGTGTTCAAATCCTGTTGTGGGCCTTTCTGCATGCATGTTCTACCATGCACATAGGTCCTAAATATTTAATAGTTTTCTCCCACTGTCCCTATACAGTACAGGCAATATAGGTGAATTGATGAGCCTAACTTGGCAATAGGCGTGGAATGGTGGTTGTCTACAGCATATGTGTTGACCCTGTGATGAACTGGTGTCTCGTCCAGGTTGTACCCCATCACTGTCTGTAATTTGAGTGACATTGTCCATACAATGTAAGTATTGTTTCCGTAGCATTAGTCCTCATCTCTCTTACACCTCACCCTAATCACAGGTTATTGACTCCACACAGAAGTTGTGAACATTTCCACCAAAAAGAGAATATAGTTGGTCATATTGTTTAATTTGAAGGGTTGATGTAACCTGAAGAGACAAAGTATCCGAGCGGTAGTGGTTCACACTGATACCTCATTGCAAGGAGGTTTGAATACACCTTTGGGATCTTTCTGACTCTAAATTACCTGCAGGTGGGAATGTGAGTGTGAATGGTTGTTTGTCTGTATTACGGTCCTGTGATGAACTGCAGACTTGTTCAGGGTGAATACAATATCAGCTGGGGGGGTTGTTTCAGTTATCTTGAGACCCTTACCAAGATGTGGAGACACCGGTACAGACTGTTGTATTTCATATCAAGTAAAAATGGATGGAGAAGTAAGAGTAATGGAGAGCAATCTCCTGTAAGTCAAACTCGATACCTGCTTTATATTGTCTATGTCTTTCTCTTTTGCAGTGTTTTCCCCTGGATAATCTAACACCTGCTTGTGCCCTACTGAAGAAGAGGGACAATGATTTGAAACATAAGTTGTTCAGTATTCCTAAAGACGTCATGCTCGGAGAGAGGCCTCGCAGCTCACGTTATGGCCTTGACTGGAGGAGGTCACTGGCAGAGAGAGAAAGAAACCAGGAAACAGAAGCAAGGAAATAAGAAAGGACACCTGCAAAGAGTTGATACCTCATCTCTTTGCAGGTGTCTAATCATCTAAACTGATCGTTTATAGAATGTATATAGTAATTACTGGATGCCTACTTAGAATAGGTTAGAGGCATTAATAAACGACAAGTTAAACAATCTGCTGATTTATTGTCACAATTGCATTTTTTTTTGCTTTTTATGTTAAGTATACAGCATGCTTGATGCAATAATTTACATCAGAATATATTAAATAAACATAAAACCCATTATTATGAATAGGAGACCATTTTATCCATGTTGTTGAAAAACAGAAAACAATGAAAAGGGATTATTTTTTTGATCAATAAATTATGAAGAAGAAAAAATTTCAACTTTCAACTCAATACCAATTTAAATGGAAGGAAGAATAACAACAGAGAAAATATTATCCCTTGGTTTATGCATTGACGAATATCACACACTACAAACGTAAAACAAATAAGAAGCGAAACAGACAGAAAGATACCCATGAAACTCGACAAAGCAAAAAAGGAGCGACATCAGTGTTTTACTGAATACATTCTTTGCTTGCCAGGCTATGACGTTAATATAAGTTATAAAGTTTCTTATCCCTTAAATTGATATACTGATATGACATGAGGTTTAGCTGGTTTTACATAAAGATAACCAGTTGAAATCGTTGAAAGCGAAATCTCAACCACCTGGACTTAAAGACACTTCAACTAACACATGAGGCTTCTTCATTTCTGAGGCTTCCTGGATGAATGAGAATCTATACAAACATACAGCTCATAGAAAGGTACTCAAAGTTCTACTTTTGAATTTTAAACTTTGACTATATTTCAGATCTGGTACTTTTTTCAATTTTACTTGCATAAAGACGTTGAATCAACAATTGTAGCAGTTTGTTTTGCACAGATGACAGTGCATTTTAAAATGTTATCTCTGCAACCCCTGCAGGAAACACAAACTGCGAACAAATTAAGATTACCTTGGAAATATATATAATATCCATCTTCACAAACATCCAATAACAAGAGGATAGTTTTCAAACAGGTTCAATCTTTTTCTCACTTTAGTAAAACTGTATCTTTCCGGGCATATTTTAAGAGCTTTTGTTTTAGATAATACTATTAGAGCTCAGAAATAAGCCCCTTGGATATTTTACATCTATCTGACCATATTTTTCCTCATTATTATTTTCTGCTTTTTGTGTTTCTAAAATTTATAAACACATATAATTGAATTATTATTATGTATAGCAATTGCTATACAAGCACCTGTAACATGGTGTCCAACGCTAGGTGGCGTTGCCCATAATGCTCTTCAGCCTGCTAAATGGAAAAACGAAGAAGAAATCCCGGAAGCACATGTTGACCTGTTTGAGATGTGTTTAACTTATGTGAATATTTACAGTGTTCTTACTTTATAGTCTCCGTGTGTATGAATTCTTCTATTTTTTGCTGAAGTGCAGTAGTAAGGCTTAATTAATTCCCATCATGGTTCGAGCAAAAAGGTGAGTTTGGCCAAAGTTAGCTCAAGTCGGAGCCTGTCCATGTTTTACTGTGGCTGTTGTGCCAACGCTTAGCTAATCGTGACCTTTTGTAGTAAATCAACGTTACCGCGAAACATTAAGCGTTCTATACGCTTTCCTGCCTTTTTTGTTTTTGTTTTTACATTTAGTGGTACATTTTATAGTCAATTAGTTAGGTACCAATTAATAACCTCGAGCTAAGAAAGTATTTCCATCAGGACATCGACAAATTTAACAAATGGATATATTCGATAACCCTATTCAAAACTGCAATTGAAGTACATCTCTTTCTCTTACCATTGTCTGCTTAGGGTTACACCGGTTCAAAAACCCCATAAAAGTCGAAAATATGATGACGATGACCCTGAAGCCTTTAGGAATATGCCTGTCCCCGATAAGGTAAGAAGATCCGAAATAGAATCTGCCACTGCTACAAAGTTGTTGTCTGCAGTGAAAAGTCTAGGTTTTAACAATGGCGGCGCCGAATTGTCAACGTTGTGGGGTTAAGCAACCTTAGAAATGAATTGTTTCTAATTGCAGATCCTGATTCCTGGCTGCAAAGGACAATACAACACTTGTTCATAAAATGTCTCAATATCCAACCCAACATCATGAATGAACAGCAAGAAAATATAATATGATGGTTGATTAAGATTAGCCCTGGAATATTTTCAAAACACAGCCTCTGATGCATTTTTAACAACACATCACAACTGGGCTAATTGCTGTGTAATGTGAAGAACATCCCAAAAGTATTTGGCTCAATATACAGTGCATTCTTGTAAATGAGAAACACTTTACAAAATAATGATGATTAGAGGTCAAATGAAAATTTTTTAGAAAGTAAAATGTAATAGTTTTATAAACATAGTGTGCAAAATTGAGAATAGAACCATGAAAACAATGAACTGTTACCAGTTTCCTAAAAGAACCAGAATCTTATGATATTTAGTATCATAATGTGATAAAAAAAAATCCACTTTTTCAGATGAAACCACAGTAACCTTGTTCAGTGATGTGGTTATTCTTTTTTACCAGTGCTGATGGTCAGAATTAAACATGTGCCTGTCTGCCTTTCAGAAATCATCACAATACACGAAGGACAAAATTGACGAGTTTCACGATGAAAAGATTGCAGTAAGCTCGCTTCATTGGTGTTTCTGTGTTTAGTGTGTGACGCTGTTCTGTTTTTCTCTTCATTTAATTAATTAAGCTGTCTTTTCCACAGAAACTTCTCGCCAGTGGTGTTCAGGTTGAGAGTGACCCAGAGGAACTGGATGATGAGGTTAGGGCCTATGTTTTTATAAGGATTTACTTTCAGAGAAAGAGTTAGTTAACAAAGTAATTCAAACTTTTCTAAATTCCACAGGAGGAAGTGATGGCCCTAGATGATTCTGAGTCAGATGAGGAGGAGGAGGAGGAGGAGGGACAGGAGAGAGATGGGTCCGATATGGAGAGTGATCTCGAGGAGAAAAGGGAAGAAGGTAAACATCAACTTTTCAAGTCCAGGTCTTAACTTTGTTATTCAACCAGTAACTGTAAGTATGTTATGTTGCCCAGATCTCCCAAATGAGATGGCCTGGGGCACCAAGAAGAAGATGTTCTACGATACTGACTATGTGACCACCAGTAAGCATCTTTTATCTCCAGTAACATAATCAAGACATTTAATTTTTGCGCTATCTGACTGATTCAACTTCTAATTATGTTTTTAAAGAAGGGAGAACACAAGAAGAGCTGGAAAATGAGGAGCAAGAGGAAGAAGAAGAGGCTAAAAGTATCCAAAACCGTTTGGCTGCAAATCTGAGCGAGGAGGATTATAATTTAAACTTTTTTCAGGTATTTCGTATTGTAAATTTCTCCTCAACATCTGTGGTTAATTCAATATCGATGTTTTTTTTTTAAGTATTTCTTTTTTTAAATTTCTTTGTGTTATGTGGTTGTCTAAATCCAGGAGTTTGTTGTGGAAGAGCAGGATAATATTGAGACTATAGAAAAAGAAGAGAGGATTGTTAAAGACTTGAATCAGATGTCTCAGAAAGAAAAAATGAAACTCCTGAAGGAGGAGTCACCAGAGCTGCTTGAACTCGTTCAAGACTTCCAAGCAAAGGTATAAGAAAAACCTCAAATTTGATGATAGAGAATTTATTTATATTGATGACAGAGAACAACAATAAACTGATGTGTTTGGTGCCTCATACAGCTCACTGAACTGAAAGATGAGCTGCAGCCCCTCGTACTGATGGTCAAGGATGGAAAGATCCCCCCAGGGAAAGTGAGTGTGTTGTGTCTAGATTTAACTCTAGCTGTGATTTTAAAGAAGCCTTCATTTCTTTACCCCCTTTACTTAGATATGTTCTTTATTGCTCACTGAAGTACGAGAACAAACAAGTTACATATGTCTTTGATTAGGTTTAACTTTCAATATTAAAGTTAAAATAAATCAAATAATAAGTTCCTAAATCATTCTGGTAAACTCCTTAAACTGGTTCATATTGAAATCTATACATTTAATCACTGTAACCGCAACATTTGTTTATATCTTTAAAATATTTTTTAATTTAATGGTAATTATTCAATCTGTCTTGTAGTTCGGATCTGTTTCGTGTTTTATAGAAGTTATATCTCATGTAGATGGAAAAAATATGAATATTTTTGCCCTGTTTTCCACAGGGTGCTGAGTACCTCAAAACAAAGCAGCAACTTTATCTCAAGTAAGTAGTAATTGAATTGTAATAATTACCTGTTGCAAAAGTTATGTCTCAGACCTTCATTGAATGACCAATGATTCTTTTATACCAGTTACTGTACAAACATCAGTTTCTACATGGTGTTGAAGGCGAAACGAATCCCAGCTCATAACCATCCTGTGATTGAAAGACTGCTCACCTACAGAAATGTGAGTCCCCATGTTCACACTACTGTCTGATACCAATGGAACAGATAATACTTTGACCATGTACTCTATGTCCAGAAAAAAAAATCTGGCATGTACTTTTTTCTTGAAAGTGCATGCCAGATTTAACATTGTCATTGCTTATAAGGTCGAGTATGCAGGATTTACCTACATGTAAGTGTGTTTAGAGTCAAAGAAATTATAATCATCTTAAATTGACAGAGTGCTTCAGTGTATTTAGTGAAGGTGTGAACTTAATGTTATTATCTGTATTGCTCCATAGAGGGAAAAATAAACTTTTATTTAAAATAGCTTTGAAAAGAAACCTAATACCATATATTCATGAAACTATTTCTTAATTGTGAACAAAGGGAGTCATGCATCACTTGTTTACATAAATTCATTCATAACCTTTGGTTAGTGACTCCTGTATTTCTGCCTGCAGCTCATCAATGAGCTAAGTGCAGTAGATGCTCGGCTTGCACCACAATATCGTGAGCTATTATCTGGTGAGCAGAGCAGCGCGGCATCCAGCAGGTCAACGGAGGCCATGAACACCAGAGTCTCCCGTCAGACGGAAAAGGTGATATTAAGTAAAATTCTCATTTGTTGCTGATATTTCATGTAAGGATTAGATGGTAACAAGTGCGGATTTGTTTGCAGGTTTCTGGAGAAATTATGCCGGAGTTTGAGGAAACTTCTGACCTGGATGAGGAAGCGGCTTTAAGTTTTTACAGAGATGTGGAGGAGAGGTTGAAATTGAAAAGAAAAGGCAATGACCCAAAGGCTGATGAGTAAGTATATTTGGAGTCTTCAAATGACAGTTAGGGCAAATTCAGTGGAGGGATCTGACAAAATAATTTGTAATTTGAAAATTTGTTGCAGGTTGGAGGAGAATGAAGATGAGGAAGAGCCTGATCCAGATGCTAAGAGAGGAATCACTTATCAGGTACTGAGTAAAAACCATTAGCCAAAAAACACTGGCTGTCATTTAAAAGAAGGCAACATCAGTTTTCCAAACAATAGACAACCTCCCATCTGCAAGTCAGATACACACCTGTAAAACAGGCTGTTAACACCACCCCGAGGCAGTGAGAGAGAAAAGCACACAAAAAACCCCACAAAGATAAGTTTCATCCAAACCCTTCTTCCCCCAACGACCTTACTTTTCTTCGACACTTGAAAGCCAAGGTTTAGTATCCGTTTTATCAAACAGACATTTAAATTTCACATATGATCCCTGTGCTACACAAAAGAAAATTGTGTCCATTATATTGGTCGATGCAGGCATGAAATTAGCAAGCAACAAAAATATGAAGGCAGTATTTATTTGAGGGCAGGGGCTGATGGGTTTTGAACATATTTTACATGTTTATTGCTCCAAGTTTGCAACCTAATGTATTTTGGGACAACCATGAAACCTTATCAACATCTTAGTATGGGACCTGTGAAAAAGACTGAAACAAAGCAGTGAAACAACAGCCCACCTTTACTCCCAACTGTTCAAAGCGAACTTTGATGCTGATCGAATGAACAAGTCTGTAAGTCGCCATGACCACGTTATGTGTGATCTACAAATGGAAGATTTAAAAAGTAGATATCAGCGGTTACTTGAAGGATAAAATTAGTGGAGGACTTCTTAAAACTAGAGATACAGCGATATGTCCAGGAGCTTCTTCCCCTCTGATCAGTAGATGAGATCAACCACCATGTTACATGGGTGGTAAATAATTGTTTTTGCAATTTTTATTTTACAATTAAAGTCACTGGATACATATGTAAAGCCTCTGCACCAAAGCTGCGCTATGCCTTTGGAAGATTACCGCATCACATTACCGGTATATATTTATTTTTGGTTCAGTGTTAAAGATAGGCGGTATAGAGAAGGATCTTCATTGCAGAGCAATTGCACAACCTCTCCGTTAAGAGGACTACTGAATGTATGAGAGTCTGACGTGTCTCAAGCGGGGATAACAAAATGTTAGTGCTTTTAGCCACTATCCCATCAAAATAGCACGTCTTGACGTGTGTAATGGCACAAGTGCGGAGGTCAGTGGATGAGTGGGGCAGGGTG
Source organism: Lophius americanus (assembly GCA_037951165.1). Classification (NCBI taxonomy): domain Eukaryota; kingdom Metazoa; phylum Chordata; class Actinopteri; order Lophiiformes; family Lophiidae; genus Lophius; species Lophius americanus. The sequence continues at coordinate 7,162,399 of JBBDHG010000021.1, forward strand.
GTGTTCTCAACATTCATCAACAGCTGGGTTTACAGCTACCTCTGGAGTATATGTCAAATACCTGTACTGAGAAAGGTTAAATAACATCTTCAAAGGCCCCCTGCTTAATGTTGTACCAGGATTGTGGGAAAGCTAAGCATAGCATGAAAATAATGTCTATCTTCTCCCAAAGATTACCACAGGGGGTGCAGTCCATAAAGAGTAGTTCTATTCAAATATCAGTGGTATGAAAAGGCATAACAAAGACAACAAGCCAGTATTCCAAACAAACACAGTTAAACTCTTACAGATAGATGAACTGCTTATGGAAAGGTCTAAATGACTAAGACAAATCTCACTCGTCAGTACAGAAGAATCAGTTTTTTTTTTTAATAATCCTTTATTAGTCACATAGTCATACAGTACAACATAGTGAAATTACTTCTCTGCATTTGACCCATCCCTGAGGGAGCAGTGGGCAGCCCCTCGTGGAGCGCCCGGGGAGCTAAGGATTCAGGGTCTTGCTCAAGGACCCTACGACAAGTAGACCCTGGTGGGATTCGAACCGGCTACCTTCCGATCTTCTGATTGGGAGACAGCCGCCCCACCCACTGAGCCACAGCCGCCCCACCCACTGAGCCACAGCCGCCCCACCCACTGAGCCACAGCCGCCCCACCCACTGAGCCACAGCCGCCCCTGGTTGGTTGGTGCACAAGAAGGCACCATCTCATTAGGAGTCATGGAGAAAAGCAGTGAAAGCTGGATAATCAGGTTCACTTAAAACAATAAGCAATCAGCGTCCCGTCCAATAAATACTCCACCTACAACTCAGAAAAGGAAAGAAATTGCACTGAACAAAGGACAATATCACCCCGGGCAGGAAAGGAGAACATGAAAATGACACTCAATAAATCATGACTCATAACAGTTGAGTTAGAATCCCATTTTTAATCAGAGTTACGGCCGGTCTTCTCTGTATGAGAGATATCTTATTTGGACAGACAAAGCTCAGGATAGAGGAACATTTTATGTCTTATTTCACACCTGCTTTCCACGGGTCCTAAAGGTTTGTGTCTTAAAATTCTTCAGTTGGTTTGTATTTAGGAACATTTGGTCTAAGGCTATTTTTACGCTAGTTTGCTCACATTCACCTATGATTTATATCATAGTCTCCACATCAACACAAATTTAATTTACTTTTGTATTCTTACAAAATCTTCGACTCGCCATTAAATATTTATTACCGGCTGGTGCCATCATTTCGGTTTGGTGCTTAAGCAAAATTTGTCTTTCCCTAAATCTTACAGATATGTATTTATCGTTTTCCTCATACCATTTTCACTTCATGTAAGCCATGCTAAGAATAGCACTGAGCAGTTATTCCATATGCTTCTACCACTTCCACAGATGGCCAAGAACAAGGGGCTCACGCCAAAGAGGAAGAAAATTGACAGGAATCCCAGAGTCAAGCACAGAGAGAAGTTCAGAAAGGCCAAAATCCGCAGAAAGGGCCAGGTTTGTAATCTAGACCAGTCAGAGAACGATTATGCTACTGTGTTTAAATGCACGGAAAAGCTTCCCTGCATAGTTGGTACACTCAACTCACTTTAATCTATATTGACACTGCTATTCATATTTTCCAGGTGCGTGACGTTCGTCGGGAAGAGAACAGATACAGTGGAGAGATGTCTGGAATTCGGGCTGGTGTCAAGAAGAGTGTCAAACTCAAGTAACCAAGAGAGCATCCAAAATGAGTTTTTGTAACTGTTTGTTATAGGTGTCCCTTTTATTAAAGCATGTGATTGAATTATTCAGCGCTCATATTGTAGAAGGGTCGTCTCGCAGAGAGAATGTTGTTTCTCTCTGCAAAATTTTGTAAGATTTCACTAAACTCTGTATAATAACTGTACTGAATAAGAAATCTTTTAAGTTTAAAGCGTGGTAAATGGGCAAGGCAAGACGTGTTCATAGTTATTTGTAATTTAATGCAAACATACAACAAACCGATTGCAGTAGAGAAACGTAGGAACAAGTATGAAAAGAGGCAAAGTTCAGGAAAGCACACACAAAATCTTAAAGCTCGAATCCTGACACAAACATGCACCGTAGCTGTCACCTATCAACACTCTTGTTGACTTATGAACATTTTGTGGGCTGAAGTCAAGTTGCTTACTATTCTGACTTCTATTTCAACGTCGTTGTTCTCATCCTCCTCTGTGAGGATAAGCTCATCTTGAGTCTCAGGGGTCACGATCACCACATAACCCCGTCTGGAGTCCAGTACATTGGCAACAACCGCCTGGTGTCTGTAGGTGTCCAGAGCCCGTCGAGCCTTCTCCAGCAGGATTGATGCATCCGTCTCCAGCTTGAAAGATATGACAAATGCCTGAGGTGCCCAGTCCTTCACCAGGGGGGACAGTATCTTTGGGACCATGTTCATGCTGAGCTAAAGGCAAGGAGGGAAAAAAAGAGGTTCTCATAAACCCTTACACTTCATAATTCAAGAAGCCCTCAAGCTTTAATTTTCAATTTGCTTTTACCTTCTAACGGAAAATGTTAATACTTTTAAAAGCTTTAATAACATGCCCTGTATTACATTAACTTCAGGCAACATTTGTTGATACTCAACAAGTTGTGTCGGGAAACACTTATTTCATTTAGGTGTTGTAAAACCATCAGAGATCTGTAGAATAAAGATTTTTACATATAAAAAAGGATGTGTTCCCAGGGAAGAAACTGAAGTTAATTTATTAATCAACTGAAGAAAGAAATTACCACAAAAGCCTAATATTACAGATATCTTATGTTGCAAAACTGACGAGTTGCAGCATTAAAGGGAAAAAAGAAATTCAGATATTTTGTCAATTTCCTTTTGGTAGTAATTGGTCTTGGTTCTTTGGGTTAAGAACTCATCTCAGTTCATTGTTGGAGCATGCATATAATTGCAAAGACACACAAATTAAAGCTGAGGACAATGATAAGGCCATTAATTTTGGATGCATTTGGTCACGTGAAAATATATTTGAATCTAATAATTTTGATAAGTAAAGAGTTGTATCAGTGAAACTGATTTGAAAGTCACCAAAGTTCAAGTGCAACTAAGAATGTTAAAATAAGTACATTCAAAAAACCTGTTTTGTGAAGTACATCTTTAGGGTTCATAAAAGCCCTATTAAGTGAAATTTCACTGATTGCTGTCCATCAATATTTTCTAAAAATGTTGATTGACTTTCCTATTTGAATACACATGGGAAAAGTAAACAATGGTAATGGCTATATGCCAAAATTGGTTTGGGCAAAAAAAACAAACATAAAATGGTTGCTTTTCATCCACTGGGATAGCTGTTGAGACATTTCAGTCTGGACCAAAGAGATTGACTGACTAACAGGAAACATCATTAATAAAACAAAAGCAATTTCGCATAAGCAGGAAGTTTTACTATTTAAATCACCTGAAGTGGTCCATTGGAAGACTGGATCTTGTGTTCAGGCATCTCCGATGCTGGGATATAGAAGTCTGAGACAGCTGCAGCCAAGTAAAACATGGCTTTACATCCTAAATTAAGAAACAAAACATTTGAAGACAATTTGTGAATAGCCTGCAAAGTAATATTAACATTTACATCCCGTAACTTGTTGATTTGTACCTATAGTGTTGAGAGCCTGTGCTGCTGCTTTGAGTAGATGCAGATACTCTGACAAAGTGTTGAACTCAATGGGCAGAAGAAGTGTGTTTTCTTTCACTTCCTGGTAGTCCTTCAGCACTTTGGCAATGTTGGGAAGCACCTGCTGGTTAACCACCACTTCCCCAGAGTTTCTGGACATCCCTTCTCCGCTTCTAAACCTCAGAGCATCCAGCATGTTAATGGTTGAGAACATACGTGTGTAGGGGTATAGGGAGCGATGTCTGTGTAGGAAGATGACAGCGTATCCCGAATCTATGAAGTATTCTGCTGAAGAGGCTCCTCGTCTGCCACTGCTGAAGTTATCAAGGAAGCGGACAGTGCGGGACTCTAGAGGGACTTTGGTGCCACCTGATGTGATGAGAACCACCCTACGACTTGCTGCTGCATGATGTCTGGCAAAAGAGGCCATCTCCTCTTTGACCTCCTCGACATGGGACGGAACAGCAAATTCTTCAGCTAGCCTTCCATCAATGGATGATGTGCGGGGTTCAGCCATGATCTTATAAGAGAAATAGAGCTAGAGAGCAAAGAGTATTGGTGTCACAGGATAATGACTGACACAAATTTCAAAATTTTGTAGAAATTACCCGATGATGTAACTGAAGATATGGTAAAAATCGGACACAGCCCCTTAAGCCTAAAATGCTTAAAGGGAATGTAAGGGCCAGTATATCATATATCTATGCTCTTATCTGTTACTATGAATCCAGCTCTATCCTTTTAAAAGTAAGTCATAAAATCTAATCTTACAATATGTGAATATTATTTTGAGTATAATGCACACATTATTGTCAGTTAAATGTCAGGTTTGGTCCCAAGAGAAATTCTTGCACTAGTGGCAAAACAGAGCAGGAAAGATTGCACATACAATTTACAACACTAGGTAGCTGTGTAATACTGTATCATACGATACTGAGAGGTCTGAAATGTTTCCAACATGATTTACATTGGTAGTTATTAATTTAATATAAGGGGACAAACAAAACTCACAAAAGCATTATTCAACAGTGACTAGTGATTCAAAACAGTTGTGAGCTTGAGCAGTATGTCTAATCAGTATAAACTACCCTCTTATACAGTAGTGGATGCGGTATTCACATTCTTTACTTCAGTCCTGCATTATAAATTCTCCATTATTTAAAATGTGTCAGTATTATCAGCAAAATGTACTTAAAATATTAAAGCTCTCATAGTACTGTAAAATAACCACATTTACCACTTAACTATTAAATATGAGGATTTGGGATAAATATTCAGTCGAAGATTGAGACCATAAAGCACCACCACAGAAACGATAACTCATCCCTCTTCTGCAGAAGGACAGCACAATAATTGGACACTAATAATTTTATTGCATTGAATATCGTCACATTCATTGTCATGTGTACTATTTCCAATACAATAGTACCATTAATAATATGATTAGAATTTTTATTTAAAACATTCTATTCATTATGTGAAATATTACTTTACAGTATTAATGCAATAGTACGCTCATCATATTATTCTTAGGCACTGGTTTGAAATGTCTTCTTATACACTTTATTTTTTAATACTTTTTACTTATACCCAATCACTGTATAGTTTTGTTATTGTCATTATGGAACGATCTGGTAAATAAATTTTATTGGGGATTCATAAAGTTTTATGTTATTACTACTGCATTAATTTGGAGGCATATATCACCTTTTTCTGATCTAGATTTTAACGGTTGAGATCCTTTTATCTACTTTACAGGATATTGACTATGTTAATCTATGACATCATCACAAACTGCTATATCATCGCTGTCCCGTGAGTACAAAATTATTCTTTAAAAAAACTAACATCGGCCTGTTATCATCTGATAAATACTTAATTGAGGTAAACACGTAGGGTTTTTATTTTCAACCCATCAAAAACACCGTGTCCTTCAGCTTATTACAAACTTTGCAAACAAAACTTTTGAAGATAGGTTGTTTTCTAATGGTCAGAAAGGGAATTAAATATTGTAATCTGAAAGGTAACTAGCAACTACAGGTGTCAAACAAATGTAGTGGAGTAGAAAGTACAATATGTCCCTTTGATATGTAGTGGAGAAGAAGAAGCATAAAGTAGCATCAAATGCAGACAATAAAGTCGAGTGGCTCAAATTTGGTATTGAGTATTTAGTTACTGTCTCCCTCTTGTCCGATAAACCTCAGTCTCACATCGAGCAATCTTAACACGGAAACCTGACCTAAACATTAGGAGAAATTAAGAGTCCTCGAGGTGTTTCTCAACAGAAACTTTGTATTTAAATATCCTTTCAATGAAAGGAGGTGGACTGCACACAAATTTGATTTGATTAAAACGGACGACGTTACACTTCCTGCCTTTTGACACTAATTTCTAATACCCTGAATGTAACAGAAACAACATATTAAAATATAAGGAAAAAAACTGTTAGCTTTCTTACCTTTCATTCCGAGGTTGCCTTCTGTGTGAACTTGTAGTTACTAGTGTGTCTGTCTCTACTTCCTGAAAGTTGATTCTTTGGTTTTATTCTGACACTAGCAGACCGCCAGCGCCCCCAGCGGCCATAAACAACACTCCACCCATCTCCCAGCAGCGCTGCTTGATGTGACTTTCACTTTTATTGTCCCCGAGGGGAAATTCTTTTCTCCAGTACTACACTCGTTGAGGAAAAAAGACAGCACACACAACAACACAAAAACTGTAGACTTAACGGTTTTTCAACACAAAGACAAAGACAAAAAAAAAAAAGTTTACAACTCCAAGCATAGTTGTAGGCTTGGCCCGAGGACCAAACAATTTTCATAAAAAGTGTGGGAAACAAATAAGGGGCTTGGACTGATATGAGAATGTGTGTAAAATGAAGAAGCAAGTGGATATAAAAGTGTGGACATCTGTGTTTTTGTTCGATCAGATTAAACCATTTACCTTCTAGCTCTCACAATCCTCACATCTTTACTGAGAGCAAAGAGTGTTACTAAAGTCCGAGATAAAAAATAGCCTAAAATAGGATCATAATAATGTATATATGGCAACCATTTAGTTTAAAAAATGTTAGCATAGGAACAACAGAAGTACTTATTAGACCTAGGTTGAATGGCATCACTTGTTCACCTGAGAAGACTAACAGATTTACTTTGATAAATATAATATGTCCAGCTAGTCACATGTCTAATCTAAAAAAAGAATTCATCCACATGAAAATATATCTGTGAATAAAATCAGTGTATGTTTTTAAATGATTAAACTCTGAAATATCCATGTTGCTATCTTTTGTATTGGGTCCAGCTCTAATTCTTTTAACAATAAGCCAGACAATCTAATCTTACATTATATTAATATTATTTTCAGTGCAGTTCACATACTTTCCTTATCATACTATGTGTGTTCGTATAATCAATTTATAATTCACTTAACCCTTAAATATTTATACTGCTTTTTCCACAAACAGCACTGCAGTGACATTCCCAGTAGCGCGTCTGTCAAATGAAGCTGGATTGTCAACATAGGCCAAATTTACAACTACAGACAATATTAAGATCACATTTTTTTTGTCAAATCTGAATTTTTTGCATTTCATGTTCACATTCATCTCTGTGTCCAATATCAGATATCAGTATTAACAGATCGGTATCATTACCCTATCTTTACAACAAGTATTCTGGCAAACAACTGAATATGCTGTCATGCCAGTTTTAATGGCGGTTATGCGGTTCTAAATCAGATTCCTGCTTTTGTGACTGAAGTGTGGACAGTCCGTTTAGAATTCATGTGGATTTCTGCCACAGAGCACACATTAACTGAAATGTTTTGTCCGAAATGTTAGACATAGTCAAATATAAAGGATCATAGCAACAACAACAAGAGGACATCTAGCCGCAAATTTGATAGATACATTTGGAAATACTTCAATCATATCCTGTTTTTGTCTTCTTCAACTCTGCGTGAAATGATGATGTACTGTCAGCAGCAAACAATGCAAGTAAGGAAGGCTTGCGTCACCTTTTTTAGTAATTTTTCATTATGATGTGGTGTACCAATGACATTTTCTGCTGTTCACCAGTTTGCTTGTGGTAAAGATAGGGTCATCGCAGGGATCTGTTCGCACTGATATCAGTTTCAGGTCACATATTGAAAGAAATATGAACAGTCAATGCCAAAAGACCAGAAACAAAGTTGGGGCACTTTTCAACTGCAGTGTGAACAAAATTATGAGGGAAAAGAGGACGTTTCTCCAAAATGTGATAATTTTTTCAGACTGTCCCACTGACTCCAAGAGTGTTGTGATGTGATTGTGATGCTGACCCAATCTTTGATACACATCAGATATTCTTAATTGTGTCTTCTGCCACTTTACTTAAAGTTAATGGTTTAAAATTTTATATATGGATTTAATTCAAAGCTATATTTTGTAGGAAATGATCATTGGATGTGGATCATGCATTTGCCATATAATAACAGGTATCTTTAATACAATTCTTATTCTATCATGCTTTACCACGTCACCAGTGTAACACATACTGAGATGTATGTATGAAATTGCAGGTAGTTCTATTAAAAATTCATTTCAGTATTAAATACCCTTGAAATATCAATATTCGGGATATTCTTATGTCAGTGTCTTCTTTATTTTCACTTCAAAATCCATAATTAGTTATTTTTCACCACTATTTGTGATGTTAGATCAAGTTCTCATAAATACAAGAATAATCTATATATGAGAATATGATAAAAAATCATTGACTATTGTGCCTATGTTTGGTTTCTAATATTATTTGCTTGTTGGTCATCAAATTTAATTTACATTACTCAGAAATCTAAATTAATCTGTGTTTTATTCTTATATATTACTACCCTAAATACAGTTTGTACATCTTACTAAATGCCCTTTTATACACATTACATTTGGATCAAATCTCAAAGTGCTACAATGCAAAAGCAGATAAAAGCATCAATAAAAAAAAATAAAAAAATATATAAAAGCCTGACCAAAAAGCAACAATGTTAATTAAAGTTATAGGTTCTGCTAAAAAGGAAAGTTTTAAGTCCTTTTCTAAATGTGTTTATGTTTTATTTAGTCGAACATATCCCTTCTTTTTTTTAAAAGTGCTTCTTTGTTCTGAAAAGAGAAACCGCATTGACCCCTATGGAGTCTAAACATAATTAAATGATTTAATAATATTTGTGTTGCTTAAAGTTGGAGCCAGTTCATGCTGCACACACACACACACACACACACACACACACACACACACACACACACACACACACACACACACACACACACACACACACACACACACACACACACACACACACACGCACACACACACACTGAGACTCACTCACTATATGACTGCAGGCCACTAAAAGTCCATAAACAAAGGACATACTCTATACCTAATGGTTGGAAATTATGTGGTTTGATTAACTTTCCTTGATATTCTAAACCTTTCTACCGTATATTGTCTCGGCATCTACAGAAATTGTTGTATGTATTTCTGTTTTCATTTGAAAGAGGGCACTTTAAGCATAAGGACACGGTCCGTCTGAAGTCTAACACACTATCTGGATTTCTAACAGCAGTACCTGTGATCGACCAGTAAGTAGCGCTGTTACCCCGCTGAACGGTGCGTCACGATAACAACTCATCAGGCTGCTGTCTAAGACGGCCTTCATATTTGAATGTGTTGCTTAACTTGGTTACCGTCAAATCCGGATGATATGATTTTTCACGCTTATTTAAAAAACAGTTATAACACATGTCAACAACAAAATATATCATAATTAAAGGATATAAGACAAGAAACTTTAGATCAGGTCGGCATGAACTCACTAGATTGCTCAGCACCACGGCTACTGATACCATTGTGGACACTGGTGTCATGTCCTTGGTAATTACAATTATTTATGAGAATTTACAGGTTTTCAAAACGTCCTTGAGAACCATTTACATTGTCCAGTGGAGAGTATTGTTATAGTTGAGACAGGATTATTATAATCGGAAAGGGCTACTCTTCCACCAAATATTATGAATGAATGAATCCTACCATAGTTTTGAAACAGCATTTAGATTGTGCTGATGGAAACTTTGTGTTATATCCTACCACTGACTGCTGATAGTAAAAGTAATCAAAAAAATGTTTTCAGTTCAGAGCCAAAAAACTATTTTTTTGGTCATCAACAAATTAAATAAATGGTCTACAAACAAAATCGTACTGACCCTTGCACCTTGTCTTTAAAAAGCATGTCCTGATGGAATCAAAATCAATGACATCTCTAGTGCCTAACATTTAAACATAATGTGAAATCAAAGTTGAAGCACAAGTTATTTTTTTAATCTAAGGGCATCAAAGTTACAACACTGTAAGTGTGCTGTTCTTACTCACCATTATCCCGATTATTTTTATTTCTGTATCGTATATGCTCTCAGTATGTGCAAAGAACGTTCATGTTTTCATTAGATGATGGCCTTATAGTTAAGATCATTGTCTTAAAATATAATTCTCATCATCCTATAATAAAATGTATTTTAGGCTGTAAAAGAAATCCTGTTATCTCCTGGCCATCTGCCAGGAAAGCAATGTAATGTTGAGTTTTTAATTTTTTCATGAAGATTCTCTAATCCATGACAATCCAGCAGCAAATCTGGACAAAGCCTTCACTAAACATCTTAAAATGCATTTCTAAATACTTGATTGAAAAAAGATTGAGAAGAAGAAGATTGATTACCATCATTAATGAAATAAATATTTCCAATTTGAAAGGGTTCAAAAGGAACATCACTAGGAGTATTTACAACTTGGTAAATCAGAGGTCCTTCTCAAAAATGACATTCAACTGATCTGTAGAAATAACACACTGCTACCATTAATGAGACATTTAAAAGCCATTACAAAATGTGAACTGAAGAAACCTCTTTGATGAGAGGTGAAACGTCTTCAAGCCAAAACAGAAGTCCATTTGCTTTTGATTCTACCCACATGGATTTAAAAAGGTGGTTTATTAGAAAGTAATGACAATATAGACTATCCTCGGACCAGTCTAAGTACTTTTAATACTGCTTTATTAACCCTTAAATACCAGAACTTTTTTTTTTTAAATAAAAATTATGGGAGATATGAAATAGATCAAATGGACCACATTTCTGAATTTATTTCTGAACTGACTGCCGCCCCTTGTCATAGATCCACAATGTTGAATCAAAGTTGAATATACGCCATTTTATTCCCTCATTTGAAAATATCAGTGTGACAATCCTTTTTTTTGTTACTCCAACACACAGATTTCTCTTTCTATTTGCAGTCCCACAATGTATATTAAATATATTCTTATCTAGCCAAGTAAAATCTTCTTAATATCTTTTACTTTAATAGATTGATCATTGTGGGGCTGTATCATATATATAAAAATACAAAGGATCAAAAATCAATTAAATCATGTCAAGAATCCCTGCAGGGCAATTTCAGAATATTGTATCTTTGCCATCAGGTTTAACAGCATCTGTAAAACCTGATCGGCAAGCTGAACCTTAGATTTATTATTATATCAATAAATCTAATGTGGTCTTCTATCAAATTCAAAACATTTTATCAGATTTGATTTACTGTAATTTAGGACATGCTATTAAAGCGTTTGACTTGCTAAATTGATGTAAAGTTACATTTTGTAGCAATAAACAATGTTAAAATCAAGGAAAAAGCAACTATTCAAAGCATTTAAGCAGCTTGTGATACTTGCGTCGCCATGGCTACTTATGAGTTAAGGGTGACATTTTATTTTACAAGAAGATTGTTCGGGTATTATTCAATTGTAGAGTGATCAATTAAAAACTTATATACCCTGGTGCGCTGATTTGTTGATCAGTTTTTTGATATACATGTTAACGCGTGGACTGAAACGCTTTTGTTTCCACTGCGGGCTGGGCGTTTCACCGCGCGCTAGTTTCTGTGGCGGCAGGGATGGAGGGAGCGAGAGGAAAACACCTTCATGATCATCGGCGTATGAAAAAGTAGTTCCGGGCACTTAACCCAAACGGGGAAGAACCCCGGATGTTGGCTCGGCCGCCGAGAGAAAGGCGAACGGGAGAAGGCGGAGAGAAGCTGAGGAGGGACGCCACGGCACCGCGAGTACACCGGCGAACCTACGCGCACCGCGGCTCTTTGCATAGGACGACAACGTCAAGAGCGGAAGACACGCGTGGGGAGCTTTTAAGCTGAAGAGGAGGAGGTGGAAAGAAGAGGAGTAAGCAGTTAGTGTAAAACTACCGCCAGGATTACAGACTGTCGCCGTCACGGCAGCTTTCACCCAGAGTAAGTGAGCCACACGGGCATGAAGTTGTACTAAGGCCCACGAAATGGATGACTTTAACGGGGAAGTGAGCAGCAGTGAAGTTGTGGTGCTTGATCCCGGTGAACAGGCCCTAACACATATCTTTCCTCTGGCTGTGGCAGGGCGTGTGGGGACACCTTTTTTTCTTCAACAGATCCAGTGTGTGTTGATCTGCGGTCAGTCTTAGTGCAGCCCGGCCGTGTTGTTGTAACTCTCCAAGTTGACAGCTCGCGCGTTAGCCTGTTAGCACCTCTGTGCAACCGGTGAAAACTGACAGGGTAACTTTGACAGCTAGCTAGCCAGTTTAGGTAGCCAGCTAACTTTAGCTGAGCGCTGTCGGTGCGTTCTTTTGGGCCACAACTAGGTGTGTGCGTGTTTTTCTCGCATTAGATGAATACATTGAACTACCCCAACCCTCCTTCAGCAAACGCTAGCTAGCTGTTTGGTATGTGAGACGTGTGTGTATGTGTGTGTGTGTGAACCCAGTGTCATTTGGCTTTCCTGCGTGCTCTGTTGGTATTTGACTCACAGCTGTTGCAGTGTGTTTTCTCATCTGTCAGTCGTCTGTTTCTCATGCAGCTAATAAATTCCTCTTATGAATAATGATCATTTCATGCAGAAGAACACACTTGCCTTGATGGTAGACGATCAACAAGTGCACATCAGGTGAATTATATGCTTGAGAATTTGATCTGAAAACTGCATCCTGCCCTAAAGCATATCCTTGCGGTGTGTCTTGAGACGGCTAAGACGGCGTTGCAGTGAAATATTCAGGTCCTGCGTTCAAGACATTCCTGCTCATTAGTGTATCACCAGTTGGTGTAAGATAGCACAGGACACAGATTAAATAATGCCACGGCTTCAAACTAAACAACGTGGGCATATGCATGCAGCTGTATACAAGTTGCAAGTGTCCTTGTTTTATCCGCCCGGTCTTCATTTGTGGATGGATGACTGAACGCTTAATTTGCCCTCCTGTCAACTTTGAACAAGTTTTGTCAATGGAGACACGTTATTTTACTGACTGAGGTGTAGTTTGTTAGATGATATGATTATGACTGAAAACTAAATATCACCAATCCCCCTTAACACCCAAACCCTGCATGCTTAAACTAACAAAATGCCCATAGCATTAGTCAGCTCCAGTAGACAAAGGTCAGACCTGGTTTGCTTCTTAATCACCCATCCTTTAAATAGCAGGCCTTCAGCAAGTTGGCTGGATCTATTCATCATGCAGCTTTAGAGGACACATATTTTTTAAAGTTTGATTTTTCCTCCATCCAAGTAAGCAGGGATTTAATACTTGTAGTTTAATTTGTCATATCGTCCAGAGACCAGTATTTTTTTAACTCTCATTTTAACTTTCAGTTGCATTCTGTGAATAGTTTTGCTTTTTTACTCTAATGCTTTTTGAGTTATTCAGGAAACTATATATGAATTACGCTGTTTATCCTAGGTGCGGTTCATATTAATTTACATTTTATCCTGTTCCAATTGAGAGAGTGAATACAAGAAAAATACTTTGATTCTTGATGATGTTCCTGATGATGTTGTGCAGCTCTTCACAAAGAGAGTGTTCAATGTGCAATGTGATTAATTGTTCAATGTTTTTTTTCTTGACTGAATATGATCTGTAGGTTTAGATGTAGTGTTGACTGTATATGAAGGTTTTAGTTGAGTTGTACTCTATGTGATCCTAGCAAAATAAGGCAACGTCATTTGGCATTATTCCTTGAATCACACTGAGAAAAGATGTTGTTCCGTTCTTAAACAACTTCAGTGTTTTGATGAATGGACTGAATAATGGTAGTATAGAGAGGTTTAAACATCTGTTTGTTAACACGGCAGGAATTTAAAAGTGTGAGCAACAATATGATTCGGTGTCTCTTTAATGGTGGTTTCAGCCTGTGACTGTCTGTGCGACTGGAACCACATTCATCTGTCATATCTGAAGAGTTTTATCATATGTAAGAGAAGAGGAAAATCAAGTAACTGTGTAAAAATATAATAAATATCCACATTTCATCATGGTGTCACAGATAATGTTCTTATTCAGGGAGATAGTTTATAATTTAGTAAAATAAATGGAATAATGACATGATTAGGTTGGAATATTGTTAGAATTTTTTGATTCTGTTTATTGTTTCGGATTGTAATCGCAAAATGATATACATAGAGGTCAGACGTTTTATATAAAGCACTCTTAAGTATAACATTCAAAAGTACATTCACAAAGTTACAAGTGTTTATTGTACATGTACAAGCAAAGCTTCTATTGAAAAATATGCATATTAGAAAATGTTAAATAATACATGAACATAAATCAATATCAATTAATTTAACTAGCTGTAAGCTATTTTACAGAGTCAGTCTTAGTGTTTTGGTGACAATCGCATGAATCTGGATTTCTCTTACGAATGACTATGATGTCCAGGACATCACACAATGTTCCTACTATCAACAAACGGATACCTTGTTCAGAGGTAATTTTGACAAAACAAGCACATGCAAAAGGGAGTGATCTCTTCTAATCAAATAATTAAAAAAAATAAACTAATGCTCTAGAATTGTAATCAAAAGTAAATCCTTTCTAGCAAGAAAAAAATTAGCGTGAGTGTCTGATTGCATTTTGAACTAAAGCTGAATAGAGCTTGGACCCATGCAACCCAACAGCTATGATTTGTTACACTGTTGCAGCGGCAACACCACTAAAGGAAACCCACAACACTCCTCTCATAGCCTTTGTAAACCTCTTATCACAAAATCTTTATCGTTCTGTGGCACTCCTAAGCTTTGTTTTTGGTCAGCTTTCCCTATAATGGTGTCATGGCTAGTTGTCCTTGGCTCTACCGGAGGTGTAAGCGCTACAAGCACTGGCTGATGGCACCCTTGGGCTAGGAGAGCACAAGATATCAAACACTGCAAAGTCCTAAAGATTGACTTCATGCACCCTACGTATTTGACCGTATCAGATGTACAACCTGACTTACAGCTTTTTAGCTAGCCACATTTTTAACTGTTTACAATGGTCCATCTTAAACATTGTTGTGACATTAGCCGTGTATGCTAGATTGTTTCTAAACAAATGGATACATTTCTGCCCTTATACAGGATGTAATCTCCCACACAGATCCTGGCAGAAGCAGTGCATTTATTTGCAATAATAAAGTGTTGCATTTAGGACCTAATAAGTAGATGTAATATTTTTTTACTGGTACACAGTACATGGCATTTTGGATTCAGTTTTCATTTGGAACCCTCTTTCGGTTCACAACCCTCGACTTGACAAGGAGATGAATTGGATAAATGTAAGGGTACAGAAAGCTGCTTAGGCGGGTGAATTTAGAATAGGTTTCTTCTTTTTGAATGCAGGTTTCTCATTTGGAATTCAGGATGTGGACTTGTGTCTAGCCCCATCTCACTGAGAGGCTTTTTAATTTCTCCCCTTGTTGAAGTGATTATTCAAATGGCCATCAGTGAGATGCAGTTATCAGACTCCTGGTGGTAGTTGAGCCTGTGGCAACAGGAATTCCCTTCTCAGCCCCCCTTTCTCAACCCTGTGTTGTTGGACAGCACCCAACAGGTACCTTCTGTAGTAACCCCTATTAAACTGCCACATCTTAGCCCCCAGGCTGAAAACCTTGTGTTATGCGATTGGCAGATTGCAGTTTATTCATGAGACAACTGATACATTTTTTGGCATGGGGTAGTGGTAATGATGTCGGTGAAATGCCTGTGTTAGTATTTTCTGATGATTTGTTTTTGGTCTGATTCCAAAGAGGGTTTGTTTCAATTCCTCTCTGTGCTGAAAGGTAAAGTTTTGAGTTATTTTAGGTTGGAGGTTATTATTCCCCCTATCACCGTTCTTCAATGCATTTTTACACTTGAATTGCTTGTGGGATCCTCTTTTTCTTCTCAACAACAGACTTCTAATGAAGCTTGGATCAATTGACTGGTCAGTATTCTGAGACATTTCTCCTCGTCCTCTGCTTATACTCAGCGTCAAGGTTTGCTCTCACTGAAGCTGTGCTGGGGAAAGATACTAGCTCAGTCTTCATTAGCAACGCCCTGCATCACTAGAATGCAGATGAGCTAAGAAGCCATTCATCTGCTCGAAATGCCTCCCTGATTCCAATTTGAATGTTGTTTACTATCACGTTGTGTGAGTCTTTTTTCTCCATGTTAAAGAAGTCGCTTTATGTGAGAGATCAGAGGGGGATAATTGCACTTAAGTGAACCTCATTTAGTGCTGGCCAGAGCAATTACTGTAACTGCAGTTCTAGGCATTTTTTGGGGGCCCGAAGCAGCTGTCATTGAGTCTCTGTAGCTGAGATATCAAATGGTGAATAGAATGACATTGGCAGAGCATCATGGGAATGGCAGATCCTTGAATGGATTCAAACTATTATAGGCAGGTTTTTCCTTTGCTCTCTTTTCACCCTAAGAAAAGTATAATTTAAAATGACAATTGTAAATGCATTATAGTAATTATTGAAAATGAATTATTCTCAAGGTGTTGTAAGGTGAAAAAAAATAAGCACTCTTTCGTCAGGGAAATCCTCATGAGCCCCAAGGAGATGTCTTATCATTAATTTTATTCAGGAGCCAAATTTTGAGATTTGCTCAGCTGGGTGCTTTAATCTATTTTTGCTGTAAATTAATGAATTTTTAAAGAGCCCTTTGCTGGATATGGGTGGATGTGGGAATGCAGCACTGGTTCAGCTTTCAAACAAGCCTCATCTCAGCCGTCACCCCCCCATCCGTTCACCACCCACCCTCCTCTCGGGATGGAGAGACCGAATTTACTGAAGCACTACACTTTCATTTTTTATTCATCCAACAACACGCTGCCTACATTTCCTCATCCCGCTCCCTCCCAGTCCAGTGACTAGAATCTGTCAGTGATTTAACAGGTTCGTTTTTTAATATCTTCCGCACATTTTCTCAGATATATATTTTATCCGAAAGTTTTTAGCTAGTATTTCCCAAGTCTGACTAATAGGGGCCTTTGTGTCGACAGGGGAAGTACTGTGACTACCCACACTACAGCTCGCTGGGTAAGTTTAGAAAGTGTGGGAGAAAAGGATGGGATGGGGGTTGGTGGTGGATTGGCTGCTCCTGTGATGGTTTCTGTGAGTCATTCATGCTTTTTTGATTGCAAAAGACTTCTAAATTTTGTTTGTTCGTTTGGTTTGATCTTATAATTGCATGACGTTCAAGTTTATGACCTGGATGAGGTAAACTAGCTGAAGTGTCTGTTAGGTGTTTGTAGTGCACTCAATGTGTAAACATTAGAGCTTACAAATCCCCACTATCAAACGGAAGTTGTCTGTGCTTAATGACATGTTAAAAAAAGTTGTCAGTCTAAATGTACGTTTGGTTTGTAAAGTAGTTGTCATTTGAGATCTTATAATGAATAACGGAATCCTAATGAATAAGACTTACTTGACTTTTCATTCCTTTCAATGCCCCCGCGGATTTAATGATTCATTTTACTGTGTGCTCTGTCTTTGAGTTTTGATAGGCCCTAAGTATCAGCCTATTTCTCTTAAGCGTTTTTGTTCTTTACCCAGTAGAAACAATTGCTATGTTTATGTGATTCATACTCTTAGGAGATGTTTGCAAGCTGGAAGAGAAGCTCAATAAGCTGGCACAGCTTAAGAATCTAGAAGGGGACTTTTTTTTAAACTTTTGGTATCTGTTTTAATCATTACAGTGGCCCCTGTAGCTAACGCAAAATAAACGAGCAGGTGAAACGTCAGAATGCGCAAATGCAGTTTTGATATATATATAAGATGGAGAAGTGTCTCATTTTTGAACAGGAAAACTAAAAATGGAAGGACTAACAACAGTCTTCGGCACATCAAACTAAATCACACATTTCACATTTAATCATCCCGAGGAACATAGCAAGTTAAGAAGCTCGCGTAAGCAGAGCAGCTAAAGCTAGCGGGAGCTCAGAGCCAGCCAGCCTGACAAAGCCAACATATAATATATAATGGACTGACCAACGCTTAAAACGTTTTATTTTCACCTCAAAATGTCATACAATCACTTAATGAAATACACGGTAGGGAGGACGGAGGGTGCATTTATTTCACCAGGTCAGAATACATACACATAACACAATGCTGACCAGGCTTACTTCCACTGCAATCTTTCAAAATAAGAGCACTTAAAATACATAAGTAATTATAACTTTTAAACTTTAAAGAAAAAACCCCTGAATCGGCCAGAATCAGTATCGGCTGGTCCGACTTTATAATAATCGAAGATCGCCCAAGAAAATGGCACTGGGTGCGTCTCTACAATTTAATGAAAATATGTAGACACGGACATATACATAACTGACTGAATATCATGGTTTCACTGTTTTTGGTTGGCACACAAAGGCGCACGAAATACCAAAAGTTGTGCACTTTTCACCTAAATGTTAGATATTCTTATAGGGTTAATGGGATGACACACAGTAATATTGAATAACCGCCAGATATTGAAAGTTGAAGTTAAATGGAAAAAGAGGCAGAAGCACCCACTCATTGCACATTTTTTGACAATTCTACAGCCATAAAATCAAAATTAATCCAGGCTGCCTGAATATGACGATAGTCATAAGTGAGTTAGGTAGGCAGGTTAGTGTACATTACATCCACACCAATCTGCCATAAGATAAAAACAGCCTGCCAGATTTTGTGAAGGCACCAAAACATCTATGTGTTCTCACACCTTTCAGTTGGGACCAGCGTGAACTTTTTCAGTAGTTTGTGCTACAGAAGTTCTTTCGTGGGATCACACCACAGGAGGTAACATTGTTTCCCACACACATCAGTGGGCTTTGGGTGCAAGTGATCCTTTCTCTGGTTCAAATTTTTCTGTTTCCAACTCCTTATCCTCAGGACAAACTGTTCATTTGCTTCTGAATATATCCACACAGACAGGTGCCGTGCTGATCAGATAATCAAGGTTATTCAATTCAGTTGTCATGTAATATCATAATCGGGCTGACTGGTGTTTGTCCTGAGACCTAAATATCTCCCTTATGTTTAACATTGAATTGCATCGATAATCAAACGGATGGTGTATGTGTTTGATGTGCCCGTCTGTGTGTGTTTGTGCGTATTTCCATGTATGTGTGTGTTCTTGTGTATGTTTGGTTGTGTTGGGGTATCTGGCACATTAATGGAAGACCCTATTTTCCCGTGCAGGCGATCAGTCTTGACAGAACTGCTTTTTTCCCCCTGAGTCTGGAGTGAGTCTCTCGTTGAGCAGAGGCTGTATAATTAGCATTAGCATTTTGACTGATTGAGAGATAGGCAGATGATGACTCGCTAAGCACCTGAATGTAAAACTCGTCAAAAATCATTTAATTTTGTCAGGAAAGAAAAGTTTAGTTTTTCTACCTTGACTTTGGCAAACAGGGTGGATGATTATCCAGAGGAAGCTGGGACATAGAAAGAGGTTTCTCTAGTTTGATTAAATAAGCAATTGGCTGAGCAGCCTCACACAGCTGATTCCATTCCGGTTACGCGCATGCGCCGCACATGCACACCAAGCATGACCTACCAAGGCTCCAAACATCTCGCATATAATGTCAGAAAACACAAAGCTTGCAATTTGTAACTCCAACAAGGACAGAAGAAGCTGTGAAGGAGCAACCCCAAAATTAACTTATTCACACAATTTTTAATCACCCTGAGGAACAAAGCAAGTTTTAAGAAGCTAACTAAGCAGAGCGGCTAAAGCTAGTGGGAGCTCAAAGCCAGCCACGAGCCTATGTATGTATGTATGTATCTATAATGTCATTGATAGTTTTTAAACGTAAGGACAAAAGAAGCTGCGGAGGCACAACAAACTTAATTAGACACTTCAAAAGGAAACAAAGATAACATATAACATATAATGGCCTGAAGGCTTAAAAACTTTTATTTTCATTTCCAAATGTCAATGTACAATTTGTTTATGAAATGCACGGCGGGGACGATGAAAGGGTACATTAATATCACAGGTCAGAATACATAAACAATGCCGGCCAGTCATCTTTCCTTCCACCGTTATCCTTTTAAAATAAGATCACTTAAAATACATAATTCATTATGATTTTAAAACTTCATAGAAAGAAATCGGAATCTGCCAAAATAGGTAGCAGCTTTTTATAAAAGAAAGTGATCAATGATTGACAGATAAAGGAACCAATGACAAAGAAAATTGCTATCGGTGTACCTCTAGACACAGATGTGTCGGAACCAATAGCGGCTTTCTGACGGCAGGCATTGCAGATTGGATATTCATTGTCTACCACATCCACTCAGGTGGTCATTTTGGTAGATATTCATAATTGTCGCACACTGATGACTTGATACCTTTTTTGGGATAGAACTCTTGAGTTTCAGCTCCAACTGCCATTTCCATCCATTATTGTGCTTCCCTCAGTCTGACCACACAGACAATCCTTTCCTTTAGCACTTTGAGATTTGATCAAAATGTAAAGTGCATTATAAATTAAATGTATTATTATTATTACTCTCACGCATAAGTGACTCTTGACTGAAGAGAGATTTCTTCACACCTTACACATAAATGTGTCTCCCAAAAAGTCTGAAGTTTTTAGTTATATATATGTAACACCTTGACTTTAGGTGTTACATATATATCACGGTTAAACACAAAAACAATCATGGCATCCCTTTTTCAGACCAAAAATCAGCAGTTACTACCTTACTTTTTTTGAAACAATAGACATTAACCATGGTTTCTAATTGATAATGTCACCAATAATCATGGGACTGAAGGTAAGGTTTGGAATGTTTTATTGGTTTTCACCTAAATTATGTGCGATTACATGTTACTGAAAAACAGTAGTCACTATAAAAACAAATAAAAGTGTTTAGTCTTGTTTGAATGTCAGTGCAGATTCAGAAAATCGGAGAGGGCCATGTTTAATAAAGTCCAATAAAGTCATGGGGATATGCTCTAGAGCTATATCCCTCACGTTCATCTTTTTCAGAAAATTTGTTATGAAATTATAACACGGGTTTCGTGTCAAGTTGACAAGAGCTGAAGACTGTGTGGAACCTTTTCCATTGTTGCTAGATTTCAGACAATTTTAATGTTGGCAAACCAGAAATAGCTTCCTGCAGAAGTTGGACACTGTGTGTGATGTGGTGGTTGAGGCTTATATTCTATAGTGGTTAGTGCCAAGTTATGCAGATGTGGTGTTAGTTTGGAATTAACAGTTGTGGATCTGTTAGGCCTGATGATTTAACACCTTTTCTGTCATGCCTCATTGTGCTCTGTACGCACACCCGGATTACATAGCCGGTCCTCATTCTTGTCGCTATTTGTCCCTTTTTTCCAATGTGTGAAACCTGATACATATATATAGAGTTAGATGTAGAGCTTGGACTCTCCATCTGTGATTCAGAAATCCCCTAACAGAAGCCAAGGAGCCTCTCCGTTGGGTTTAAAAAAATTTTGATCTGTGTAAACTAGGGAACCCACACAACCGATGAATGGCTCTTCAGCCCCATCTTTCTCACCCCCACCTCTCTTTCTTACTCTAAACACAGTTGGCCTCTTAATTCTTCTTCTTTTGTATCGACTTATTTTTCTTGATCCCTCTCTGCACAATACTCTCGTGTGCTCTTCACTTGGCAAACAGCTTGTCTGTAGAGACTACAGAAGAATGCATCTTGTTACTCAGATGAGTCATACTTCCTCTGGCCTGCATGCCTCTCCCTCAGGGTGGATGAGTGAGAGGGCGGTGAGGGTAGCTGGAGGAGGGACTCAATGGCTGACACGGCCTGTGCCAGTTGCTCAGTTGAATTAAGAAAGTATCGGTGTGTTAGTCGCTAGAACTGAGAGGTCATTATCGGCACCAGTTCAAAATGCGTTTGTCCTCTGGGGGCTCTGTGACTGATGGCTTTGACAAGGCTGAGTCACCAACTGTAACAGTTTGAAAATCTCAGACCTACATCTGACTCCACCAGCAACCGCTCTGCCAAGGTGCTGTGGCCCTGAGAGGAATTTCTGAGGCCTCAGCTCTGGAGAGGAATGAAATTGCACCTGCAATTTCACAAATCTGTCTCTGCCATACTGACTGAAATTAATATGGTGGCATGAAAAAATTGTCTACTAGTTTGCACGCAGTTACTAAGCTGAAATGTTCCTTCGAGGCCTGACGACAATACTGTGTCCATTTGATACATTTAAGTGTAACAATTTAATTCCATTAACGTCTTCTAAATTAAAAAAAAATCAGAATTCTAAGTAAAACTGAAGATCTTAATAACACTGATGAAACTGTATCAGTGTTTTCTTTTAGTGCCCTGTCAGCTTTAGCACTCCCTCCCATACCTGCTCTGCTTGGTCCCTTGCCAAAATGTATGACTAACATGGGACCGTGTGACCTACTTTTTAAGTCCTTTAAGAGTGCCAATGCATTTTTTTTTTCATTTGCAAGACAATATAGGGAATAAATATAAGTGAATTAAAATACACTTAATGTGTGGCCATTTCTGGATTTAAGGACCTAAAGGCTGGGTCAGCGCAGAAAATACCTCAGAGGATTCCCTTTATTATCACAAGGAACAAAGCAGAAGAACTTTGGTATCTCATTAAAACTCTAAGGCTTCATTCTAATTGTTTTGGTAACGCTAGAGTTTTGGCAGTACTATCAACGTAAGCTTTTAACCGCTGCTCTTAAACATTATGATGTGGAATAAAATGTTTTTGTACAAATGTCCCATTTATAGGTATTTGGCTTTCTCGGCAAGGAAACGAGGATGGCATCAAAGAACATTTGTCCACTTGACTATCTTAAGTTGGTTTTTGATTAGAAAAACATGGCGTTTTGCAGTGGATGGAATTTCCGCTTTAATCGCATGCTGCATTTTTTGGGGGGGGGGCATGCTGGTTGTGTTGTCTCTTCATCATTCATTAATTTATTCAGCTTCCTCTAAAAGACTGCCATGACTTTGTTTCCTTTTTAGTTTCCCTCTTTTCATTAAGATATAAAAGACAGTATTAGGTCTACTTGGCGCTCAGGGTGTGGGCTTGGGGCGGGGATTATACTGCTGTATACAGTGGGGTGTTAGGGAAGGATTATTCATACGGACTTTAATGATTTAATGTGCAGTGCTTAACCCTATCACTCTCCAGCAAACTTCTGTTGGCAGCTCACAAAGTCAAAATTAACCTCTGACAAAAGTGTCTTGATAAGTATTTGTTTATTGATTATTGCTGCTTGGGTCCTACTGGGGAACCACCCTGACAATCACTTTGGCATTTTGATTTCATTTTTTGCTTTGTCAAACATGGTGCATTTAATGAAATTCAACTGGTGCCTTTTTTAAATACCAACAATGTAATTCCAAAGTCCAGTATCCCTCCCATATAGTACATATTTACATGCTCAATAATCTGCTGAAAAAAAATACTATTGAAATACTAAATATTTTGTAATATGCTCTGTTTTACAAAGAAATTTGATTGGATTAGTTACCAGTTTCTTCTATGGAAAACATTTTCTGCAAAGGAAATCATTGTCAACATTTTTTTTCATCCAAAAAGAAAGGTGTTTTCAGTTTAGTGTTTTCATCTTGGTCAAATGTATTGGTTCTAAACTGGATCATAAAGCACACACTGGCCAACTTGTCATTAAAACATGTCAGGGCATAAAAGTTGCTGTACCTGACAAACTGAACTGTTTGCGTTACAGTGTAGTCCGTCTTATTGCAAACATGTTTCGACGTCTACTATGACAGGTATTTTAAACAATGCATCTTGCATTACCTGTGGATGTTTCTGTAGAAAAGTTGTCCGGAGTCACACATGTTTAGTTCCAGTTTCTTCAACATACATTAGAAACTCTTGTTTTCCACTATGTTGTTTCTTCTTGGGTCTTTGCGGAGGTAGTAGGTGATAGGTGCCATTCTAATTTTAACATGATATCGTTCCTTGAAAATAAAAGAAAACTTTTAATTTCCGAATTCCATAAATTAATAATATGCATTACAAATTCAGTAAAATTGCCTGTATGTTTTTTGGCTATTTTAAAAGACATTTTTAATAATAAGAATTCATCTTTATTGTTTTTATTGTTAGTTTGCATGTGCCTTAAACTACCTAAAGGTAGATTCACAAACTGATGGCGAAATAAGAACCATTTAGTAATTGTGTATTTGTTTTATGCTTACATAGCCTTTATTAAACCAGGAGAAAAAAATGATCCAATTAATCGGTCGAATCAAAATAGTTGTTAGCTCCAGCCCTACTAACGTATTTTAATAAAAATAACAGCAATGTTCCTGTTCTTTTCATTTATCTTGATGTTTCTACTTAGTATGCCCAAGCACTTATGAGATGGAGGTTGTGGTTTCATATTTCAAAAAATTCCTAGGAAGAAAAGTTTAACTTTTGAAACATTTCATTTTTTGTGAATAATTTTCATACTTAATGGTTTGCAGATCATCAACGCTTTGTAACAATTTACCAAATTTACGTCTGTGGTCAGTGAAGAAGGAACCAGGTCAGGATCCTGTATGGAATAAGTCTCTGCCTCGTTGTTTCAAAGTGACTCATGGTAAATGGACTGTATTTTTATTGTGCTTTTCTAGTCTTTCTAGTCTTGTCAAACTGTCTAGTCCGCTTGACCACAAGCACAAAGCCAGCATTCACCCATTTACACAAACATTCATACAGTGGCGAAAGGCTGCCATGCAAGGCGTCCCCTGCTTATCAGGAGCTGTAACCATTCACGCCATCATTCAAACACCAATGGGACAGCCATTGGGAGCAACTTGGGGTTCAGAATCTTGCTCAAGGACACTTCAACATGCGGACCGGCAGGGCTGGGGGTGGTTGACCCACCAACCTTCAGATAAATGGACGACTGCCCTACCACCTGAGCCAATGTTGCACAATGCACGATTAACCACTTTCACCAAGAATCATTCGAAACGAAACCACTTAATTTGATGAGGACCAGAAATATACATCAACACTTTCCCATTTTTTTTGGTATTTGGCTCTTTTTTCGGTGAAGTATAAGACATTGACCTATATCTGACCAAGAAGCTAGTACGTTCTTATAGCGCAAAGTAATTTTTAAAATTTGGCAGAGCATATGGTATCAGCAAAATGTGTTAAACTTGACATATGCATGATTCTAGTTAAAGAGAGATGGTTGTCTCTGATCGTGCGCCCTAATCCTACAGATAAAGTTACTTTAAAGGAGAACCTTTCATTAGGTCCAGTTGGCAAAGGAGGTTTTGTCACCATCTATCAACATCCATTTTCCTTTTTGATAGTGGGGTTATTATGAACATAATAAATAACATAAACATAAGCAATATAACGTCACAGGAATTACATTATCCTTAAATGTTCTATTTGTTAATCATATCCTTAATCCTATGTCTACTTATATGTGTGTACATGTTAATATATGTCTTTTAAGATTTCTCAAGTCTGCATATGCATCTTTAATATTTTCTGTTCCATCCTTTTTTTCCCAACTACTGCTACCGTCACTTTATAAATATCGGAGCTGGTGGAAAGCTCAAATTTCCCAGTGGGGATTAATACATTTTGTTCTATTCGATTCTATATATTATCCTTTTTGATTACAAATGCATAATCCGTTAGTTATGTGTGATATGTTTATGTATGTCCTGTAAGAGAAGGCTGCAATTTCTTGCTGCTGTGTCTGGTCCAAGGTGGAGCTCTTTCTGTCAGATGAGTGAAACTATGCAGAGGCGGCCACTGGGAGTTCTGTTTTCCGTTTCATCTCCTTTCAACTGCCGTATAGCAGACATGCAAATCTGCTGTAATGAGTGCATACTGTGAGGTGGTGGTAGTGGAAAGGAACGCAGGAATTTTAAGTGAAGAAAGGGAAGGTGGAGGAAAAAGGTTAGACACACTGCCATCCCAGATAGCAGAGCACAATAATGTAAGGGATTTTGGAGATGGTTCTATCAGGGACAGTGACTTAAGTCTTCTCTCTCAAATCAAACATGCATTAGCCCGCTGTAGCTGTTGCATCATGCTGATGCAATTGGTGTCACTTTAATAAGCCTTATCTTTTATAGCAGTAAGACATAGTGTGAAAAACACAGCACAGCACCATCATCAACGTTAGCAGACATAATGAAGCTATTGTAGGGATTCTGCTAAAAGTTTAGGATCTTTAAATGATTGCGTCAGTCTGAGGTCTGTGTATGTCTGCATTATGCAGTTTATTATTTTACGTGTCATCTTGTTACGACAACAAAACATTTGGAGTGACGGCATCTTAAAAGAATAGCCACATTAACACTTTCAAGTTGTAATTGCATGATTGAGAAAAATTCTCTTTATTTTTTTTTACCATGAAGATTCTTCTTTTTACTGAATACTGGATCACATGATTTATAAAGACTGGTGTGGAGAAATTTCGCATGCCATTCGCACCAGTTTGTGAAGTCATGCAGAAACTCCAGTAACCCATACCATGCTGTCAAATAGCTGTGCTAATGGGATTTTATTTACTCATGAAGAATTAAATCTTCATACAGTATTTGGAAAGGGTTTGACATTTTTGTCCTTTGTATACACACTTTAATTGTAGTCAATTAATCTAAATGTAACTCAAACCACATGAACTGTGGAGATTTGAGAATGCGACGGATGATTTTGGACACAGAAATCTACCGTTGTCATGTCCTCCATTGTTTTATAACATGTAGTTGTCATCAGGGGTTTACCTATATATTTTACCTTTTTTTAAAACTGGATATATTGTTGTTGTACAATAAAATTAAAAGCAGTCTCAATAATTACTGTTGAACTTGATGGGAGTTACTTTTTGCTGATTATAAATTAAATGTATTATTATTATTATTATTATTGGTAGTCAGAGGCTTGTGCTGGATTGGAAAAGCAAAGTCAGTCGTAAAGTTTTTGAACCACTTTAAAGTAGTCCTGGGGGCATATGGACGATGCACCTTAAAAAATAGCTTCCAGTTAATGTCTTATCACTTGTTGATGTCTTTTACTTTTACTATATACAACAAAAAGCTACAATAATTACTAAGTTCATTGATTAGTTACTGCTCATCTTTGGGATATGTGATCGTAAAGTTGCGATATATTAGGATTTAGAGTATTGGTTGGGCAAATAAAGCTTTTTAAGATTTAAAAAATGATATTGCTTGTATTTCACAATTTGCTGATAGTTTTTGGAAACAAATAATTTATCAATTGTCAGCGCTCTGCATTCCCCTGAACTATGTGTCTGCTGCAGACTTAATGTCAAAAATAAGTTATTACACAAGGTGGGAACGAGCTGGTGACCCACCGCGAACAAGATAACGCAAGAGAGTAGCATAAAATGTCAACTGCCCACACAGCATCTTACTTCCTCCTCTGTAATTAGAGTTCCCTATTGGAAACACCATGGCCAGTTTCACAATAATGGTACGCTATCTCCAACCATTGTCCATCAGCTTCTTCATGCTGAATCCAGTAGGTTGGTCACTATTAGATTAATAATGAATTAGTCAGCCAAAAGGAAACGAGTTTTCAACAGTTTTTGATACAATTTTGCTCAATTTAAAACCAAACATTCCAAATTTCTTGCTGGTTTCCACTTCTTCAATCCAAGGATTATCTATTATTGTAAATTGTAATAAATAAGCAAGTTAATTGATAAATAACCGTTAGTGGATAATGTGGAATGATGCTGACTTACCTCCATTAGGGTTTGTACATTACAAAGCAAAGTATTTGATTTCAACAGCCTGAAAATGTCATGTATTTAGTGCTGATGGTACAACTTGACCCTTGAACACAATCGTTTTATTTTTACCATACAGGAAGGGTTGAAATATACATTATCCTCCAAGTTTGATCAGTAATGAATAAATGAATTCAATTTTATTTATTCGTCATGCCACATTGTTACGCATCCCTTTTAGGATAATAAGAAACATTTACAAAATAGTTAGTTAATCCGTGTCGTCAGTTTCAATTGAGCTGCTATTCTACAGCAAAATTTCTTTTTATCTTGTATGAATATGAAAAACTCACATTTTCTTAAACATCCAAAAACAACAACTTAACGAATATTGAGATAGTATGATCCCTTTCTGAAACATCAATTGAGTACCAACATGGATATGTTTGACATCGTAGCTCGCTTTGGACTGTCTCAATATTTAACATCAACATAGAACGGGATTTTGAAGATAAAGATGAGCATAGGCCCTAAATGTTCCCACCATACACTAGTTCTGTCTTAAGTGGTCTATTTGCGATTTAGCAGCGGGATAAGGTTGTCTTCCTGGCTGTAATAGACTAAACCTTTTGTCACAATCTGCAATGTGAAGCGTGAAGATAAGAAATTAATATCAGTGACAAAAGGTTTAGGTTCTGTTGTTGCGTTAGGAGGTTTCAGACTGAAATGAAAATATTGCAGAAGGAATCACCTCCGTCAGGGTGGAGACATTATGTTTGTCTGCCCATTAAGATTGCGCAAAATAGCTTTCTGAGGGACAACCTGGGGAGCCTGTCCTCATAGTAAGAAATACTGTAAATGTGTCTTATAATACATTACCAGACTGCCTAACTTGATTTGTAAGGCAGATAAAAAGTGCTTGCAAATGTAAATGTTTACATTTGGCTAAATGTTTTTTTTTTATACATTGTTTTATTGCAAAAAAAAACTAACTGAACTATTTATTTTATATTTGAATTTTTACAGAATAGGACAGTCATAACACTGGTAGTAAATCATATTTATTGTCACAGCCTGACTCTATCTTATACTCTTGTATGTATCTGAGTTCCAGACAAAAATAGTTGGCTAATGTGTTGGAGTAGTACATGAAAAATGGTTTTGACTCTGGGTCTAACTGGCATCTATATGTATTATAGTAAATCCTTAGGGTCTGTGACCTACTTGTAAGGCAGAAACTACACAGTAATGAGTCTCTTCTTTCTCAGAAGGTATTTTGACTGCAAACCTTAAACAAACAATGACTACTGCTACCTCCCCTTTTTATCCACACCCAGATAAATAGAAACATTGTCTCCAGGAAACTAAATTAATTGAAATGATCTGGGAAGAAGCAGGGTGAAGAGAAAAGGTATCGACACCAAAAGCTGTCAGTATCTTGTGAAAACAAATTCCTCATTTGTTACAGAGCAAAACAGACGGCCTGAACTTAGTGTTTGTCCTAAATCAGCAGTAAACGAAAAACCAAGCAACCCCCAAATTACCATGGAAGTCATTTGGAATATGACCAATACATTCATTGGCTTGTTTAAACACTTGCAATTCCTGGTGACACCAGACGTTGCTAGTTAAGTTCAACAGCTGATTGGAATGCTTTCATTACTCTAACATTGCTCAGACTGTATCCATGGTGAAAGCGGTCTGCAGCGATGAGATGTATCTTGATCAGTTAGGCTAGGTTCAATTTACAAACGTGTGTGTGTGTGTGTGTGTGTGTGTGTGTGTGTGTGTGTGTGTGTGTGTGTGTGTGTGTGTGTGTGTGTGTGTGTGTGTGTGTGTGTGTGTGTGTGTGTCCGTGCGTTCTCCCTGCACATTATGTATTCGACAGTGATTGAATCTGGAGTTGAAAAATTTACACTAGAAGTAATGTAGGAGATGGAGCACTAAGAAAATACAAAACTATTGACCTGTGACTTCTAATCCTAATAATATTATTTGTGCTATGTTGTTATGCAACTCCCACTGCATTATCACTCAGGGATAGGTGCACAGATTTATGGCAGGTGTCCGGCTCTTAGCAATGTTCTATAAAAAACTTCAAATTTGTTAGCAGCTTTTTCCCATGAAGCATTTTTCAGTCTTTTTGGTACAGTCGTAAGAAGCTTTAAATGTTCTTATCTATGTTCAATCATACAGCCTTGTGTCTTTATGCTAAAAGCTGTGTCTCAGTGATAGTGGGAGAGCAGGCATGCTGCATTTTATCTGTGGACTGTTTTACTATCTGAAGGTACAGTATGACTCCAGTCGCATTTTAAAGAGCCAGCACGGAGGTGCAGTAAACCAGTGGAATGGGACATGAGGAGTCAAAGAGCAGTGTTCCAACGGCTTAATGATGTAGTGGAATCGAGCCGTGTCAGGCATTAAACGCTTTAATATGCTGTTAATTATTTCTGAGAGATTGAATATTGATTAAAAAGCAAAATGGTTTTAATTATAACTCCAAATCCAAATCCAGTACCACCCTAAATGAAGAGGGATTTGTGAGAAGACCAGCTGACAAATTTACCAAACCTGAAGCTATTTCAGCAGTTGGATTTTATTCCCTAAGCTTTGTCTTTTTGGTTTTTAATTAGTCCTCTGTATCTGTTAAACTAGTGCTGTAGCTGTTTCTCTAAGCTAAAAATTCAGAGCTGACCTGATTTTTGCTCTGTGCAGCACTCTAATAACATACATTGCCCAACAAGGTAATTCCTTTAAATCATTTTTGGATAATTCTAGCCGTGTTTCTTTTTTAAGATCTTCATGTTGTACTCAAAAGTTATATCTGTGAGGTATGTCATAGACAACTAGAAAAATATGGGACCAATGAATGGTTACTTAATTTTTTTAGACGATGTCTCAGTTCTGATTAACAACTACTAGAAAGATAAGCTCTTCCGGTCCAGCGGTAAGGCTCCGCCGCTTTTAAGCCATCAGTTTTGAGATGACAATAAATAGCTTTTGTATTCCAGGCAGGCCGACCCAAGTGAACCTCACATCATAGCTTACTTCAGACTGTCTCAATATTTAACATCGACTTCGAACTGGATCTGGAATATGCAGATGAGGATAGGCCCTCAATGTTCCCACCAAGCACTAGTTCTGTCTTAAGTGGTCTATTTTGGATTTAGCAGCAAGATTGGGATTTCTTCCTGGCTGTGATGGACTCAACCTCCCAGGGAGAGTATTTTAATGTAGGCCTCAAGATTAACTGGGTTCACATGGTTGGTCTCATGGCACCATTACCATCTCCAAAACCAAGGCCAACTCCCAGGCAAGCTGTTTGTGACAGAGCGCAACCAACTCCTGGTCCTGGCGGTTATTCACTAGAAAGGTGAATTCATTGCAAACTGAGAACTGGTATTTACCTGCAGATTTTGCTATTAGCTTATGACTTTGTGCACTTCATTAATCTGCCTAGGTTTCACTCTGTGCTGTTATCTAAACATCTATCGGACAAAACCTACAATTGCATATTAAGTGGCAGACAGCAGAGAGAATCTCCCTAATATATAACACCGCCATATCTCTTCACATTTCTCTCCTAGGTTGGCTTTTTCTACATTCAGGGGTCAGAAGCACTGCTGCTCGCTTTGTGGCCATCATAGACAGCCTGAAGCAGCTCTGTTAATCCATAGCCAACTCTCAAATCTTCCACTACTCTGCCTGCGCTGCCTTCTTGTGTTTTCTGGATTTCTGCAGCTGCTTTTGGCTGCTTTTTCTCTTTACCAGTTATTTAGGAGACCTCCCGGTCTAAAAGGACTAAGGTGTCTTTCTCACGTTTAGTCAGCGTAAAGGAACTCAGGGTTTAGCTGTGTTTTGTTGACCGCTCCACTCAGCATTTAACTGCCCCACAGTCACAGTTGCACTACCAACTGATTGGCAGAATAATTATGGACCTGATTTGTTCAACCACAGGCGAGGTGGGATTGAGGGACATGGGGAGCAGAAAGAGTATTTATATCATTTTCATTTTCCCGAGCCGAGCAGAGAGGTCTGTTGGCCCGCATCTTAAGAACTGACTTCAACACACCGTACACTGCTAATAACGGTGACATATTGATTGCACTGTACACATTCTGTTATTAGCGAGGAGGCCCCTTTTGGAGCCCTGCTCGGCCGTAGGCCGCAATAAGCTGAACAATGTGCTCAGCTGGATGAGCGGTGAAGTGATAATTGACACATCCCAAAAATGCAAGTAAGGACTGGGTTATTAATGCTTTCTTCCTTGGGGTGGTTTCAGCTGAACCATTAAGCCTTTAATTGAGAGGGAAGACTGACATTAAAAGCTGTTGCCTTGGCATTGCCATAACCTTCTTTCTGTTTTTTAATGAAGATGAGGCTTATGGTAGTTTGCAGCGTCATTATAGAGCTCCCTTGTAATAACAATATGCAGTGACACTGCTATTTTAGTTTGAGAGATCTCAAAAATAACCCATCACTTAGTAATTTGCCTCCAGGCCTGGAAAAAGTGAGACGTCTCCCTTTGACTGAAGGGCAGGTGAGCAGTGTTCCCATCCCTCCCTGTTTATCCCCTTGCAATTGCTAGGAAAACAAGGGCTTCTCCCACGCTGGATATAATGCTGTTGATATGGAAGGTATGACCTGGGTTTCGGTCGAGAGTAAAGATGCCAAAGACTTGTTACCAGGTTACATCACTGTTGTTATTGTGAGTGCCTGTGCCAAATATTCACGCATAACAGAGGGAGCACGCTTAGTGATTCCCCTCCCTTTTGCCAAGTTACCATCAAACTACAGGAGGATTCTTGTCATAAGGGTTCCCCCCCTCCATCCACCAAATTCACTTGCTCTCTAGCTACATTTTGGTAGCATTTAACAGTCAACTATGTAAATATTTATTATGGTCTGTTTGAACCCGTATGACATTGTTTTAATGCAGCATTTATTGCATGAATTATATTCATTATATCCCTTATGTCTGTGGTTCCAAGGTGGTGTATACTATATGTTGCCAGTATAGCCAACACGGTTCTAAATGGTTGTCTGTGTCGCTGATCATGCACATGCTGTTTGAGTGTTACCGGTGATGGATGCATGACTGCAGTAGAAGGGGATTAATCGCGGAAATAGGAGATAAGTGCAGGAGAGCACTGGTCTGGTACCTATCACTGGTCTTGTGTTTGCAAGTGGGAATGAGAATGTGAGCTAAATTGCCTTCTCTTTTTCTCATGGAGGGAGGAAATGATGACCGGGAAACACTGGCATTTGTGGGAAAGATATTCAACATAGGCAATATGGTGTTAAAGGTAAAATATAAAGTTTGCTACATGTTTCCGAAATGTTATGTAATAATATAAATTGTTTAATCATTTTGTATGCAAATATGCAACACCTTGTAGATACACAGATAAAAGATGATGGACTGCGCGATTATGATTTTAAATACCTTTAACCTCAATTACCATTAATGAACTTTTTTTGCCTTTCCAATGCCTGTGAAATTTTCTGACCGGGCTGTATAGTAAGTTTGCTGAACTGTTTAAAGCTTGAATACTTTTGATGATAAAAAAGTTTGTTACTTTGATTTTTCCCTTCTGACGTCACTGAAGCACAAAATATGTAGAAAATATGCATATCAGGACATGTGCCATCATTTCTGATGCTTCTTTCTCATCAAAAATCGGGCAAATGTTGGGCACTGCAGTATTGAAAACCATTTTGATTTCACATCTTTTGTTGAGGTATAAACATATTTCAACCCTACAGTACCTATAGGAGCCATATTAATGAGGATTTGACAAGTAATAGCATATGCTATGACTTTGTATATTCGTCAGTCCTATTCTTATTGAGTGTATTTAATTTGTTAGTGTTACTGTTAGTACTTCGGCACTTGACAGTCTCTCTTGTTTGAAGCCATTTGCTCTTTATACTCTGCACTGTGATTAAACAAACTAATGGTTTTACTTTAGCACTGTGATTGTTTTTCTGCAGGGTTGCATTTGACTTATTTTTATTCTGCCTCACCTTCGCTGATGCCAAAATGTGTCCAAAGAAAAAACATGGAAATATTTTTAGGAACCTGCTCCTCAGCTTTACACCTATTTGTGTTTATTCATTGTGTGTGTGTGTTGTAATACATGTTGTTGTGCATGCAATTTAAGTGACTAAAATTGTTTAGACAATACGCAGAAACATTATTGAATTTGATGTGTTAAGGGGCTGGTTAAGACATTGGGCAAAGTATTAATTAGATTAAACAATATTAGTTAGATGAGTTAGTTAGGGGCTGTTGAGGAGAAAAGGGTTTTAAGTTTCCTCAGTGGTTGCTGTAGTGTGCACAAACATGAAAAGCAAACGTGTAAAACACGTCCGCTTTCATACAACTTCGGACTTTCAGGTCAAACCGTGTACACTGGCAAGGAGCAGGGTCATGTGATTATCCCAAATTAGTGATGACGTCTCACACCAATGACAAACAAATATTAAACAGAAATGGCAGATTTAATCGTGAAGTATTCATGCTGTGTTCCAGTTGGGTTCTTGATGTAGGCTAACCTTTGTAGGGCATTGCTGGTCTTTTAATACTACTGCTTTCCTCTGAGACTTGACTACAGAATTATATTTTTTGCAAGCGATTCTCTCTTTACAGAGAACATTTAGATTGAAATTCAAAGTAAATCCAGACTTATTCAACTTTTTCCTTCTTTCCTTTTGTTTGCCTCCTCCACTTGTGCCCCAGTCAATACCAGACTGATATCTAGGTTCTGACTGGTTCTACAACTTGCCAATTTTTTGCCAAATTTTATGCCTGAGTCTGAGCGGGGTTGTTAGCTTTTTTCATGACATTGAAGTTTGCATGGGATATATGTTGAGTTTAATTATTTAACTATATGGTATATTTTGTTGTTTGTGAATTTCATATGTTCAAACCATCAGTTTAAAATTGTTGCTTGCCAGTTATCATAAATCGATTTATCATCGTTTGAAACAAAAGTCATTGAGGCTGAAATAATTAATTCTTAATATTCAATATAAATGGCTGGGACTGCAAGATCTGACAGTTTTTAATATTTCTCGTGATTGTATCTCTGACGTATACAATAACTGATCTTCAGAGCTTTGCAGCGGAACAAAGTAGAGTAGCACAAATTACTAATGTTTTAAACAATATGCAGGAAGACATTTCCATAAAAATGAACGCCATAAAATTGTTTGTGTTGATAATTATTCATAATTTTAGGTCTGTCAGAATTATAAAATTTTAGCTGATTGTCACTCAAATAAGTGCAATTAATAATTTAGTTGTCTTTTCTTTTCTATTTTTTTTTTTTATTCCAAACCTTATTGTATAGGTGTAAGGAAATTTCAATTAAACCAAACGCATAAGGAGGAACAGCCATGTCTATCTAGTTTCCAAACACCTTGATATAGATGATGTATTGTTGAGCTCATGTATGGGGTTCAGATTTGAACCTTTTCACATGATTGTAGTTTCTTTTAACTCTCTGAGAGTATCATCCCTCATTTTATTGCATTACTTGATGAAGGCTGTTTTGGAAATGTTTGTTTGCAAAATTTAGGGGGGATTTAGGGGTATATACCATTTGAATAAATGGAATTTAATATTCATAACTATGTTTTTTTGTGTACGTTCAGCTGAAAGTAAAATATATATTTTTTTATTTGTTCAGAAAAAGCCCTTTTTATCTCCCTCCCTCTAAATACATTTTGGTGAATCTCTTGTATACAGATTTCAATTTGCGTGATTTTTTTTAGTACCCTCCTAGAATTTTTTTTTTCATTTATATATTATCTCTGGTTTCTATTAATTTCATTATGGATTATTTTTGCCGTTTTTAATGCTGCTGTAGCACTGTAATTTCCTTTAATCATATTGTCATTTTTAATTGGCAATTTCGCCAAAAAATGAATTGATATATTCGGAGAATACACTATGGGTTAACTAAAAAAAATATTTTTTGATCAATCAAATAATTGAAAAGAATATTTGATAGATTAATCAATAATAAAAAAAGTGACATCCTTAATCAGTTGCACAGGTGTATTGTTGGTACAGTACAATCTAAGGTTTTGTCTGTGGCGGGCATTGCAGTTTGGGAAAATATATTTCCACTGGAGCAGCACATCTTTGTCAAGGTTTGCAAGAAGATGTTATATTTACCAATAGTTCAGAGACTATAAAATTGTTGTTTTTTTTTAAATTGAAATGAAATCCCTAGTTTGAACCCACTATGTTTCATAGTTGCTATTGAATGCATTTTGATTGAATCAATAGACATGAACACAATGCATAGCAATTCAAAATGTAAATTTTTCACTATCGACGATTGATTGCCCAGCCCCTATATTATCATTGAAATTAATTGTATAAAATGCTATAGTTCCATCACCCAAACTGAGTGGGCACTAAAACATCATTTTAGTGAAAACGATGGGTCGAGTTTACTACGATGGTTAGCAGCAGGTGTCAATGCAAGTGGTTTTCATGTCATTACTCACACATAACGCAATTTATAGCAACACACTTGTGAAAATGCTCAGCAGTGTTATACAGTACAGCGTTACATTAATTTATTAGGGAAGGCCTTGTAAAGTAGTTTAGGCATAAATCTAATGGTACATTTGTGGCATTGGTTCATAGTGTAGTTTACTGCATTTATTGTTTTATCATTACTTTGAGGGACTTAAGTGGGTCTGCAGCATAATCGGCTGCACATTTGTGTTTTACTTTTCACTTTGCTACCAGTGCAGGCATATCCAGAGTTTCTTCGTTATAATTTGAACCAGTTATCCAATTAACTGGCCAAAGCATTTAAATAAATCTGATTCAGTTTGTTCTTTTTATCTGCAGAAATACAATATGGAAGTGCTCGAAAGTGGAGTCATAGCCATTGCTCTATTTGACACTAAGCCATATGATAACCATTTTGACTGAGGGGTGGTTGATCCATAACAGATTATTCATATTTCAATTCGAACAGTTACAAAAAGATTTTTTAATTATTTAGAAATGATTAAATATAAATTTAATTACGGACCATATATTGTTAGGGACTCTATAAAATTTTTTAAAGGGTTGCTCAACGCAGAAATCAATTTTGCAGCAGCGGAGAAATTAGCCATGATTTGATGATGCAGTTTTTGGCTGTATGTGCTTGCCTAACATGATGAAAGTGATGTAAACTGATAAATTGCATTTAGTAATCCCTGGTTGCTGCTCAGCTTGTTGCCTGATTGGGCCTGGCATAAGCATATTAAATATACTGTCAGTATGATGGAGCCACTCCACTCTTTATAGCACAAACACAAAACACCATCACTGATTTGCTGTCAGTGCTCTGTTGTCAGCAAGAACATTGATAAGTCTTGACAAGAACTCGTAAAATTAAGAAGTTTCAAAAACACTTAAGATTTTTCATTCAGAACTAAATCTGTCATTGATCCCCGGAAGATAGACACGTTTGTGTTAATTAGAGAATAAATTTGGTCATCAGTGTCACTTTTCTCAGGCTTGAAAAGAATTATCTCAGACCTTAAACAAATTGTATTTGATGTAAAGTGAAAATAGTTTTTTTTTTTTGTCTTTATCTAACCGTAACAGTGACTAAACCACAAGATTTTTAGAACCAGATCGAAAAAACTCCATGTGTGGGACAACTGTAGGTTTTCTTTTCATTTTTCCTGTGCAATTTTCCTCATTTCCTCAGAGCCTTTGGTGAATTTAATCAGACAGTCATCCCTGACATGGCGGCAGATTGAAACGTAATAATAATATTACATTTAATTTATAACGCACTTTACATATGGAAAAAAAATCTCAAAAGTGCTAAACTTGTACCTGCTCTGACTGTCCCACACTCTTGGGGATACTGAAAGCAGCAGGGGATACGGACAGCTCTTCACTGCCTGTCTGTAGTGCGCTTCATCATTTCAGCCACAGTACAGGGTTCTCTAATTGGTAAACCAAATTGGACTGGCAGGTTATATAGCAGCTAAATAATTGGTGCAGAGGGTCAAATGGCATGTGTCCCTGTGCAGCAGTTGCCTTTCATCAAGCCCTGTCGCACCAGCACACCTCTGGTGGACAGTGGAATTCTCTGCCTTTTTCCTCATCTTAAAACCCCCATTACCATTCATAATGAGTTGGAGGTTTGGTATTAATGGAAACATTTCTATCAAGACTAAAAACAATTAACTTATACAGATCCTAGCACTGAGCTGTCAATTTATCATTTGCACCAAGCAAATTCTAATACATTCCAGGATCGCACAATGACACTTTGGACGGGACTGGACTTTTTATTGAGTCATTTTTAATCTTGCCAAAAACTCAAACTGCACAACTTTCTCTCTCTGTCTCTCTCTCTTTCACTCACTCACTCACTCACACATATACTGGTGACGGAGGCTACCATTCATCGTGCCATTCAGCTCATCAGTACTATTCATTCAAACACACTCGCATCAATGGAAGAGCCATCAATAGCAATTTGAGGTTCACTTAAACATCCAGGCTTTAAAGCTGTTAGGGATTGACACAATGTTAGTAATATCCAATTGATGTCCAGTATTTGATTTTTAGATAGCATGCCGCCATTTGACAGACAAAACATATATTATGTATGTGTCAGATGGACAAAAACCGCATTTACCGAAAGCGACTAGGCCATTGTTGACTCAGTTTTGGGGAAGTATGCTGTTAACTGATGAGTTGAAAGTTGAAGTGTTTGGAAGATGGGCTCCCATTAATCTGGTGTAAACCACACACAACATTCCACAAAAAGAATATTTTACCTAGAGTGAAGCTTAGAGGGCTTAGTCGGGATACTTTGCTGCTTCAGGGCCTGGATGTTTTGCCATGATTGTTGGAAAAGATAATTCTTCTGTCTACAATAAAATTCTGAAAGAAAATATGACAGGTCATCAGTCTGTAATTCCAACTCTAGATGGATATAACGAAATACAATCAAAGTTTTGGAGGGACCTCTTAAAAGTCCTGAACTTTGAGCATAATCTACATCATTATTTTTACCCAACTCGGATTTTGCCAAAATATGTCTAATTATGCTGATTTCAAGTGTGATATCAGCCTTCTTAAAGCTTACCTTGGCTGTAGTTATGTTTAGAAGAGGGCTATCTACTGAACGTAGATGATCTGTCTTGATGATAGGTATGTGTTAATATCTGATTTTGGTGTCACGATTGGTGTCACGAGGAAATAATCACGGAGTCATCGTATTCATATATCAACACTCTTGAAGGAAAGACTGAGCCAAAAGTGTATAGTGCTGCTTTTGTTGCATGTAAGGACTTCCAGTGGTATAATGTTGTAAACTTTTACATCCAGATGTGTGTCTTGGATATGTAGACTTGTGTACTTTACATCCATACCAATTTCACCAAAACAGCTCTGGGCTCACTGTGTTCTGACACCTGTTTATTAGAACCAGCAAGAACTTTTTCACTCTTTTGTTCTACAGAAATCTTCCGTGAGATCAGACAATATGGGATTTGTTGCATTACTTTATACACACGTACCCATGACCCTCTCGTTCGTTCAGATTTTCCTGTTTCCAAGTCATCAACCTCAGGACAAAATGTTTGCTTGCTGCTGAATATATCCACCCACTGATGGGTGCCATGATTGTCAAATATACACTTCAGTCAGATATTCACTCCAGTTGTTAGTAGGTTACAATGATATGGTTGATAGGTATGTGTCTTTCAGCGAAATATTCATAACACAGAATAGCACATCTCTAATATTCAATGTTAGTATGGCGTATGTGCTTGATGTGGCCGTCAGTTATTACTGGCTTGATTTAAAGGTGAACACAGGTGAGCTGCTGTTTTCCTTCAAAGCCACCTCTCATGTTGAAATAGAAAAATTTTCATTTTGAAACGATACTGTATATTTAAAATGTCCAGTGTGTAAAATTTGGCTGGGGGGGAGACACTCCAAGCTCCCATCTTCCCCTTCTCCACTGGTGGCTGGCGACCAAGCGGAGCTGAATCCTCCGGGCTGCTGGAGGAAGCAGCCTCCCTCCCTGTATGGCTGTATGGCTACTTGAAAGCAAGTAGCCACAGCAGAGATTCCAGGCGGCTGCTGGGAGGGAGGCTGGCAATACAAACCAGCTCCGGGATGCCCGAGGATTGTACGTCTAAAAGTAGAATGGTATGGAAAGTAGAAATATTGACATTTTTTCTTGCTGTAAATAATAAGTAGGATCCTCAATCTGTCAAAAAACATTCTTCTTCTTCCTGTTTTAGCTGTTACCTTTAGGGGTCACCACGGCAGATCATTTGTTTCCATCTTAAACTGTCCTCTGCATCTTCCTCTGTCACAACAACCCTTTGTCTGTCATATCCATAAATGATCTCTTTGGTCTTTCCTTTTTTCTCTTTCTTAGCAAGTCAATTTCCAGCATCATAAAACCAATATAATCATTATCCCTCATTTCAAGTGTACAAGCCATCTCAATCTGGCCTCTCTTACTTTTCTCCAAGACGTTTAACCTTGGCCGTTCCTCTGATATTCTTGTTTCTAATCCTGTCCATCCTAGTCACTCCCAAAGAAAATCTTAACATCTTCAATTTTGCCCTCTCCAGCACTGCTTCCTGTCTTTTGTTGAAAGCAGCCATCTCAAGCCATACAAAAGGGCTGGCTGGTCTCACTACTATTTTGAAAACCTTTCCCTTCATTCTTGCTTCTACTCTTTTGTCACAGATAACTCCTGACACTCTTCTTAACCCACTCCAACCTACCTGCATTCCTATTCTTCACCTCTTTTTCATACTACCCATTGCTCTGAACTGGTGACCCCAAGTACTTAACTCGTTCACCATCTTCACCTACTCGTTGCATCTTAAACGTTGCACCTGCCTCACTTTCTCCATCAGCACTCTCAAAGCATACACTGCATCTGTAGTTCTCTTTCTTGGCATGAAACCATACTGCTGTTCACAAATTGTCACCTCTTTTCTTAACCTAGCTTCCACTACTCTTTCCCAGATCTTTATCATGTGGCTCGTCTGCTTTATACCCCTGTAGTTGCTCTGAACATCACCCCTTGTCCTTGAAAATCTGCACTAATATACTTTTCCTCCGTTCCTCAGGCATCCTGTCATTTACCAAGACAGTGTTGAACAATCTAGTTAAATACTCCACTCACTTCCCTCCTGGACACCTCCATACCACCACCGGTATGTCATCAGGACCGACTACCTTTCCATTCTGCATTCTCTTCAAAGATGCTCTCACTTAAACGTTACTGGTCTTGGGAATTCTTGATTTACAGGTCTCACACCTTCAACGCTTCTCTCTCGCTTTTTTCTTCATTCATCAGTTCTCCAAAGTATTTTTTCCATCTTGCCCTCACACTCTCCTCACTTGTAAGCACATTTTCATCGCTATCCGTAATCAACCTAAACTGCTGCACATTCTACCAATCTCGATCTCTCTGCCTCGCCAATCGGTACATGTCCCTTTCTCCTTACTTAGTGACCAATCTGTCATAAAACTCATCGTAGGCCATCTCACTCTTCGCCTTAAGTCGCATGTCTTTGTAGTCCTGCTTTTACATATTACCATTCTATGCTGTCTGGCTACATTCTCCCCTGTCACCACCTTACACTCTCCAATCTCTTTCAGGTTGCGACTACCTCTTCTTGAAATACATGTTCATGACAGCCATTTCCATACTTTTCGCAAAATCTCCCATCATCTGTCCTTCAAAGTTGCTGTCCTTGACACCAGACTTTCCCATAGCTCCTCATCACATCTGTTCCCTTCTGCAACATGACCATTGAAGTCTGCTCCAATCACTAATCTCTCACCCTGGGGATACTCTCCATCACTTCATCAACTCCTGAAATCCTCTTTCTGTTCCAACTCACAACCTATTTCTGTGGCATAAGCACTGACGATGTTCATCAAACCTCCAATTTCTATCTTCATACTCATCACTCTGTATGACACTCTCTTCACCTCCAGAATACTCCTCTCATACTCCTCCCTCAGAATCACCCCCACCCCATTTATCATCCCATCAACGCCATGATAGAACAGTTTGTACACTCCCCCAATGTTTCTTGACTTACTGCCTTTCCACCTGGTCTCTTAGACACACAGTATATTTACTTTCCTCTTCTCCATCATTTCAGATAGCTCTCTACCTCTTCCTGTCATTGTGCCAACATTTTAAGTTCCTACTCTCACCCCTACACTGCTGCCTTTTGCTTGCTGTTTCGTGGCATGTTTTCCCCATCTCCGTATTCTTCTTCTTCGACCAACACTAGCATGGTTTCCGCTGGTCCCCTGGTGGTTAACAATACCCCTACTGATCTGGTTTGGAAATCAGTTTCGTGTTCCCCATATTGGTCGGGTATAGGTTTTGTCCTGACACAACCCTTCCCCTTTATCCGGGCTTGGAACTTGCACTAAAAGTACACTGACTTGTGACCTCTTAGTGGCTGGTATGTGTCAAAACACAGTAACATCTTAAAATGCTAAGCCCCTCCCTAGATGTCTATACAAACATAAAGGCCTCCATAAGGACCCGCTCTTTGGAGATAAAAGGAGATAAACAAGACTTTTTCTCAAACAAACATAAAAAAATAGTTTTACTTTCAGCTAAAAGTACATGTGAAAAACCCAGTTATGAGTATTCTATTTATTCAAAGAAATACCCCTAAATACCTCAAATTTTACGCAGTGGTCCTTTTAAATAGAGTATCACTTAAAAAAGGATTTTAAGCTATATTACTTTTAGTTCAGAAAATTTTTTAATTGATGCATAACCATTACAATATAAAAAAAACCCTTGACTGATTATAAGAGTAGATTTTAGGCACATTTTTTTGTAAAATAAAAAAATTATTTATTTTTTCTTATCAGAATCAGCATGTGTTTGTATGAAAAATGCATTCAACTAGCTCTGCTCCCATCTAAGTGGATAGTGGATATTGGATTGACTGCTGTGTGCCAGCTAACCCCTACTGTTAAGAGATCAATTGAAAAGGACAACCACAAACTACTTGCGGCCAACTGCTGCTAAGGCAGTTTGCCCAATTTAGGAATTTCCTACTATTCCTGCAGTATGTCCCGCTGACAACAAAGCCCATGAAGCTTTCAATTTTTTTCTTCCCCTTTATGAAGTGAGATAGATATAAATCCATTATTAGATTGTAGATATTCCATTGAGACAGTCAAGTAATAGATTACATTTTTTAAGCTCAGAAATCATATCTCATATAATAATGTCAAAGCGTTTGACCTATAATGCAATTAATGGTTAATCATTTGGTTAAATTACACACAACACAGAAATGCTAAAAGTGAAAGATACAGGGTTTGACCTACTGTGTGTTGGTAAGGCTGTATTTATTCTCAGCCTGACACTCTTCAGTATAAACTTGGACTCACATATGCTCACACATACAAAAACACTCTTGTGTGAGCATGCTTAGTCTAGAGAAAAATCCCACAACTTGGTGAGAATTTCTCCTTCT
Organism: Lophius americanus; assembly: GCA_037951165.1. NCBI lineage: Eukaryota > Metazoa > Chordata > Actinopteri > Lophiiformes > Lophiidae > Lophius > Lophius americanus. Next base: position 7,205,636 of record JBBDHG010000021.1, read on the forward strand.
ACTGCTTGTCTCCCACCCCCCTCCCCCCAGCTAGACTGCACAGTCATCCTGTTCCATTTTCCCCCCATATGCCCATGCTCAACTTTGAAACTCTAGACCTTTTTTACACGGACCCTCTATTTTAAGACTAGGAGAGCTGTGTGCCAAGGGAGACAGGCTGTTTTGGGCTACTGCACTCAGAACAGCACTGCCGACAGACACAAGGCTATGGACAGTTTGCAAGATAACACTGGCTGGCTTGTTTATTACATAGGTTCCATTTCGAGGAGGGAGGGGAGGAGGCAGTCAAGCTGGCTGGCAGAGAAGAAAGGACAGGGGTTTACTACCCTTAAGAGAGTCGGAATCCTTCTGAGCCATTCCCCCATTTGGCTGGCAGTTGTGAAAACAATTGCCTGGCATTTTCTCCCCCCTCTCTCTTGCTCCCTCTGTTTGTCTGTCTCCCTCTCTCTGTCTCTCTGTGCATTGGAGTTCCAGCTATGAGTCAGCTTTGAGAGCATTACATTGTGGAGAAAGTGGTGGCCACGTGATCTCCCACAAAGAAAATATGAGCTTTCTTTACAAAGACACTTGGTTTTTGATGTTAGGCAAACAGTGTTGCTTCCTCACTTACATTCATTTTTATTCTATGCAGTATTGCCAAGATTAATGTTTTTTTTATCTCCACTGTTTTGAGTTGCCTGTTGGGGCAGTTTGACTAATAAAGGCATGTCTTTTTTTCTGTTCCCCCAGAGCCTGGCCACAGGAGACACTATGCTGTTGCCTTGAGCTTAGAGGGAGACATCATCCTTTTCCTGTGACTACTCTCCATTTGTTATTCCACAACTTGTACGCTTTTCATCAGCCGCTGAGCAACTCAACTTTCTCCCCAAACCCTCTTACCCAGCCTCCCGTCATCATGACGTCGGAGCTGGAGAGCAGTCTGACCTCCATGGATTGGCTTCCTCAGTTGACCATGCAGGCGGCCATCCGCAAGGCAGATGCCCAGAATGCGCACGGGCCGGGGATGGGAAAAAAGAGTACCCTACTGGATCCTCATACCACATTGGACCAGGAAGAAGTGCAGCAGCACAAGGATGGCAAACCGCCCTACAGCTATGCCAGCCTCATCACGTTTGCCATCAACAGCTCGCCAAAGAAGAAGATGACACTGAGCGAGATCTATCAGTGGATCTGTGATAACTTTCCCTACTACAGGGAGGCCGGCAGCGGCTGGAAGGTGAGGCAAAGATACAACTGGCTTTATTTAAAGGCTTTGTTGGAGATTTAATTCATACCATCAAGATGACTGAGTTCTGTTCTGCTCACATTATTAATGCTCTTAGAAGCTGTGATTCGTTGTCTTTCTTGTTTTGGCAATGGCAGCTATTCCCTATCTTTCATCAGTTTATTCACCAATGTTTCTTTGACCTTAAGCTGTAAAGTCAGCTGTGATTAGGATTGGATGGTAGGATAGCTGAAATAATTTGAAATGGACTTAAATTTTGACGATGATGACTTGCCATCCACTGCTTTTACTTCTGAGAAAGCTTGAAGAGAAACTATGAGTGTACCAAATCGCACAAAGTGCCTTACTCCTGCAAATGAAAAATTATGCAGCCCTGAGAGAACCATATGAAGTGTTAAACACTGGATTAATATTCAGAGGAGTGGATCCTATCTGTTTGAACACAGACTAAATAGCCCATTCATGGGTTGTATTATTCATTGCAGATGCCTTGATAGGAGAAGGCTATTATGCAGAAGGGGGGAGCCAGTGCTGTGTCATCATCTCAAGCAGTCTATGATACACAGAGATGAAGCTATGCTGATTGCCCTTTAAAGGGCCTGGATGGAAATTGATATTGGAATGAGTTTTCCAATCAGTCGACGTTTATTGGAAATAGAATCTTAGGCACTGCTTTATTGCAGTCAGACAAGATGTATGAAGCCCATTTCCGTGGGCGACAAGATCTCTCGTGCTCACAGTCAGCATAGAGGTTTGTTTCTATCTATATAGGAAAAGAAAAAGCATGTGTTATTGTAAATAGATTGATTTTGGCTTTTGTGGCAAAGCCTTTTTGTGAGGAAATTAATTGTTCTATTTTGCAACCATTGTATCCTTACACTTTCACCATCCCTTATTTTGTTGTCAACATCGCAGCACACTTGCAGTCAGTCTGCATGTGTTTCTGCACTGACTCTCAGACATTTCTACTTAAAAACTGAGCTTAGCTCTTTACGCCGTTTGCCACCTATCTTCTTTGACATTGGATTTTAGCCATTCATTACGCACGATCTATGTATGTATGTATGTATGTATGTACGTATGTATGTATATACGTACGTACGTACGTACATACATACATGTATGTATGTACGTACGTATGTATGTATGTATGTACGTATGTATGTATGTATGTACGTACGTATGTACGTATATTAGTACGTATGTACGTATATTAGTACGTATGTACGTATATTAGTATGTACGTATATACGTAAGTATGTACGTTAGTACGTATATACGTAAGTATGTACGTTAGTACGTATATACGTAAGTATGTACGTACGTATATACGTAAGTATGTACGTATGTATATGTGTACATTTATACATGTAGGTGTATCTATCTATACAGGTATATGTGTGTTTTTGTTTTGGGAGATTTTTGACTACCCATAACACATATTATATTTTCATATACCTGTGTTTAAAACCTGGTGAAAGTTATGTCCTTGATCATCAGGAGTTTATACCGTCGCACACTGTTTTTAATTAATTTTTTTTTTTTTCCTTTTCAGCTTAACTAAATATATACTTATATACAATATATAAGTATATTATACAACTTAGAATATATATATATATATATATATATAAGAATATATATACAACTTAATCCCTCAAAAATACAAGTCCAATTCATATTAATTCTATAATTTTTAATATAAGCGCAACAGTGATGTTTCTGTGGAGTTTGATTATCAACATAATAACTATCCACTTATACTGGGCATACATATTTGTGTGTGTTATTATTAAAAGCCAGGATGCCTGAGTTGGTTGAAAATAGGTTGGATGTAGTCATTGCTTCTCTTCTTCCCTGGAAATGTCAGTTGTGGGAATTTGGGACATGTATGTGTCTGTTCTGTATGATAATGCAAGCTGTGCCAGTGAGATGAAACCAGGCTAATCTGGGCACCAGCCACTCATTTATTCCTCTCAATAGAAGTACATTAGCTTGCACTTTTAAGAAATATCAGTAAGAGCTGTCAATAAAAACATCATTCTTCAAGGTCAAAAAATTTCAACGCTATTTTAGAGAGTGTAGATTATGTTCTCGACATCTTTGAGTGAGCCATTAGATGGTGCTTTTTAAACTGCTTTTCTAGCTCTCTGAGGTATCCATACTTTGCAACACAGTCCGTCATAGGATTCAGAATTTATTCGGCGACTTCCTACTCCTGGTTGTGTGTCAGGCATGGCTAATAGATTCCCTAAACACATATTTCCAAGAATAGCATAGACTTTTAATTGGAGCAATTTTGTATAATGATGTACACTGTTTTTAATATTGCTGAGTTTTCTACGTCATCTTTGCCACAAGTCATTTCACTTCCCGTTTTAAAGCCATCAAGGGCAATATAATCTCACCGCTGTCAATGGTTGAGGCGCGTGATGTTGCCATCCCAAGACAATACTGATCAACATCCGACCCCTCCTGTGACCGATGGTTTGTCCATATGTGTATTCAGGGCCAATGAGCAACAGACTTTCAAAATAAAAAAAATAATAAAAAAATTGCGTTAATGCACGATAAAATAATTGTCAGTGTTATTTAATTAGTGGGTTAAAGCAATGATAACGCGTTAACTTGCCAAGGCCTAATATACATATAATTATTTTTGTTTTTAATTTTTTTCTGGTTCTTTAGTTATAGTGGTAAACTGATACACGTGTATAGAGCTATGTTGGACCAACTGTACCCAAATGATGGGAATATAAAGTAAAGAAAAAAATCCTAGAACTTCCATTTAAATGTGCTATCCAAATAATTTTCCTCCTCCCGCCTCATCAGATGTGCTGCCTGTCTTTTCAGTTACTTGCACCACAAGTTAAATCCTGTGTTTACGTTATGGATGAGATACTTCTGCTTCCACTCATGCTAACATGCTTTAGTAATGTAATATGTTGTATGACAGTTTTTTCATGTGTATGATTCCGGTTTTTTTTTATAACACCCGACATGAAGTCAAGAAATCCATGCTGCTATAATCATCTGATATCAAATAATAAAACAATTAAAAAAATTTAAAAAAACACTTACGTTGTAGAAGGAAATAACAGTTTTATTTTTCTACGAAGAGAGAAAACAATTTTTGAAGTTAATAACTCGCATTCACTACAACTATTTGTTTTTAGCTAGTCAGCCTCTCTGCATATATCAAGATGTGCAGTCTGTGAGAATTCTAAATGCTCAACTATACAGGTTAAGATTGTATTGTTGTATTGTACTAGATTGTATCTGGTGCAAATGTCGCTTTGTCAGTTTGTGTATAGATATATATTTTTTCTAATTCTCTTTAAGATCATAATGTGATGATAAAACAGTGAAATTAAATTACAATTATAATATTAATTACATGTCAACTACATTGCATGCAATTTTCATTGCAGTCTGGGGGAGATGCTGCCGAAATTCTAACTAACAATCTCAAAATGGACATCTAAAGATTATTGCTTAAAGATAATCAAGAAAAAAATAACCATTAGTATGTCCAATGAGAAGGATTGTCTAAATGGAATGTCTAAATATCCACATGTAAGTAATTGTTTAAAACTTAAAATATAAATCGCCAAAAAGGAAAATAGTGAATGAAAAGATTAAACTTTTTATCTTTTCAAATGTTGTCTTTTTTGATACTTTCACATATATGCACAACATTTGCATAGGAAACAACATTTGAGTTCTCATGTGTTGAGCTTAGCTGAATATGTTTTCATAAGAAATTATTTACGGCCTCATTTAAGCAAAAACATCTCGTAATTGATCTTTATGCATGTCTTGACTATATGCAGTCTGCTCTTGCCCGGATCAGCCTGACTGAGCTCACCTCACCTCACCTCAGCCATAGATTGGACTGGCGGTGTTTTTTTTGTTCTTTTTTTGGTATGTTTTCTCTTTTTATTTTTTAAAAGCTGCTCAGGAAAAGTATTGAATAGAGACTCCACATACACTTTCAAAATGTTGACCTCCGTGCTCATCTGCAACCTTCTCCTGGCTCCTCGTAAGTTTACTTCAGGCAAAGTGTGTAAATTCCCTTCTGCATTTCTTTCAGGTGAAGAATGCCAAAGAAAATCTGGAGCAATTCTCAACCAGTTTAGAAATGCTTGAAATGTTTGCTTTTGAACCTTAACTGTTGAGGAGATTTTTTGCTACTGGCAAGGCTTTATATTGTTTATCTTTTTTATCATCACACCTGTGTACAAGAGAGATAATTAGCTGGAAAATAATGTAGACTACAGTAGGTTTCTTAAAAAATGATGAGTCTCCCACTGCATCTTCACTGAAGTCAGAAGCTCTCACATGATCTTGTTAAGAGGGAAATACTCCTTTGGTCTGTAAATGGTCCACTGTGCAGAGATTGACACAGAGCAGCCTTCTGCAGGGGCCCTGGACCTGGCTTTGATCTCATTATAAGATGCAAATACCCAGTACCCTAAACAGATCAAAGGTTCAACTTCCCATTGGATCTGAGGCTTAATAATAATAGCCTGGAGCAGTTCTCTATTTTTTAAGAAGCGATCTGGGTAGCGACTGGTCCTCCAGGACATTATTTACTCTGGAGATAATGTTCCTGCTTCTTACTACTGACTGACTAGCCACAGCTCGGAAAATCCCTGCTCCTGTTACATATTTGAATAAGATTGGTCAGGTATGAGAATTTGATCTCCCTACTTCAAGCTCAATTTTGTGGAGCATGAAATATGAACGCATTAAATTGCTTTGGTGCTTTGGACTCTGATACCTTCATGTACTTCCTTCAGTGTCATCATTATACTGTAAGGAAAGGGTATACATTCTGAGAACTTTGTGGATACTGATATATTCAGCGGCACGGATTCTGTAAATATTTAGAGCCTTACTCTCTTCCTTTTGTAACTCTGCACATTCTTCTAATTAATTTAATTTCTCATTTCAGTCCTGTGTCTTAGGACTATGATAGTTATGAGTGTCGACATGATGCAGTCCAAAAAAAATGTAGAAGTGGCTGTTTTCTGTCCCATTGCTGACTTTTTCAGGTGGTTTTAGGGGAAGTGATTCACTCTGCAGTTTGATCCTGCTGTTAGGCGGGTTCCTATGTCAGGAAGCTCCAGCCTTGCCACCCACCCACCAGCCTCACCTTGCATCCCGCCTACCGGCGCCCCACCGCTCACGCTCACGCTCTGGCCCTAAGAGTGGGCAGGGAGAGTGCTGGCAGGTTTTGGCACAGATACATTTTGGCAGGAGCGGCTGTCCCCACACTCCGCTGAGTGAAGTGCTGACTGCAGTGCTGAACATAAAAGGCCTCAGGCTTTTATCACTTCCTCTTGTGGCCTGCAGGCCTGTGCAGAATTATTGGCTTCAGTTTTACTAAGAACAGTAGTCTATCTTTTTGACAGTCATGGGTTCACAGTCCCCTATATATATGACTTCTGTTATCATTTGAAACAGTCACCAATCCTGAACAGCTCCCTCCCATCAGATCCTTTAGCTCAATGAGCTATGCTACAGCAGAAAGTCTTAAAGGCTCTTCACCATGTTCATCAGTTGATTAAATTAACTTTCTACTCTGTAATAGTGATATCTTTTTAAGTCGATACCTGATTCATCGGCTGGGACACACAACTTAGGCTGCCATTCTTATGTCGTCACTCCAAATATTATTTATATCTCAAATAGTGGCAGACAATGATGGGTTGTTGGTCCCTGCACGCATTCTCAGTCACAGCCGCAGGCCTTTGCAAAAGAAAAATTGTAATCAGTTGGTCTAAAATCTTGATATTCACTTGGACATTATTTAGGAAATATTTTTTTGCTTTCTCATAGGGGATTTTTTGGGCATATGTAGAGGAAAAAATAAAGAGAAATGTCTAGACTTGCTCTCTTTGGAAAGCGACAGCGCTATGTGAATTTATGCTGTATGAATAAAATTGATTACATTTCGAATATGAGTCTGTAGAATCTACATTAAAGCTCAACCTTTATCTCTGATGTCAAGAAAGTGTTTGGCTATGAGAAAGATATAGTTAACTTAGTTATTTAGATGATTGGCGTTAGTGAGATCCAAAAACTCTTTAATTACTGTGGAACAGGTCTTGGGAAAGGGTCCAGATCATCCACTTCCATTTATTTGGTGACTAAGATCATCACTCTCAGGAAGGCCTACTTGTCATTTTTGTTTATCGACAGCCTGAAAGAGATAAGTCAAAAATTTGTGTAGATCCCAGCAATTTGCATGAAGTCAATATTCAAATTATACCAGAGCTGTTTTTTTCCACACTTTCGGACAGAATGCAGGAGAATCACAATGTGACCTCGTCAAACATTTTCATACCACAACCTAGGAATTATCCAAAGAGTATTCTGACCAAACTCCAACTCAAAGGAAGAACTATTCTCACAATGCCATCAAAAAAATATTGAAACTATCCCCAGAAGAAGGGGAGGGAGATGGACTTGACATGCAATGAGAAAGCACCCTGACAACATCATAAGAATATCTTTACATTTATTAATAATAATAATAATACATCTTATTTATAACGCACTTTACATTTGACATCAGAAGGGAGAGAAAGAGAGGACCAAACCAAAGAACACATGCCGTTGAACAGTGGACACAGAGCTTAAGACCTGGAACCACACATGGGGTGACATCAAGAGGCTAGCACAAAAAAGACAGGAGTAGAGGACAGTTCTCGCTGTCCTACATGTCATTCAGCATAATGGCAGTAAGTGAAAAATAAAAGCAGCCTGGAGCACTCTTGGGCAGAAAAACCAAGCCTGGCGTCACAGATCAATTTAGGTTCTACAGATTAATATTACAGGAGAAATTATACAGCCAATTACATTTTGGCAACCTTAATGTGTTTCGCGGCATTTAAAATAAAGTAAAATAATAAGCTGTTTGGAGTTGTGACACCACATTGTGGCGAGGCACTTTCGTGAAACTGTGTCCATTATTGATGCTTTTGTTCCATTGATTCCTTTGATGTTCCTTTGAATTCTTTTATGTTCCTTTTGGGGGTGGATCCGGGGGCTCAGTGGGTTGAACAGAGATGCTGAGGTGGAACGCACAAGAGACAACCGGCTGCAGAGTATTTGAGCATTTTGAGATCATCTGAGGACTGAATTATTCCCAAACCTTGGGTACTGTTGTGACTTGTTCTTTGATGTTTTATACTGGAGAGGATCAGGAAATGACGCAACAATGTCTGTTTAAGATTTAGACTTAAATAAATCTTGATGTGTTCAACGTGCTGAAAGCATTTAGAAAATGAGAGAGGAAGAAACAAAGTAGGTTCAGAGGTTGGCTTTGGCCCTATGCAGAGGGGTGTTCTCTCGAGTGTTCTTTCCTTGCTCAGAGTGTTTAAACATGTATTGAAAGTATTTTTTCTTCGCTTTCTTTTTTTAAATGTAATTGGGCCGCGGATTTATCTCTCCAACACTGTTGTTTATGTGTTGTGTTCCCCTTTTTTAAAAGAAAGAACAATAGGTTGCAGGACTTGATATTAAAAAAAGCCTAATTAACTGAAGACACCCTCTCTCTTCATTAAAAATTATTTAACCCCCCCTAACGTCTCTGTCATTGTAGCTATTGCTTTCACTCTGCTCATCAAGATCTTGGCTTTTGTACAATGAAATCCAAGCAGCCATTTGTCTGCAAGTGACCGCTGCTGACTGGCACTAAATGTTGCTTATTGATAAAGTTGTCACTGTGTAAGTGGATTTGTAGAAAAAATATTTGTTTTCCCTCTCTCCATGAAACGGGATGGTTGTCTCTCGTACCAAACAGATATCTGATCATCTTGCTTGTGCATCCTCAGTGGTGTCAGCGATCTTTGAGAGGGGACAGTGACACAGCTGTGGCAGCCGAGTGGAACCAGTGATGGATGACATGCCAGAATGGTCCGCGCTGCTTTCCACAGTGGCTGTGTTGACAGGCTTAACTCTCACATCTCACATTCAGCATCAGTAGGGCTAATTGCAGGTCATGCTGGCCACAGATGTGATACGTGAATATCACTCCTGTAATTGCTCATTTGTCAATGTCACATTCTCAAAGAGCACAATTCTGCAGCCATACCGTTGAAATTGATGTAATAGACAAACATGAAAAAAAGGAACTTATGAAATTAATTTAAACACATGGCACCCTACATATTGCAATAATGAAGATTTGCCAACGTGATTGCAGGTTGCCAAGAGAATAAAACCAGACTATGGTGTTCTTTTCTGTTTATAGGCTCCTTAGTCTATAGTTTCTTTCCATTCACTGCGGTTTCATGTTTTTTTCCATCTTGCATCCTAGTTTTTAATTATGTCTCACAAACACGGCAGGCAACTCTTTTCAATGAGAAAACTTGAAAAATTCCATATAAATTTTGAGCTCAGTTTTAACTGCAGTCTTCACTTCTCACACTGAGGCTACACCAGTGCCCTCCATAATTATTTTATTTAATAAAAAAAAATTAGTAAAATGAGATAGAAAAAATGTCTTTATTGTCTATATCCATGATCATATCATTCACAAAAATTTTACCTCTAATTCAAACAACAAAATTCTAGGAACCTCTAGGAATACCTATGATTAAAAGGTAACTAGATTATATTTCCAGGCCTTATTTTATATATTTAGGTTCACCTGTTTGAGGGGGAACTCTGATGTGGACAATGACTTAAATGAGTTAAAAATGTCAGTTTTGAGTTCTGCATGTTGATTTTTTTAAAAGGGTGCCAATCATTCTGTCACCCACTGTATAATGGATACCGTTAGATATTTGTAGATTTGGCAAGGTTTGATTAGTTTATCAGTTCATACATTCTCAAGTCAGATATTGGGAATGGAATCCTGTAATGGGTCAGGTAGGTGCTGATACAAAAAAAAAAAAAAAAAAACCTGGACTGTTTCATCGGTGGATAGTATTTTTTAGTTAATTCTAGATATGGGTACTGAGATTTAGCCAGGGGCCATATATGGCAAGTATTCCTTTGACTGAATATGAAGAGTTGTACTAATGCTAAATACAAATAAAATTATGTTTTGCCTGTGGTATCCGATGGTTAAAAAGCCAAGTTCTGTTTCACTACAGTTGTGTTAGCTCCTTTCTAGCAGTATGTAAATTGTTCTGTGTGTGAGTGCGCATGTGTGTGTGCTTACAGTGATTTTAATCCAAGCCCTGGCTGGAAGCCCTTCAGCCTGTACTCCACAAGCCACAAGGCCGCAGCCTCTCCCCACCAGTTAATTGCACCTGAATTAGTCCGTTAATGTGGCTGTGTAGAGGGTTGAAGGGGTGCACCGAGGTGTCTGGCCTCTTTTGACCGTTGCAATGTTTTATTGATGGGTCAGCAAGTATGGCACTCTGCATTAACTTGGATGTACTGTGCTGTATGTGGGTCTGGGATTCACTTCCACAAGGAAATCAAATCTAATAACGTATCACGGTAAAAAAGAACAAAAAAAAGTTGCTGTTAATAATAATAATAATAATACATTTAATTTATAATGCACTTAAGCTTTTTCGAGTCTGTAAGTGAGAGCAGAGCAGTGATTTTAAATATGCTTTTGTTTCTCGTCACTGCAATGTAGATTTGCTCCCTTCTGACAGGTACTGTAGGGAATATGAGTTAACACAGCCATCGGCCCGTGTCTTTCATGTACATGTACAGCAATGCCTTTTGCTAATGAAAAACCAAGTGTGAGATGAAAATAATACAGATGATTAAAATTTGCTTGCTTTTCTTTCTCGCTGTAGTAGCCTTTAGGCCATAGTATGCAAGAGTGAGTTGCAATACAAGAACAAACCTAAACAAGAAGATAAAGCCATTCCTCTAGCTGATCGTTTGCTAAGAGGTTAGGGGATTACATCCATTAGAATCATTATGGAAGCAAACTTTATAAGGTATACTGCACAAATGATAGGTTACGATTGCCTGACTATGATAATTATTTTTAAATCAATTAAATTGAAAAATTTATTAATCCATCTGTCCATAAATAATTATGGCACGTAGCTGCAGTCTGCAGTCAAAATAATGACGGGACAAGGCAAGGATGAAAATAGGTTGGGGAGTGCGTGTGACTGCTTTCTTTGTAGTCTGATGGTTATGAGAATATTTAGCAGCAGTATAAGCTCTATAATGTTTGTGTACACATGCAGAAAATATGAAAGGTCAAAATGTCTTTTTTTTCCTCCGCTTGATGAAGTGAGTTTTTGGTGGGTCTGTTTTACATTTTGTGTCCCAAACAACGCATTTTACAGTGTTGGTACTCTAGGCCAAAAAGAAAAGAATTCACCGGTATATTGAAGTAGAACGCAAAAGGCTTTCTTTGCCATTACTTAATTTGTCGAACTCCTAAGTGGACAGCTGGCACTACCCCTTCACCATTAGTAGCTGCAGTCAGTACTTCATTGTTAGTGGGCACTGTAGTCAGCAGGCTGCTGTGAGCCATTGTCAGAGGATAGCATCAGAGGCTCTTCTGGCTGATAATTAAGTGGCGTACTGACAAACTGCTTTCATCAGATCCCTCATGTGGAACTGAGAGCATGCGAAGCCTTTCAGGGAGGATAAACTAGAGGACGTCACTTTGCCTCCAATCTCTCATGGCCTTGTGCTGCATCTGCAGTGGAGGAGGAAGAGAAAAAATATCACCCTGTGTAGCACAGGAGAAAAATGGGGGTCTGCGTCAGAAACTCGACTTAATTTTCAGCATCTTTCAAGGAAATCTCATTGCTGATATGGTCAGTCTGTACTGTACCCATTTGACAGATCATCCCCATTGACCAGGCAAACAGTATGTAGTATATCTTTGTTTCTCATTTGAAAAACTGACTTTTATTTTTGTTTCATAAAAGCTGATTTTATTTCTGATTAAGCAAGGATGCAGTAGTTTCTGGTTTCACAGTACGATCTTCATAGGAAATTTGCAGGTTACAGTAAAATAAATAATATATTTTCAACTGTCTGGCAGACACAATGGGTGCTACATATGTATGGAGCAGAAGAAATGGCAGAAATAAGCAAGGAAGATTTCACTGTTCCCCCCCTAAAACTGTAGAAAAAGTCTTTTTTTTTTACAGTTTGTTTAGTTATTAAGATAAGAAAGACAGTTGTAATTCTGTAGGGATCCTTTCAATATTTTCATATAAAATCATGGTCAGAATCCTTTTTTTTTTAATAGTCTTATTATTATTATTATTATTATTATTATTATTATTATAATTGGACTTTATCACATTTACTATTTGATTTTGTCAAACTGTAACAAAAGCTGCCCCAAAAATGTGAATTACAAATTTTGGCACCCACCTAAATGGATGCTATGATCATTCAGATGATATCTAATACAGTGGTACCTCGGTTTACGAGTGCCTTGCTTTAAGGGTATTTTGATTAACGAGCAAAGGTTCCTCAAAAAATGTGACTTCGCTTTACGAGCGGTGATCTAATTCACAAGCGTTTTGTTTTTTTTAGCTCGTATCACAGATTTTCCCGATACGAGCGAGTACCTATATCACATAAAAAAACTTGCTTGGTCTACAAGTGCCCTGCTTTGGTTTACAAGAATCGTGTTGAAGAACAAGTGGAAGACGCAAGTGTGGGATTCCTTTTTTGCGCCCCAAGACTAGAACGAAAAACGAGTGGCTCTCAGGTCAGCCTGCCTTGCACACGCTCTCAGTTAGCGTCATACACTCGCAGAATATTAACCGCGCGCTCGTGCCCGCTTACGTTTGGAAGGAATTGAATGAGACAAAGTTAAGTGTGCCAGAATCTGCTGGCTTTTATATCACTTATCATTGCTATTTGTTAGTAAAAATAATTTTACTCTGTATACGGAAAATTATACCTATACAAATATTTTTGGGATATGGAACTAAATAATGGGATTTCCATTCATTTGAATGGGGAAATTCGTTTCGCTTTACGAGTTTTTTGGTTTGCGAGCAAGGTCTCTCAACGAATTAAGCTCGTAAACGGAGGTACCGGTGTATTGTGATTTATCATCAGTTGCTGGTAGTAGAAAAATACAAAAACTTTACTGTAAAATATAATTCTATTTTTGAACGCTTTCCATAGTAGTTTCGAAGTAGTAAAAAGGTAATGTCTTGAATTCTACATGTTAACAGTGAGGTTCTCTAGATTCATAGAATTTTGTAAATTTAAGATAAATTATCATCAAGCAACCATTTTGACTTTTTTTTTATTCTCGTCACGTTTCATCCTTTTTGGTCCATTTTATTGTACTGTGTTGTACTGTCTGGTTTAGTGTAATCACTCACTCAACCCTACCATATTTTACGATGAGTTATGTGTCCATCAAGTCTTCTTGGTTCGTTGCTACTGACAACCCTGACGAAGGTCAGAGATATTTTGAAATAATCCTCTAAATGGAATTATGCGACACTTTCGCGTGCCATAGTGTGCAGTAGTGTAACAAAAGAGATGTACAGATTGCTTTGACTATGTGCATTTGGCTCTAAGCGAGAGAGTGAGAAAGACTTGGAAAGACACAAATATCAGCAGAGGAGAAAGCAAGACAAAGACGGTTAGCTTTCTGAAGGTCTGTGATCAAATAGAACTCATATGAGTGGCTCAGGGCTTTTGTTGAAGTATGACCTGCCATTCACTGTTGCATTAAGTGAATTTTTCCCCCATCTGCTGTGACTGTCTCCTAATTTGTGAGGGGAATGCTTGAATTTCAAACATAGCATTCATGCTGGGGCTATAACCTTGAGTGCACCTAGAAAATAATGCAGGGTTGTTGTTTTTTAACTTGAATATTTCTGCAATTCTGTTCCAAGGTTGGCCCTACAGCAACAAAGCAGGTAGAGAAGGGAGTGTGGCTGCATGTGCCTGAGTGAGATTGGGTTCAGAACATTCATATTGGAGCTTTTGGTCTCTAACCCTGCTGCTTCTGTTGAAAAGGGAACACCCTTGGTGCAGAATTTATAAACCTCTCATATGCCACCTGAGAACTATGAGGTCTTTGTTTTGGGTCAGCGTATTGTCTGTGCTCAATAGGATGCAGTATCCCTGGATTACCCCTCGCAAAATTACTTGGTAGATAAAGTTGGATTGCTTTACTTGCTTTGTGTTGTGAAGAATTCAATTTTATCAGAATAGGTAGGTAAGTTGAACTTTCTTCTATCTTCTGTCTACTTTAACTGCTTGTTTGCAGACTTCTTTGGCTAATATGTGTGTGACTGGTTAATGTTGCTGAAGTGACCTACCATTGTGATAAGGGATGGCTTGGTGCTGCTGTTAGCCCGATTGTAATTAAAATAAATACAAGCGATGAAATGTCTAAGATGGTTTCTTCCACTGATGAAGCATATTTAGAGCGTCCCTTGCCCTCTCTGTTTCCCCTCTTTATCTGTTCTGCAGGTTGAATATACGGAGCTCTGTCTCACTTGTGGAGGCTGATCCAAGACTGTGGTCATCTCACAGGGCTAAAGAACTTTATATTTCAGCCTCAGCATTATTGCAAATGTTGCGAAACATTATCTTCGTTGTTGTCATTGTCATTGTTCTCGCTCTCACTGATCACCCTTTCTTTTGAAAGGGTGATGTAATTGCTTATCCAGCTGATTTCGTTCTTGCATGTATTACCCTCATTATATTTGCCTGCCAGTGAAAAATGGGTTTAATTTATCCAAATGCTTACTGTTTGGGGGGTCCCCATAGAGTCATCTCCTTCTGTACAAGTGGCTGCTGACTTTTAATTACTATAATACCTCACGGTGCTACACAGCTACCCAGACCCTATAGATTCAATTTTTTTGATTATTTAGTTTTTTCTTGTTTGCTTTTTTTCTTTTGTCTTTGCATGAGACATACACTCATCAGCCATAACCTTAAAACCAGCGACGGATGAAGTTGCTAATGATGATTATCTAAAATGTCAGCCATTAGTGACTGGTATATATAAACAGCAGAAAGTGAACATTTTGTCCAGTAGGAAAATTTGGAACCGTATGGATCTTAGCAACAAGGGCAAAATTGTGATATCTGAACAACTTAGTCTGAGCATTTCCACAACTGCAGGTCTTGTTGAGTATTCCTTTTCTGCAGTGGTTAGTACCTGCCAGAAGTGGTTTGAAGACGGTCAACCGGGGAACTGGCGACAGTCTCCCAAGCCTCATCGATGCACATGGGGAGTACAGAGTAGCCTGGGTTGTCAGATCCACCAACAGCTACTGTATCCCTATTGGCTGAAAGAAAGTTCATGCGAGTAACACCCAGTGCATCAAAGCCTACCGAAATCTCCAAATTCCCCATACCTCAGTCTAATCAAGAACCTGTGGTATAATGTTTTAGTGTCAGATAGGTCATTGAATCCTCAGATGTCTTGTAGAATGTTTTTCGGTGAAACGATGGACCTACAGAATATTAGATAGTTTTGACATTGAGCATTCCACCTACTATCTCCCCTGTCAACTCTCCGCACTTGTCTGGAGGAGATAAAGGTGTGGATGAAAAACAACTTTCTCCAGTTGAACAGCTCCAAAACCGAAGCTATTTTAATTGGCACCCCTCATCAGACCCAGTCTTCCTCCATAACCAGTATTACCTTCTCTGGTCACGACATTCCCCTCTCTTCATCAGTTACCAACCTCGGCGTGAGATTCGACCCTCAACTCACTTTTGAATCCCACATCAAACACATCTGCAAGATCTCCTTTCACCATCTCCGAAATATTTCCAAACTCCGTTCTTCACTAACCTTGAGTGATGCTGAAAAGCTGGTTCACGCATTCGTTTCCTCCCGACTGGATTACTGTAACTCACTTCTCATCGGGATCCCTGATAAAAGTCTTCAAAGACTGCAGTATGTTCAAAACAGTGCTGCAAGGATCCTGATGAGAGTTTGTAAACACGAACACATCACCCCTGTTCTTCATTCCCTTCATTGGCTTCCCATCTCCACCAGGATTGATTATAAGATCTCTCTCCTCACTCACCAGTGCATCCATGGTAACGCACCCCCCTACCTGAAAGAACTACTCAGCTCCACTGACCTCAACATGATCCCTCCGTTCTACCCAGTCATACCGCCTCCTCCTTCCCCGGACTAAGCTCAGCACCATGGGAGATCGGGCCTTCTGTTCTGCTGCCCCTCGTCTGTGGAATGCCCTCCCTGACCATCTGAGGGCTCCACAGATGACTGACACATTTAAAAAAGGACTTAAAACTTTCCTTTTTAGCAGAACCTATAACTGTAATTAACATTAATGCTTTTGGTCACATTTTTGTATAGTTATTATTTATTTATTTATTTTTTATTGATGCTTTTATCTGCTTTTGCCTTGTAGCACTTTGAGATTTGATCCAAATGTAAAGTGCATTATAAATGAAATGTATTATTATTATTATTATTATTACTATTGCAA
Organism: Lophius americanus; assembly: GCA_037951165.1. NCBI lineage: Eukaryota > Metazoa > Chordata > Actinopteri > Lophiiformes > Lophiidae > Lophius > Lophius americanus. The sequence goes on from JBBDHG010000021.1 coordinate 7,222,271, forward strand.
CAAGATGCAAGAGAGAGAAAAATCAAATGCCTCTGAAGATCTTTTAAAAATCTACTCGAAAATTATTGACGTAGTTAGTTTTGAGTGTGGGTTTTGAGTCTATTGGTAGCTTGCTGTGTGTTTTGCGAGATTTCGGAATATGGTTGTATGTTGTTGGTAAGACGGACATTGTAGTCAGTGAGGTGAATCTGAAAATTATTTAGGCCTAAATATGGCTGTAGTTCATTCATGCAATTTTTTTTGCCTTTGAATCCTAATAAAATGTACATTCTCTTTAGCCAGCTGCAACTCGTGTGTCATATTTACTTTTCATGCTCAAAATGTTGATGCTTACAGCATTCAGCAATTGCAGGTTGTAGTAAAATCAGATAATAATCTCACTGGTATATTTCAATTTCTTTTCAACTGTCTGGCGGACACAAAGGGGGCTAAATACGTATGGAGCAGTGGAAATGGCAGAGAGAAGAAAGAGAGATTTTAGCTTCTGTGTCATCACACAGCAGGTTTTCCTTAGTTCAGTCAGAAAAGACTTGTTCCGATTGCCCAATGATATGGCTTTTGTCAAAGCTAACAAATTTTTACACTGACAAACATATCTTTACCACATATACATATCTCTAAACATATCTCTACCAGTGTGTGTGTTCCGTTTTGTTTTTGTTTTTCTCTAGAATTACCTTGCTGAGCGAATGTTGTGCCATCCTACAAGCCTTCCCACACCCACTACAAATAGACAGTGCAGGTGATACATTCCATGGCCTCGATGCACATCCCTGAGGCTGAGGAGTGTGTTCTGTGTTGGTGGGCATGTCACAGGGTCCAACAAATACAGTTTTTTGTGTGTGCGTGTGCATGTTACTGTATCTCTACTGATGTACTTCCCGTTTATTGTGGTCTTGTTTGCAGCTTTTAGTTCTTACCACTTTTGTCTTGTCTTTCTTTCTTACTTCATTTTTCTTTCTAATCTTTTTCTTTGTCTTTTTTTTCTTTGAATGACTTGATGAAGTCCAAATGAATGATGATTCATTGCTTGAAAAAACAAGATGAACTGGTGACTCATCCTAGGTGTACCCAGCCTCTCGCGTGATGTCAGCTGAGATAGGCTCCAGCCCCCGTAACCCTGAACAGGATAAGCGGTTGATATTGAATAAATGAATGAATGTATTACTGTCAAACATCTGGTGGCAAAATATAATAATTTACAAAAAATACAAATGTCCAGTTAATAGTGGTATGGTTTGAAAAAAGAGCTATGCAATGTAAAAACCTAAACCAAGGTCTTAGGGCCTCCCATCAATTGGAAAATTAAGTCAAAACTTTTATCTTGATTGTGATTAATGAAGGGTTATTTATTTTATATGCTGAACTATTAAGTCTGGAACTTTTTTTTTTCCGTGCCATCTTTACTTACTCAGAATAAGGACAAAATTAATTTGTAGTAGCTTTGAGGGCAGAACACACTTCTGCCACAAACCAGGAACAAACAGAAATGTGTATTGATATTATTTCAGGGGCTTTTTGTTATTTGTGATACCGGAGTGGATGTTGCAGAATTGGGTTGACACCTGGGACAATTTTCCATTTTTTTGAGCAGCCGAGGGTCTGTAACTTTTAATGGTTGGATTTTGGTATTAACATTCGCTATCCCTTTGTTTTCAAATATTGTGATTAATGTTCAGGTGGTGTCTAAACTAAAACCGATTAAAACACAATGCTTGTTTATCATGACAGAAAACCTGGATCTTATTGAACACACGCATTGTTAAAGCTTTGGGACTGTCCTGTAGGGCCCAGTGCTGGTTTTACCAAATTTGTACCGAGCTTATCCCTGCATATTTCTGATGATGACGTAACAGAGCAATACTACATAGATTGATGGAGCGTCACAGGGAGGCGAATTATGCAGCAAGATATAAATACATTCTGAAGTCAGTAAAGTTATTTTCACATTGAGCAGAGTTTTCTACAACTTACAGCACAGAACTCATCCGAAATGTGGCAAACTATCCAACAATGTTCGTGAAACATTAAATAATTCACTGTTACTCATGTTGATGAATAAGCTATCGACGGATACCTTGCAAAAATTTGCATGTTGGCCTTGTGTATATCTGGTCTTAAGTGTAAAGACGATACATTGCATATTATTGAGACCAACTTATTTGCACGTGTCATCCATACCGCCTCTCGTGCACTTTTGAGTTTTGAGTCGATGTGAACCTACGGGTCATTATTTTCGGTTGATTGCCCAGTCCTAGTATATGCATTTCAATATGTCTAAATGTTTAACTCTAATTAGCAAAAAATATTTCAGAGACAATGAATTATACATATTTCTTAATGCTATTTCTATAAATTTGTTTATATGTTTATAATATTGTTCGTTCAATAGTTGATTCTCTATTAATGATATTACATTATCTAGAAAATTCCATAAATATCCAAATATGCATATGAAAAGAAAATACATCTGCAGCCACATTCAACAAGCAAATCCAACTTTCTTTTCCTTTTTTTTGTCAGCAGATTTTGCCACCCATTTTTGTTTGTTAAAGAAAATTAAACAAAAGTAGATTCTAGCATTATGACTCTCCAGCTAAGACATCAGAAGATGGATGCATTTACAGAATTTGCATCAGGACAGGACTTCCTTCCTTGCACAAAATATTTGAGGTTTGATGTTATATCTATTTTTAATAATACCTGGGGTCCACCGTATTGTCGAAACCATTGATGCTGACACTAGCCCAAATCTCTCTTTCGATTATTTTGGCTTCAGTTTCACTACTTATTCATTCACCTATTTGCAGGTCGACTCAATGGTCAGTTCTTTACTTCCCTCTCACAATTCATTCTTTCATGTAAAACATATTTTCAACAGGTCTGACGCATCTCTCTGTAATAGTCCTAGATTATAATTGCAATGGTAAAATTTTTATTTTTGGTTAATTTATTTGTCATTTGTACGAACACTCCTTAAAAGATATGAGACGTGGTAACTCTTGCCTGTATAATGGTTGTACGTGCCTGTTTGTCCACTTTAAAAGCGATTGGGTACACTGTCTTCAGTTTCATCATTAATATGAGAAAACACGTTGATTTCTAACAAAGGATCAACATAAAGTGATTGCATGATGTCACTTAAACTACAACTGCCTTAATCTGAGCTTTAAACTCTGCGTCCTTTTTGGTGTCCTCAGACTTCATCTTTATTTAAATTGTGAATTGAATTTAGGGGTCATTTTATTTGGAATATTGGCCTTTATGAGCATTGCCTGTTGCCTGTTACTTTGATCAGAAAGATGGAAAGTCCCAAAAAATTTCAGTTTACCTGAATTTGAAGGTAAATCTTAAACTTTTATAGCACTTCTCCACTAGGTCTCAGAAATATTTCATGTAAGCTCACACATGTTCCTCTTTGGGTTGTATGTTGGGTTGAGACACTTAAGACTCTTTTCTTTTTTCTGACTTTTTGTAAAAGCTTTGTCGAGAAACAAAGCCTCAAAAAGAGGGTGTTGATGTGGGGTTACCAGGAGCCTAGGGGAACACTGATTTCCTCATGTTGGACCACAGTGTGAGTCTTCCTCTCCCACAGTTGTTCCTCCCGCCATCTCAACCAGTATGTGTCCATGCGTGCGTCTGTCCAAGCAGCTGCTCCCTAGGGTGCCTAACCGTGTGCACAGGGTGCCTCGTTCTCCCCATCTGTGAGGAGCAGGGCTCTGACATCGCCTGTCCCTTTAGCTCTCTCCAAACGTTTGACATGCAAAGCACAGAGGTCAGCCTGACCTACTTTCCATGTCGGGCCTTCTGCTGAACCACAGCGCTCCTCAGCAGGGGGGTTGCAAGGGCGGAGCTGCTTACGCCTCCACTGTTGTCCTGGTGTGTTAAATCACCGCCAGTTGTTAGGAGACACATTCCAGTGTGTGTGCTTGTTTGTAAGGTGTGTAGGAGGCATCCCGCTTACACACACGCACAGGTTTGCGCAGTGGTACGTTATGAAGTGTTCAGTGGGGGTTGCAGGTAGATGCTGTATAGCACTGGGACTGGACCACAGCAGTGAGCTCTGTCTGACTCACTTTGTGTACCTCTTATCACACCTTCTGACCTCTTTCACCTACTTTACGTCATTCTTTAAATGATCAACTTATGCCCCGACTCGATCAAGTCCCACGATTGCCACTGTCAGTGTGATCTTTCTCCCCATGCTGCAGTTGGAATATTGTAAAGGTAGCTTATGTTCATCTCCTTGCATGCCAGCAAATTACCTACAGCCTGTTTCAAAGCACACATGTCTTGTGGAGTGGAAAGTTTGTCTGCCCCAGTATGGAGTGTTTACAGGGCCTGTCCAGAGGAGAAGAGCTTAAGTTTAAAAAGTTCATTGAAAAATAAGGTCCTCACATAGTGGTAGGCCTCAGCTACTTGGCTGTATCAATGATTTAGATCAAGCTGAAGGTCATTAATGGAGAGAGCCAGCTCTCTGTTTTCAGCTGCTTCTGTCTGCCTGGCATCAAGTGACATATATACTCAGACATACAACATTGGTTGGGAAAGAGAAATTATTTTAAGTTCTTAAGTTTGCATCATTCACCACACTACTAAGATGCTCCCCAAGCTCATGTCTATTTTGGACATGTTTTTGGGTTTAAAGGCTGCCTAAATGGAGAGCCTTGTATCAGTTTGTCAACATCCACTATGCATGATCACACTCCGAGCTCACTTTGTTTTATTCATCGGGACTAGTAATGAACTGCGACAAGGCACAGAGTGTGGCTAAAGGGACAGGGCCTTTAATGGTGCTGTTACTGAAGTCTGTAAAGTTATTAAGCTTCATCTCGGACAAGTGAAAAGCCTCTGAGCCTGTGAGCGCACGTTCTCTAGTCATATTTCAATACATTGAATTGGGGTGAGTTGGTCGGTCCCCATGATAAAATCACTATTAATTTAGTCTTAGGATGCACTTGTTTAACTTTTACTGACTCTACAGATTAGCTTTTTGTTGCTACGTTACTGTTGGATAAAAGATAGTTCTGGGCAGTAGCATATCTCATTTAAGAGCTTTCCATTAATGCATTCTAATGTATTTTATGTCAGTGATAAGACTTAATAAAGGCTAAAACTGTTGAAAACCTAGTCAGTTACTTGCTGTTTCTGATAATTGCATTTTCAAGTAACACAAATGATTAATCTATATGATAATCAAATTCAGAATCTAATACCATTGAGTTCAGAAAAGCTGGACATTTGAATATGTCACCTCAAACTCAGACCTTTTGATGTCATTGCTTTCTGGACAATATATAATTAACATTTAATCAATCTCTTTGATTAATCAACAGTAAGATATAGCACACCTTTTTTTGAGAATTTGGGAAACTACTCTCTATGGCTTTTAAAAGTTTATAGTTTCATGTTGAGTCCTTTAAATTTGTTTTCAGGTTTGAGGACATCCTGCTGCTGTATGAATTGTCTGGGATGGTCTATCATTACCCATCTACTTTGCTGTTTGGATTTAGCTTCCTCAGTTCACATTTTTGGATGTTACCACAACAAAACCTTTTGAGTATCATAACATAGTCATTTTGACTATCAAGTCTTAAATTTAACTTCATGAGAGAAAATAACTTCAGTGTCTCTGACCATTTTTTTTATAAATCTTCATACATAAGTCGTTTGTATTGGATCATCATTCAGGTGTTTTTTTCTTCCACCGTGAAAAGCTGTCAATTTTATTTTTTGCAGCCACTTATGCAGAAAAGCAGAATACATACATTCAACACTGAAAGAATAGAGGATGAGACATTAACAAATGTCATGTAACTGTACAGTTGCTGAGGACTTTCGAATGTGATTTAAGTAAGTAATAGCGATGGGTGTCAAAGTTTGGTCTGAGAAGTCAGGTTTTTAGCCTGTGGCAGAAAAAGGGATAGGACTCTGCTTCCCTGATTTAGTTTGTTGCTTATTCCACAACTATAGGGCCAGAAAAGAGTCAAACTCGGACTGAAACTACTGACCAGTGTTAATAGGCTAATTTGTGCAATGGCCGTGCCGAAGTGCATACTTAGGTTGAGGTTAGGGGGTCAGAGGGAGTTGTTCTCTTCACTGCCCTGTGGGTGAGTCTTAAACTTGAAGATGATGTCATAAACAATTTTGGGGGATCAATTGTAACATGAATTATTTGTGATGGGAGGGAGCACCCTGCGGATGTTTTACACCCTTTATTTATAACCTGTGGGGACGATGTTCGATACTGAGAAGATTTTGGGTTGAGTTTTGAGCAGTTAAATCCCCTTCAAGCATAACAGAATAATTATATCTATGTCACCATTTCCCCTTCTGTTTTCTTTTGGAGAACATTGTTGGATTTAGTCTGGATTGCTTTGGCATTTCAGAGTGATTTAAACAGTAAGATTGACAGCATTACAATTTGGCCGTCATTATCATCCATCCTGTGGAATAATTGCCTATACTGTTGAACAAGCATCCCCCATCTTAGCTCTTGGGGGTCTCTTTACCTCCCTCTCTCTCTGTGTATCTATCTTTCTCTTTCTGTGCCTCTCTATTCATCCCCTGCATCCGTTGAACACATCACAGAACCCTACAGCTTTCAGTGTGGCCATCTGTCAATTCCACTACATAAAGTGGAGTTGAGAATCGTGTGCATTCATTGGCTCTTGTAAGCCCTCTGTTGGCCCTCCTCCAGCTAGTTCTGAGACCCTTGCAGTAGCTGGTTAACCCACGACTGGAGCATCTCTTTTTGGTTCAGCCCTTGTGGCTACTTCAGCCCACCTCCAAAATCAGGCAGCTGGATGAACCTGCCTCACCACTCTGAAGTAGCCTGTAACACTGTAATGAGTTAACTTTCAGAATGATCTACATAATTTATTTTGCTGCCCCACCGGAGCTTGCTGGGGGATTAATTAATATCAGGGCCTGATATCAGCAACCATCCCAGTGTGGGATTTCTACTGGCTCCTATTTTTGGCTCCCATGGAATTCAATATCTTTGATCAAAATCCAACAAACCACATTCTGGTTGTACTTACATATGGTTTTCCGGTGGCTACCAGGGTCAAATCTGAACAAAGTTGTATGCCAGGTCTCTAACGATACATAGGAACAAGTTGTATATAATGTTCTCCACAATCGATTACTACTGATCTGTGTTATCAGATTTTTTAAATGTTTTCACTCACTTCACCTCCTTTTTTTTCTCTCTCTCTGTTGTACCTCCACAGAACTCAATACGGCACAATCTGTCATTGAACAAGTGTTTTCTCAAAGTGCCTCGCTCTAAAGATGACCCAGGAAAGGTAAGGCTTATGAAAATTAATTTAGTAGTATAATGAAAGACAAACATGTAATTCTGAAGAAAATATAGCTTCACAGCTGTCAGAATTAACTGTCACATTTTTGTGTGCATCATGAAAGCTCTGCTACATAAGTGTTCTTTTTGAACAGTTGCCAGGACTCTGACAGTCTGAAAATGCATGGCATGCTCTTAATCTATTATGAACCTCCCACCTCCACTGAAGATGTTGGGTGAGGGGGGGTGAAATCAAAGAGTAAAATCAAGGACTTGTAGAAAGGTAGTAGTAACCAAGTAAAAGTCGGGTCCTTTCTTGACTCTGGCAACCCTAACGTTGTTGCTCTTTAGTCTGCTCTGTGTCCTATTTAATTTTTTGTGCAAAAGATGTCCAAACCCTAAATGTTGGTTTGACATTTGGATCACAGTAGAACCACCTTGATTAGCATCTTCAGCCTGATTTATCTTAGTATCTGTTGTGATCTAATAAATTGGGTACCATTGTCCGCTCAGTGGTTATTGAAAAAGGAGCTTCGGCTCCTATATTTAGTTTGGTAGTGTTCATAGGTCTAACCATATGTAACTGTGCTGCCTAACCCAGATTCTATCCTGGCAGTGTCGGACCATACACTACATGTGCTTAGGGAACCGCACAGATAACTGCACAAACACGTTCACAACAACACATGCATGAAGAGCTACGCCTGGCTGTGCAGAGGATGGGGACTGAATGCTAATTTCATGTTTTGCTGTAATCCTCTGATATTGACACTCCTGGGAGCTGCTCCACTAAATACAAAATAATCTATTGGTGTATGGATCCCATTCCAAATGCATGGCCAACATGCTCGCATCCTTAATGTTTAATTTGGAATTTTCCTCACACCCGCCCCCCCAAAGACAACTTCAAAGAGGCACTAGCCTCTCTTGATATGTTGCATCAATATTGTAATGTGGCAGGAATATGAGAACTGCTGGTTGGGTGAGATAGGGGAGTCATGTTGCTCTCAGACAGGATTTCTTTTAGAGATGGTGTCTAGAGATGATAGTAGGTTTTTAACCTACACACAACCTCTCTACCTCTAGAAATTCAGCTTGTGATGGCATCTGTATTACCTATATTTATATTGGCTTGATTTTCCAGGAAGACTGGTGTGCTGTTTTTGTTTGTCCTTTCTGTGTTTACATAAACTGGGGAGCTATATGACATATTTTATACTGGTGTATGAAAAAAGCTGGGTCATTGATGTAAAGCAGTTATCAGGAAAAACCCCTGTCCCCCAAATTCTTTTTACAGCCTTTGCTTCTTGGCTGCAGATAATATTGTGCTATTGTATGTTGTTGCCCCAGACTCCAACCCCCCACACTTAGCTTGCCATTTCTACAGTATATTGCAGTATATGTGTGAATAATTTAATGACTCTTTATCTGATTTTAGTTTTTTCCTGCCATCTCTCTCGGGGATGGTATACGGGTATGCAGCAACAATCCTCCCATGAGGAGTTAACTTAATGTGCTCCCCCTCCTTTTAAAGGAACACCTCTAAGACTAGCTTTGTCTTTGTTACTTTTCATTTTCAAGATATCTGCAGTTGTAGCCCTGCAATTAACCCCTGCATCAAAACACAGAGATGGATCACACTTAGAGGATTTTTTTTATCACCTTTACATATGTTTTCAGTGAAGCCTCTTGCAGAAAATAAAGGTCGTGTAATGAGGCTCCTGCTGCATTTCTCCATAGCTTATATGAAAAAGAAATTTCCCTTTGGTTGATTGTGCTGTGAATTATTCTTCCGGCTGAGGAAAATATTAATTGAAGCATAGCCTAGCACATATTACATTTTAGAATTTTAACCCCTTGGTGAATATAGGCAAACTCTGCCTTTTCAATTTAACAATTGCACCAGTGTTTTAAGTGAGCTATGAAAATAACAGACGTGTTGGCTTTAACAAGAACAGGTCATTGTATATGCAGCAGTTATTGTATAGATACCTGCAATACAGCATGCAAAAATGTTACGGAAATAACATTTATTCTCACTGCTTAGGGAGTGATTTCAAAGTTCCTGATCTCACTTTCTCTTGACAATTGAGATTTTATCAGGGCCTGTATGAATTACTATTATTTATTTATATTTATTTATTTATTATTCGCAGAGCCTTAAGGTAGTAATGTGTAGTGTAAGCTGTTTCTGTTTGGTTGGAGTAGCAACACCATTGAAAAATGAATTAAATGGGGCCGAATGCAAAGCTTAATTATACAGCCTGTTTATGGAATTGGTCACTGCTGCCAGAGAGCCAGTCCAACTGTTTTCTCCTTGATTAGCCCTGCTCCGACACGTTTAGAAGAAAGAAGCATGGCAGGGCCAAGGCTGCCTTCATTCACTCTGAATCAGTACCTGAGGCTGAGGAAGTACAGCTTCAGGAAAGACTAAAAATTTCACAACCAGCAGCTGCCCTCACTAGCCTATCATTTAGGAGCAGCCACAGAGGCAGAGAACAAAAATATTTTGTTAATAACAAATACTACCCATCCTGCACTAGAACTCACTGCTATTAACGAGGAAAAAAGACAGCCTTCAGCATGTATTTTTTTCCAAAGCAGACATACAGCTTTAAGAAGCAATCTGATGTGTTTTCTTAGTTAAACATTAGACATTCTTTTGTGTGCAGGGCTCCTACTGGGCCATCGACACCAACCCAAAAGAAGATGCCTTGCCTACACGGCCAAAGAAGAGGCCAAGGTCTGGAGAGCGGGTAAGTCTGATGATGTGATGAGACAAAAATTTGTCGACATGTGCTGCTGATCTGCTCAAGCTTCTGCCTCGGTCTCCGCTCGGTCCACGATTAATCTGCGGGTCTGGGTATCTACTTCTGTCTCAGTGTTCTATCCTTTTTCCCTCCTTTCTCTCCCACCCCCTTTCAGCTGCGCGTGCATTCAGCACACACACGACACACAGACTCGGTAGGAGTTCATATCCAGACTTTATGCAACTGCCTCTCTGTGCTGCTTCGGTAGCCTGTCATGAAGTTTGGTCCATATTAATAAACTATGCCCCAGGCAGCCATTACATACATTACTTTGTGCTTTTTTTTTTTTTTTAACAAACATCAATTAATACAAAGCTGTGTGCGCCAGCTATTCTGAGCAGGAGCTTTAGTCTTTAATTATGGATGAGGCTCGTCCGGCATTACCCTGTAGCCATAGAGGTTTTAGTGAGCCGTTGAGATTGACCTGGCCTTGGGGCATCCCGGCGTAGCGAACTCATATCTTTTCCTTCCTCACATTGCGGCTGACGAAACGCTATGAGAAAAAGAAGATTCTGTCAGGATGGGAAGGTGGACTCTCTGCAGATGCTAACACACAACGTTGTTTCTACCAAACGCACACATAAACAGAAGCTACAGAAAACCAAACGTTCTGTTAATGTAGTCGCCCTGCAGCATTATAATACAACACTTTTGAATCCATTCAAAAAACTCTCTTCAAAAAGAGTCTCCTTCTGGTCGGAGATTTTACATCCAAGAAGGTGCAGAAAAAATAACTATGTTTTGGTATGCAGCCCTGCCAATAGTTTCATCCAACGCTATCAACGCTATCATGGTCATGTTCTATTCATTTAAGCATTGCATCAAATAACGCTCCGAGTGCAGTGTGTGTTGCAGAACATGTGCAGTCTGCTCCATTTATACCGTGGCCCCAGAAAGCACTCCATTAAGACATTGAAAGTGAGAAATTGTATTTATGTTTATCGTGAATTAAAAATTGTATTGTTGGCAAAAATCCTCTTACAGTAAGCAGTTTTTGGAGACAGGCATGGCAGAGTTATCTCTCACAACTGTGCCGCTATATAACAAGAGGAGGCACTGTGTGTGTGCGTGGGGGGGGGGTTACCCTATGTATTTGGGTGTGAGGTGAGGATGGGGCTGCACGACTCAAAGGTGACCTAAATAAATCTGTTGCTTTGACATATAACAATAGTTGTGTTTTATATTTGTTTCCTTTAGACGGTGATGTTGATTTGTCACAAATTTAAATTAAATTTAATACTTTTAATACTGCAACACGCAGTAGGATTTCATGTATTTAATGAGTGGATAATGTTGTTTTTTTATTAATGTTACTATTTTATTTTTTTTGGTCTGCCTCTACGACCCACCCCCAACCCCAATAGGCTTCTACGCCGTACAGCTTGGAGTCGGAGTCTTTGGGAATGGAGTGTATGATCTCTGGAAGTGCCTCTCCAACGCTGGCAATCAACACTGTGACTAACAAGGTACTATAACCATCCATCCAGCCTCCAGCTCCAACACACACCTGGCTACATGGCTGCACCCTGACCCCACCCACTTCTCCAACCACCTACAGCACTATTCCCCACCGAGAGAGGAGCACTATAGCGGAGGGAAGAGACACAAAAGCACACGCTCATATGCCTAAAGCTTCTCTACTGTGCTACCCACACAAAAATACACAACTATCTGCACTGAAGCACCCTTTTCCTCTACAACAACAGGCTCTTGTTATGGCATTATGATGTTCACACTGATACTAAGCATGTTGCAACGTAAGGGACCTTAAAGTCCCCTGCAGACGTGCAATAGGAAACACGACACTCTGCATTGGGTGACTGTATTTGAACCTTTAGTGGAGGTTGACGCCCAGGGTCGTGTGTTTGTGGCCTCATTACAGGTGACCACCCCTGTTGCTACTGCTGTCCACTCTTTATTCCTTTTTCAATTTGAGTAAAAGCTTTGAAACATTTGAACATCACAGAGCAAAGCTGCAGGGATTGCTCGCTGTTAGCTCTGAGCATGCCACTCACTCTGAAATTTTAAATAAGCTTTTTAACCTTAAGCACTCATCCTGTTAGCCCATTGGGGCCAGCTCTCAGGTGTACGTTTAAAAAGCCTACAAGAGTAGTGTATTTGTATGCTGCAAGCATTACTTAAAACTGTTCAAACAGGAAACGTGTAAAATATGGACGGAATTCCAGGGTAGCTCAAAAATATAGGGGGCGTTATATTACTGAAGTATTCCTCGTCTGCTACTCACTTTGCCCATTGTTGTAGTTGTCTTTGTGTGTAAATATGGCTACCGTTAGCTCTGGAGCTACTGCCTCACACTCCCTGGACCTTATGCTTATTAGGACTGGACACAACATCCAAGACTGGCAGAGCATATTTTGACGCCAAGTGATTAATACAGTAGCAGCTCAGATAAAAAAAAAATTGACTTTTGATTTGAAAACTCAGTGATCGGGGACATCAGAGAGGTGAAACGGCAGAGGAGAGGGAGCGATTCGGGCATCAGCAGTAAAAATGCTGTGTTCACAGCTCACTCTGTGAAATGAAACTTTATTATTGAAGAGGTAATTGTGGACAAACCAAGTTTGTATTGGTTGTGTTTACTTCATTTACTGTATGTCTCATTTTCTGATGATTTAGCATGGCATTTAAGCTTGTCTTACTTAGCTTTATAAAAAGGACTAACTTGAATTCAAAAGATGTATTGTTATTTGTCTGTTTAATGAGGAAAAAGTGTTGCTTATCTTATAAGCCCTTTCTAGAATGCTGCCACAAAAACCCTCCTTTTTGTTCATTTAGACTGGAAAAGAAAGAAAGATGACATAAGGATGCCCAGAGTGTTGTTTTTTGGATAACATGTCACTCTTTCTCAAACAAAAGAGGTGAACCACAACACAGCAGGAAGGATGTCCAATGTGACCTTTAAAACATGCATGTCATAACTACAACTAGCCTCTTTTTTAGATCTCCTGGTTGTGGGTTCCCAACAGGCGTCAATCCACTGTCGTTACTACTCCGCTGATAGCTCAGATGCTGAACAACTGACAACTGACAACCACCCACCAATTTTTGCTTCATAAATTTTAGGCAGCCTGAATGGCAAACTGACTTTTCACATTGCTTTAGCAGACAGATTCACAGGTTAAGTGTGGAGACAGTTGATACTTTTTCCTTTATAATTTCTATATAGAAACCATTGCTGCTGCTCCACTGGCAGTGACAGCATAATGAGGCCCTAATGAAAAGAGCTGAGTCTGGACTCCTGCCACCAAAAAGCTCTTGTCAAATAACTTAGAAGAACAATAAGCAGGAAATATGACTACTGTGCAATTGTGCTGCCATTGAAAAGATTTGTCTCCATTTTTGTTCACTTGATTGTGACAAATAAAAAGTAAGTGTTAGTGTGAACAGAAGACAGTGTGATAGCAACACATCAGAGGCCCTAACTCCTCGGAGAGAGCTTGTTTCTCACCGTCTTTGACTGTAAACACATGAGAAGCCACGCCTCTTTTGGTACAGTATACCAAGCCACAGGAATTCCCTCTCAGTTTTCTTCACTCCCTCCCTTTCTATTCCAGTCTTTCTCATTCCCGCCTTCACAGATAAACCAATTGCAGACGATGGTCAGACAACTACTGAACCAGAAAGAATCTATTTATCTTTTGTATCTGTCATTCCTCATGCACAGACGGACATACATGCTCGACACTCCCCCAGGTAGACTGTGCTCTGAGGTGGCCCTTAAAATGAGCCTGACTCTATGAAACTCTGAAACAGAGGTTTGATGAAGAAGGGAAAGAGGGGAAAATATGTTGAATGTTGTTGAAAATGTGTTTGCCAATGAATAGCTTGGCTTTTTTCCCCTCGTCTTTTTCTCTCTCACGTCTCTTCCTCTCCCCGTCTATTCAACCCTGCATGCAGGAGGAGAGCTGAACACTAACTTGCATTGTAGGAGACACCTGGGCCAACCTTGCTTTGATTTCATAATCCATGTCTCATGCTCCAGATTATGCACCCATGTTAAAGACACCCCAGGCTTTTTACTTAATTCACTGCTAAGAATAGCCCTCTGACTCGCTTGCCTCCTAGCTAACACCTCAGAGCTGCTCCTGCCTGTACGAGCATGCCCGCATCTGTCTCCTTGTTTTCATGTGTGTTATCTTACCTTTGTGCTCATCTGGCGCTCTAGAAATGGATATGTGCTGGTTTCTATGTATGTGGGTATGATGTTACTGGGTGTTCGTCTGTGAGAATACATGCTTGAGTATTCGTCCTAACTCAGGGTACTCTGGGGTTTGTGTTAACCGCAAAACAATGAGGTTTTGAAATCGTCACACTTTTTGGGTGGGTGGAATAAAAATAACAAGCGTTGGGAGGCTTAAAGGCTGTTTCATGACTTCATAACTCATAACATTTATACTTCTGTGGCACACTGTTTTTGATTAGCATTACATGGCTGATCTTGTGGATGTGCTTAAGCCCTCAGCCTTAGCTACTCATTGAGTTCCCCTTCAAGTTAATGAACACTGGAGCCAAGCCCACACTGAATGGAAGAAGGCAAGAATTGCCTAATGAGTTTCTCTTGCAACCACCTATTCTCCTCTCTCCTCTTCCATGTACTGTTTAGCATTGGACTCAGCATTGTGCTAATGTTGTTTTTTTAATCACAGAATCTCTATCTCGTTCGACAAGCTCAGGAACCAAGCTCCATATTAAGATCAGTGAGATCAAAGAAGGCAGTCAGAGTTACCTGTGATGCCTTGCCTCCTTTTGGCCTCAGCAGAAAGACAAGCGGCTTCAGTCCGCTGCTTCTGCTGCTGAGAGGCAGGGCTGGGCCAGTCTGCCTGCCTGAAGGCTGCTTCCACTGCACTGCTGTCTCATTGTGCTGAGCACAGAGCCCACTCTGTTCCACTCCCAGTGATGAGCAGAAGCCACCATGTTACACATAGGCATTTACTGACATACACACACACACACACACAGCAATCTTAGATTGCTTTGCCCTCTTCCACAGCAAAACCATCATACATTATTGCCATTCCTTCTCACAATACCAAACTCAACACACGGCCTATTCTGTGGGTATCATTTATTTTATTATTTATATAATTCTTCTTACACTCGTCCTAATTGTCTGACGGAGCACTTTATTTGAGGAGGTCGGAGGACTAAACCTCGTTAGACGATTATTAAGATTGTCATCCTGAAGTGGTTTGTCTAGTTGTGCTGCTATATCGAAAGCTCAGTGTCTCGGCTTCACTAAAATCCTTTGTTAGCTGTCCTTAACGGATTTGTGCTTGGTGAGCAGATGTGGCCGACATCGTCAGTAGTGTGACCTTTACTTATGGGGATGTCTCTGCTGTCACCAGACCCCTTTACACTTTCAGCTGGATCCCCTCAGTGACTGCAGTGGGTGTTGAGCAGCAGCCTGTATTTCTCACACACTTTCCAATAAACAAAGTGGCCAGCTATGTTGACATGTTATTGCATGCAGCTCATGCACACTGAGGCTTTGTGTTTCCTTTCTAAATGACATGGTTTAACTACAGACCAACATTAACTTTCATACCCATTATCTCAGAGGCATGCCTACACTCTTCACCATGAGCTAGAGGGGAGATGACAGTGGCAATACCAGTATGTGTGAGTGAATACGCTAATTTACTTAAGCATGTGTTTCAGGTGGCGTTATACAACACAGACCAGGAAGGGAGCGATAGTCCAAGAAGCAGCCTTAACAACAGCCTGTCTGATCAGAGTTTGGCATCTGTCAATCTCAACAGTGTGGGCAGCGTGCACAGCTACACCCCGGTAAGTAACAACTCTCTACTGATGGGTACATTTTAGAGGTTTTAACTATCTTAAATTATTGATGGCATCTGAAAATGACCTGTGGACGACATGAACATAAAATACTTGAACACCCTGTTTACGCACTGCACTGACCTTGATGTTAAGCCACTGACCATGATTCTTTAAGTCCCCAGTTTGAGTCTGACTCACATGCATTCAGTCTTTTTTCCCTTCATTTCTTCCCATGTTTTTGTGTACACTATCTAGCAGAAATGAGTAAGTAAGTCCCAGTCTGAAATACCAGAGGATATGGTCTGATCCAAAGCTGTGGATGGACATGAATACATTTAAACACAAAAAAACGCTTCCACTGGCAGCAGCATGAAGCACCATTAATGAACAAACCGCTGCAGTCATAAAATAGTCGTGATAATTGTGTTTTCCATGCTAGTCATGTCAATCTGTTAAAAGTGTAGTCCCTTTAATCAAAATAACAAGCAGTGATTAATCACAATTAAATGCTGTTTATCATACAGCTATTTACTTTGGGTTCAGTATAACAAATTCATGTCAGATTGTTTTTTTTATATATACCTCACAAAACGTTTTCCTTACCACAACATCGATAATGATTTGCAGACTTAATTAGCAGACAACCACATAAAATACAGTTACAAAGAGTTGTCTGCCATTAAGTGAACGTAAACAGTTTACTTTAAATCGTTTTTTAGTAAATCTCAAGGCACAAACCAACAGCTCTGCTTTCTTTGCCTTATACCTGGCGAACAGTTCATGAACTTTGAAGACAGCAGTTTCTCTTGAATGAGGCTGGTATGACTGGTCGCCTGAGCAGATCTCGATGATGCATTGAAGCCGCTGGTCCTCAATAATTCTTTTGGGGCTGTTGTCTGTGACGATTGCATCGTTAGCTTAGTTGTTCATTAATATTACTGTGCTCTCAGACTTGACCCGGCTGCACTTAGTGGGATGTTCACCCCATGTTCGTGTCTCAATACAACTCTGATTTCATCTAAACTTCCATCTGGAAGTTTTTAAACATATCATTTACCATGCACCACACCAGGGGCTGTTCCTTCATTCACTATGCTTGCTAGTGTCTGCCTCAAAGTCAGTAATACACTCAGGTGAAAATTTGTGTTTGAAGTTTAGTGGGAAAATGCACCACGGGGAGGGTACAATCATTTCAACAAGCTAGAACACATACACAATTCGGACCAGACTTACTTACGCTGTAATCCTTAAAAATAAGAGCACTTAAAACACTTACCCATTATCGTTTTAAAACTTTAGGAAAAAAATTGAATCGGCAAAAATCATTATCAGCCAGTCAGACTATATAAAAATGAGTGAAATGAAAATGAAAATTGCAATCGGTGAACCTCTAGCTGGTACAAATAAGTGACCTTGTTGTCTTTCTACAAATTTGCTGTGTCCTGCTGCTTATTGTGAAAAGGTGAAAGATGCTGCTGATAATCCTGATTGTTGATGTTGAAACTCATGCATGTCATTTAGTAGAATAATGATATTAAGATATTTATAAAAATTATGATTTTTTTTCTATAGTACAACCTGCAAACGTGATGACCAAATGATAGATTTTCATTTTATTCATATTTTTCAAACTGTGGGGTAGGTGTAGTCACAAAATGAATGAAAATAAAACACAGCTAAGCTTAGAAAATGCAATATAGCCCATATTTCATCTGATCCAGAAGCCCTAGGAGACTTTGTTCAGACGAGCTCAGCCGTAAACAGCAATAGACTGAGGTCCGGGGTGGACATGCGCTGGAGTACAACATCAAAAAGGGGTTATAGAAACAGAGAGAAATGTGCACGCTTCTCGAAGACAAAGAAAAGTGTTTCTTCTGATGTCCTCCCACCAGAGATGCCCCCTCTTTGGTGTGGTCCTACCACATCCTCGAGTGCTCCCTGCTCCAGGCCCTGGGCATCGATCTACTCAGCCTGATGGATCTGCTCTCTCTCTGTTTTTCTGTCTCTGTCTTTTTATGCTTTTCTCTCCATCTCTCTTAGCAGAAGCAGCAGCTCGCACTAAATTCTCTGACTTGACTATCACCTCATTACTCTTACCCATACTGGGAGCAATGCATTTCAGCATCTTGGAACAGGGAGGAGGTTATGATTAAAACTGGACATGACCTTGGACATCTCTTCTTTTCCTGCTTTGGGATCTAGCAACGGTTTTTGCATCTTTGCTTGTGCAATGGGGAATATTGTAGACACACTCATAGCTAGAGGGGAACAATGTTATCTGCCTTGCACCCAGGGCCTGTGCATTACACTGAGTGCACACACACCCACATGGATTAAGTGGTTGCTTATTTGAACAATATATTAATACTGATTTTTTTTAAAAATACATTCAGTTTCAGCCCTGACACCTGAGTATTTGGTTTGGGTCCATTCAAGATAGTCTCTTAACAATATGTGAAGCGAGATCCTGACCTACATTGTTGTGGCTATTTACATGTGGTGTTGACTGACACATTTGCAGAAACACGATTTTAATGTGCCCCCTCGGAGGAATCAAAGAATCCTCACACTTGACTGCACGTAAACCTATTCTTTTTTGTAATGTAATAATAACTAGCATCTGTATTAGAATCCTGCAATCTGTGGAATTGACAACCACTTTAATCTGTCAAAGATTATATTTGAACGTACTACTATTATTATTTTGCTTTTTCTCATGAATCGTAAACGTTCTTTATCCCTTCATCTCCACAGGTGACCAGTCACCCAGAGCCTGTCTCCCAGTCTATGAGCCTCCAGCAGCCCCCCCAGTCCCAGTACAACATGCCCGACCGGGATAAGCAGCTCCTGTTCTCTGAATTTGAAGATCTCAGTGCCTCTTTCCGCAGCCTTTACAAGTCTGTTTTTGAGCAGTCCTTTAGCCAACAAGGTCAGTGACCTCACTGGAGAATCAACTGGAAACCTTAAAAGAGTGCTTAAATTTAATTTATAGAGTAACAGCACGATCTCTCTGAATGATTTTCCTACTGAGGATTTGTTCATAGCAGCTACAGTAATAGAGAGTCTTACGCAGTAATTACGTGTTAAAGCCTGACCAGCATTTAGTGCAAATCTATACCATAATATATTATAGTGTGTTTGTGGTCTTTTGCCAGAGAAATGTGGAAAGACCTCTTTTGCACAGGCAGTGTGAAAATCCATGTGTTAAATAATTCATTAAAGGATGGAAACAGACACTATTGCATGTATTTGATGGCTAATCTGAATTAATACCATACACTGTCTTCCTGCAGAGTGTTTTTCAAATTACAACAAAGTTTCCAGAGTCTTGACATTTTTTAGATATTTTCTCAAGTAAGCTGTATTTCATCAGCAGAGGGGATGAGGGAACAGGCAGCACGAGTCCTCAGTTCATCTGCAGGATTTGAGCCTCATTTGTCTTAATACTGGGGAATCTGTATGATCTTATATGTACAGTTGGAGACAGAGCACAGCTTTCTCAAAGCTGGTGGGTTCCTGCAGAAGATAATGCATTTTTATCTTTATCTATCTAATCTGATTGACGGATAAACAAGCTCTCTGAGTATAACTTACTTTCACAAATCAACTGTATTTCATACATAGTATTTATTTTTTAAAGAGCTCCCCTCGTTTAATCCATCATCTATGTTTAATTTGTTGAAAATCGCTACTTGTTTCTGCAAATAAAAAAGGAATATCTTAGTCAGACAAGCGCTAGTTACATTGAAAACTGTAAATAAATCAAGCGAGAGGATTTCACACTGCTGCTGCAGACAGTGAGCTAATTCACCAGCTTTGATAATAGGTAATGAACTTGCATCATTATTGTGGTGCGCCATTAAATGCTTTCTGTACTTCCCTGGTTGGACAATGGGCTTTCTCTGCCGATAAGAGATGCACCTTTGTCACCCCTACAGTGAGTGTTTTGTGCCGATTGTGGAGGTACTGGGCCAGACTCGGCTCTTAAAGCACTCTACGGAAATAGGTTTTCCGTGCCAATGCTGTGGATGACGGGGCCTCTTAAGACCAATCCCTGCCACTCAGATGATTGCAGCCAGGTGTGCAGATATTCATGCTCCAGTCATTTTAGCCGTGTAGCCGCACAATGCATCTGTCAAGTCGATCCAGTACTGTTTGGTAGAAGAGACCAGGCAACAACAGCTCCGGCTTGTGAACCATAGGGACCAATAATGTTGAGTCATTCACTAATACAGCAATATGACAGCTGGTCCTTCTTAAGTGAGGAACTACTTAAAGGTTGGAGGCAAAAATCTCATTATTTTAAGACATTCCTATACAAGGCAACAGTGATTTTACGACTGAAGATTCTGGCTTTCTTTGTTCTTCAACGACAGGTGTTCTCATGTCATGCTATCGGAACCCTCTGAAACCATTTCTGACATTAAAGGTGGAATTAATTGTCTCTATTCAACAGCAAGGGCTTCAATTAAAGAGATATTCATCATGAATGAATATGATGAATTCAGTTATGTTTCGATATGATCTAAGAGCTGGAAGTAACCTCAGTTCTTTATTTCTGTAATAGCAAACCTTTAAATGTGTTACATTTTCAATTGAGAAGCTGAAACATATGATGGCATTTTGCTTGAAAAACAATTATTTGATTGACAGAAGATTTAATCTGCAATTGTTTTAATGATCAAATAATCTAAACCAATTGCTTGTTCTAGCTTCTTCAGGTTATTTTCTGTTTTTCTGTTCTTATATGATTTTATATTACTATTTGAAAATTATTGACCAAGAAATTAACAACATTCTTAAAAAGACTTTGAGGTTTTAAAAAATGTATGATACGCTTTTTCTTTTTCTTTTTTCCACAATTTTCTTTTCAAATTAAACTGTAAAATAAATGATTGAAACGGATTTACAGAACTACCACTGATCAAATGTTTCAAATCTTTATCTCTTTTTTTCAGGAACATTCTAAGCCTTATGTTTTGATTTCTTCCTCAGGTCTGATGGGCATACCATCAGATTCCTCCCAGCAGACCCACACCTCCTGCTCCTATCAGCACTCCACCAGTGGCACCATTAGCACTCAGAACAGCATGTCCAACAACCACCCCAACAGCCACTCCACCAACAGTGGCCAGGTGCCGCTGTCCCATCCTGCCCAAGCCCACTCTGGCCATGGCTCACCCCACACACAGCACCTCCCGCAGCATTGCGGCCCCCACAACCAACACACCCAGCACAGTCAGCACCAACAGAACCCCCAGCACGTTGCACACTCCCTGCACGGGCAGCACCCATCCCACGGCCAGCACCCACAGCAACACACGCCACATCCATCACAACACACGCAGCACAGCCAGCACCCTTCTCAGCACGGACAGCAGCATCAGAGCCTCTCCCACCAGCCCCATCCTACCCAGCAACAGATGGCCTGCAACACAGGTAAGACCGTCTGCCGCCGTCACCCTCTAGAACCAGGGTCTCCATGCCGCTTTCTCCTCATCGCACAAACGCATCCTCCAGAGACGGATAGGGTTTAATGTCAGTCCTCATGTTATACCATAAAGCACAGAGAAAAAGCTGTTAGTGCTACATTAAATCATCATCTGCTAAATCTTCTGTGTTGTGGTGAGAACAAAGCAATGCTGCAACCAGAGTCCTCAGCAGTGTTATGGAGTCGACTGGCTCCTCCTAGTGGCAGCAACCTGGAATAACTCCTGATCCAGAACTCTGTACGGCCATAATGTATCATTCACTCAGCATCACAAGACTGCTGAGTTGTGAAATGTGATGATAATGAACGGCATATCTAGATTAATTATTGAAGTTACAATTACAGCAATGATAATTTTTTTGTTCGGAAATGTTGTACTTGTCCTAGGAGTGAACTTTGTGTTGGAAACAAAATGACCAGTATGTCTCAAGTCTTTCGTCTTATTATGTTACAGATAGTATCCTTTGTGTGTTGCAGGTTTACTGTCTGACTGGTACCCAAATCTGGATGCACTGAAAGAAAGCTGTCGTATTGCTAGCAGCTATAACTGGGCTGATGTTGACCTTTCACCTTTCCAAGGTGCAGTTTGGGCACTACCAATAGCTGTTACTGCTTTTACAAATATTAAACAAATAAATATGATTTTGTGTCAGATGCATTTGTTGAGGATGGAGATTTTTTAGAAGCAAGATGTGTAAAGTGAGGAGCTACTGGCAAAGTGCTGCCCTAGCTTTTGATTGAGTGCTGAAATGTGGACTTTGGAGTTGATTATGAATTTAATTAAAGTGAGCTCTTCAATTAAATAACTCTGCCTTCAAGTTTAATTACCAAAACACTGAGCTCAGCAGGTCAGTTTATCCAATTACAGGCTAGGTTTGCAAGGTAGGATGTTTTTTAATTATCACCCGTGAAGGTTACTGACATAATGAATCCATATTGAAACCAAAGTTGGTGCTTCATGTTTGTAAATTAGTTTATCATTTAATAAATTTATATCTTTGGACATTTTATCGTCTCAAAGCTATCTTGGTGGTGACCCCATCCCTAGCTCTGATAGTCACTCTGGTATTTCTGTCTTTTTCAGGATTAAGAGAGAGTATGAGACAAGCCGAATTGAACAACTGGTCCCTGGAACCCACTCAGATCGCAGACCTCTGCTCGTCTATCAATCAGTTTTTTGCCCGCACTGGTGTCATTCAGCCACAGGGGGCAGTACAACCCGCTGTTTGTCACGGCTCCATGCATCCCAACAAACCCAGTCAGCACCTCAACACAGGTTAAACACTCTCTTGTACTCTGTGACCTTGTCTGAGCTCTGTGACCTTGTCTGACTCAAAGTCTTATCCAATGTGTCTAGTTCTAGGATGAGCTTTTGTTTGACTTTTGCAAGAACCTTTAACAATATTGTAAGTAACGGAAGAGAAATAATCTACATCATATATATGTTTTTGTGTGTTTGTACACAAATATGTTGTTATTTTTTTTCATTGATTTATTTTTCAAAGTTTGAGACACATTTTGTGCAGCTGCTTTTTTTTTTTTCCCTCCAAACCTTGAGTTTACTCCCTCATATGTATCAGCTCTGATCACTCAGACTCACGCTTCAAGTCACCAGTGAATGGACCCCACATCATAGCTGACAATAATTTAAACACTAGTGTCAGCCGTGTAAATAGAAGTATATACCCTTGTTGGATTTCCTCTCAACAGGTACCTTGCCAGGTTTAAAGAAAAACTTTGCTTTGTTTCTCTCAATAGGAAATCTCTACATGGACTCCAGACAGAGCATGTCCATGATGGGTCCTCCAGGATATCCCCACATGCCCCCCATGAGCAGCACAGGTCCCACAATGACAGGTCATCAGAAGCAACATGATTTGAGTCATGAGTTCTAACCACTCAGAAATCTATAAGCTGTTTCTAATCGCTCTCTTCTTTCCCTTCAGGACACCATGCACAGATGAACCAGCAGCACATGATACCTACTAGAAGCTTCCAGATGCATCGCATGCAAGCAGATGACATCCAGGATGATTTTGATTGGGACTCTATCGTCTAGCCCCCAGACCTCCTTTTGCAAATGAAAGGGAGCGAGGAGTTGGAAGCTTGAGGAAGCCAGGCTGAGCTGAAAGGCCACAGGTGGAGAAGGAGCAGGAAGAGGAGGAACAAGATAAGACCACTGTGGGTGCGATGCAGAAGAACATTTAACAAGCTTTGGAAAAAGACAGACTTCAGAGTCCTGACATTTTTACAAACAGAAAAACGTAACCAGAAAATGTTACTTTGAAGACAATCGTATTTAGTGGGACACATTCAAGTGATTGCTTATGTGCTTGTCTCAGGACAAGTAGAACACATTCAAGTCTAAGACACATGCTCCTCAGCGCCTCAGCCACCCCTCTCCCCTAGCCAGCAACCTTCCAAAGGCCCCTCCTCCCGACCCCCTGCTCCGTAACTGTTATGTGATTTGAGCGATGTGTTCAGCTTGTAATTCTTCTCGTGTTGACATCGGCCTCAGCTGCCTCTCGGATGAATTTATCTCTCATCTGTCATCTATCGTTCTCTCTGGAAAAATTATTTCGTTTTATTTTACCGTTTAAAGGAACACAGGCCGTCTCTGTGCGTAATGTGATGGTGCTAGTTGGTCACTATTGGGAGAAAGTGGGCCCCACATTTGGCTGAACCGTTGGTAGCGTAACGTTTACAAAACGTGAGGTTTTGAACAGGGTGTTAAATGTTTAAGCAGACTTGAAATTAAATAAACCAAGATAAAAAGTGAAAAAGGTCCCAGAAAGTGTGATCTGTTTTTGTTTTAGCCAACCAATGTGATCAGGCTCACTGCATCAGACTAGTCTGGGGACGCAGTGACTTTTTCTTCTGTTTTTTTTTGGTTCTATGTTCTTAGACAAGTGAGTATGATGAGTGAGATGAAAGGGAAAGTCCAACACATTTAGTCTTTTTAAATCATTTTACCTGTTTAATCTGATTGTGTGGCATAAATAATTGCTTCACAAATCAATAGTCGTAACATTATGGACTTATCAAATTCATCCGTTCAGACTGGCTCTTAACGGTAAAATATATCAGTTTCTGATAGTCTATTGATCATTGAACAGTCCTTCATCTGTGAGGATAAACCTGCTTTTCTTCATATATTTAAACTTGGTTTGAGTAATTTAAACTCGAGGCAGCAACAAATCCAACATTAAGAGGGTGAGTAATGGACTCACCATCGAGAAACATAACGGACATATAAAATATATTTAAATACAAAAGTAACAAGAATCCCATCCTGCCTTTGAAGACATGAAAATCTCACTGCCTTCATAGTTTGATTAATGATCAATAGGTTTATCATTAGATGTTGGACTTTCCATTTGCAAAGGGCAAAAAAAAAAAAATCATTCTGTTCAGTGTAGCTTATGGCGTTTAAATTAGGTTAGTAAATTAGTCTTTTTCTTAAATTGTCTGTCTTGTGAGAGTTTGATGGCGTTAGTTTTTGCAATTATACAATCAGAGCAGAATGAGAAATGGAATCGCTACATGAGGTGTGTGCGTGTGTGTGTGTGTGCGTGTGTGTGTGTCTTTTGGTTTGGTCATAACTTTAGGGCTGTGATCGATTGCTGCAATTCTTAGTTAGGCCATCTATGAGCAGAAAGGCAGATGCACTCTTTTTGAGACATGCGTGTTTTGTGGGAAGGGTTTCTCAAGCACAGAACAGGGAGATAAGCGGATCTGCAAGCCCATCCTATAAACAGCGGTTCCTCAATCAGACGGGTGCTTTAAAAAATAATGTTATTTGCACATATAGACCGTAAATTGATGGGAACTAATTTTTAAGGATGCAGAGCACCTCGTGGATTTCAACAGGTCCTCATCTAGTATGTCGTTTATTCACTCGCCGACTGTCTGACCCCTTCAGGTCGTCGTGACAACAGCATCAGATCCCTTCTGCAGCACTTCTAAGCTGTGTACAATTGACACTTTGCATCAATAATAATGTGTCTTTGTTTAAAGGAGTAGTTCAACATTCTGGGGGATAGACATATTTTCTTTCTCGGCAAATAGATTTTTTTATCAATCATGTTAGTATTGTTAATATGAAGCTGTAGCTTGCAGCTGGTTAGCATGAAGTTTAAAAACAGGGCAGCAGTTAGCCTGGCTGTGAAGTAAAGTAACAAAATCGGCCTGGAAGCAGCTCTAAAGGTCATTAATCAACAATCTCGTAGGTTTATCCATATAAAACCTTGATTTAGAAAACAGGGTTATTTGTGTTAAAGGGGTTTTGGGTTGGCTAGGTCGAGTAATCAATTCCTGGATATTTAAGCTCATAGTAAACCTTAGAAGTGTTGGAAGGTGGATTTTGTTACCATGAGGTAAAGCCTGGAGAGCTTTTATCCCTGTTTTTAGTCTTGTGGACACTAGTGCTCTATTTACCCTACAGACACTGTAGTTATATTGATCCTCTCGTCTAAGTGTCGGTAAGAAAGCTAACATGTCTAGAACCTAATGTCAAACTGCTCCTTTAAGATACTTCACAGACAAGGGACTCCTATAGACACAGTACGTTTGATTTTATATTTGGGAGACAATCAGATTATTTTTATGAAATGCATCATATCTTTTTTTATTGTGAGAAAAAGCACTTTTGGGTGTCACGCGGTTGTTTAATTAGATGGCATTAGCCCACGTTTGTACATTTGAACATGTGTAAGTAGAAGCAGCCCAGTTTTATAGGTTTGTAGGTCCGCTGTTAAACTGTGCATATGAAGTCAACTGATGTACAGCCATTTATTATTTTTCTTTTCATCAGTGTTTCGCTTTCCTGCTAGTCATACCTGTCCACTCCTGCTTCTCTCTACTGTGTTCTGTCTCTTTGTCTGTGAGGTTTCAGTCGTACGGCGAGGAAAGCCTTGCTTGTAGATCTAGTCTATGCGTTTTTAAAGATTTGTTAGAATACCAGAATTTCTTTCAAAGCGCTTAGAGCAGAAGTTTAGTCAGTGGAGTGACCAGAATCTGGACTGTTTTAGGTGAGAGTGGGCCGAAGCACTGCAGCCTGAGTTTAGAGAAGAAAGGAGCATGGGTATGTGTTCATCAGGACTCTATGGGCGTTTGACAGAGAGCACCCTGTGAGTCCTGTGATTGGCGTGAGGCTGACGTGTGTTTCAGCTCTTCCAGGTGAAGGTTGCAAACACACTCAGAAATCATTCAAATTTGAACTTAAAGATGTGTCTAAATCGCAATCACAAATTTATCTGTATGTGTGAGTGTGTGTGTGTGTGTGTGTTGGCTTGTGTGATTTTTCAAGTCTTTTTTTCAAAAGACAGATTAAGTTTTTAAATTCCGGTAGACATGTACGTGCCAGAGAGATTACTATCAGTGGGGGGAAAAAAAGAAAAGATGAAAAAACTCTTGTTACAGCGTGGGAGAGAACTGCCAACAAGTACTGCTGACTGGGGCCTATTTTATTCAGTGCTGGTGTGTTGTTGTGCTTGTACATATGTGTCTTTTCAATCATCCCTTCTTTCCTCCTGGGGACGGGGTGTAAAGGCAGGGGTGGGTCTTATTCACAAAAGAGAGGAAGCAAAAGAATAGAGTATTTTGTTATTGTCCAATCAGAGGGTGACAGTATGTATATATCTATATTGTATATATGTGATGAAAACGCGTTGGCTTTTTGTGTGACACTACCTTTTACCTGTACTATGGTTCTACATTCAGTGTTTCAGTGTTGATAATATATATTTGGTTTGTGTTTTATTTGTGTTTTTGTTTTTTTTTGATTTTGTCTTTGTCATTTCTTGTATTTTATTTTTTCCTCCTATTTGTCCTATTTTTTGTTTATTGCACGGTTTATTACTTTTGTTGTCCAGCGAGGTGACACAGCTACTCTTTGTATTTGTTTAGTGCTGTAAAATAACTCGAGTGTTATTAGAATTGTCAATACCACCGCCCACCCCACCCCCTTCCCCAATATGCATGAATGGCACTTAAAGAAATAAAATATGGTAACTTCACTGTGGATTAATGTGCTGTTTGAGATTTTTTCTTGATGAAATTCCTCTATGATCAGTAAATGTAGGACCCAAAACCAGATTGTCTGGTCTTCGTTTTAAATAAAGATCTCTCATAATATATCAGGAACACCTTTGAATAACAAAAGACAGAAAACTTCTTACAGTAAATATGAATCAGCAATATGAACCTCATGAGACCCAGACATTTTCTTTTTTATATGGGATTAGTGGGTCCTAATTATAAAACCTAAATATTGTCTTTGAATTGGAAAAAACATATTTATTCATATGGGGACTGTGTATCTATTCTACACAGGAAAGTAATCATCAGAATCTTTTCTTGGAGCCTTTTGTTTCTTCCATGAAAAGATATTAAAAATACTGCAAAAAACTGAAGTGTGTTCACATATGCACTGCATATCAAAAAATTCTAGCACATTTTTTCTTTAGTTAAGACCCGAAGTCCAAACACTGAAAAAGGTCTGGATGTGGAGTGAGAGGAACACATTTTCTCCATTCCTCTGTTTTCATGAGTGACTAAAAAGCCTCAACTCCTAACCTTGGCTCAATAATGTTCTTACTAATTGTACCATTACCAGTCTAGAGCAGTGAAGAAATTAACATATTTTGTTGCTGAAATTCTGAGTTTCTCCCTTTTCAAGCCTTATTATTGACGATCACCATAAAAGATCTTCACTGGCATTGCCACCATCTTGCCTTCAAACTAATCAGTATTTAATTTCTACTGATGGTACTAGGTGGCAGCCACAATAGTCCAGAAGTGAGGACATCAAGTCAAAGTTTTGCAGAATAATTTGCAGGGAGGGAAAAATAACAAGTCCTTATTTGAGACTGCAGGCTCTCAGGAGATTAAAAATAAACAAGGCATGAACGTTCTGATTGAAAGGCTTCTGTCCCAACCCTGATCATTGGCTTACACAGCTTTTTAATATGCACAGCTTCATACTAAATGTGAAAAATTACATATTTTAAATTCAAAAATGATAAAATAGAGTAAAGTGATACTTCTTGTCTATTCAGACAATCTTTGCTTTAGATTTTGATTAAATAAAAAAATAAAATAAAAAAAAGAACACATCAAGCCAAAACAAAAAGCAGCTGCTTTTTTTTTCATGTTTGTCAGAATATCATGAAGCCGTCTATCGTTCCGCTGTAATTACAGTTTATTTTTTTTAGGCATTTTATTTTGTGTTGTTTGACAGTTGATCTAAGATAAGAAATCACTTGTGTGTAATCTGTAGATGTTTGTGAGCTCGCACAGTAGGATTCTCATTTTACCCGTCTTGCGCGTGAAGCACCCTCCTAGTATATCCATATGGTTTGTCACTTGACAACATGCGTCTATGGTGACACCCTCCACGTGTGCTTCACCCCTGTGGGATACTACACATGTCCTCCTTCACAGTTGGGGCACCACTCTGGGTACTGTCATTTGATTCCAATGCAAGACGGACAGCATGTTCAAAGCTCCATCTCTGCTCCTGCTGGCCCTGATCCTACATGTCCAGCTTTGCTCATCAGCACCCATACGTAAGGCATGCATTTTATTCTAAAACTCCAGTAATAGATTTGTTATTAATCGACTATTAAGAAATGAGTACCAGGATGAACTGTTGTAAAATGAATGCAAAGCCGCGGATATTTATTTTCATGTGTGCAGCATATGGACTGTCAATTAAATCGGTTTTATAAAGTGAACTCGTTTTGATATGCATAATAGACGGCGAGTCAGCAAAACCTCCGACAGAAAGGCAAATATTTTGTTTTCCAGCTGAATAATAAGAAGTGTGCTTTCATTTTTAAAGCTGTCCTCAGACACACATGTAACTGGTTCCTGAGGGCGTTGGAAGCGAGTAAATGTTTCTCAAAATCCCGCAATGACCTGTTCAGTGACGTACCTGCTCTTGTTAACATTCTAACCTTTGGGACCTTGGAGCTGATTTCAGATCAGAGCTTATCTTGCTTATGGAGGTCTTTCTGTTACACAATCAGCCATCGTCACATTGATACCATTTTATGTTTTTATAAAAATAAAATAAAATTAACTCTAAATAGAAAATAATATATGGATGATGTGATTCTGCTGCAGCTGCTAAAGCTGTTGAGTCATCAGTTATTCCTGAAGAACCGGGTCCAGAGGAGCTTGCACCAGTAACTGAAGACCACAATCACATTATTGAGGAGAAAGAATCTATTCAGGAGAAATGTGTTGCGGAGGAATTTACTCACTTTTGTGTCGAATCACCTCCTGAAGATGGAATTCCGGTTAATGCAAAAGAACTAGAACTGGTGTCCATTGGAGATCAAGTCTATGATGAACCTGGTGGAGCTGTTTCTCAGGAATCAGTCCTTCTGGAGCCTTTAGCTAATGATCTTGAAGTATCTTCAGAGGAGAACAATGTTCCTGTCGAAACTACCTTTGTGGAGTCCTCCCTTGATGAAACATCGGAAGAAGTGGACCCAGTTGTTTCTGTGGGGAGCAAGTCCAGAGTCCAGCATTATGTGGAGGGTCAAATTCCAGAAACACTAATCCCAGTCACTTTTGTGGGAGCATCAGAAGATGGAGCTGCAGAGGAAAATAAAGAACCTTTAATTACTATCCCTGAAGATAATACTGAAGTAGAAGCACTTCTGCCTTTATCACCAAAGGAAGGAGAAGAAGAAGAACCTGCTGTAATTGCCGCTGCAGAACGTGAAGGAACGGAGGCAAGTCATGGAAAACTTCCAGTAGAAGAACCAGCATCTGAAAAATCCTTTGAACAAGAAGTCATTGTTATCATCCCTGTGGAACCAGAGGAACAGAACCTTGGTCAAGAGGAAAATGTCCTTATCATTTTTTCAGAAGAGGAAGCTTCAGAGAAAGATGGAGAAGATGGGGAAGCTTTTGCCCTTGTAATTGTGGACTCAGCATTAGATAAAGGGGAATCTGTTGCACTTTTTCCCGTGGAGCTTGAAGATCAAGTGGAACCTGCTGCAGAGGAAATACCACCACAGGAGGTCCTCACAGGAGATGCAGTTGTCATTGTTTATTTGGACCCTTCTGAAGATGAGCCAGTGCTGGAAGAACAAGTTGAAGAGGAATCAATTGAAGAGTTGGCCCCAGAAGATCCAGTTGGCCTAGTTCCTGTATACCCTGCTGAAGAACAGCCAGAGCTGGAAGAACCAGATGAAGAAGAATCAATTGAAGTCTTAGTCCCAGAAGATCAAGTTGGCCTAGATCCTTTGGACCCTGCTGAAGAAGAGCCAGAGCTGGAAGAACCAGATGAAGAAGAATCAATTGAAGAGTTGGCCCCAGAATATCCAGTTGGCCTAGTTCCTTTATACCCTGCTGAAGAACAGCCAGAGCCGGAAGAACAAGTCAAAGAAGAATCAATTGAAGAGATAGCCCCAAAAGATTCCATTGTCTCGATTCCTTTGGACACTGACGAAGGGGAGCCAGAGCTGGAAGAACAAGATGAAGAAGAATCAATTGAAGTCTTAGTCCCAGAAGATCAAGTTGGCCTAGATCCTTTGGACCCTACTGAAGAAGAGCCAGAGCTGGAAGAACCAGATGAAGAAGAATCAATGGAAGAGTTGGCCCCAGAAGATCCAGTTGGCCTAGTTCCTTTATACCCTGCTGAAGAACAGCCAGAGCCGGAAGAACAAGTCAAAGAAGAATCAATTGAAGAGATAGCCCCAAAAGATTCCATTGTCTCGATTCCTTTGGACACTGACGAAGGGGAGCTAGAGCTGGAAGAACAAGATGAAGAAGAATCAATTGAAGTCTTAGTCCCAGAAGATCAAGTTGGCCTAGATCCTTTGGACCCTACTGAAGAAGAGCCAGAGCTGGAAGAACCAGATGAAGAAGAATCAATTGAAGAGTTGGCCCCAGAAGATCCAGATGGCCTAGTTCCTTTATACCCTGCTGAAGAACAGCCAGAGCCGGAAGAACAAGTCAAAGAAGAATCAATTGAAGAGATAGCCCCAAAAGATCCCATTGTCTCGATTCCTTTGGACACTGACGAAGGGGAGCCAGAGCTGGAAGAACCAGATGAAGAAGAATTAATTGAAGTCTTAGTCCCAAAAGAACAAGTTGGCCTAGATCCTTTGGACCCTACTGAAGAACAGCCAGAGCAGGAAGAACCAGATGAAGATGAATTGATAGATGAGGTAGACCCAGACAATCCCATTGTCATCGTTCCCTTTGTTCCTGTTGAACAGGAGCTGGACCACGGACAAGTAGAAAATGTCTCAAGTCTCTTAGTTTCCATAGAGGCACCAGATGAAGAAACTCCAGAGCCATACACAGAAGTAAGTGTGGGGCTTGTCCTTAACCGATCAGAAGCAAATCTGGATATAAATGAAGAACTTCTCCCTAGCACACCAGAAGAAGAGGAATCTCTTGTTCTCTGCCAGGCAGAACGTGGCACAACAGACAGATGTCAAAAGGAACCAGCTGTCATGGATCTAGTTGAACCTACTACTGAGGAAACGGCTCAACAAGACCCAATCCTAATAATCACCCTAGATGATCAAGAGCAGGATGGTTCAAAAGGTCACATAGAAGAAATTGTTGTCCAGTCAGAGCCATTCCGAAAGGAAGCAGTGCTGGAAGAGACTACGGCTCCTGAGGAGAATGATGAGATTCTGGTCACATCTGAGACAATAGAGGAGGACCTGGAACAAGGTGAGGTGAACTTGGCAGCTACAATGTTGAAATATGTGAATCTGTCACAACAGATCTGGTCCAACCCTGTGAAGAAACTTCATTCTAGGTTCCACTTTTGCTTGGAGAACAACTACCACAGGTGACAATAGAAAATCCTTTCAAAGCAGCATTCTAAGAACTATGAGTGTGTTGTTCAGGTAATTGGGTCAAAATAAAATAAGGATTCTTATGTTCTCGGGATGATGAAAAGGTCCCTGTTGTTTAAAAATGCCTCCTGAATGAGAGTCATGTAGCTGTGGAGGGTTTTCAGGACACAAGCACAAGACATGAAGTAAGGATTTTAACTTGTCAGAGCCAACACGGGAACTTTGCAGAGATTTTACAACACGAAAATGCAAGAAGATAATCTTAATCGCTACTTTTATATCACTTAGTTCAAAATATGTGGTCAGCACAGGTTAAATGTAATACAGGGCACAATATTGAAGCTTCATCATTTTTAAATGGATTGAAACTAACCTTTAGTATCAAAACACAATCCTAAAAAAAATACTACATAGAAAAAACCCAACAACCTCTGACTTATCTCTCTGGGGTACAGCAGCGCTGTGTGGACACGTCTGCTCAAAGGCTCACGGTGAGAAAAGTTAAATGACACTGCCTGCAGTAGCAATTATGTTTGCTGATTTCACTGATGAGGATTTTGGTCTCCTAGCTCTGGTGAACAGAGGGGCGGTGCTCGGCGCAGCATTATTCACACTGATGTCTTTTATCTCTATTGGATTCGTTTGGACGACTGTGTCTAAGAAACTGCGCTGAATGCAGGTGAGTCCAATCAGGCTGTCACAATTGGTTAAATCTGTAGTTAATCATGAAATGGTTTCTGACACCACAGTCAGAACTACAAAATATACACATTTGTAAATTTGTATTTACAGTTTTTTCACTACTTCTAGGACACCGCTGTAAAGACCAATTTGAGAAAGTTGAGCAGAATGAGCTTGACTGAACGGGATCGCTGCTCAAGAAAAGTCTCCACTCAATATAAAAAGATTCAATAGCAAAGTCTTTTTTTTTACTGCAAAGAGTTTCATGAAAATCTATTAAGGACTTTTTGCATAAGTAATAAAAATTATGCAAAAAAAAAAAAAAAGTGTCACATTTGACACTTTCAAATAACTGAAAAAAGAGAAGGGCGGAGTTTTGAAGATTTCTTCTCTGGCACATGCTACACATCTCCTCTCCAAACCACTCCATGGTAATCCACCAAGCAGTTCATGCAAAACGTATGGATGATGAAAAGGTTGTTGCACTTGTAACTTTACTTGATGAGCTTTTTGATTGTAAGTAATTAAAGTGATGGTCTGTGCATGGAAATAGTGAATTATTTTTTCCTTGCAATTTAAAGTTATGCTACATTTTTGAAAAAAAAAAGTCTTATATGCTCATTTTTATCGGCTCATGCATTTATGCAGAACACCAGGTCCAGGAGCACACGCCTCATGGACACTCTTTGAGAGCTGAGTAGACGGATCACTTTTCTGGTTCTGTCATGCAGCGTGAGATGGAAAGCCCTCCCATAAATCCCCCTTTGGCACGCAACAGTACCAGCTATATGTCCTCCTACACATAGTAAAAGGGGGACATGCTGTTCCAAATGAGAGCTCTAAACTGTTCTGTAGCACAGTACACATGTTCCATTCCACTGTTGCACAGTTTTCTTCACGTGACTGTGTTTCAGCAATTGTAAAAAAACAATATAATGTTCTGAAAATGTTACTGTATCAATACATTTACAGCAAATACTGAACTAATAAATGGTTTAATTAAGTTCAGGCAGTGACACAGCTAGTGTAAATTGTGAAATGAGCAGGTTGAGGGAGAAGAGGAGCTCCCTGACAAAAGGTCGACAAAGTATGATATGTGTTATCTATGTTTGTTCTAGGTGTATGATATGTGTTGAATTTCAATCAACACACTCTCTTGCAGATAGTTGTGCAGTCTCTTATTCACAAGTTTGGCCCAAAAACCATCCGTCAAAGAAGGAGATTTCTTCTTTTCTCTCTCTTTTCTTTTTTTTCTTCTTCTTTTTATCCTTTTTTCTAACATGTCTGCACATATATTTATGGTAAGTGCCAAAAGCGGTAGAACCCATTTTTTAATAATACTTGCAGCAGCTAAGGTTGTTGTTTTTAGTTATTTGTATATCTTCTAGTCTCTGATGTGGTAGATCACAGTTTCTCACTGACCAAGTCAGAAGTCAACCATGTTACAAAGACACCACGAGGCATGTGAGAAATGTCTCTCAGGATCCTTATTGGTGTTGTTCAAGGATCAAAGCTTGGGATTTATGATCATCTCAATGACTGCTGAAGAGAAATATAAATAAGTCAGTGCACAACAAATAACTGGTGACCATTGGTGATGTCAATAAAATATACTATTTCATACTTTTCCTGAAAAATTGCAAAAAATAATAATTGATCCTTTCAAGAGTTACTGTTGACAGAAGAGATCCTTTTAAAAACAGATTTTTGCAGGTATAAATGCTTTGTTATAACTACTGCATTTATCTAGGAGGTGTATAATTATTAATAATAGATTTCACAAATGCTCATTATAACACATTCTTTAAAATCATGAACAATAATTTGCAACATTAGAAATTAAAACTTACATACAAACTAAATTTCATCGTAGAAAATTTATAAATTTTCATATATAATCAAGAATTTCTGTATTTGGCAGCCATCCACATCTTTTTGTACGTTCACGTCTCGTTTCAGTGTGACATTGGTTTCCCTGTGAAATTTCTTCTCCATGAATCCCAGGATGATTTCCCTGGTTCTACACCAGCTTCATTTATCCACTCAGACGTTAAATATCTGTGTTAAAACGTGCTTACCTGTAACACTTATGTAGATTTTAGAGATTTAGTCTTTCAACATTCACTCAGTTATTTGTGATGATGATATCTCATCAGAAGAGCTGAATATGAGAGAAAGTTTTCTGTTTTTCTTCAGGGGAATTTTGTGGAACATCTGATGATTACTATGAACAGGAGAAAGTACAGGATTACTTTAAACACGTTTATTTTGACACCTGACTCCGTTAGGCTCAAGGGTTCTGATCCTATCCTCAGGGTGATGAGCATCGTTGGCGGGTGGCTAAAGCTCACATGAAGACCAGGAGTGGTTGTGACAGCTGTCACCCTAATGGACATGAAGGTCATCGGGGTCGTGTCACACTGGAGCAAATGTGACAAGGATTTTATGTTGTTTTTATATTTTTCATTAATATTTTTGTCAGAAAGAAAATTAAACATAGCTACAAAGGCACTCAGTTGCACGATTGACACAATTCAGATGGTGAAAAACAGTTATGAAAATCCACTTTTTGTCCAGTTCCTCCAAGTTTTGCAAATTTCCTGGAAGATACAGTTTTGTGAACAATATTTGAGCCTCTCCTAATTTCTTGTATTTCTGTATATCTCAGACTAAATTGTGTCAGGTCTTCAAACTACATTTAACAGAAAAGAAATAAAACCCAATCAAACACAAAATACACATTTAAAAATGATCATTGTATTTATTTAGACAAAAACAGGTTACACATACCACCTAGCTTTGTGTGAATAATTTTTAGCCCCCTAAGAAGCCTAGAAGGTGATTAAAATACATCAGTCTTAGGGATACAAAGCCATTTCTCAGGCTCTGGGCTCCACAGATCCACAGAGAGACACATTATCTGCAGATGGAGAGAACTTTGAACAAAAAAAACAAAAAAAAACCTCCCCAGAGGTGGCAGAGGAGAAATTCAAAAGTAAAAAAAGATTGAATTAATAAAGCCAAGGATCTGCTGGCATCTCTCACCTCAAAGGTCAAAACTCATGGCTTCCCTTCTCCAAAGGCCGTAGGCAAAGAAGTCATCCAAGGCAGAGACGTGAGGTAAAAGTCCATATTATCTCAACAGAACATTAAGGCTCATCTGTATTTTACTCTGAGCTTCTGGGAGAATAGATGAGTCCAAATCTGAGATGACTGAAGAAAGGCTTTTAAAATAAACACAACAGGCTACAAAAAGAACATTATACCTACAGTCAAGCATGATGGTTGGCAGCGTTATGGTTTTCCATGATTGAGGGAAACATGAATTCTGCTCTCCACCAGAGAATTCTGGAAGAGAATGTTATGTCATCAGCTCAAAGTAAAGTACATCAGGTTCATGCAACAAGATATTGATCCTAATCCGAAGATTAAGTTCACCTATGAACTTAAGGAGCGGAGTGGACTGCTCAAAATTTCGACTGAACGCCTACGAGATGCTGTAGTGGGACCTATAAAGGGCAGTCCATGCTCACAAACCCTCCAGTGCGGAGGCACTATTGCAGCTCTGTAAAGAAAAAAGAGTGGGTCAAAATTCCACCACTGCGATGTCAGAGACTGATCCCCAGTTATCAGAGACTGATCCCCAGTTATCAGAGACTGATCCCCAGTTATCAGAGACTGATCCCCAGTTATCAGAGACTGATCCCCAGTTATCAGAGACTGATCCCCAGTTATCAGAGACTGATCCCCAGTTATCAGAGACTGATCCCCAGTTATCAGAGACTGATCCCCAGTTATCAGAGACTGATCCCCAGTTATCAGAGACTGATCCCCAGTTATCAGAGACTGATCCCCAGTTATCAGAGACTGATCCCCAGTTATCAGAAACATGGTTGTAGCTGTTGCTGCTGAAGGTGGCACAAATAACTCAGAGGTTCAAAATACATGTCACTCTTTATGCATTAACATAATACAATTATTCTTTCACACCCGAATTGTTGTCTTTACTCAAGGTTCCTTTATTTCATGAGGCACATAAAAAAACTTTTCCCAGCACTGTGAGGACTCAGCCTGTCGGTAGAAACACAGCATCCTCTGGTGGCCACAGACGTTACCTGTCAGTGCTGATAACTGTCATGGTTACCTAGAATTCCCTTTGAGAAGCAGTATGCCTGAGGTATGTGATGCAACAACATGTATTCGTCATATTCTACATCATCCCGCTAAAACTTCTTCAGGTTTCAACACTTGTGCACAATGGAGAACAGAGGCCACACCTGTAATCATGTAGAAACCTGAGATGAGTGCTCATCCATGCCTTTATTGTTTTGTTTTTTCTCTTGTTTTGTTCATGTATCCCAACAACATCCATTCCGGAGGGATTCCATGCAAATCCGTCCTGTAGTTTTTCCGTAATCTTGTGAAAAACCTCCTCCCTTTGTAGAGGTAATCAACATCTTGAGTTGTTTCTAAAGTAACTGAAAATCTTTGCTGCCGTAAATGTAGAATTTTCTGCAGGACTTTTGTACTGCTGTATTATGTTTAAGCAAAGCGTAGAATTTAGAAAGTGTTGAATCTATTATTTCTACTCGCATACGATTAGATTTAAAAAAGCATGGCATGATTTGTACATCAACAAAGTGAGAATGTTTAAAATACAATAAGAGATATCTTTACATGTTGTGTAAAATGTGTAAAATCTAGGGGTATCTGTGGGAGAGAATGGAATATTGTATTACTAACGATGTTTTTCCTTGTGCGAGTGCAGCTGAAATTAAAATTTTTGTTTTCTTTATCTCCATGGAGCGGGTCCATTTGGAGGCCGTCATGTTCGTACAGACGCCTGGAGAGCGATTTCATGTTTTATTTTTAATGTTTTGACAGATGGAGGATCAATCTTATTATTTAGACCAAGAAAAAGCAACGAAGCAACAAGCCTCGCAGTCGGAGCAAACATAACTACTCTTGAAATGTTTAGACGTAGAATCCTCCCGCAGCCCGGAGGATACAACTCTGCTCTTCACGCCAGCCTTGTTCCCACCCGCCGCACAGAGAAGGAGCCTGATGGAATTGGCGGTGAGATTCAGATCCTCCATCCCTGACTGGATTTAACTCCTTCCCCGAAATTGTGGGATGGGAGCATGTCATCTCTTCTCCCAGGTAGCAATCATCCTAGAGCAGGCAGTTGTCCGTGGCCCGTTGAGTTGAATTCATCAGGTGAACCAAGCGCTCTTTCCCCGGTCACATTTCTGGGTCGGTAAATTTCACAAAATGGACCTTTAACAGTAGTTGTGGTCGGTAGAATGGCAGAACTGCCCTTCTAGTCCATGTTTCCAGTTAGTGTCCTGACCCTGCTGACCAATGTAATACCAGGTCCATCAAACCCTTTAACGTCCTCACCAAGAATAAAACTATGGAAAATGTGTTTGCATGTATATTTAGTCTTTGGGGCATATATTCATCTTGGTATCATAAACACTCCAAATCTACCAAAACATGAAAAATCATTTGGTCAAGTATGTTTTTAATGCAGTAAAAAAAAATCAATTCAAGTGAAACTTTGAATTTTATGGAAATTCTCAACATTTGAGACAAAAGTTTCCCCGAAGAAAAATCCACTAGATTTAAATGGTTGGCTGTTACAAATCCAGTAACCATGGTAACAGGGTTATGAATTAGAGTTGAGATAAGGCTTGACTGCATTAAAAGGCCCTCGATGGTTTCATTGCGGTTCGCTTTGAGCACAAAACACTTTAATCCTAGAGAGCAGAGGTTTCAGAATAAGTCTATCAAAGAATTTCGAGCCTCAAAAGAAAAATAAATGTTCCTGTTGCTGCAATGTTAACAAAAAAATTCAAGTTGAGGACATATTCCCCGCCTTAACACTCCTCAGTCTGCAGGTTGGTGCTGGGATGGAGTCTGGTGTGGATCCACGGATGGTGCCACCCATCAATCTATGAAGGTGCTTCCCTGGCCTGCTTCTTGTGGGGCTGCAGTGTGAAGTGGAGGACGAGGAGAGATCAGGGAGCCTCTCTGAACAACAGTGTTGGACAGGTTGTCTCTCCCAACTATACCACACCACCATCCGACCGGCTCAAGAGACTTTCCTCCATCCGCCATTTTCAGCAGATTGAAAACAGGTAGCGCGCAAATATCACCAGAGTCCGCTCACACTGAGCAGGTAAGGAGGAGGAAGGAGTGACGTGGAGCCTGAAGGAGGCTCCGCTGGGCAACAATGAGGGGGAGCTGCTCCGGCTAACATCAGGGATCAGAGGCAGAGCCGAGAATATCTCTGCCTGCGAGGTGATCACTGGACTGACTCTTTACTCAGGAGCTTATTTTGTCAACTGTTTTTTTAGGAGGGGAAGCCTTTACGATCACCCTAAATGATATTCACCATGTGCTGCGTGAACTTCAGCTGGAAGGGATTTAAAAGTGTCTGATTTCAACTCCAGGATTACAGTGAAGCGAGAGAAATAAGTGAAGCTTGATGAAGCAGACATTAAAAAGTGAAAGTCATTGCTTGACTAAACCTGGAGCATCAGGGATCTGCAGACAAGACGACTTAGTTTTTGTCTCACTCTATGTATCTGCCTCCGAGGTAATGTGGCATCATTGTTAAGTCAAACAGGCTGATGGCAGTTGATTTAGCAAAGATCTGCTTCATGTGGTATGGATGTGAAAATATAGGCTATATTATTATTGAGTAAGTTCTGATCTGAGTTCAGCTCCTCCACAAACATGTGCCAACTCTTTTTTACTTCAGAACAATTGGCTTCTGCAGTGAGTGACTAAAAGTTACAAAATATATTAAAAAGCAGTGCCTTAATCATTACAAGCACGCTGGAGGTCGACTAATTGATAAATAAGAAATCTATTTATTTTCAGATTGATTGTTTGGTTCATTTCTAAGTTACATTCACTAGTTTGCTTCCAAATTTCAGTTTTTGCTACATCTCTCTGCAATTAATGATTGAACATATTAAATTGAAATTAAATTAAATAATAATCTGGTATGTCATCCTCAATTGCATACAACTTTGCAATTTCCAATGCAGTATGCCAACATTACTTTTAACGGTGTCCTTATGGAGTTAAGATAAGACTCACTAAATTAGATGTCCAATAGGTAAAAACTGTAAGGCGAGTTCGTTAAGGGAAAACGCATGGAAATGGTGAAAACGGAAAACAGCACATTTAAAACTTCAAAATGGCTGACTTCCTCTTGGGTTTGTTTCGTAGCTCCTTCGAGACCTTTTGGAAGATTCTGGGATTATATCTCATCAGTTTTATTTCAGCTCACTGTATCTGAGGCCTGACCTCAGGGCTTTGTGAGGAACATAATCTGAATTAGTTTTAATAAATATATATTCCTTAATTTTGAATGCATTTCTAAAGTGTCGTTGCAAAAATAATCAGTAACTCATAATGAAAGTAATTATGATTATTTGCACATCTAGAAATCATCTCTTCTTGTGCTGAACTTTGACTGAGCAGACCAGGACCACTATGGATACGAGTCACGGTGAGTTTAGTTTAATCTGGTCTCATGTTTCTGTTTTAGTAAAAAAAAACTTCCTTTCAACTTCAAGCTTCATTAAACCCATGGTGTGTTACTCTGGCTGAGACGCAATGAATTCACTATCAGTTATTTTATTTTCTATTTACAGTCCATGTGTTGACACTGCCGGCTTGTAGAGGCAATCCTGAGCAGGTAAAATATCTACAATGAAGTAGTATCTGTAAAATAAGGATTTCATCTAAGGATGGTATCTTATGCTCACCGTGTCCTGTAGAATTTGACTTGAAATGATCTCAGTTTGATGCTTCCTCATGTATTCTAGATCATGGCCATCCCTGAAGGGACAGTGGAAATTCTAGATGAAATTCCAGCTCATGTGTTGAAGGCTCTTCCCGACTCTTTGAATCTGGGACCTTCTGCTGTAAATCAGAGTCGTGTTGGTGAGTTCATACATAAGTGTGTCGGTTCTGTCTGCCCACTGAAAATGTAAGTTTAGAACTATCGACATGTTGGTTTTCCATGAAGACTTCAGTTAAATTCAAACACATTTAAGTACAAATCTAATGGTGTAAAAACACAAAAGTTAATTTAAATAGTTGTGACATTTGACAATCTTTCTATATTTCTCTTCTTCTCTTGACTTATCCCCATCAGGGGTCGCAGCAGCAGATCTTTCCTCTCCAGTTTACAAATCCGTCTCTTTGACACCCGTCACTTTTTATTGCACCACATCCACATATCCTCTTTTTGACCCCCTTCATTTTAAATCCTCAAAACAGTATTCTGACTAAACTTTGACGTATATACGGGCGGTACAGCGGCCGTCTCTCATTCGGAAGATCGGCAGTTAGCCGGTTCAAATCAGGGTCTACCTGTCGTAGGGTTCTTGAGCAAGACCCTCAAACCCTAGCTCCCCGGGTGCTTCACAGGGGCTGCCCACTGCTCCCTCAGGGATGGTCAAATGCAGAGATATCATTTCACTATGTTGTGCTGTGTATGGCTGTATGTGACCAATAAAAGATAAAGGATTCTTCTAAAATGGCGTGAAATATGTCCTTGGAAGGACAACACTGCATGTTTGATATGAAGTTATTCCCACAAGGAAAATACAAGCAAGATATAAATTAAAGACAGAGATAAAGACAGTCATGTGTCCATAAATTAACAAACACAGATTATGCTATTCCTGATACATTTATAGTTTTTCATTACCTGGTAATCCTGACAAATACCAGTGCTCTAGATTTGACTTATTCCACTATGACCTCAGAGGAGGTTTATTGCCTCGTTCTTGTCACAGAGTAGTTTAAAACCTAGAATACAGATAAAAGTGAGAAGTAAAAGGTAATTTAGAACGCACCCAGAGAGCACACACACACACACACACACACACACACACACCTCAACACCACTGTCACAAAGGCCTGAACAGTTCTTAAATAGTTTTCAGGTTCTTTATCAATGGGTCTCTGAAAGTTGAGATTGCCTCACCTTTAACAGGTAACAATAACAATTCCTATTGAGCTACATTTTGTACCTTCAACTGTTGTATCATTGCGCCTGGGACGTAGCACGACTTGCAACCTTACTCCCAGCTTCTGGAATCATGTATTTATCATCAGTAGTTTAGGGGTTATCTACAAAGAGACTATTTCAATAACTGTGGATGGGGATGTAGTTTTCATCTAGACAGCTTCTTACCTTTAACAGACACTTGGAAACCATTGAAGTGACTCTGGCTCTGCTCTATAATGGTGATAGTGCCATTTTTCTACTCCTTCTCTTCCAATGGGACTGACACATTGGTCCCTTTCAACTTTATTGGCCCAAGGTAAACACCTTCACATTTTATGAAAATCCACAAACAACTTTTAAACACATGCTGTGGACAGACCAGCATGCGTGATCACACAACCTCCTCCAACTCTCACTAGCAGGGGTCGTAACTACACAAACAAACCAACACTCAGAGCTACTTAGTGTTTCCATTATTACTTTAACAAACTTAGCAAAGTCATTAACCCTTTAATCATGTAATGGTATTTAATTAGAACATTTCATCATGATCAAAACCGTGACCAATTTATGGTACTCATAACTTTGATCTCCGGTTAAACAAGGAAAACCCTGATAAATAGTCGTCATTGATCCTCTTTGAAACGGCAAAAATCCAAACTTAAATTTAATGAATCCTAAAAATATTTATATTTAAAAACATAATTTCCCCACATACGCTAGTTATTATAAACTACATCAATCCAAAAGATTATATCCTTGACTTTCAGGTAAAAATTCAAGGTTCATATTTATTCAAGTTTAACAAAGTACACAACATCACTTTTTCAACATTTTAATGCTAATAAGTATCTGATCTCAAATGTTACAGGTGGAAAATGTTTTCACTTCTTTGTGTTTTCAGGCGTTTGGGCCAACCAGCCAATTCCTAAAGGCAAGAGGTTTGGCCCATTTGTTGGAGAGAAGAAGAAAAGGTGCCAGGTGAAGAGTAATGTTTACATGTGGGAGGTACGTTACAGGCTGCTCCGTTAGCTTCTTTACCTGAAATCCAGAGGTCCACCTTTGTGCTCCACACTGAATACAGGCAACAAGGCCAACATTCCAAAAAGAATACATACCTATACCCACACATCTAATCATCACATTAACAATAGATAGTGAAAACAATATCCGTGTAAAACAGCAATTGAATAGTTTATTTGGTTATTAGCCTGTTTTTCAGCTTTAAGGGCCCGGTAGTGCCTTCCAAATGGCAAGAGAGTGAAGAGCTGGTGGCTAGGGTGGGTTTCATTCTTCAGAATGCTGCTGGCTAATTCTCACTCACTGTATTCAGTTTCAAATTAACATGCTGTTATAAATGGCCATGACAAATACCGCCACGGATTCCTGAGTCCCATTGTTTTGAAACTGAAATGGTTTCAAAACAGTATTGACTAAACTTTGAGTTATACAAGTTATTCACAATAATTATTAATAATTCATCAATATATGGTCTTCTGATTTTAGTCAGAACTAATAAGAATTGTTTGCTTTTTATTAACTCAAGAATTGGGTATCATTTCAAATAAGTTGTCTATTGACCCAAAAAGAATCCAAAAAGCCATGTGAAACTTGTGGTAATAAGTTGTAAGGAATTTTACTAAAAAGGTCTAACACAGAATTGGGAGATAATTTATTCTTGATGTCTTACAAACATCTAAGCAAAATCGGGTCAATTGTCATCCAGGAGGAAAATCATTGCATGGTCGATTGTAAATCGATATAAGATTATTCCATTTGGAAATGGTGATACCACTCAGTAATAATGTTATGTCATAGACTTTCTGGTGAAAATGGCTTATTATTACAATATCAGCATACTGGTCACACTCCACAGCTGGAGGAGTAGATGGAGGAACGAACAATGTGTGCTTTCAAATATCCACCTCACCACAAGTGTCCAAATTTGAGTCAGAAAAAAAAAGTCTTCCTCTCTGTTCTCATAATTCAACATAGAGCAACCACGAGGCTTGTCACATCCACACTGAGGAAGTGCTTTGCATTTTCCATTGATGGTTAACTGTCAGTGCCAGGAGGATAAAATGTGAGGCTGGTCCATATGCTGGTGTTTTGTGATGTATAAAGGAATTATTTCCTGTAGTTGTGTGTTCAGTTTGGCAATACATAAACTCTTTTTTCATTATGCCATATTGAACCTCTGTGTATATGTGTGAATTATTATTATTCTTTTGGATCATATGCGCTGTGGAGCTGTAGTTTTTCATTTTCTAATTTTTGTGAAATGATCTTCTGTCCTGTAGGTTTATTTCCCAACGCGAGGCTGGTTGTGTGTTGATGCCACAGACCCCATGAAGGGAAACTGGCTGCGATATGTAAACTGGGCACGCTCCAGTGAAGAGCAGAATCTTTTCCCTCTAGAGATTAACAGAGCCATCTACTACAAAGTTTTAAGGGTAAGTAAAACATTAATTCATTCACACAGCATTCAGGTCCTACAAACAAAGGAATATGAAGTGAAATATGATGAGTAAGTCGACAAATATAAGGTCTTGGGTTGTTTTAGGAGAATGAAAACGTTGCTATGATTTTAGAAATACAGATTAGAGAATTTGGAAGACTTTGAAATACATGAAATATTTCTCAACGTAATGTAGTCCACGCCACTGCCAACAACACCTTCAGTATTATATCATCAAATCTAAACTGAACATGTATTATTTCTATGAAAGTAGAACTTTGTGCTGTTGTAATAGATTTCATGAAGGTGCATGGGCGTTCTTAACAAAGTGAACAGCATTTTACCGTTATCTCACTACATATTTCTGTCTTCCAAAAACTGCATGCAAACTACTGTCAACATTAAAAACTATGGGCATCATTATTGATGATCCTAATTACCACTGCCAACCAGAGTAAGGGTTGGTTGTATGATTGCCAGCATTTGTTTGTTTGGTTTTCCACAATATATCTCAAAACTCGTCAG
Organism: Lophius americanus; assembly: GCA_037951165.1. Classification (NCBI taxonomy): domain Eukaryota; kingdom Metazoa; phylum Chordata; class Actinopteri; order Lophiiformes; family Lophiidae; genus Lophius; species Lophius americanus. The sequence goes on from JBBDHG010000021.1 coordinate 7,267,210, forward strand.
CGGATTTTTGATTTTTAATTGGGTTGGATTTTGGGCCAGGGAAGAGTTGATTAAATTTTAACGTGAATCCAAATATGGAAGATGATTCTGGATCCCTTTATCAGTTTCTTCATCATTATTACGAGATATTGCCTTTTTTTTTTTTTAAATGTTCCTGTCAAGCCAATTCTCCTCCTCTGGAAAAGACTTAGCCGCATTTCCTTAAAAACTGCTTGGCAGAATTTTAGAAATTTTCACAGGTGGCCGATGGCCCCTAAGAAGAAGAAGAAGAAAGAAGAAGAAAGATTCCTTTATTAGTCACATAGAGTCATACACAGTACAACATAGTGAAATTACTTCTCTGCATTTGACCCATCCCTGAGGGAGCAGTGGGCAGCCCCTCGTGGAGCGCCCGGGGAGCTAAGGATTCAGGGTCTTGCTCAAGGACCCTACGACAAGTAGACCCTGGTGGGATTCGAACCGGCTACCTTCCGATCGGGAGACGGCCGCTCTACCCACTGAGCCACAGCCGCCCTAAAAGTGCACATCCTATAATAAGTTTCTTCATTTGCTAATTTTTACAATTTAGGCACATTTGAACAAGAGTGATTTTTATGTTTTTTGCTCATATCCAGAGGGTAAGGTCTATACACATCTCCTCAAAAGGAGATGAAAGAGTAAATTGATTACCATTATAACTGCTAATAGGTTAAGTGAAAAGCATTGATTATCTCCTTACAATGGCACCGGACCATGGGTTGGATATATTAGGCACCACATGAACATTTTGTCATCGAAGTGGATGTCTTGGAAACAGGAAAATTAGGCAAGTATAAGGATCTGAGTGACTTTGACAACAGCCAAATTGTGATGGCTAAACGACTGCCCCAGAGCTTCTCCAGAATGCATGTCTTGTTGTATGTTCCCAGTCTGCAGTGGTTAGAAACTACCAAAATGATCTATGTAAGGACAACTGGATTACCCCTTCAGTCCACATGTCAAGAGGTCCTTGAGCAAGACCCTGAATCCCATCCAATTTGTTCCCCAAACGCCTCAAAGCGGCTGCCCGCTGCTCCTCAGGGACGGGTCCATCTTAATTCATATTTCATACTGTATGATAAAAGCGATAACTTGATAAAAGCTCAAACCAACTTTTTCTTCCTCTCTTAAACAGACATTTTTGTGTAATTTCCTGTTCCTCTCCAGTATAAAACATCTGAGGAACAAGGCACAAGTTTTAGAAAAAATTGTGTAGATTTCTCTGTTAATGAATGAGTTATAGCAGTCCTTGAAATCTACAGACAACTCCAACAAACTCTGAGTATCAAACAACCATGTAGCCGGTCATCTCTTGACCGTCCACTTCAGCATTTCTGTTCAGCCGACTGAGCCTCCAGCTCTACCCCCACAGGATCATCAAAAGAAAAAAGGGATCAATAATGGACACAATAGTACTTTACTCCATTGTGACATCATAATACCAAAATCACAACTTATTATTTTTATTTTATTTTATTTTAAATGCTGTGAAACGCCACATCATATTAATCCGTAGGGTATGCCCAAACCTACCTCTAGGTAGAATTTCATGCAAATCCATCCTCCTATTTTTTCCAAAATCTTCTTAAGAAAACAAACAAACAAATAGACAGACAAAATAAAAATGGTGAAAACATATCCTCCTTCCTCTTTGGATGTAACCTGATCAGCCATAACATAATAACCATTAACGAGTTAGTTTTTAAGATATTTGATAACTTCATAGGATATATTGAGGGACATTGGTTTGCTACACCCAGGGCGCGGGGACAGAGCAAGTGATGATGTTCACACTGTGATAGGAAATGTAGCACAGTGAGAACGTAGTTACAAGTTTTTATTTGGACAGCTATTTTCTCATTCTTCCAGTTTTAGAGATTAACATATTAATTACTGTTGCTTTCCTGTTATTATTTTAATTTGATTTCAGTAAATAATCTGACTACTTCCACCACTGGTTTAAAACTATCTAATGAAGAGCACACAAGCATTAGTTTGAGTTCATTCTGATGTCTCGCATACAGATCCATGTAGGCGTAAAAAAAAAAAAAAAGTTGCTACACGGAGACATGGTGACTACAATCCTCTCGTCGATGAATATGCTGCCGACTAGGGAGAAAACACAGTCAAATTCCAAACCCTTGGTAGACAGATAAGATGCACAGTGGCCCAAATAAACCTCTCGCCTGTGAGCAAGCCGTGCTGTGATTGGTGGCGGCTGTCATCTCTCATTGTTGCAGCCTATCGGGCCGGGAGAGGAGCTGCTGGTGTGGTACACTGTGGAAGACAACCCTGAGATAACAGCTGCACTGGAGGAAGAAAGAGCCAGCAGTCTGAGCAGGAAAAACTCACCCAGGGCCAAGCGAGGTGAGGCCTTTCACGCTACTAACGCTTTCGGAGCTGCTCGGATTCGATCTCCCATGTGTGATACTCACGGAATGTGAGCCTTTAATCGATTTATTTGCAGCCAAGTCGATGTTGTGTGTGTGTGTGTGGAGCTAGCTAGCAGTGGAGGCTAACGTGAAGGCTGCGATGTGTGGGGCTTCTCTCCACTTTCATGCCCGACCTACAACTCGTTCCACCGACCACAACCAGGCTCAAATAATCTCATTTCATCTAACAAGTTGGCGTCAAATTCTCGTTTTAGCCGGTACAATTGTATATGAGCAACTTTTTCCAAGCTTTTCCTCCTGTGGGTCCTGACGTTTTCGAGGATGTGACCTTCCTTGAGTTCCTGAATCATGAGAGCCATCCATCGGTGAGCCTCTAGTTGATGATGGCCTAGCAGGTTAGCTCACTAGCCAGCTTCCTGATCCAACTAAAGGCTCTTCGAAGCGCAGAGGCAGGATAACACCGGACAACAACCTAAAATATAGCTCTTACATCTGGCGGAGAGTGTTCAGAATTAGTCCTAACGTCGTCCCAGGTCCAGAATAACCAGTTGATCGAGTTGACAGACATGGTGTTGCCTGCTAGCATGAGGCTAAACGGCTAGGTCTGCACGGTCGGACATCTCGGTGTAAGTTACAGGAACAGATAGTAAACTGTCCTCAGACGATTAATCTACTGATTAATAAACACCGATCGAATCAACACGATCAACTGGCAGGAAAAGTTACGCTCAATCAGTCAGCATAGGGGCACAGCCTGTGTTATAACCTGCTTTCACAACATTAACACCCATCATAACAAAACTGTTATAAGACAAATGGACTGAACCTCATCTAGATAACGATCTCCCAAGACATTCATTAAAACTGAAAATCATTAAATTACAAACTACTGAAACAAACTACTAGCTGCTTTAAGTCTCTATAGCATTTGTCATCAGTATGAACTTTGTACGTAGTTTTTTTCCCATCATGTGGCTAAGTCATTGCAGAATCACAAAAAGGAGAGGACATCCATAAAGATGTAAACATCGATCTGCCGTAACTTTGTAACCATAGACAGATGAGTTTAAAATAACATTGACTATCTTGTTACAATTGTATGTGTATGTCAGTTGAGGGGGAGTTTTAGGCAACAAGTGAACATTTTGTCCGTTTTAAAGTCTAAGAAAGGACAACTGATGAACTGGTGGTAGGGTCATGGATGCCTGAGGCTCATTGATGCGCCTAGGTAGCCAATGCCTAGCCCGTGTTGTCTCATTCTAGAGAAGAACTTCTTTAGAACAAATTTCTAAAATAAAGTTGATGTTGGATCTGACAGGTGTCAGAATACAGTATATCGTCACCCAGTTTTGGTTGAGCAGGGAAGTGGTTTTAATGTTATGGTTGATCAGTGTATATAAGCAGTATTTGCTATCTCATCTAATATATTGTTCTCTTTTATATCATTCATGCGCCGCATGTCTAAAGACTTTATTGGAATATGGAACACTGTGTACTGTGTTGTAATGTGTGGTTAAGAAATCCTGCTGAAATTATATAATGTAATATCACAAGAGTAAAATAGCCTATTGAAGATAATAAATCACTCAGATGCTTGCAAATGTAATTCAATAAGTATCACGTAATAATTGCAGCGCTGGACATGACTATTTACGTTTAATGCTTTATATTTCTACTCGACTTTATGCCGTTGGGAGGCGTTATACTTAATACTCCACTAGATTTGTTTGACACTTTTTTGTACTGGTTACTGTACCAACTAGTTACTGTAACTTTCTATATAGGTTGAGACATATTTCCTACTTCTTACACTATATAAAACATTGGGATTATTTGGAACAATCATAAAGCTATTTTATTTTATGCAAAGTAGGGTTTTTTTAGGCACGAATGGTACTTATCAAACAGCAATGCTGAAAACAGGTAATGTGAATCTTATAGATACTGAATATAAAGTAATTAAACTCAATTTTAGACCTACATGTTAATATAGCGGTAATATCATAGTCTATATAGCAGAAAAACACTCAGGGCTCCATGTTACTGCACAGTGAGTACTTTCACTTTGACACTAAGAGGTTTTGCAGACAATACCTTAACTTAACCAAGATTTTGAATACATGATATGCACTTATGGTGACGTATTTTCAGTTTTATTGGTAAAGTTAGTTCTTTCACTGAAGTAAAGGATCTGAATACTCCAACCAATATACAAAAAGATGAATATGTTCTTAATTATACAGGTGTGTTATTAAATGGGCTTTGTGTCATTTGTTGTTCAGCCAGTAGCGTCTAACAGTACTGTCTCACTGCCCCGTGCTGCACTTCAAAGTCAGCTTTGCTGAAGCCTGCCTACCTTTTCTGCTGGCTTCATTTAAATATCAAACATCATGTATGTTTCGCATTCTTGTTACAGTTGGTGTGCTTGCACTTTAACCGCCAGAAAGTCTGAGGGAGAAGGTCAGTAGCTTTTTAATGTTAATGCAAGTGCAGTTGGATATTAGAAATGAATGCATATTTGTGCTGTTGTTGTAGATTAATTAGAATGACAATGCTGGTCAGATGACTGACCTACAGCATGTTTTATTTGGTATGAATTGGGCTTTTGAGGCCAGGTCATGTGACCTTTCTGACATGCTCTGTTGATGAGGTAGTGCCCTGGAAGTCTCCTGAGTCAGATAAAGCTTTAAAACACACAATGGTGCCATGTTAAACACTTTCTCAGAAATGATTTCCCCATTAAACTGCTTACACCTGGAAGCTCATAATGATGTTGATATTTTATTATTAATAATAAGGATATGCCACAGGTTTGGCTTGTATGTTCCATTGAATTTCAAAGTGGTTGCTTGATGTTTTTCCCTTTTCTAAATGGAATCATGGTGACAACCCAGAAAACCACATGATGTGTTTGTTTTTTTTGTAAGTCTTGTTGATGTATTAATTGTTAAGAACTTAAGCTGTCTTTGTATATTTGATATCTAGTAATATTTTAGTATAAATCATTTTATGTGTAATAAAACTTTGTATACCTCCAAAAGCTATTTGGTTACTGGGATGTGTACAGGAATGTGTTTTGCAAGAAATTATTGAAGTTCAATAACAGGCTCTTCCGTTCTTGTATGTTTTTCATTCTTATTTGTAAATCAAAGAAGATCCTGTTCATTAAATATATGTGGGGAAAACATATCTGATCAACAAATTCTAACAAATTGTTTCTCTATAGTTTTTATTTTTAAATGTATTGCTTTTTATCAAGCCTGATACAAGTGGTGCGTATGTGTGTGTTTGCATTTGCAGAAAGAAGAAAGATACTGGAGAGAGCCAGACAGGCTGGTTTGGGTGGATTCAAGAAAACAGGTGAAACAAAATTTACTGTCAAGGAGATGTGGGATGGGAAACAAGGTGAGTTGACATACTTTTCCATTCACTCTTTCATTTAACATTTCTTTAGTGTTTCCTAGTTGTTTTAATTGCTAATTGAAAATACCAAAATTATTTGACATGAAAGCATAACTTTACTCTCTCCTGATTCATTATATGCAGATCTGATGGAGGCAGATGAGAGGCCATCGGCCTTTGGGGCCTCACAGGAAATGCAGAAAACCCATTCCGTGGGAATTACTCACCATAGAGATGTGGAGGACAAGATGGCATTGATAACCGGTGGGGGAAATGGGGATAAGGAGGAGGAGGAGGAAGAAGAAGACGAGGAAGATGCTGATGATTTGGAGGAAATAAGTGAAGGACAGCTGCAAATTGCTCAGGATTCACCGGAGTTTATGAAAAATATTCAGCCTGGTTTGTCACTGCCCTGTGATGAAGAAAGCCATAATGATTCAAGAAAAAAGTCTTCCTTGCCTGCAGGGCAAGAACTAGAGGTGGATCCTGATCTTGACTTTGAACCTGATCCTGATGGTGACGTTGAGGTTGATCCCCACGGAGAATCTCATCCCTGTCAGCACTGTGAGCGCCACTTCTCCACAAAACAAGGTTTAGAACGTCACAATCATATTCATGCCATCACCAGCCAGCAAGCACATCTGTTCAAGTGCCGGTATTGCAGTAAGTCTTTTGGTTCACAGGTAGGGCGGCGGCGGCATGAGAGAAGGCATGAGAGTGGACCTAAGAAGAGGCCTGGCTCTCTTGCTGGAACAGCCAGTTTGCACATTTCTGCAGTGCAGACGGATGGTTCAAGTCCAGACTGCATCAGCCCATCTAGTCACTATGTAGCCATAGGGTCCCAGTTTACAGGAGGATCTCTGCACCACCCTGAGATGCAGAGAAAGGAGTTGGGACTTAATGCCGATCGTCCCTTAATTTTGGATGAGAGTGGAGAGTCTAAGGAACTTCATCCCTGCAAGTACTGTAATAAAGCATTTGGCACACATACCAATATGCGTCGACACCAACGCAGAATACACGAGAGGCACTTGTTACCGAAGGGAGTTCGGAGGAAAGGCATGTTGCTGCAAGAGACATTAGTGCAGCAGAAGCAGCAACCTGATGCGTCTCCTAGCACCAGTCCTCCCCCAGTCTATGTGCCCAGTGCAGACACTGAAGATGAGGCAGACAGGGACGATTACACAGTTGATATATCCAAAAACATCTCTGAAAATTTGAGCTTCTACATTGATGGCAAGATTGTGTCCACCAGTTCGGTGAGCAGTTGTGAGGTGATAGAGGTGGACTCCAGATCTGCTGCTCTGTTTGGTCTGGAGTCCGTCATCATCAGCCCAAATCAAATAAGTCAGGCTCTGAAGATAGAGGGTAGAACAAGTGCATCAAAGCAGGTGTGCAACATTGGCCAGCCAGCTGCAAAAAGAAGAACGACTACACCCCCCCTAGTTCCAAGCCTTAAAGTGGAGACCGAAACGTCATCTTTGACAGCTTCTTCATCATCCTCTTTATCATCCTCATCTAACTTGTTAGTGCGAGGGCTGTTCCATCAAACTGCTGATTCGTCGGCATTTCAACGAGAGAAAACTGTTTATCTTTCACCGAAGCTCAAACAGCTGCTTCAAACACAAGACATTCAGAAATCAACCATTGCTGTTATAACAGACAGCCAGAGAATGGCCTCACCGCTGTCTGTCACATCGCTGCCAGGGGCTACGAGCAGGTTTAAGAGAAGAACAGCCTCTCCCCCATCATCGCCACAGCTCAGTCCCACATGTAAAGCAGAGAACTGCAAAACTGAATTGATGAGTTCATATAACCTCAAGGTGCCAAAGCTGGAAAACCACAGTGCGTCGCCTACAATAGGCATACAGGACAAGGAAGTCGGAGACAGCCTGAGTGTGTCTGGAAATAGTACGCATAGTGAATCTTCCTCTAATAGTGGTGGGAATGTCTGTAACCAGCAGCCCTTGGATCTGTCGTACTCTCTCAGTAGGAGGGGTGACTGCTTGACCAAGATGCCAGGGGATTTGGCTCTCGATTTAAGCTTGCATCGAAAGAGCAACGCAGAGCCCGAATTAAAGGGGAGTCCATGTTCACAGCCATTGATAAAAAAGAGAAAGCCAAACACTAGCATGCTTGAAAAGGTGTTGATGAATGAATACGTTGGTCTACCTTTGTCAGGAGAGGAGGGCCCTGCACCATTATCAAACTGTCTTCATCCTCAGTCTCCAAACATTGCATCAGAATCTGCTCATCCATCTCCGCCTTCTCTGACCCCTGTTATCATGAACCCCTCTTCCCCTAGTGCCTCCAGTGTGACATCCCCAACACCGCCCCCCCCTGTACTACCTACAGTACCCTCTCCACCGAGTATGCCTAGCTCTCCGCTCTCGCCGCCTTCAGACTCTTCTGCTCCACTTCCTGTCCTCTCGCCTGAAATTTCTCCAATATCAGCGGACCACAATTCCCCGTCTGACTCAAAAGAAATTTCTTCAGATGAAGAAAATAGAGACGAGGAAGAGAACCTTACCCCTGAGGCACTTGACTCGCCGAGGACTGATATTAAAGATCAACTTAATTTTTCAGCATCAAGCCCATCTGAACCAGCATCAGTAGATCTTCCCCCCACAACAGAGGCTTATCTGGTTGCAACTTGTAACAATCAAAATAATGAAATGAACCAAAACCTCAGTTTGTTAAGAGAGGAACATTTTGCTGGTGACTCATCTCAGCCGGAATCCTCCTTTTCTGCATCACCTCCTCCTCTTGCATCACAAGATTCATCCCAAATACTGGATTTGCAATCTCCCCCACTGACCAACATAAAAGAAGAACCTCTGCACTGTGTAGATGAGCCGTCAGTCGTTAACGGCGTCTCACATAATGAAGCTGAGTCTTTACCTTACCCTTCTGTACCTGATAAGCCGTCTGAGAAAACTGCTGAGGAAGAGGAAGTTGACGTGACGTATTGCAAGACATTTGTGTGTAATGTCTGTGAACTGCCGTTTAACTCCATCAAAGAGCTCAGTGGACATATCACGGAACATGCTTCGGACTGGCCTTTTAAGTGTGAATTCTGTGTGCAGGTGTTCGGTGATGTCCCAGCCCTTCTTGCTCACCGGACAACATTGCACGGAGTGGGCAGGATCTTTGTGTGCTCTGTCTGTTCCAAGGAGTTTGCATATCTCTGTAACCTCCAGCAGCACCAAAAGGATCTGCATCCAAACGAGACATGTTCACATACTACTGTAGAGAGTGGCAAGCTCAGGCCACAAAACTACACGGATATATCCAGAGTAAAAGAGGAAAGCAGTCCTGCATCACCAGCACCAGGGAGTACAGATGAAGCTATTCCACAAAGTGACTCGGATTTAGTGAAAGAAAAGTCTGATGTTAACGGTAATCACTCAGAAGACCCCAATGAAGAGCTGTACACTACAATAAAGATCATGGCCTCAGAAGGATCGAAGCCTAAAGGCCCAGATGTCCGCCTTGGCATTAATCAACACTATCCCAGTTATAAACCACCCCCTTTCCCTTACCACAGCCGTTCCCATGCTGGCTCGGTGGCCTCGGCTACTAACTTTACAACTCACAACATACCACAAACTTTCAGCACTGCCATTCGCTGCACCAAGTGTGGCAACAGCTTTGACAACATGCCAGAACTGCACCAGCACATTTTGGCCTGCGCCAATGCAAGCGACAAGAAGCGTTACACTCCTAAGAAAAACCCAATCCCCCTGAAGCAAATAGTGAAGAGTCCAAATGGAGTCGATTCAACCTCAGCTGCCACTGCAGGCCAGAGTGCTTTCCGTAGAATGGGTCAGCCAAAGAGACTTAACTTTAATCAAGAAACCGGTAAAACAAAAATGAGTGCCCTCAGTAAGAAGAAAAACCAGCTGGTCCAAAAGGCAATTTCACAAAGAAATAAAACGGCCACATTTGCAAAGAAGGCTGTTAAAACTGAAGAGGATCAGCCTTCTAATGTCTGCCCCCACTGCAGTCGGGAGTTCACTTATCCTGCAAGTCTCAATAAACATATGGCCGTCAGCTGTCCCATGAAGCCTGTTGTTAAAAAGGGGAAAAAAGTTCTTGTAGAGGTGAAAAAAGAGACAGTATCTGTGATAGATAAAAACATGAGCCATAAAAAGAAAGCTTCAGACATTGAAATGGTGCAAGCGGAGATTGAACCTAAACCACTGGGGAAGACCAGGGCTCGTAGCTCCGGTGCACTAGATCGTGAATCATCACAGCAAAGCAAAGGAAAACCCGTCGCCCCGCTTGGCAGACTGAAGAGGCCTGCTTCGTTTCCAGCACCGGTTTCTGTGGGCAAAAAAACAAAGAAGGGCCAATCTCAGTCTCTGCCTCCCACCCCGTCAGTATCAGACACTCCCAGGGACAACTCTCAACAACGGCCAGCCATGAGAATGCAGCGTATGGGCAAAGACGCCGCACCCAAGAGATTAGCGGAGGCCAAGTCGCTACCACCGCAGCAGATGAAGCGAGAAGAGCGGTTTTCCCTTCGGAAAAGGGACAGAGTAGGTGGTCCGGTCACCAGGAGCTTACAAATGGCTAATACAGCTCCTTCTGTGGAGGTGAAAATGGATGAATCACCAATTCATGAGCCAAAAGAAACTCAGGTGAGACATTGTACTGAAAATGTTGATTATTTTTTTTCTATTTTTCCATAAAAGAGACAATATTTCTTAATGGTTTGAAATACTTATACTTAAGTAAAATAATACATTTTCCAAAAACACATAAAAATGTGTTTTTTAGAAGCCTGCTGATATCTTTCTCACAGTTTTAGAACACCCTGAAATATTACAATCCACTTTTGTCCTGGTTTGAATCTAAAAATCTAGCATTTCTATTGAACTCTACAATTTAACTGAGAATTGTACCGCTGTCATTTTTTTTTATTTTTAAATTTTCTGGCAAATTCTGAAAACAGAAAATCGTAATTCCCCAGTGGCAAAGGTGTATAACTAATATGTATTAAGTCCAATAGCAGCTCAGATCTTAACTATAGTTAACATTATGAGAATGGTTCTTCTGTCAATCAAAACCATTCATTATTGCAATTCTTTGTCAACCATCCTTGTCTTTTTCCCCACAGGAGGTGCTGATGAAGTGAGCCATGTGGACATTGCTGAGCTCTTTTCCTTTGGAAAATGGTGCTCACCTCTCAGGCTACACTCTGGACTTATGAGGCACTGACAGCACTGAGGTTGAAGTCTTCTTATCTCAACTGCCTTCTGCTGGATTTAAGGAGTGATCTCTCTTTATCTTCCATCTATAATATAAACGGAACTGAGCCTCGACTTTTAGCCAGCATTGCAAAAAAGAAAGAAAAATTTAAAACTGTAAATGACAATGAGTTAATATATACAAAATGAGTCATTACATGACCCAAAATGGTAAGATTAGTGCTCTGTCATGTTGGGAAGCTGATATACTGCAAATGGCAATCACGTATCAGTTAGGGGTAGGGAAACATATTATTTTTCTTTTGTTCTTTATCTTCCCCATCTGGTTGCTGACGGGTGGTCTTTGGGTTGTTGTTGTTTTTTAGATTTTTGGATGTTTCCAGAGTCTCTTAATGCATGTGCTGAATAGAGTAAAAATTTAATAAAGCCCATTTCTAGGTCTCTCACAGCAGGCACCTACTTCAGTTTATACATGATTTGCTGATGTTTATGTTTGATTTAATTTCTGTAGTCAATATATTGTAGAATATATATTGTTGGTATATTTTTGTTTGGGAAACAAAAATGAAAATGGCAGTTTGTTTACTGCAGCAATTGGTCCTCAGGAACACTGTATATGTGTGTGGTAAGAATGTGTATGATTATGATTGGATGTGCAGCCTGACAGCTATTCCTTTGGTCTGAATCTCAAGTAGGTTTCATGTTTTTACTTGCTTCCTCAGACTTCTCTTTTTTTGTTTATCTCACATTAGGAGGTAATTCCAGTTGTAAAATAATGGGAATTTTGTTGTATTCTCCTTAATATAATGTTTTGTCTTGAAAAGATTTTTTTTTAAATATCACTCATTCATCCCAGTGTTCTTACAGCACTTTAAAGCAAACTGCCAAATTTTATAGCTTGATCAGTGGATTGGCTCTTTGACACTTTGTAGACATTGATAAATTAATGCAAAACATTTATTTACAACCTTTCTGCCAACAAACCTCTAGATTGGTTGTGTCCTTTAAGGATTTCAATGCAAATGACATGGAAACCAACGTCTATATGCCAAAACACAATTTGTATCCATAATTGGATGTAATGAAAAGGTGATTCGTGTTTTGTTTTCCTCTCAAGAGCCGTGCCATAATGTCATATCTGAAAGTTTTTTCTTTCAAGGACAAGGGTGTCACTGTGTCTGTGAGTCGATTCATTTAGTAATATTACCAATGAAAGCTTCTAATTTGAAATTCCTTACCCGGCAGAGCTCAAATGCTTGTGAAATGATATGGGAAAGTAAATTGTACACCTTAATTTCAAGCTAATTTATATTTCCATGAGAAATCTTAATTTTTTTTGCCTTTCAGCATCAAGTTTATGTGTTTAAGGATGAACAAAGACAAAAATCCCGAATGACCTCAAGTAAAAAAAATTGCTGTAATTGACATAATAAAAAGGTTTTTCAACTTGTGTAAAGCATGTTTTTTTGCTGACAGGATTCCTAATTATAAAAATATTGTATTGTATATAAATTATAACACTTTTTTGAATTTTTAACTTAAACTTCAACAGGTTTTTTCCATTTAAAGTGTTATGGATCATAACATCTACATTAATACAGTTTACTGGCAATCAATTCATCAAGAATTACTTTGTGGATGTAAAGAGTGAACTTGATTAGTTTAAGCTTAAATCTGACTCCTTGCAGGCTGTTAAATTAAGAGACTTTTTATTAATTTACTAAATATATCTCTGCCATTACAGCCATAATGTAATTCAGCCTGTCTGGGTCTAACCCAGCATGAAAGGAATTAGTTCTTTTTATACTGTAAATGAATAATTTGTTCGGTTATACTGAGCATTAATGAGTTTTGTTGCTGCAGGTCAGCAAGTTTTTACTGGGGGGCTTGGGTCCCCCAGGGGACATTGTTGCAGTGGGGGCTGCAAGGTCTATCTATTTTTGGAGCGGTGCACTTTTGGGGAAGGTTGATATTCCAGTCATACTTTACCTTAAATCAGCTGTTAAGCTTCCGTTAGTTAACATGAAAAGTAGGACATTTGCATTTTTTTTTTTATCAAGATTTTTTTTATCGCTGTGACAGAGATCATGACTCTAATTCAGTTACCTCAAAAGTTACAAAAACTACAAAGAAGTTGTGCCTTTTTGCTATTTTGATGTTTTTTCTATTACTACTACTCTAGATTCAATGTCATACTTGAAAGAAATATGTTGGTTGTGGCCATATGTGGATCCATTCATGAGTTGAGATCACCACTCAATCGACAGTAAAAACAGACTGAAGATTTGTCAAAATGATATGAATTTGAATGCCAGATTATTTAATATCTTAAATAACCTTATCAGACGTGTTGTGTCTTTTTGTATTGATTTTTTATCCTCTGTGGGGGTTTTCATATACAAATCAATAATGATGGGGCCCTTTTTTGTGGGAGTCAAAGACTAAGCTGTTTAGAAGCGCTGTTGTATGTGTAAAAGTTGATCTTTCAAGTTTTTAATACAATCTCAATTACACGTAGAACAACTTAAAGTTCTGGTAAATCTCTTCCAAGGTTAAGCATTTACCTTTGTCTATTGATAGGTTTGTCAGCAGGATTATAAAAACGTTACGGAATAGATTTCTATGAAAATCTGTGGAAGGAAAGGCCATGAGACTGTAGGCAACCAGAGACATCTGTTGTGGATCAGGATAAATGGCAAGGTTTTTATTCACGCTTTCTTTTGTCTAACTATTCATAATCACCAAACTGATTTATAAAAAACCTTCTGGAGGGGTGGGGCACGTATCAGTTAAGCTAAACCAACCTGGACTGTTTGGCCTTGGTGGACTTTTCACTCTACAGAGAAACATTCAGCAACAGAGAAAGTTTTACACACAATGGATTTGAAAACTGACACAGAGAATTGATTCCAATTTAAGAAAACATTCTTTCTAATAAAAATTTGCATACCTAAGTTAATCAGTGGGCAGTTTTTGTAACATCTGTCAAAATGTGGGTAAAAGAGGGCGTGGTTATCCTTGGCTGAGACTTGAGTCTGAAATCCCGTTTTTAGAGAAAAAACCACAACACCTTTATCCATTTTAACTAAAACTAATTTGTTAACTAACCCAGCCTTATTAAGAGGTACGAAGATTGGTCAGAAGATGATATCTACAAGAATAAGGCATGACTGTCAGTAAGGGGTCAAAATTCTTCAGCCAGCAATAAACCCCACCCTAAACTCATAACCTGTTGGTGTGGACGAATAGACGAGTATGTCTCCATAACTATCCTCCAAAACAACAACAACAACATTTTATCAGTAACCCTCGGGCAGCTCTGACTGAAACATCGACTGCCATCCGGCAAAATATCATCAAAGGTTTGTGCCAGTCCATGAGGTGTAGGATTACTGCTGTAATCTATACTGATGGGGAAATCACAAACTACTGATTGTGCAAAATATTGCAAACTCCAATAGTGTCACCTGAGAAATGTATGGTTCTTACCTATTTGGTGTTGTTGCTCCATCTCTTGTTTTTGTCACTGATTAAACTAAAATTCTTCTTTTTAAAATAAAGAAGTGACAAAATCTGGGTTGTTAGTTTCATGTAACTCAAACCACACAAGCAAGTTTGCAGATAAACACACTGCTGTATTTTACATCCCTTAAGCATAAATAAAATCATAACCCAGTTTATCTGCCATATATTTATCAGCTTTATTTATATTGCCCATGATACTAATTATCTTTAGCTTCTTATTGGCCACTACTGTGCATAAGGTCACTCATATTAATCATGAATCCCAGTAGCATAAAAGATGTGTAACCCGCAAAATTGTACAGAGCTATTATTTCTAGTCATTCAATATGCTGCATTTCTTTTACTCAGCAGCATCACATTAAATTTGTTTCTCGTAATGAAAAAAAAAACTATTGCAAACACATAAAACATATAGAAAAAAAAATTCCAGCATTAAACTGAAACAGAACTTAGGATATGCTATGAAAGTATTAGAAACAAATGTAGTAATAAAAATAATAAAACTCAGCAACAATGAACTTCCAAGTATAATTAATGTTCAGAGTATGTCCTTTCAAATTTAAGAATTCTTTGGGAAACCTGACTTTATTCATATTAATAAGTTCAATCAGAGCCACTTTAAATATTAAATCTTACTATATAAGAAGTTTAATAATAACTGCTTCAGGAACATCACCCAGAATAGAAGAATGAATAATAATAATAGTGTTTTATTAACCTGGATAGTAGTGTCAATGATGCTGCATTTCATGCTATAAATACATTTGACGGTCTCTGGGCCAGTGACATGTGGTGACATTACTTGTGTCCAGACGCCATCCATCATACTCATGTTCATTAATGAGATGTCAAGCTCAGAGGACAGACTATGCATTAGAAATATACCACCGGTACTGGGAAAAAACTCACAGCGCTGTAATATCCTGTGGATTCTCACACAACCGAAAAGGGCCATTCTGTTGATTGACTACAGTTATGAATTAAATGCAGTCTGTATGTTAGATTTGATCCATAGGCTTGCTTTTCCTTTATTCACTGGGATAAGACGGAGTGTTTATTTGCCCCAGGGCCATGACAGTGAAATATTCTGCTCAATGTGGTTTATAGACGTTCAGCTGTGTTTGTGTGTGTGTGTGTGTGTGTGTGTGTGTGTGCATGTACGGGGGAAGAGGACATCACCATTCTCGTGCTGTCAGTGTGAAATATCACTACAATTTCTCCAGATTGCTGTGTTCTGTGCACTGCGATACACAAAAACACAATTCTATGCAGCTCTGAGCTTGGCATGACAAAATAATCCACAGAGCTGCAGAAGCAGATTTAAGACTTAGAAGTGAACAGATTGGTGTTCCGGCACTCAGTTACCACATACAGGAGGCTGAGGACAAGAATATGTTAGTTCAAAAAGAAGGCTTACCTCACAGTGATGTCAGGTCATGGAGAACATACATGTTCATTACTGCAGAGAGATTATACTTTGTTCAAACACGCATAAATGCTCCCTCAAGGATGGGTCGATGCAGAGACAGAATTTCACTATGTTGTACTGTATATGGCTGTATTTGATCAATAAAGGACATATTACTTAAACAGTGAAAAGATATTTCCCAATATATTTTGCAGAACTATATAAGCAGTTTTGAACCCAGGCTGGAAAATGTATTTTTTGGTTTCCTAATGTTCCAATCGACTCACTCAAACAAATAGTATCTAATTAATTTGATCACTCAACTTACAAAACGATACATAAATGTAAATTTGTCAAAGTCAAATTTAAGACTGAACTGAAATTTAATTTTTTTTTAAATAGTTTAAATTTGGGAAACCCCAAAAACTGTCAATTTGCTGCTCAAAATGTTATGTTTTTTTTAATGTAATCATCCCCTGTCCAATGGCATATCCAGATATTCCTGTTTATCTTTATTACTTCTTTTTTTTTACTGTAATATTTATTTCGTTTTTTCTGTATTGTTGGAATTAATTATTTCATTGTATTTACTCTTGTATGTTCTCCAATTTCATCACGGTTTTGTATTTCATGTTATCGTTGAGAATAAATTTTTTTTTTTTTTAAACTGAGCTTTCAAGGAAATTTCTTCTGTTAAATCTCACGTTTGAATTTTAATAACGTTACAATTTAATAATGGATGATACCGCAGCTTTCATCAAAATCAAGCTGTGAAGTGTATATCGTGCATCTGGCTGAGTATGACAGCCTGCTCTTGCATAGCTGGTGATTTGCGGCGGGCACTCATCTATCCAGTATTATTATCCACTATTGGTTTGAAAGAAGAATCACCACTGAGGTATGATTACACAATCGGACTAAAGGATGTTTTTAAATAATACAGGTAATCTTTATGTGTTGATAAACAAGCTAGCGATTATAGCTAGCCTGTTTGCGGGTCAAAGCCCAACAGATTATGGCTTTACAACAGAATGGCACTGATTTTGTTTTTCACGTTAGAATTGGCTCTTTTTGAGGCTAAGCATTATAAATATTTGACATATTTATTTGTAATAATGTTGTCCTATTGATAGGCAACATTAGCTAAGTTGCTAACTATCTTAAATGATCTTCTATTTGATAAAAGGATCTAACATTGGCTTAAGTTATCTAAAATTAGAAATGTTTGCCAACATTAGAAAAAATTAGCTAAAGTTTGCTAACATTAGCTAATGTTTGCTAAAACCAAGTAAAATTTTTCATTGTTTTAACTTGCATTCCCTTGGATGAGCTGGGGTAGCTAAATTTAGCTGATGTTGGTAGAAAAGACGACAAATTTTACTTTTTAATTGTAGCTAAATTTAGCTAATATGGCTAATTTGCTCTGATATTTGCTTACATTAGCTAAAGATAGCTAAATTCAACATTTGCTAATATCAGTTAAAGTTTAATAACATTGTCTAACATAAGTTTAGATGAGCAGAATAGCTTATGTTTGCTATCCATCCACCCATTTTCATCCCTATATACCCCATTACATTCCCTGGCCAGATGAGATATATATTTTCTCCAGCCAGTTCTGGGTCAACCCCCAGGTCTCCTCCCAGTTGGACCTGCCTGGAAAACTTCTAAAAGGAGGCATCCCAATCAGATGTCCGAACCATCTCAAATGGCTCCTTTCAACAAGAAGCAGCAGATCCTCTGAGCTCCATCTGGTTTTTTGAGCTCTGCACCTTTTCCCTGAGGCTGGCCAAGCCGTCCAATAAAGGAAGCTCATTTCAGCTGCTTGTATCTTTGACCTCATTCCTTCAGTCACTACCCACAGCTGCTGATGGTTGGTTAATGTTGGAACATAGATACACTAGTGAATTGAGAGCTTTGTCACACAACTTAGCTCTTTTCTTGCAGATGGTGCACCGAACTGCCCATCCATCTCACGGTCCATTTTTCCATCACTCGAGAACAAGACACCAAGTTGCTTAAACTGCTTCGCTTGAGCAAGTAACTCACCCAAAACCACGGAGGATAGTTTACTGTTTGACAGAGGGCCATGACATTAGATTTGGAGGGGCTGACTTTATTCCAGCTGTTTCACACTCACCCAGAGCATGTTAATATCATGGATTGATGAAGCCAAGAGAACCACATCATCTGCAAACAGCAGATGTAATTCTAAACTCCCCAAACTGGACACTCTCTTCAGCTCGACTGGGCCTTGAGATCCTGTCCACATATCAAGAACAGAATTGGAGACCAAGGATAAACTTGGCAGAGTCCAACATGTCTGTTTTTTTTGCTGAGAATATGGATACAACTCTCGTTTTGGTCTTAATAGGGACAGGATGGCTCATAGCAATGTCCCCGGCAGCCTGTTATCCTGCTTACCCTCCACGGGACTCCACAGCGTATATGTCAGAGGCCTTCTCGAAATCCACAAACTACTTTCAGACTGGTTGTGCAAATTCTCATGATGACCGTCCGATCAAGCCTGCAAGAGTGAAAAGTTGGTCCACCGTCCCATCACCAGGACAGAATCTGCATTATTCTTCCTGAAACCTATGTTAGACAATCGGTTGGAGCACCTTTCCAGTACCCTACAGTAAACTTTCCCAGTAATGATTCCCCTATAATTGGAACACACCCTCGGGCCCCCCTTTTTAATAGTTGGCTCACCACCCCAGTCTGCCACTCCAAGTACTGTACCCTTCCCCCACGATGACATTGTGATGCCGATGTTCAAAATTAGCTCAAGTTAGCCAAAATTAGTTTATGTCTGCTAACATTATCTACAGTTGGCTAAAATTAGCAAATTTTTGCTAACATCAAAATGTAGTTGGTATAGAGCTTTAGTTATACAACAACAATAAACATGTACAATAAAACATGCATATAATGTTCATAATACATGTTGGAATAAATACTTTCATAAAGAGCACTATTACTCTACATTTGTTACAGAATTTGTCTGAACTTAACTGTACCTTTTGCAGTAGTTGTTGTTGGCTGTAGGGAGTACTGCACTAGTGAGCAAAGCAGGGATAGTTCATACCATAGGGATTCAAAACGAAAAGCTTAGTTTGAGAAATGAGCCTGTGCCTCAATAAAACTTTATGTCTCGGAACGCCTGTGTTAAATGTTCGCCATATTAATTAGTTCATTTGATTACATTGAGGCTGTTTTTCCTGAGGATTTCACATGTAATTATATGTTAATCGGCTATTGCCTCCTGGAGTAAGAATTGTTACATTATATTTAATTGCTTTTTTGCAAAAGTGTTACATGTATGTCTCAAATTCATGTCATCTTTAGCTCTCCTCATTGTCAACTAACACGGAAGGAAATCTTTTAAATCTTTCAATTAGTTTAGTCCCTCAACATGCAATAAAAAATAGGTGAACTGGTGACTCTACATTGCCCATATAGGATTGAAAATTTGTGTGTGAATGCTTATCTGCCCTGTGATAAGCTTGCAGCTTGCCCAATGTGTAGACGTCAGCTGGCATCGGGCTCCAGCCCCCTTATGACACTGCACAGGATGTGCGTTGACAAATTCAATTTCCTAGTTGTTTAAACTTTAATATGTGATATTGTTTCCCTTGTGGAAAATAGTCTGTTGACCATATGAAATGAGATTAATCTGCTCCTGGTTTTAAACAACACAATTATTTGTTTTCCTGGGAAATCTATCCAGCAGAAACTAGAGACAATGGGAAGAAAGGTCAGCTGCTCATTCATGACAGTATAATAACACAAACTCACTCTGCCCCTCTTCCTGTTGAAAGAAAATAGTATTAAAGCTTATGAAGGTGGAGCTGAGCTGGATAAATCATACTTGAAAGTGACGTTGAGTTTTGAGTGCACTCATTGTTTGTGAAATAACTTTGCAGATTTTGACATAGATTGATTTTCATTATCTTGTCACCTGCAGAACCACCTGCTAATGTCAGTCCCTGGATGAGCCTTTCTCCTAGCATGCACACCAGCCCAACCAATGTCCTGCCATTTCCTTTCAAAACAGGAGGATGTGTTATGAGGATGTTAGTGCTGCAGTCAGTTCCCCAGTGAGCTCTCATAGCAGAGTGGTGGTATGAGAGATGTCTTCATGAAAATGGGCTTCCTGGCCAATTTTTTTTGTTGAGGAAATCGACTGTTTAACGCTTGTCTACTTGCTGTAGAGAAGTTAGACTTTGCAGAGATGTCCTCGGTGTGTTTATATATCAGAATAATTGTTTTGTCCATACTGGAAGTTTCCATGCCAACAGTAGCATAGTTTGTACTTATATGGATTTAAAGATCTTGTAACAGATATTTGGGCATTTAATTGGTAAGTTTTTTCATTGCATCGCTTTCATGAACATTTTTGGTGCAGTGGGCGGTAGGGTCTTTTGACAGCTTCCAGGAAATCTCACTTTTGACTGTGCAGTGCTTCACCAGAACTGTTGCACAATGATTTTAAGAGTTATTTTTTAAACCGTAAATAAAAAAAACCCTCAGAATTCCAGTCACCTTATACATTTTTTATTCCTGTCTACAATATAGCAACATTATGCACAAAATCTGTAAATGAACAAACCAAAATTTTTATTTAGGTTTTAGGTTTTATGACAATAATGACAATAATGACAAATTACATTAATTCTTCAGATTTTATAGAAGAAGAAAAATATAATATACAATTCGTATTATATATATATGTGTGTGTCTATCTGTAATGCATTACAAATCTTTACAGAAGGATTACATATTCTGTAGGCAGCATAAGTTCATGGAGTACATAGACTTCATGCAGAATCCTTGAATTCGGATATATATATGTTATAATATATCCCAGCATGTCCAGAAAAACAGTCTATAACGTAGGTAACCAGCGCCTATAATGCACATGCGGAAGCATAAGAGGGCAGCACATGGCTTGGACGCTACCACCTTTGCTTCACAACAAGCCTGGTCCACGTCAGATCGGTAGGGATCTCAGCGTCAGTGATTATCTCTATGTTTTAATCCTGCAACAAAACGCCTTGCCATGACTTGCCTTTGGAGAAACCCCAGCCCCCTGACTATGCTCAAAATAAATAGTTTCAGGAAACTATCATAGGTGTTAATTTGTAAAAGATTAGGAAAGATCTGTAAAACTGTATTTTAATATATCTTACTTTATTATTTTTTAATTTGTAGTCATTTCTGCCAATCATTTGACTTTTTTCTTTCAGTGTATGAGGCACTTTTGTTTTTTACTCAGCAGTTTTCTATAATTCTTCTTCAATATGTACCATCTGGAAACTACCAACTGTACCAGCCCTACTTTCAGCTTTTTAGACAAGCCTTCCATTTAATCATCCTATTTTTTACCCTCAGCCATGGGGAAGATGAAGCACTCAATATGCTAGAATCTGTTCCCCAACCTTCAAGATGAATCAGAGGGATTTGCATTGGTTGATGTGGGGAGTAGAAACTGTGAAAGGAGAGCAGTATAGAGAGAGGGAAGAGAAATGTTACTGCTGTAACAGCAAATGAGGACTGTAGGGATGAGTGGAGGGAGAGGGAGGAGAGAAAAGTGGGCTTAGTCACAAATTAGAAAACAACTGTCCCCTCATGAGCACAGAGGAGAGACACTGTCCACTGACCCAGAGAAAGAGATTATTGGAGGGAGGATTCACTTTTACCTACTGCGGAAGTCACAAATTACCGCTTGCCTCCGCTCTCCTTTGCGTCTATCCAGCTTGTCTGGAGCCGCATAGGTCTGAGAGCCTCATAAGGCGATGCACAAGATCAGAATGCTGGCAGAGAAACTGTGCCTCCAGCTCTGCAACATGCTTCACCACCCTGTGCTTCTCCCGATCACACATGCACACCAAGATGTTCTCACAGGCACACGTTCAAAGAACTTTCTCTCATGCACACACACTTAGATACTGACAAGCAGGGAGCCAGGCAGCAGGCACACCCCCTCCCATTATCTGTGCGGGAGGCAGTTCTGCTCATTTTGGTGTGAGCAGCGGAAGGACTGTATTTTGATCTTCAGCAGCTGCACCAGGACGCATTAAGAGGAGAGAGAAGTCATCAACAGAGATCATATATCAGCTCCTACAGCTGAAGGCAAGCCCCGCTCTCCCACCAATTGTTTCTCTCTCTTTTTCTCTCTTTTTTTTACCTTGATGTGTCGCAGTGACCGACCTTCCCACATACCCCCTCCCCTCTTTCTCCTCAGTGTGTGCTAGTGGGACAGCCATGGAGGACACCCTCACCTGCAGTGATGCCACCTTCTCCCAGGTGTTTGGACGCCAGGGACAGCTGATGCAAGCCAGTGAGTAGCCGCAATTACACTTCCTGCCTCCTCGCAAATCATTAGCTAGCTGCATGTCCCGCTGATCAGGACAACTGATCTCCAACCTCATCATTTCTTACTGATCGCATCCTAGCTGATGCAAAGAGGCACAATGAGCCTCTTTATAAGCTTCAAAACAAGAGGAAAGAACGCTCTGTTTTTGGGAAGGATGTCAGAAATGTGTATTTCTATGTAAAGGACAAGAATACATTGTAATATCGAGATTTGTTTCACATCCTAAGATGATAGTTTGATTGTGATCTTAGTTGATGTTATTGTTCGTGCGGGGAGTTTTGTATTCAGGTTGAGTGTAGGGCTGTGGCTCACGTACGATGGGGGGCGTACATCTTGTCCTGAAGGAGCTCTTTATGGGGACTTGAGAGCAAGGAGATATATTGGAAATATTTGGCTCTTTGGTTCTGCAATACATAAAAATATTTCTGCACGTTTGAGCAATAACACAGACTGTGTCTGAAATATATATATATATCTATATATATAGATATATATCTATATATATCTATATATAATGAAACTGCATAGTATTAGTGAGTCTGACAGACTGAGACGCTGTGAGCAGTTTTCTAAAACTGATAGCTAAATTATTCAAAACTAAACAACCCTGCAATGGTGCTTAATTCTTTTATATCTAATATAATGCACATGGCCAGAATGCACTTTATCCCAGATGGAAGAGAAATATAAGACTGACTTGCCTCCGGAATCAGAGTGTCCCCTACATACGCCCTCATCTGGCTATTTAGAGCCTTTCACGGTTCCACCTGTCCATAAATGCAATGCGATTGTTCACAAAGTCTTATAAAGGATAATGAAAAGATCTTGGCGCAGATATGAAAACAAAAATGCCTTCAGAACTGCATCCCACACATTAGTTTTGAAACCGTGTGTTTCCCTTCATCACAAAATGGTGAGAGACAGAAGCATGTGAGTTTCTCAGCGAGTGTCATTAACAACCAAGCTGCTAAGACAGTACTCTGTGCAGCTAATCATAGAAACGTTTCAGTCATTTTCCAGAGCTGGAGAATGCACTCTTCTTAACAGGTCTTTCCTATTAAGCTGTGCTGCAGGATTTCACCTTTTGGGATTTGTTTTGCTTCAATATATCAAGTTTTTTTACTTCATATATATAACAATCTGGAGCAAAGGGTTTGTGTTTTCTTTTCTGATATTCTTTGGATTCCTTTTTGCAGACTAGCATCTTGTAATAAATAATTCACTTTGAATGTATCTGTGGCTCAATACTGTTGATAAGGCAACATAACTGATAAGGGTTTGCAGGGCCATAATGAATGTTCGGCTCCAAACAGGCAGAAAGCTGGAGACCTCTTTACTAAAGATTGGACTTCAGTTCTTTGTCCATCTGGTTCTATGTTGTCCTATTAGGTTTCCTGTGCACAACAAAAATTGTTAAAGTCAGAAGTGCACTTCCAGGTAAAGAAATGCTGAATCGAATTACTTTAAAAAAAATATGTACTGGCTAAATGTAAATCAACTTTGGGTTTCATATCATAGGTATGTTAATCAAAGTATATTGCTTTTCATATGAATCTTCTTGCAAGCCATCACATTTATGCCCTGGCCACCTGTTTAGGTGCAACGGGTATATGGATCTTGTTAAGAAACTTAAAAATAAATTAGTATGTTTTCCACAGCATCTTTTCATTATACTGTATATGTTCGCAGCCATGAATAAGACATTTCCACAAATGCTGTATCTGTTTCATTCAGCCACTGCGTCTGTGGGTTTTATAATGAAAGGCTTCTTGAAAGTATGGTGCAATGAATGTACACTATCTGCCTCATGCAAATTCTGTTTGATTGACCCATAATAAACGGGGTGGTTGTCAGAGTGGAGGATCAAACATGAGTGGCAAATCTGACAGATATGCAAATCACACTTCCAGTTAGATTGCTGTTGTGGTCCCATGTGTTTGGCCGCAACTTTGTATAATGTGATGCGAGAAAAAAACACCTATGACCGTAAGTAAGATGATGTTATGAACAAGATCAGCCACACTGCTGATCTTGTTCATAAGGAGTAAGGAGGGCTGCCCCCTCCTTACTGCTCGTTGAATTATGTCCTTTTATGTTTGCTTTTAATTTTATCAACATTTTTGCCTATATCTTGCCCTAAATGACTGATCCTATATAACTGCATCGGCACAAATCACCTCCAGGCTCAGATTCTGCTCCTTCTGGTCTAAATGAGTGCGGCCCTGACAGTGCAGCAGTCTCCGTAACCTTTCTGATCCACCCCAAAATGATTTGGGGATAGGTATGGTGGAAGGTTGCCCACAGGGCAGTTCAGCAAGTCCACAAAGGCCAATAACTCTGAATGCCTTCAATCTGCTACATATGTAGAGCAACCTTCATGTCCCTGCTTAGGAGGGTCAAGGTGATGGCTTCTGGCCAAGGTTTCATCCCCATTAGAATCCCGGCCTGCTGTAATTCAGACTGAGTTATTTTATGGTCAGGTATGCATTGAAACGGGTCTCAAAAGAACATAGTTTATGACAGGTATGGTCAGGTTTCCTTCTCCTTTCTCTTGGTAATGGCCTAATCAGATATATTGAATATGCAAATATCTGTGGTCACTGCTCAGTTGGCCTAATACTCCCTTACACTGATTTATATAATCTATAAGCAGCAGCACTGAAAATCACTCAGCCTGAGTAGATAGAGGACTAATTTAGATCCCTCTTTTCTAATTCCCGTATTGGATTTAAGAACCCTAGTAGAGCTGAGAGGGGTGGACCTGTCTGTCAGCATATCCCAACGTACCACGATAGCCTCAAGCCTGAAGGTCAGTCTGATAATTCAAACAAGTAATTCGTAGTTATGTTTTGCAGCTTGTATTTGTCTTTCCTGTAAAATGAACGTACAAGCTGTACACGTTTTATTGAGCTGCATGAAGTTACATACATTCCCTGAAATAAGCTCCTCCACCTCTTGGTGGCAGAGGCTCACAAGTTTATTGATCTCCTTGGGGATGGTCAATGAACTCGTGAAGTAATCAGCGAAGATGTTGAGATTGACCGATGGGAACTACCTGACAAACCAACTTTGTCACTTGATGATAAATCATCTGAGATGAGCCATCGTGAAGTAAATGTGATGAAAGGTTTACTAGCAAATCATGAAATGCTTTGAGTGATATGTAGACTGCCATTTAATGTCTATTCATCATGCCAGGGAGTACTCACTGTTTCTTATGAATCAGAAAGTGAAGATGGTCATCTTGTGGCTAAGAAAGAAATTGAGAAAGAACTAACAAAGATGATAGGATAGAAATCACGGAGGACGTCTTTATATATAACTTTAACATAAAGATTCTCATCGCAAGGTCGATTTAGTAGCACTGCTGGTTCTTTATCACAGCATTTTCCCCATCAGCGGGAGTTCGCCCTCATATAAGAGATTTCTTATAGTAGAATGATGTTTCGCATGTGAAGAATGTACTTGTAGTCACTACTAACTGCACGTATTTATTATGTTTTTAATTTCTGAGCAGGGCCCAAATGTAGCCCTTCATCTCCTATTTGTTTTTACAAAACTAATGTCAAACCAAACACATGCTGCATCCACTGTACCACTAAAACGAATTTGTTGCTGCAATATACCCCAGATATTTAATTTGTTTCATTGCATCTCCTGGATTTATTGTAGAGGAAGCTGCACTGTTTCAAAGGACTGGAGTCATCTTTCAAACACTGAAACGCTCGTCTCTCTCAAACATGCACAGACGAATAAGAGTGTTACAAAAAATATGAATACATTGTCCTGATTAAAGAGAGTCTGATGACCACCACAACGCTACAGTACCTAAATTTGTACACATCAAGCGTGATGAGAGAGTTTTGGGAATCAATTCCAGCAGCTTTCCCAGGTAGGACAACTCCTACTCATACTGGCTTCTGTATGATTACATGTGTGCATCTGCTGGATTTTGTGTAATTGTGTGACCTTGTTGTGAAAATGTAAGCAATTAATCAACTTTCTGTAAAGGTTAAAATACACACATTCTTATCCTAATAAAATCCATAGTAGAAGATAAAAATACATTCACATCTGCACTGTTAAAAAATGTTCCCAGTGATTTCATGCGACTCAAGAGCAGCTTGCAGTGTGTCTTTAACATCTCTGCCGTGTTTTCTGCGTCATTGAATCCCTCTTGCCTGAATGTCTGCTGACTCTGCATATCCGCCTTACCATGCCCAGTCCTGATGGCTTCATTTCCACTTTCTACCTTCTATAAAACCTGAGTTACACTGTGTAGCCCTCCGCAGACATATGATGTAAGCTCTTTACCAAAACACCGGTGTTCATCTTTTTATTTGTTGCATTTTGTCATTTGTTTCTATTTAAAGGTCTTGATTTAGAAACAAAGACCCTGCTTTTTTCCGTTCCTACGTGTTATCTCTGTAAATTACACGTCAGAAATACACAGTTTTTGTAACTGGCAGCATTTGGTGTTGATAATTGTTGATAGTGACAAAAGGTTATGAGCTCTGCTTTGTTGGAAGTGCTAATCAGATGTGATTTCAAGTTGAGATGGGTAATTGTACATGTGTTTTTCTACCATTTCGTACCAGTGAAGGAGGTATATACTCGGGCCACCATTCAGATTACAAGTCTCCTTGTTGAAATTCCAATTTCCTGCTCCCATCAGATGTTTTTTTTTTCTGACATTTCACATTCATTACAAGATAGCTGTGTCTATAGCTCTAATGAGAACAATGTACATGCTAGTATGTTTTTTGGTTTCTTCCACCTCATGGTAAAGCTTGAAGTTTCTGAGAAACTATGAAAGACCTCAAACCCTGCAACATTCAAAAACAGACCCAGACTAGTTCGCCCTGAACATAAAATACCCAAACACAAACCATGTAGTTTATGCAGTAGAATGCCATTAGGAGTATAAAGTTCTGTCTATAGAGGAGACAAATCAACCAATGCAAGACAGGAGAGCCAGACATTGGCTCTCAGCAGTCCAGCGGCATCTCAAGGACAAAGGGACATTCGTTTGAAGACAACATTGTCCACATTCTGGACACAGAGGACAGATGGTTTGAGACAGGAATGAAAGATGTCCTCTGGGTTAAACGGAAATCTCTAAAGAGTGTATCACAATGTGTAAAATAGTACTCATGCATGTGAATAGGACGAGAGAGCGCGTGAGCGGGATGATATACTTTTGTCTTTGCAGCACACCTGCGTTGTTTTATGGTGGCTGTCGCTGGTTGTACTGTAAATGAACACAAGGGACTGCTTGCTTTGTCTTTTAAAATACACTGAACTGCAAACCCCCCTCACTGGAGAGCTCCTTATTATTTCTCTCTTTGTGTCTGCAACATCCCAGTGACTACAACCTTGCTAAGCCGGGCATGACATGCATCAACTGCCTGTAAATGAAATGTCATCACTTTTCTTAAAGTTACTAGTGGCCTCCAGATCCTGTATTTATAGCTAAATTATTAATAATTGTTAAATGTTGTGCGTAAGGGGCAAACTGGAACACTTCAGCCCCCACCCTCTGCATGCGCATGCTCTTGCTCCTTGGTTATCTGTCTTAACGGGCATAGAGTACTTTGTCATATGACATCACACTAGATGCTAGTTTGTTTGAGGATTTTTTATTGAAACCAAATTCACTGAAGCAAAGGGCTCAAAGAAGTCCCATGTCTAATGCTTAACAGGCTTCTGAATGTATCAGGCGCATTCCACATTGGTCTGCAGTGTTGTGAGGGCTCTTCTTTCAACACAGAGTGTGATGCAGACATCAGGAAGCGTAGCAAGACTGCTCCACAGTGTTAATTTTTTGCCCTTTTAGCTACCAGTACGCAATCCCAACTAAAGTATCTAGGCAACTTATACACATTTATGTGCCAAAACTCTTCATTTAAGTTCCAAAACTCTTCAGCCTTGTGTAATTTAATCTTATTTGTTATGAATCCCTGAAGCTAACTTTTTTTATAAAAAAAAAAAGCTAGCTTATATGGACCATACTGCAAAAAGCATAAATATAATATTAAATATTGCAAGTTGAGGGAGGCTTTACCTAGTAGGTAGAAAAATATGGTAAACATTGTTTCTATACTGTATATAAAATGTGTTTGACGGATAAAGAAAACCATCATCATATTACAGTTTGCTAACTTTTGTAAGGGCATGATTTTTTATTCATAGAAGTGGCTGTACCTCCGAAGGTAGGTATGAAAACTGGTGGTTCAATTCCCGGTGCATTTATATGTTTTTCAAAGGGACCTTGAGCAAGATACCGTACCCAAATTTGCTCTCATGGGCTGTACTGGTGCGTGAATGATCTCTGCTCCCGAATAAGGAGGTGGCGCCTTGCATGGTTAACCATGCCAACACTATGAATGTTGAGGGAATGGATTATTGTTGGCGTTTGTTTTAGTGTTCTTTGAGTGGTCAGTCAGACTAGAAAGTTGCTATATAAATAAAGTCCATTTATATATTTTTTAAACATGTGGACTGACTCTGAGATCTTGAACACAGAGTAAAGATTAAAGGAGCAGACCTGATGCAAGAACACATCAGACCTGCAACCATGTTGTTTTCATCACATCTCTGATATAATTTTGAGCATCTCGGACCCACAGACATGTGCTTTTATTGCATGCTCAGATCCATTAGTGTTCACGTCTCTCCTCTCCAGCATACTCTGGAGTGTTTGATGTGAGACGCAAGTGCAAAAGCCCTACTGTATGGGTATCCATGTTTTTCTCCCCACAGGAGTGTGCGTTTGAACTCAATCGTTGTTTACCTGCACAGAAATGTCTTAATTAAGGATAGTGGCATGACCTTCAGCCTGAAATCAGAGTATCTCGTCTGCCAATAGAAAACTGCTCAGAAATTACATTTTGAGGATCAAAGTGGCTGAATGTGAAAACGCATTAATAGCTGTCTGACCATATTAGAGGAAATTTGAAATTAATTAATTTAATCCCAATTCCCAATTTGTTGACTTGTGTGCTACCTGCCATTGTACTGTGCTCAAATATGCTCTGACCTACTTTATATCATCGTGAAAGGAAGGCACATACACTTGTTCACAAGCATTCTTAATTGGGCGACACCCTTGTCACCAGCACTGCCTGTAGGACTGGCTCTCAAAAGGCATTGCAGCGTGCATCCTCTGGCTTTTTTTTAAAATGTCGGGTTTGAGCTTACACAGGTCTTCTTTAACAAGCAAGTATTTACCCCAAGCCTGTGCTGAGATAAGTGGGTCATTATTTCCCTTGCTCATCTCAGCTGATGCAGGGAGAATTCTTCACTGATGTCTGACAGTTCTATCTTCAAAGTTTCTCCTTAAGCTCATTTTTTATGCTTTTTTGCATTCTTCAAAAAAGATTAAAAAAATAGACCATGCCTTCCTGAGCTGCTTTTGGGCGTGAATATATTTCATTTTCCTGTGGCCAACCAGCCATATGCTGACATTATGTTGAGGTATGTAGAGCTGCAACAGATTAACAATAACTTTTTTGAGCAATCTGCAAGTTGGGACATTCAGATTGAGAAATACTGGATATGAGGGAAATATCAATTTCTCCAGCATTGCTCTTAAAATTACACTCTGCCTATGGGGAGTGATATTTTACAAATTAGGCTTCTTTGTCGCTGTCACAATTTATTTTTCCTCCACACCCACACACAACTCAATGTGGCATTATCAAATATATTCTTATCAAAACAAAACTACTGTGAAGCTACAAACGAATTTAGTTGCAAATTTACACCAAGGTTTGTACACCAGGGTGCTAAATTAAAACACAGTGAGTTTCCTATTTGCACAGAACAACTAAGATTGTTACGTAAGAGGGCCTAGAGGTGGAGTTTTCTTTTAATGATTTAACTGCTTTCTGTTCTGACTTTAAAAGCTCTGGTCCTGTTATGGAATCGCTCGTTAAAGCACACAGTTACCTGCGTCTTTTTCCGTTACAAACACAATTACACCAGATCTGAGCCAACGCTCCTCTTTATCTATGAGCTAATTACCTGTGTGTCTTAGCTGAGTCGAAAAGTTTTAGCAAGAGGCACAATCTGGGATTGATTTCATTAGGTGTTGAGTAAAAGGCCACAGGCAGATTATCAAAGGGCCATCTGAGGCTTTCCTGTTCATCCAGTCATTGAACAACCCCCGCTGAGAGTCGTATTTGTAAAGTCTTCTCCTCGAAGAACCGAGAGAAACTCAAATGGCTCTGTGCTGATCTCTTGTTCCTCTCACTAGGTAGCAAACCAAAGTTATGTGAAAAGTCACTAAAGGACACTTTATCCAGACTTGTTAAGGTCCACATTTTAAGTAATACTTCACTAGCAGGTTTCAGAGTGACCAGAAATCCACCTGTGATGTTATCCTTTGCAAATCCTTATTTTTTCTATCGTTAAACGTCCAAGATACAGATTTTATATAGAGATAAAAAGTTAAAGTGATTGAAACAATTGTCTATAATCAGTTTGAATTCAGTCTGATCTCTGTATAAGTGATGTTTTGGATTAATTCACTGAGTCACTTACTGAAGGCAGTAACAGGGTTGAAGGTTATGAAGATGTCTCTCCGACTTCTAAGGAGAGGTACGTTTTTTCATTTCATGCAGTTGCAGTATGTATTAAAGCCACCAGGTGGTGGCAGTGTTGCTGTTGGCAAAAATGAAATCCCTTCTGCAGTTTCTGTTGCCAAACTGAAACATCTGCTCTACTGTAGAACTTGGTAGGTATAGTGGGAAACCGTTCTCTCCATCTCACTTTGGTCTTGAGGGTTTTGACATCAGCTTAATATATATGATCTCGGGAAAAAAATTAAAGAAGCTTGTACTTCAAATTTGTGAATTATGGATCGTTGATCCATGGATCTATGGATTTTTAGTGCCTCTACCAACCAAAGTTGTAGGTGGTTTTGTTATCTGTCCAATTTGTATTTATTTTTAAGTAGGATAACTCAAAAACTTTGAGTAAAACAATTACATTTTATACAAAGGTTGGCCATGGGGAGGTGAACGTGTTACATGTTTTTGAGCCATATACATTTCATTTGTCAAAAAGTCTCCAAGAAGCATTGAACGGGTGCGAGACCCCATCAACTGTTGGGGTCCCGGCCAGCAGCACCATTGCCCGTGGTCCGTCATAAAATCCCTCGTTGATCAGTGAAATCTGTTGGAGGAGTTTTTATAGTACTATTCATGAAATTGGTAAAAATTACACCAACCTCAGACATAAATTTGAAAATTTCATAGCATCAAGAGAGCCCTCGTAGATTATGATATCAAACACACAGTTATACAATTTTGTAATACTTGATGAAAGTCATGGCAGATTATGCTACTTCAAAGATTTCTAAAGGTTGCCGTGGCGTCATTCTGCCATACCCCATCGTATCAACCAAGTCAGATCTTTAAGGTTTACCACCTCTGATGTGTGTGCCAGTTTTGTTGAGTTTATGTAAATGTATGGATTCTATAACTCCTCTTTTTTAGTACATATTAACAGTAGCTTTGATGGTGTTTGATGCAAACTCATAATTGCCGCTATAAAACTTGATCAGAGTCTTGTAGCTTTTTGAACGTAATCCAAGTTCAATACTGTCAATTGGAGTACTTGAAATTTTACAATTCTTGATCCAATTTGATGATGCTATGACTATTATTAAACTTTTTCTGTATGGATGTCTTAAGTCCGGCACAGATAGAACCCCGGACAGTTGACAAGTTTCTCTTTTCAATTTGAAATGACGTGGCTATACTGTTTAATAAAAACTAACAATTTTGGCACTGAAGCGTCATCTAGGTGTATGGCTTTTCTGACCTGATAGGGTCAACGGAATATAAAGAGTATTTCAAGCTAAAACTAAAAAGAAAAAAATTCCTGATGCCACTTTTGACTGCTGTGACTATGGCTGAATTTTGACCTAGTGTCTCCAGGTCATTTTTTATCCTACCTGTGTAAGTTGGGGGAGAGTGGACTCTGGATAGTGGAGCTGTAGTAGTAACTTCCAGTTTTATAGAAATTTACAAATAATGGTGTCAATCATATAACCTTCAACTCTTGCTGACTCCTTTCGGTGAAGGTTTTCAAATTTATACATAAGTTAGTATTTCAGATAACTGTTCATTGGCATCAGCATAGATGATGCTGTCTCTAGAACACTTAAGTAGGATACAGATGTGTGATATTCCGTTCTGAAACTGGCCGTAGAGAGAAAATGTTTACATTTTGATATTATCAGATGAGTAAGTGATCAGTATTAGTATCCACACAAGCCAAAACATGCCTCCTGCATCATGGGAACTGTAGAAATAGGAAGGAATGTAGACTCGAGGGATCATCACTCTGGCTGTGCGCAGAAAAGAGACGCTTGGCAGGCTGACTTTTCTCCTCACTGCAAGATTATTTTGAGCAGATTTTCTGATTTCAGCGGTAGTTCTAGCAAAAACGTGACACAAAGAAATGCAGAACCGATTTAGTTTGTCTTCCACGGAGGTTAACGACCTAAATAGCTTACCTAAATAGCTCTGCAAAAAAAGAAGCTTTGGTCTGCTATGCACCAGAAATTAGCCGACACAAGCTAGAGTGAAAGGATGAAATTAATGTTCAAAACAAATTGGAAACATGAGATTGAATTGAGATATAAAGTATCAGCTATTTATAAAATGAGCATACCAATTATAAAAAAAGCTTGGTTGAGCATGTTATAATATGCATAAAGATTACAGAAGAGGAAATATCACTATAAAGCTGCTCGATATATTGATTCAAAGGCGATTTATCGTGTCATGAGATGTGTTCAGAGTGTCTCTTAAGGTTAAAGTGTCCAGTTTCTGTAGGTAACTCTAACACCCAAACTATCATAGGGTGAATTGAACAAATGTGCAGAAAGCAATGCAGAATAGTCTAGCAAAAAAAAATTATGATTACAGGCATTGGTTGATAATGTAAATGTAGCGGGGCAGTCAGTCGTCTCAGGACAAAGAAAGATTTGCTAAGTTATGATTTATATCCATCCAATACACAACGATACAAACAAATTTGCTGCAAACATTTTCCCGTGCATTTTCTCACATAACCCTTCCATATATCTCAAATCCTCAAACATTCACTGCTTCCCTCATTAGTTTGGGACACTTTATAATGCCACTGGTTTACATTCAAATGAGGTTTTTTTTCCCCCATCGATTGGGTTGCATACTAATCTGACAGTGGTGTTATTTAAATATAGTGATAATATTATAATATATACTGACTTGCCCATCCTCTTATCTATAGAAATATTCAGAAAAAGCTGAATTGTTGTTTTTAGTATTTTCCTCCACAAACTAATGATGGGACAGACGATTGAACTCGTATAGACACAGCTGCATTAAAATCCTCCCCTCATCATATTTTGTGTGAGTTCCCAAATCAACAGCTGCAGTATACGGAATCCATATTTTTCCTAGGGGAAGAATTACATTTTATTTTTGAGTTTTTATTTTATGGGCACATTATATTCTTCTTTCAAAAGTCCTGTGCATGCTGACAAAACATCAGCACGGCTCATTAGAGTTCATTTTTAATGTTGTTTTGCTCCTGTGGGTGGCTACAAAAATTCTAATGAGCTGTCCACATCTTACCGTCACCAGCAGCTCTAGGGCAAATGTGTGTTGAAGAGGTGGTTCACAAAAAAACCACACTATATCCCTCTGATTTAAATGATGGTTCAAGATACATTTTGTATGAAAATTCTTACGTCTGCTGATGGGTATCTTGTCTCTGCGCTTTAACGGTAAAAACTTGACATTGATAAGTAAGTAAGACCTGGTAGAGACATTGTTTATGGTGATAAGAAAACCATCTGCTGATGTGTGGCTTTTACATATTATTTAATTTAGGCTGTTCTAGGTAAAAATGTTTCACTTGGTTCTGCTGTATTTATGTGAAGAAATATCGTAAAAACGGTATATTTTATAGACCCAATCTTTTCTATAAGCAAGTATCACTAAGCTTTTATTTGCAGTCGTGTATCCAATGTATTTAAGGTGTCCGACCCATTTACAGGATTGAGACGAAATATGGATGAGTTAAATTACATATTTGTCATATGAAGTAAGGACATTTAAAAAGGGCAAACGAAGAGGATACATAAAGCATGTAAACCTCCTCAACAGAGAACTAAAGAAAAGAGTCCTTTCTCAATAAGATCTTCTGACATCATCTTTGTGTTCATTGAAATGTCCACGTTCACAAAAGGGCAGCCTTTGCAAGCCATTTTGAATTCCAACAATTGCTTTTGTGTTTGATCATCGATGTGATAACAAGGTTTGACATTTCCTCACACGCCTCGGTCTCAGCGGAGAGCTCATGCTGCTGCCTCATCTGGCTTTTCTCCAAACAGAAGGACTTTAGCTTGCATGTGGTGTGGACACTTGCACATGTGCACCTTCATAGCTGTCACATATTGATCAGCATTTGTTGCACAAATGAGAAGCAATCAGTAACTACAACAAATTCAAAAGAATGTGTTATGTAATTTATATCTTCCCATTGCTTTAAGGACCACTGGGGCATTTTGATTGTCATTGATATATTCAGGAGGTCAAACTGTAATCTCCAATCCCGTATCATAGTTTGTGGCAGAATACATTAAATAAAAATAAAATTTAAGTAGTGAGGAGAAGACGGTTGTTCTGCTGTCAGATTTTGACAGCATTTCATTTTGTTGCTGGAGTTTGCCATTACTCTGACGTACTTGGACATTGTTGGGCCAGGGATGGGCACAATGTAAATGTTGAATATGAAACTGGAATCCAGTAGAAATTCTCTGTTGTAAACATTTTATTTCTTCACCTCCACCCACCCTGCGCTGATTTTATGTACCCCAGGCAGCTGTGTGCTCATAAACATCCCTCATCTTGCAGTGTTCCTGGAGAGGCTGTAAGTTTTGCCTATAAATCTTTGATTATTCAGCTGAAAAGTCGACCTTGGCTGTCGTCTTTCAGTCGCACGTTGCCTCAGACGCTCTGTCACTCTGTCACAGTTTCACCTCTTGGTCTGCATGTGGGGGTATGCGTGTAAAAGTGATCCCGGGAAAGCTGGTCCTTACCTCCTACTAACATGCTCTCCCCATGGTGACTAGTGTTAAAATAATCATATCACTGATTGAAAGTGGACCAACCACGATTTTCATAACTGATTACATCAGTTGTTCATTATGCACGACTGCCATTGGGGGCTGGTTTCAGTTTCCGACAATGGAGGATACAATACTTTCTTTTTATTATGGGATTTTGTTTGAGAAAGTTGCTTGTCTCTATGAAAATGGGATTTTCAATCTCTTTTTTTAGCAATGTATAACCAGAATAATTAAAACTGTTTTCACCTTGATTACCATTGAGTGTATATATATATATATATATATATATATATATATATATATATATATATATATATATATATATATATATATATATATATATATATATATATATATATATATATATATCTGTTTGTTTAAAATCATAAATAATGCTGAAGTTGACTGAAATATTTCAACTGAAGACCAGATATTTTCTTATTTTCACCATTTTATCCTTATTTTTCAAACGATAATATAAAAGTAAGTAATAAGAAATTCAGTGTAATTAATTAAATAAATATAACAAAAAATTTCAAACATTATAACTGGATGATTCACTCTTGGTGGCATCATTGCGTCCCTGCAGACAGTAAAGGATCACACAAATAGTCTGTCATCATGCTCTCCTATCACCCAGCCGACTTGGTTTGAAACTTGTGAGTGAAAGGTTTCTGTAGTGATTAGCACTCTGACTAAAAATCTCGATGAAAATGCAAGCTCTAAAAAGAAAAGCATTTCTGAATTCCATATTATTTAGATATGAACTCTAATTGAAAAGAAACCGCAGACATTGTTAGTGGGGCAGTCTCTGTACAATAGTTTCATAAGGAATTAACTGATTGATTGATTGATAAAATGGATTCTATGAGGGGTTGATGGTGAGCATATTGATAATGGATTTAGACTATTGATCTTCCTTTCGTCCAATTGAGGGATTATTCTGAAGAGGAAAACAATGAACTGGAATATAGTTGTGGATGAAAGTCATCACATCACACAAGTACAGTGCAGAAATTCCCACTAGGAAGAGATGGAAGTCAAGTGTTGGGGCTCCTTGGCCTATATAGCAGTAGAGGAAAGCATAGTTCTGGTTTTCAAGAGGACGTACCTTTAACTCATACACTCTGTTATGCCTTTTTTTTGCAGCGGTCCAGTCGCTGAACAGCCTGAATGACCAGATTGCTCAGTTCATGGTGACCAGACCTTGTAGCCTGGCTGACGAGGAAGAGACCTTCATCACAGCAGAGAGGGACACCTTGACTAAATCCATGACACTGATGCGACACCTGCTCATAGATGCCCAGGTACAAACTCTGCTGTCTCAACAAGGACACTCAGTGGATACTTGTTCCTGTGCTCAAGATGTGTACAAACCTTTTTAAAATGTAATCAGTAGGGTGACTAGTAGCCATTAAAGACAAGCGATTAAAAGAGGAAATTTCCTGATTTCAGGATGTCTTGTTGATGACTAGCTAAAATGTCAACAATTTTTTCAGAAGAAGAACTCACCATATGACTGGTATAAATATTTTTTTAATTTGGTCGTGCAAACTAATAACTCAATTTTACTAGTAAGAATATTAATCCAAACTAGTAACAATTGAGTTCCCAAAATTTTTGGGAAAAAAATTTGTTATTAATGTGTTATTACCCTGCTCAGAGGGCCACGATTACAAAAAAGAGACACACCACAATGAACTAGAAAATACTTTTCCTGGCATGCCTGAGGATGTTGTAAGGTGCAGAGCATAAAATAAAGCTAAAATGAGATAAGCATACCGGAATGTGGGCTACCTGCAGGAAGAGCAGAGAAGAAATGACTTGGTTCGACTGCAGCTAGGCCTGCAGACTATTTGGCACCATATGTGTCTCTAATCACCCAATCCTTGCACTATAGAAAAGACATGGTCTAATAGTATTTCACCCTCAAGAGGACCCCAGCAATTATAACAAGTGGGTATCCAATATGTTGCTATTGTTACTAATGGAATTCCTTTTTTGATATCTACAAATCATATAATCTAATAATAATAATCACATTTTCACATGATATAAGCAATGCAATTATTTTTACAAGGAATTACGTTATTAGTTTTTACGAGCACAAGCCAACATATCATTACATAAATTGGTTTGTCAGAGCATAACTTTAGATATATAGAATTCCATTGATGCTATCTGTAATGGCAGAACAATTGTAGGTATTTACAACTATAAGAACTGAATCATTGGTATCAGCAATGGTAGGTACTGTTTGATTAGTTATTAATATGTGCAAAATGTCTGCTACTAAATATAATACTAATACTACTAGATACAATTAATATAATATTTCGATCTGAGATGAAACACTAAGGTCAGGCCTTAACATTTTTTTAATAATTGTGGATGGCTTATCTGCAATTTATGTGAGTCAACACTACATTATGATTTTGTTTGTTTGGAATTCAAATTTTGAGAAACTGACTGACTAAAGGCGAAAGGGTTTGCAATAAAAGCTACTTGTTTTTAAGGGAAACTACAATGGTATTATCCCAGGAGAAATATTACTGTATATTATCTATGAAATTTTCATAGATGACTAAACACCAATACAGGGCTCTACACAGACGGGCTTGTAATAGTAGGTCTATTGAATTTAGATTTGCCCCAGTTGTGTTTGATTAGATACAGGATAATAGCACAAAGAGGATGGAAAAACTATCTTGGACAGATATCTGTGATTCTTCATTGTCGACTGGGGGACTTAATTGATTTATGGTTAGTTACTTTTTGGCTATAATGATAGCTGAATGAAAGAATAAGTTATATCAGTTTTAATTATTATTTCACAACTAAATCCATGTCCAATAAGTCAAATAACCTTTTTCAGAATTTAGACTTTAGTTTTTCTTTCAGTCCATTTCATGAAACTTTTTTAGGTCATCATGATTTCAAGAGTACAACAAATGGGACTCGCTTGTTCTGAGATAATATAATAAGTAAAACACTTTGTCATGAACATCACGTTTCATGTAAATTTGTCTATGAACCAGTTTTGACCAAATTTACACTTACATTTAATGATCATTTAATGTTCAGCAGCTATTTTGTAGCTGAGAAACTGATATTTGTCATCATTACAACGATTACTGAATGTGTATTAGTTATATTGCTGCTACACTTACATATAACAACATAATATATATATATATATATAAATATATATATATTATATAACAAAACTTTCCTTTTATACTACAAAATTAATTTATCTAAATATACAGACTCATTGAAGGAAAAAAAAATTTTAATTTATTTTTAGTCTTGTGTGAAATAAGTGATATGATAACAAGAATATTCCATATGTTGTTAAAATGAGAGAAATATCACGCCAGTCTCTAAAATGTATGTTTTAGAGCACTAGGCCACTGCCTAATTTTACTAAATTAAATAAGATTAGTTTAAACACGTATGTTGCAAGTTTGCATAGCCCCTTTAAGAGAGCCTGTGTGTGTGTATTAGTGGGTGGTCAAACAAGAGAGAGAGAGAGCGGTGCTGAAGCATGAGTGAGAGTGCGGAAGGAAAAAGACAGAGTTAGCAAAGAGTTTGGAGCAACTAAGTGATTTTGTATTTGTACAGCAGGACACAGTGGTCTGAAATATGTGATATTATAATGAATTAAATGAAAAAAATTGTAACCATGAGATAAATTAAATGGGCGTTAAAATAAATTCAGTCTTTCCTGTGTTACCATAACTTTCAAAAGTTGGAATCCACAGTGCAAAGAAATGACATATTCTCCCTTAGAATCACAGCTCCGTCTGTTCAACACGTTGTAAACAACATCAGAATAATTTTTAACCGCTGGGGGTGGGGGCGGGGCTGCATTTAGGGTCATCCATTAGTACCATCATGATGGATATGGAGTCCAACCGCCATTCTCCTGGAGGTATTTTCTCCTACAGAGTGTCATTGATTAAAGGGAAGTTAATGGAACAAAAGGCCATTGTTTTCACCTCTGTCCATTGGTAAGGAAGCTGGAGTGAAATATTGTTTGCCTGCAATTGTTTTTTTTCCTCTGTAATTGTTGAATATAGCACTGATTAATGCTGGATGAGTCGGAATTTCAATTGCAGATGGTGAACTGACTATTTCCCCATGATGTTGTACATGGTAAAAAGTGTTTTGTTGGTCACTCAATGTTAAGAAAAGGGCTCAGACACAAGGACACAAGTCAAAATGACGAATTCTCTGAACTGCCAGAGGGAAAATCATATTTTCAGGCGATAATGACAAGTGATTGACAGCCTCTATGACGATATATCTGCTTACTCTAAGGATACAACCAGTTCTATGTGATCCTTTTTCTTGATCTGGGAGTTTTCTTGTAGGACTAGATTTACAATTTACAACTTTTTCCATGTGGAAGGGTGCACGGTAGGGTAGTGGTGAGAACAGCAAAATTGGTGCACTCCTGCCTTGTGCCCATAATGGATACAGGCTTCAATTGTTCATGCAGATCTGTGTGTATGAGGACCTTTTAAAAGCAACAGAAAACCTTTCCGTTTGGAGCAGGTCTTTGTCTCAAAACTTCTTTAATTCGACATGCTAACAAACGACAAACATATTTTTATCTCTCCTAGCCAAAAGGTTAAGAAAGATTTAGATGTTTTTGATTTTAGACAGCATTCCCTACCACTAAAAAAAATCTGTGGCGCTGAGTTTATTAACCTTGACGTTAGAGCAACTGTGATTTTTCCATTGCAGAAAGCGCTATAAATTAAGCTCTGAGTCAGTTACCATGATAACTTAATCTGTCAACCTAACCTGCTCGCCGGCCAGTTTTATCCAAAAACTTAGGTAAGGTTGTTCCTGACTCCTCCCCCTTCTGAGCCTCCTTCGGAGCTGTCACTCATGATATGTCCGTCCCTCACTCGGATTCCAGATTTAATGTGCTTTTATTTCATTCCCTCATTCATTTGAATGACATTCTCCAACCATAAATCTAAAACATCACACACCGCGGAGGTGTCTCACATCTGAGCAAAGTCTTTTTGTTGCTCTTCTTTTCTTCCAAACGGAAGCTTCTTCTAAAACACAAGCGAATATTTGATTTAAAAGTTACTGAGAAAATAGCCACTGACTGATATCCGATACATTTTAAAAAACCAAAGGGAGGTCTTATCATGAACCTATCTGT
Organism: Lophius americanus; assembly: GCA_037951165.1. Taxonomy (NCBI): domain Eukaryota; kingdom Metazoa; phylum Chordata; class Actinopteri; order Lophiiformes; family Lophiidae; genus Lophius; species Lophius americanus. Next base: position 7,307,865 of record JBBDHG010000021.1, read on the forward strand.
CATGCAGGTCATGTGTTCCAGGCAAGATATTCCCGACTCTCCTGCTCATTCCCTGCACATCCCGCAGAAGCGTTCTCGGAAGTAAAATTTATTCTTGCACCGTGGTCTGTGTCCACCCACTATTCATTCTGTATTTGTATTTCATTTTCAGCTGTTTTCACTGAATTGAAAATCAAAATCTTTTCAATAAATGTTGCAAAAAATCGTAATGGGCAGTTTAATATTGGTGCATGGAAAAATGAATCCTACCAGTGTCATGCTCAAGACATCAATACTAAATCATGGTATGTATGGCAACAATGTGTGCTGGAAGAGTTTTCTATTCAGTAAAATTAAATCCAGTCCCTCAGAAAAAAACACAGTTTGATGATGATCTACAGACATCCAGTCAAACATCTGTGGAAATACGAAGTGTAAAACAAACACAGCAAATTTCCACAAAATGTTGATATATAAAGACATCATTTGGAGTTACGGAGGTACAGGAAGAATTTTATGTGTGCAGTAATATAGAGATAATCGATTTTATTTGTTACTCGGCATCTTAGAGGCCGAAGTCAAGTGCAAGCTCATCTCACATAAAAGAGTCTGGTCATCCAGGGGATTTTACATTCACAGAGAGTAGTACTTCCTCTGTCAGACGGAATATGAAATTATTTAAGCCCTCCATCTTCTCGACTCTTTTAACATCCATTCTCTTTGCAATTCAGGCAGGGCAACTTATCAAAACGCACCGAGGTCCAGTATTTAAAGCTGCCTGGATTATGTAGATTTGTTAACACATCTTAAACACTAATAGTTTTTGTTTATAAAAGTCGTGCAAAAAACATCATCTGATTAATTCAGCATTAAAATTTCAAGGCCATGGCCACTAAAAGGCAAAAAAATTAATTTAGATGGGATTTGAATAGTTTCTCTTTGAATCCTGTCCCAGAATTGATTGCCTCATTTGTCACTGGCACAGATGAATTATTTATGGACCCATTGCCGGGTTGGGGTGACCAATCAAATGCATTTCATTGGGTATGGAGCCTGTGAATTGATGTAGTGGAACATTATATGCATTACGCAGTTCGGCTAAGGAGTTAGTGAGGCTACAATAGTGGCATGATGACGTTGTGACAGATGCAACATTCCTCCCCGTAATTTTCTAAAAAAAACAATATATATATATATAGATAATAATAAAGGTCCTATTCTTGCTCCGGGACTGGATCAGTTCAGAGAAAATACCCAGACTACCATAGTATTTAGTATTCCAGAAAAGGTACATGCATTGTGTGCCAATACAATACAGATAATATCAAATGCACTATGCCAGAAATACCAGTGTATGTCACTGCATCAGATCTTGCAGATGCTGGTATGCTCTTATTGCTATTATACACAATGCTGTGGGCATGCATATACTTAATAAAGTAACATCAATTAAGACTTATGAAGGGACTATATCCTATATAGAAGAACATTGTGATAATGAACACATTTGTATGCATACTCCATTCTAAAGCCAATGTTTTATAGGGAAGTTAAAGTACATGGCTATTAAAAGTTTGTGTATATTAAATGTGGGACATGGAACAAAAGGCTTACATCTGGTTACATTAAGAGCCTGTAGCTATGAGTGGGCCGTGTCCTCTAAGACCATGACTAGGTTGATGACAGTAACCGCAGGCTCTATCATGTTGGTGACCATGTTCATGGCTTGTAGACTTCTGTGAAACAGGGGGCGGGGGGCAATGTAGCAGGGATGCTGGAAATCAAGTTCCTAGCAGTCGCCTTTAATGTTAGCCAAAACCTAGCCTCATAATGCGTGGTCCTGACCATGATTCAGAGGTGTCAGCTCAATTCCTTCCATCTCCCCCTTCCTCAGGACCCCAGATTGGTTTTACTATCAACTAATTTACAGTGCAGATTGGTGTTTAGGGGAGCAGAATGAAACAGGCAGTCTAGAGGGGTGAAGGGTTTACCAAGAGAGAAAATTACCACACCCAGATTTCTACTGGGAAAGCTGCAAGCTACTCCTATGGTTCACTTGCAATCTGAGTATCTTTGGGTTCAAGGTATCCCCTTCAGATATCAATGCCCCCTCACATCTTACTAGGTGCATGGTTCCAGTCCTGGGACCCCCATGGGGGTAAGACAGAGAATCTTGGCTGCATAATTCCCGGTAGCAGTCGTCCGTCACAAAAGCAGTTAGCCTTGCGTGGGATGGCTCTCTTTGGCACCTAACATGGCTAGTAATGTTCGGGGCACAATCTTGCAAGCAAACAAGCAAACCAGTTTATATATTTTATATTCTTTAAAAGTTCATTTGGCACTAGTGCTGGGTTTGGTGACTGCACTGCTTCTTCACCTATAATGCGTACTTCAGTCGAGAGATAGACTCAATACCATAGAAAACTGAGGGTTACTTGGTAACCGTTGTTCTGAGTGAAAACACTACCTCTCCACCACTTTGTCGCTCGTAACCAAGTTGCAATCCTAGAAAATCAGAGTGACAGCACACACATGCATATATAGGATAGGGGTGTGCCCAGCAAAGCTGGAGCATTTACCAATTGATCACAACAATGACGACTAGCTGGAACAGAAGCCCCATACATGTAAATATGAAGTTTATAGATAGTCTCTTCACTCGGAGAACAACGGTTACCAAGTAACCTTCCGTTCCAGAGCCCATGTAGTAATATCTTCTTCCTTTTCTTCTCTCGGCTGTTCCCTTTAGGGGTCGCCGACGCCCATTTAGTAATATGCATTAAAGAATAATGCTGGCTTTGATGTAGTGCAGCCCCTGAGGGATCAAAAGTTACGGGTATTAATTAATATTGGTTTTCTTCCTTGCCTCCTATACGCAGACGTTTCACTAGAGTCTCTGAATCTTTAATAATAATACCAACTTAAATTTATCTGTAGTGATATTATGGACTGTAGTTGGTATTGCAGGTAAGTTTTTAATGTGGTACTTGAACTATTTGCTCAAACAGTTTCTCACAAAGTGATGCACTTGTCCACAACTTTGCTTCAAAATTATGAAGCCTTTTGAGTCTGTTACCGTTAAACCTTTTAACTTGTGGAATAGTCCGCTTAGGAATTTAAATTAAGATAGAGACTTTTGTTGCCCGTTGGCGAACTTAATTGAGATATGTTGCTGGCATAAAATTCTGAATAGCATAAATTTAAAAAATGTAATGATGTTGATGAGTTACAACCCTAGATATATTTTCAATGTAATGTTTTGAATTGGATTGAATGAAAGTGTTAGGAAATTCTGATAAATTCATATTTAACATTTAACTTTTTGGGAGTCAGGGTTGTAACCTACTTTTTTTTTTTTTAATCCAAACCTAAAAAACCAAAAATCTTTTATTAACTGAAAACTCAAAATAATTTGCAGGAGGTGGAATAATTCCTATCTGCCATTACCCATTAATTTTCTTTTGGCAAGGAACCTCCATTCGGTAATTGTAATTTATGGTTCCGACTTAAATATTTCAATCATTATTGAATTGATCTCTTTTTGGTTAATCTACTTACTCATGCAGCACTAAAAACCTTTAGTACATGGCCAGCTAGTAAAAAAAATGTATCAAACCAACAACTAAGAGGGCTATGTAAAACATGAATAAAACAAAAGATGGTAATTTGCTAAAACCTGTTGATATGAATTCAATTGAAAAGTAGAAATACAATGTATTTAATGTTTACTCCACCATTTTCATTCATTTCTGCTAATAAATGCCTGTATTTAATTTGATACATGGTAAATGAAAACTGGGAATGTTCCAGAATGTTTAAAAACTCAACCACCTTGAACATTGAGCATTTAAAAAGCATTAATGGGGACAGGAGATAGTGTCCTGATTGAGCATGAAGGAAGAATCCTCCAAAGTGTCGGTCATTCACAACCAAGGATAGAATGAGGTTCAGGACTCTGTAAAAAAAACTGTGATATGCCCAAATATTAACATAGCATAAAGTATCTCTCCCCTCTTTCCAAAAAAAAAGTGATGGTAATTGCTGTCCAGATAAATTAAGTTATTAGTTATCATTTGGAGTCAGGATGAGCGTGGCTAAAAAAATAAAAAAAGTTACAAATTGTCGTAACTTACTATCGTAAAGACTTCCTATGCCTACAGTGATCCAGGTGGCAGTGGTCCAGGAAGACTATTTACAATGTGTGTAAACTATGAACTTAACTAAAATGATCATCTGATTAATAACAAATCATCATGAAGTTAGTGCATACTTATTGAGTGACACGGGTACCATTTTAAGGAGGTACCATCCATCTTCTCTGCAATCATCAACCACGACCTGTAACTCAGAGAAGACACAGCAGGGTGGCAGCATAACTCCCAAGCAGTGAGGGACAGACTGCCACAACATTCAAGAAAATCCCTGAAAATAGACAATTCAGAGTCATAACAAACATGACTGCATTACAAAGTTTTATTGGAAAGTTATTTAGTGTTTAAGACAAGTGAAAATGTTTTATTAAGTCTTATCATTAATATATTACACTCCATCTCCAGCATTTCAGATGAATTTTTCTTCTTCCATGATACCTCAGTTTCAGATGTCTGATTCTTTCATAGAATCACCTAATTTGAAAAAATCGCTCAACATCCTAGGAAGAGAAATGAAATGGAAAACTAATTCAAGTCAGAAAAAATAATACTCCAGTGTGTTATAGTAGTAGGCATACATTTCTGTAATTTCAGTTACGTTGTCGGATATACCTGAATGCAGTTTGTTAGTCAGAAAATGTATCAGTTCCGATCTGGTTTATTATGAACTAATAAACTATTTGACTCAGACAGACAGATACTGAGATAAATAAGGGAAAAATATGGCAAAGGAAGACGTTTGCTGAATTTGATCCATGATTTCAGTAGAGCCATTTTGAGTCTCAGTGTAGAAAAGGGACGTTATCTTTTATGAGATCCACTTCCGGTGCTGCTTTCTTTGTTCTGTAAGTATCTTTTGAACACAGAGAAATCATTAATACTTGCATGTGTTTGAGGAAACCACCACTTTCATCATAGGCCTCATTTTAAAATCTTCTTTTTCTTCTTAGCAATTTGTATGGAAATCAGATCAACCCTCCTGCCTTGCATCTTATCCAGTGTTATAACATCTTTTGTTAGAGTTCGAGCTACAGTGAGAAAGACTTGGTAAAGCTGGGGCCGCATTTCTAAAGAAAAGCATTTTCGTTCTGTCGTCATCACCAGTTTCCACATTTCCACGCATCAGGAACACCAGGGAAACAAAACAGATTAACGAGCACACATAAAAAAGACCATATTGGAGCTGACTGCAGAGCTGTTTTACACACCTGATGATTATACTCAAGTGCTGGGATAAATACACATATTACTGATGGAGTTTGGTAGATTAGATTGTTTTTCAAATTATATTAAGCATATGTATCAATTTTGTGTTTTGCACACCCCCGGATTTTTTCTCTGTAAAGATGTTTTTATGATTAAAATGTGGCCTTCATCGCATGAAATGATGTATGCCAGATTGGGAGTGGGGTGGGGCATGTTTCCATGGAAACTGCCAAGCACCTAATATGGATCACTACACACATCTTCCTGCAGATCAAAAATGTTCACCTCAATTTCAGTTTGAGTTTTGCTGATATGAAAAGGCCCCGCTTCTTGTCAATCTCCCCTTGGATGATAGGCGGTGTGTGTGCACTTCTGTTGAGGGGTTATTTGTGTCTGGCTTATCTGGATGACTATTTACAATTGCTTTGCTGATGTTGGAATCTAAGACTCGAACCTGCAAAAATTGATCTGTTTTTGTTCGTTTGAGTTTTTTCCCAACTACAGAAGGCTCCCGGAGAGACTTAGACAATAAATATGTGAGCATCCGCCTTTCTACAATTGTTTTTATCTATTGTTGTTTTCAAGTTGTTCTTGGCATGAGCCCACCCTTGACGACCTGAAGGTGCCATTGTGTGATTGATGCCATTTGATCCTTTGACCCCGACGTATTGATGTTCAAGCATTGCTGCTATATTATGTGTTTATTACTGGGAATTGGGAAGACTATCAGACTAAACTATCCAACCTGAGCTGGTATACATTCCACCAACCCTGAAAAAGATAATTGGTTTCAGAGACTGGGTGGGTGGATGGATGGATGGATGGATGGATGTATTGATGGTTGGATGGATGGATGTATTGATGGTTGGATGGATGGATGGATGGATGGATGTGTGAGCCCACCTTCCATTTCATCTTGTTGTGACGTATTTGTCCTATGAAAGCACAAAACTGATACATTAGTCCATTATTTAGCATTCAGCCTAAGGCAAACTTCATTGTGATGTGGCTGCTGAAATCACCTCCAAATTATTCAATCCTGAATAATTCATGAGAAACCATCAGCTTCAGTGTAGCAACAGACAGGAGTGGGGACATTAATGTGACACAGAGTGACATTGGTGTCCCTTTTGTCTCCTTTCTCCTAACTTTTCCCCATGCCAGCTTAGCCTCCTAAAGCAGTTATTTGCCACCTCCCATCCTGTTTTGTTAACCTTAAGACTTTGCACAACCTCTCATCATAGTCAGGTTTTCTACAGAGGCAAGGAGAGTGTGGAATCAAAGATGAGATACTTGTTATCAAAGCCATTGAGTTCCTGTTTGACCTTAGACAACATTTAAATGTTCCCTACTTCCAACGCATGTGAGGTGGTGGTGCATAATGACTTGCCAATCTATCTCTTTCGCTGCCAAAAGCTATCACTCTGAGGAGTCTGGCCTGGCAGTCTTCTGGCACAGAGCTGGGTGGCACACAACCTCCTTTAAAAAAAAAAAAAAAGCAGACAAACGCACACTGACACAAAGTTTTTATGGTTCAATCAATACTTCAACAGGGATTTTATGGGGATTATTCTGAAATAATAATAATCCTTTAAATTTTTTGGCTCAACAAATCAAATTCATAGATTTAGATATTTTCTATATTTGTGCGCTTACCGTTAGTGAAAATGACACTGGCACTTTTCTCACGTAATATCACTTACTTCTAAACTAATGTCACTTTTCTTGGAAAAGAGCCAAGTCTGAACTGTTTCACCTTATTGTTAAAAAGGACCTAACTAGACCATACCCAGAGAGCACAAACCTTTTCCAAAGCATCAGTTTCCCCATGATGTCACCACGCCTAAAAGCAATAGTCCAATGAAAACGTGATCCTCATTGTATAACTCGTTGACCATAAAAACCTCAGCCTGGAATTTTGAATCACTTTGTTATCATTAGTTTGGTAGTTAGTCAAGGGAAACAATTTTGCATTGAAGATGGTTTTCTTGAGGATCTATCTCATCAATTTTAAAAAAGATATGTCATATTCGACCCACACCTAACTGAATCACCAGAGCTTCAGCTATAATTTGATCTTTGTTCAAGTCAGTGACAGTATTATTTGTTATCTCACAGTATATAATCTCTCATGGGTCCCATACATATTCACGTTTTGGTTCACCGGATACAGAATACAACTTGGGTGTAGATCATACTATGAAGTATGGTAAATCTTATGTATATGTGTACTTTTTGTCGAAGCATTGTTAACAGTATCCTGTAAGTAAGAATTGTGTAATTGCCCTTGTCCCAGAATTGTAAAAAAAGAAAAAGAAAAAATCATTTAAAAAAATGTGGATCCCAATGGTTATCACCACCAACAGCTAAAAGGATTCGTCCACAGGCACACATTCCCTACCTCTCCACAGTATTTCATGTATTTGTTCTTAACTCTTTGGGTAATTCTGCTCAGAGAAAAACAAACCAAGACAGCTAAAAAACACGTCCATTGCGGAGCTGATAAATGGAAGTTTAAAAGAATGTATCAACGTGATAGCCGCTGTGGATTCACAAAGCTTAGAAAGCAGCAATTGGTGTGCTTGACTAGACATGGGTCTGCTCAATGCCAATAAAAGCTTGGACAGAGCTCAACAACCTACAGTGAACTTGCATCTTAGTTGGATCAGTCTTTCCCATCAGCTTAGGGGCATATAAACAGTTACCACACCTAGAGTCAGTGATATAAATACAGAGTGAGAGAGAGATATGGCAGTAATAGCATGCTGTTGGATTTTCTAGTCTACCCTAATGTCTTTGCAAGACTCCAAAAGACATCCCAAAACTTCTCCAAGTTCACTTCCTGGTTCTGCCTCCATTACAATGATCATCTATCAAAACAAATCCAGCAACCCTTAAGGCTAAACAACTGAACCATTGAAGCTAGCTGGCACAAGGCAACTACTTTGCTTATCAAACACGGCCTATAAAATGCACTTAAATGTAGAGTTAAATAATCGCACCTTTTCAAACAGGGACCGACCACATTTGTATCAAACTAAGCTGCAGCTCAAATCTCCTCCATCTCCATAGCAATGATGCCCTCAAAGTGCTGTAAACAGACATGCTGCTCCAGACTGCACTTTCTGATTTTCTGAGAAGAATAGTATGGAAGTATGTTTGCCTTATTACAAAATATTGTAAAATATGGAACATAAAATCAAGTAAAACAAGTTTTATAATTTTTTTGTATCGAAAATATTGGCGGACAAACTCCATCCTCCATCTTGAAAATGCATAATGCCTTAGTGTAATTGTGTCATGGGATCATAGATATTTGCCGTTCTCCACTGTGAGGAATACGCCAGTAGGATGTCAAGACAAAAGGTTCTTGCTTAAAATCAGTCAGTTATGTCAACATTTTGTCTGTTTGTTGTAAACCTACTACACGTCCTGTATGACAAAGCTCTGGTCATCTCCATTTCAAGCTCCAGTAATTATATGCACGGCCACAGTGTTCCATTAATGAGATAATTTTGAGGATAGATGGTGAAGAAAAATATAATTAAAAAAGGTGTAAGTTTTTGTTTTGTTTTATTTAATAAACCATTTCACAATATATAGAGTAAGAGAACGCTTTTTTTAAATTTTCTTATAACCTAGGAAATTTGTAAACTTGGTCACAAGTTTTTAGGAGTCCCTGTGGTAATCGTTGACGACACAGAAGAGTGGGGTTTATCTGTTTTATAATTGTATCAAAATGTCATATTCCAAGCTTCTTTAGGTGTCCGATGTTTGAATTTGACTCCAGCTGCTGAACTCTTTGTGAAAATGTTTACATGCCTATGTTTCTTTATACAGACACAGAAGGAATGCTGAATTGAGTATATAACTTAACCTGCTGTGAATACTCCCAAAAGGTCTAGATTATTATTAATGAAGAATCTGTTTGTGTCAGGAGGTTGCCTTGGTGACATCATTCTCACCACCCAAGAAAGTTTGTTTGGGATGCAATATTAGATAAACGGACAAATTAAGATTCAGATTTTCGGAATTTTATGTTCCATAAATCTATTCCTCTGTCTGTTCATTTGTAACTGCAGAAGGATAAGCAGTTACAAATGCCATCTCTCTCCCCAACAATGTTCTCCAGCTCATGCCAGAGGACCATCAGGCATTACCAGGCCAGATGAGATAAGCAGTCCCTTCAGCGAGTTACTGCGTATTAACACTGTAGAATTGTTCCGACTCTGTATTACCAGAATAACACAAGAATGACTGTAATAATTAAATTACTCCCGGCTACACAGTGAATACATTGATTCAGTCCTGCTTGTATATGATTAGAGACCACAGAGTAACTAATTGTAATATAAATTCAGACTTCCTTGGTTAAATCTGTTGGGATTCTCCTTCTGTCTATCATTTATTTAATTTAAACTGATATAATTTGACTCTGTAAACAGCATAGACCACTCTGCCTTAATCGGTTTAATTCTCTCAGTTTACTATATTCTTATCATATAATAACACTCTTCCGCATCATGTCTATGCTTCTTGCACAAAAGGGATTAGTGAATGTATGAACATTAAAATGTGTAAATGCAAGAAATTGGATCAGATACAGATGCTCATAATAAAACCCCATTTCCGTATGTTTGTAAGCCTCTTATTTAAATTGGAACATATGGCTTGATTGTACTGCATAGATTTTCTTGTCTAATATATTATGGTCTTAATTTGCTGCCCTATTCTTCTTATGCCTTGTAGGTATTAATTCTCTCCTCCATTCCTCTTCTGAATCCTCTTATGCTCTTCATCATGTATGAAGCTCTTCGTCTGTTGTGCTGGCTGTTTGCAATGAGTTGCTCCGCCTGAATGCTCCACTTATTGGGGTGTTTCTACCTCAATGTGAATGAGTTTCCAGGGATCTCAGCTGAAAGCAGAATCCATTATCATTCATTGTCAAATACCGATGTTGCCAGATTACTGAATCTTAATTTTTTTTTTTTTTTACAATTCCCTGAAGAGCAATTCCGCTTTGTCATGAACATTTGAATATTTTTGGTAGGCAGATGGCATTTTAATGAACTCAGCAGAAGAGGTTTATGATTTAATGGGATGCTTTGCAACCCTTACATAAAATTTCCAGAAGGTGCTTTTAAAAATGTTAGGGGTTGAAGTATTCATCTTACATGTTATAAATAATAAATGAAGTCAAATAAAAAATAAAAAAAAATTCTTAATACTATTGTTTAATGATATGTCAAGAATTTACAGACAACATTAGGATCTGTGTTGTGATTTTATATCTGCGAGGCAGCAAACAGTGACAGTGTCATAAAATCTTGCTTTATAAATTTTAAGGTCCTAAAACACTACATAATGTACTCAACATAAACATTTTCATTGCCCTTTCATGTTTTCAAAACACTTCCTAAGCCTCTACGATTCCAGTTACCCGACCCTCCAAAGGATAAATATCAACAGAAAATGGATGAATGGTGGATTCAATAAGAATAACATTTATTTACTGACGGCTACAACTCATTTTAAACAGCAAACATATTTTAAATGAATGTGTTGTTTCCTAAAGTATGTTTTAGCCACTCGAGCTGGATGCAGTATATTTTCACAGATAGTTTTCACAGTCACTCTACCACTTTTTTAAAATCTCAACAATTAATGGAGGCCCTGACGTTTTGCAAAAATATTAACGGTCCTCCAAAGTTGAATCCTAATGACTTTTGAGGATCGTCTTACCCTCTTTTTAGTGCCACCGTTACATTTTATTTATCTTTATATATTTTATTCTTATTTATACAGCCTAACATAGCCTCTGGCATCACTTTGTTAGCAAAATTCTCTTGTCACAGTGTGTCAATGATTGACATTTGTATCATGATAATTTATGATTTTGCCAACATCAACAATGTACTTTTCCCTGTAGATCTTTGGGCAGATAAATAGTCCATAGGTGTAAATGGCCCTGCAACAAAGGACTGGACTGTTAGCTAGCAGAGTACCGAAGTAAAAATGGATGAAAACAAATGATCCGCTGTGGCAGCCCCAAACAGACCAGCCCAAAGACAGAGACGAAAGATGAAGTTGTAAATAGCAAAATCTACATTTTCCAAAGTTGACAGTGAATGATAATCTAAGAAATGACATTTTTCAAATTTTTCAATATCAAACCAAAAGTATTATTATTTTTCTTAGGTATAACCAAATTGTAGTCTTTCCCTGATATTATCATTGTCCAAATATTGCATTTCTTTCAAAATTTAGAAGAAAGAAACAGCATTGTACGTAGGTAGATAATCTAAAAATAAGGTCAGTGGGGAGAGTGGTCGTCCCCCAAGCCCAAGATCCAGTCCCTTGAGATCTCCATGTTTATGGCCGTTGAGCAAGACCCTGAACCCCAGTTTGCTACCCGGGCACCACAAACGGCTTCCCACTGCTCCTCAGGGATGGGTCAAATGAAGAAAACAATTGCAAACAATAAGGCTATTAGTTTGTTGACTTCATGTGGACACCTACTGCTGTTGAAATGGAATGCCCCGTTCAGGTACGCTTGGACAATTGAGGTAGTTTCATGGATAAAAGGTGGTGTATCTGAAATGCATCGGGCTAGATGGTCACTGGAAATATATATATATATACTTCAGAAAAATAGGACTATTTTTAATGCTGATGATAATGAATGCATTACACTTCTGTGCACCAACTCTTTGGCTTATTAGGTTTCGGCCAATGCAACAAGAGACATTTGAGAGTGTGATAGTCTCAAATAATTTTTCAACCCTTTTTTTTCACGTAACATTTAGCTGCAAGTGACATATTTTTTGAGCATTATCTATCCAAACTGACTTAACTGTAAACATGGCGCACCAACTGTCTGCTCATGAATGAAACCTCTCTGTCTTCACCAACCTCTCATCTTCACCTATGTGGTAGCACGGTACATCTCTTGAGGGATAAGCATAGTGTTTTCAAAGGCTTCCGGGTGAGGGAGTTTTGAAGTTTTGAAGAAGCACACTCCAACTTGGTTTTTATCCCTTGTAAACAATCTGCCTTTCGGTTGTGACTTGAAGTCATAGGTTTCAACAAATCTCTCGCTTGTTGTCCTGTACTTCCCTGTTTCATTTCATCTCTGCGCCATCGGATCGTGGCTTTGTCTCCTTGGCAGAATCAAACATTCAGAAAAGGCTATGGGGCAATTATAACCAATTACATAAATAAACACTCAAATAGATGCACCAATAATTTTCAATTACAAACCCCAAGAACAATAAACCCATAGGGGCTTGTCTCAGAGGAACCTCGGGTAAATGCTCTAGAGCATTTTTCCTCTACTCTGTATGAGTACAGAGTGATACGAATGGTAATTAATTTACCCACATGCACATTTTTAGAAAGAGAAAGGAACATTACGTTGTTTTGCTTTCCATGGTTCTTAGTATTAATACACTGTTATAATCCCTTACAAAAGCTCAACTCCCTGAGCCAGACAAGTTTTGGATTCAGACAAACTAATTTAGAATGCAGAGTAATGCAACTCCCGTCTCCTGCAGTGGCCAGCCTATTAAACAAATTTAAATCACATGCATTTACAATTACAATAGGTTGGAGCCATTTAAAAAACACAAAAGTAATATATATATAATATAAATATAAAAAATATAATATAAAAGCATCTCATCAGCACACTTTGTCTTCCTAAATACATTTTCATACGTTCTCTGACCTTTTCACTGAGGCTTATGTAAAGTAGCTGTACCCTCTAACTGTAGTCACACTCTAAACCAGGTTTTCACATCTGGAAATTATCCTCCTTTCCCTTCAATTATATTCTTCTCTGAGTCAGCCTTACATCTCTAATTAAAATGATCAAAGTCCTGTCAGGTTGGCCCTTCCTCAGCACTGTCGCGGCTTTTATTTAATTGCTTTTGCATTTGAATGTATAAACTATCTCTGTGTGTGCCTGTATGCACATAGTGGGGTGTGTGCCGTACATATATTTGCATGAAAGGCTTTCCATTCAGAACAGTATGCTAAGACCAGAATACTGAGAGAGAGTTTTTGCTCGTCTGTTCATCAGTTCCTTTTAGAGACTCTCTGCTACACGCTTGAAAGTCTTTCAATTTAGTTCTTCTGATAGCTCCACTCTCTCGCAGCGATAAATGTTCAAGTATTATGAACGACTTTGCAATTTCACTCGTGTTTGTCTCTAACTGTCTCAGTGCTTTCCCTTTCTCTAGCTTATTTATCTTATACACGGCTCTCCTTGCTGTTAATTTTTCAGAATTCATTCAGTTTCATATCTTGTAGCCTCTGCAAGTAAATAAAGAAATTCACGGTACAAAGCAGGCTGAAGTTGAGAGTTTTTAAATAATCCTACATTTTCTGTCACTACAGGACAACTTTTTAAGAATTGAAGTGTAATAAATTAATATGTTATGAAATAATCAAATAAAGATATTTCTTAGGATTATTTTTAACATAGTACTTAGGAGCCGACTGAGGATGACACTGGGTTGTCAAGAATGATAATTAAAAAAAAAAGTGTATGGTGTTCTAGCATTAATACAGAGTAGGTGCATGAGGACAGTGATAAAGCAGTGAGGAGTGATTGTGGTCTCTAGTCTTACTATTCATTGGAACTGTCCTCTAGAGTGGGAACGTGTTGTGAGATGACGCTCCTAATCAATAGGCTTTGCAGATGTGCCTTTACACATGCTGACAAGGGGATAAGCTCCTTATCAATACAATATGTAGTGTAACAGCTCTCCGTGAGATATGGATTAATCTGTCCTCAGTACTGCTGAGTACGGCCCCCAACCCCCAACCAAATCCTCCCCCAAAAATAACTCAGTAATTTGCCTGCATTGCCACAGTATATCTGGGAGTGATCTTCATTGGCGCAGAAAATCACTGACTGGTATCAGCTGAAAGAGGGACGTTTTCTCTGCAGATTGCAGTGTGTTTGTTCCGTATGGAATCATTGGACCTGTTCACCACCTTCTGTCTGTCTGCCTTAATGGAATAGTTTGACATTTTGGTAAATACGCTTTCTTCACAAGACCTTGTTAAGGGGATTTTTTACCACACTCATGTCTGAACTTTACCCCTGTCAGCCATAACACCATATCTATTTACGGGTGAAATCAAAGAAATCGTTGATTATCTTGTTACAATTGCACCTGTCAATGGGTGAGACACATCAGGAAGCAAGTGAACATTTTACCTATAAGTTGATGTCTTCAAAGGATGAAAAATAGGGAAGTGTAAAGATCTTAAATGGCAATACAACTGGGATCAGAGCATCTCCATAGCTAAAGGTCTTGTTGGGTGTTCCTGGTCTGCAGTGGTTATTGCCTACCAAAGTAGTCTAGGAAGGGCCCAAGCAAGCTGAACCAGCAACATTGTCACAAGTGGTTCCATTTTATTTTCCCTAATTCAAACGACACTTCAATTATGGGGATGATTATCAAAGTGTCAGTAATCTTTCTCAACTCCTCCCCCAAAGAGGCATCTCCCAATCTGTTAGCATCCCCATGTAATCGTGTTTTCAGCAGAAGAGTGTACAACAATGACAGGGAGAGGAATGCAATTAGACAGCAGAGAAGTAGCTGAGTGGGAAATGCAATGTGTAAACATGTACTTGTTGGACTGACGCATGCATTTATTTGTGATCCCATGATTTGCATATTATTAGAGATGTCTTTAGCATTCAGATCAGCTTGTCTAAATGTTCAAGTCAAATGAGAAAACTGTGACTGCCGTGCAGAAATAATGGCCAGAGATCTTGCAGTGGACTCTGGTCCCACTGAGAGAAGAAGCAGAGACAGAAGACTAGCACCAGGGAGCAAAAATTATATTGTAGGGGAGGGTGGGATGAATGAAGCAAGGATATGGATGGCAAGTTGTGCGGTACCATAGTGGAATTTCTTTAATGTGGTTTTATTCTCCCATTCAAATACATTGTTTTATATCCTGCATAGCCGAACCTACCTCCCTTTCCTTCCTCATTGCATCCTCTCTGCAAGCCTTTTTCTTGATACTCATCATGGCATCTGGCAATTTGATTCATACCCATTTCTCCAAGTGGAAAAGCTATCAAACTGTTTATTATTACCAAATCATTCAGCGACGAGCTGTAAGCTGTGTGGGTGAAACTTTGGGAAGTTCTTTGGTAATACAAATCCCGAGTTTGATAATACTTGCTTATCTTAGGCCTCCTTATTTCATTCTCCATAGGCAAGCTTATCGGATAAGAGTTTATCTTCAGCCTGAGTTCAAGCTAAAGTGAAGCTGTTTTAAGAACACTTCTGGAGGTTTCAATGAGCTCTGATTAATTACAAGACCATCAGCTTTTTAGTAGCATCAGAAACTGTTTGGACAAAAAACGGGTGCCTTTGATATTATGCGTTTAATACTGATGATCAGTGAACCTAACATTGACTTATGATCAGAGAGAGAGAGAGAGATATTGGTTCCACCTTAATCTCGATTTCAAAGATTAAGGATGAAAAACAGTTGTTTTGATAAGGGCACAAACCTTTCACTATTTTTTTCACATAACATACTTCAGATATTTAGATATTTAGATATTCAGAGCTGTCTATAAACTTTTAGATTCAGAACAGCTCTACTGTGGATGGATGCCGAGATTTATTCTTATATGAAATATATAAACATTCCATATTTTGCAGTGTGCTGATTTGAATTACTTGACCATGGAAAGAGCTCCAAATTTACTTTAATTGTATGCAAGATTTTTCATTTTGAAATCAAGTTTTATAAGGCCTATAGGAAAACAAATGATTGAACAAATTGAGTTTGTCAAGTTCAGAGGCATCTGTATCCCTGGATGCTAATTTTTGTAGTTCTCTTCCAATGTATCATAAAGGAAAGGACATGCATTTGTCAATGTCTTGACATAATTAAATAATAATTATTAATTATTAGTTTTATTTATTATTGGTCGTGATATTATAAGCACTAGTTTTGTTGGGTCGGCTGGGGTACTTTATTGATCACATATAGCCATACAAAGAACAACATAGTGAGATTATTTCTCTGCATTTTGCCTATCCCTTAGGGATAAGCACTAAGGGATAGGCCTAGCTCCCTGGGCCCCATTCAAAGCTCCCAGGGAGCAAGGATTTCAGGATCATGCTCAAGGACCCTACGACAAGTAGACCCTTTTTCCAGCTCTTTTAGTAGCTTTAAAGATGCTAGGATGACCAGAATACGTTGCTTAATATATCTAGCTACATTAACTACAATTAAATCAGACTTTGAGTTAAAATGATTCTCACTATTAAGTTGCAGTAATAACAAATGTTATTAAGTGAACTCAACTAATCAAAAAAATTCTTGAATCTAACACAATTTTATTTAAATCAAAAGACTAATAATTTTATATTGCAAGTGTGCATTGGGATAATATATTCCTTGTAGTATTTCTTAGAGTGTGCGCATTTTGTCTTAAAAGTACTCTATGTATGAATGGGTAACTGCGGACCTGTGTAAAGCATTGGAGTGCTCAGTCTCACTAAAAAAAGAATTACGCAGTTACATTATATTACAGTAACACTCAGAAATGTTATTAAAATTAACTTATTGACATAACCATAGCCAGTATTGTATTGTAATTATAAAACAGAAAAAATAATAACATAGACATTTAGTAGCATTAGGAACTTCTTTCGTCTCTTTCCCTTTTTTAGGGGTCTGCTACAGCAGATCATCTCGTTCCGCTCATTGAATTGGCATACGTTTTTACGTCGGATGACCTTCCTGACACAACCCTCCCATTTATCCAAGCATGGGACCGGCACTAGATGTGGCCGGGTAGACTGGTAGCACTAAGGACCATGCCTGAGGGTCCACCTGGGATTTCTGTCACGCCCTCTCTTGACTGGGATTTGAAGCCCAGTCTCCTGGACCAATGTCAGTGGTATAACCCACTCAGCTATCCGGAAGCTATCTGACGTTTAGTGGAATTAATATGTTGTAATCCTAAAATACAATTAGAAATTGTAAAATAATGTGACATTGTTTTCGGTTTAAAAAAACAATCCGGATATTAAAGAGGAATCAAGCTAATATGAACAAAGCAAAAATATAAAGACTTCAATTTCTTGCTGTGTTTCCTTGATCTTGTAAAGTGAACCTTGGATTTAGGAGAGTACATTCGTAGCATTGTGGCAGCAGCATTTGGTTTGTTGTTTTTTTGAAAGCTCTAACTAACTGTCACAAGACACATCCACAACATGACATTTAAATGTTCAGCTTCACTGAAAGGACTTTTGCTGTAGCCCATCCTTACAAACCAGCCTGGTTGCAACACATATATTGCTTTCGGGATCCGACTCTGGAGTCTGACACCACACTGAATGTGAATGGATGTGAAAGACCACTGCTCTGTTTGCCACCAGGATAAGGTCAACACATTTAAGAGATCTGACAGTAAGGTGTTTTCTTACACTTTGGATCTTCTTCCTGTCCCAACATTGCTCAGACACCTGTTTGCTGCTTAGTATATGGCTGGCTATTAAAACCCATCATTGAAATGACACAATGCACTAAATTACACACCTTTATGCACAGTATCCACTATATTAAATAGACGACTGTAAGTCTGAAAGTGTCTGGGTCATTTCTTCAAGCCCCTGATCAGACTTGTATAATATATGAGCAAGACATTATATCACTTTGCTTGTTGGTAAAAAATGTAAAGCCTCCTAGTGTACCGATGATTAGTCAATATTTAATTAACCCAGGCAGACGCTCATGGTGACTGTTTATCAATACCTCTTTTTTACTGCACACCCCCGCCACACTTAATTAAACCTCCCATTAATATCATCCAACAAGTGAGCAAACTAACAACACAAACATTTGACCAAGTTTGGAAAAGTGAACCAAATCCATAAAGCACTGAAGAAGAAGGGGTGATTTAAAGGAGTCCATAATATCCCGCTATGGGCCAGGGGACTCACATTGCCTTACTGTACATGCTCTTAGTCCGTTTGGGGAGACAGAGTGAGACTTTGTGTGTTTTGGACATGCACACAATTTTTCTTCGTCTGGTGTGTTCTTGTGTTTATTGATACGCATTTGGGACAGGTCCTGACCCTTGACCATTAAAATAATTGATTTCCTCACATTCCTTTTTGCGCATAGCCTGGCTTAGGACGGCTCAAAGCAGGTTTCAGTAGTTGTTTTCATATAAAAGCTGCTAACACAGCGCTTGATAAATTTAGCTGCATTGGGATGAAGTTGAAATTTCTGCGTAAATGAAGCAGGTTAGAAAAACCTCTTTCCTGTTTTGTGCTACCACTCAAACTACATTTGTCCTTTGCTAATCAGCTATAAAGTATGGCCGGTGCAAAAATCTGGGACAGTAATGTAACTGTCTAGACGAAGATAATGATCTGCTAACATGTGATGTAAATGTAAGAACTCTTACACAGCTTTTCTCAACCAAGACGCTGCAGCATCCGGGTGTTTAATTTGGCTTGAAAAAGGAGTACCACGAAAATAATATTTTGTTGCAGACAAAGAAATACTCACAATTCAAAAAAATTAAAGTTATCATGAAATTGCAGGCCATTTCCCAGCTTGTACATATGAATGTATAATATCTACAATATAGATTTCTGACTAAACAGCCCAGCTGCTGTATGGTCAGGTATGACTACATAATTGCTTCTACAACTTTCATTGATGGCAGATGAATTGTGAGTGTGTTGCCTAAGAAACGCTGACTATGCATGCAATGATATTTATAACGAAAGGCTTCAGTCAACAAGCACGGCACTGCTCTAGATACTCCGTAATAATATTTATACACTGCTCCAAAAAATTAAGGGAACACTTAATCATTGAAGTTTGACACCAAGCCAGTTAAACTTCAGGGGTATCAATACAAGTGACTGTGAATCAGTTTCACCTATTTTGGTGCTAATGAAAGTGACAATATTTGCAATGGAGAGGCAAAAGTATAACAACCCCTAAAAAGGAATGGTTATGCGGGTGGTGGCCACAACCCATTTCTCTTTACTTATCTTTCCTGACTGACTGTTCTCTAGTTGTGCGTTCTGCTGGATATCCCATGTGTGGGATATCCAGCAGTTAAGCCAATATTGTGGTTTAACTTGTTTCACCACTGAAAGCATGTGGCATGAGGTTGATGCTGGTGGACATTCCTTTGCAGCACATCCCACAGATGTTCTATGAAGTTAGAGTCATGTGATTGGGACGACCATGGCAAAACCGTTTATTTTGATATATTTGTTCCATCTGGGGTTGATTTTAAGTTGGGCTTCAGATAATTATCATGCTGGAAGGTCCAACCACGACCAAATACGTTTCCTAACAGAGGATAAGGTTTTCATCCAATATCTGCTGATATTTGATGGTACCATGTCTTTTAACAAGATGTCTTTTGGGCCTGATGTAGGGCCTCAGGAAGAAAAACCAGTCCCACAGTATGATCCCCCATTAAACTTCTCACTGGGTGTGAGGTGCTTTTCTCTATGACTTTCTTTATTGCTAAACCACACCCATATATGACATTTATTGTAAAGAACCCCCCGCTATTTTGGGTTCAACTGACAATAGGACCTTGGTCGAAAGAAAGTCAGAGTTGGTTGCAAACTGTAAGTGGTTTGGCTTGTGTGTGTACAACAGCAGGCGTTTTTTCTTGCTACCCTCCCAAACTTTTATTTATTGATGCAACTGTTGGAACTGACCATTAAACTATTGGGAGATTTTCTTGTATTCATTGCCAGATTTGTGCAGCTCTACAACTTTTCTTGGCACGTCATTACTGTGTTACCCGGGCTTTGCCCTTGTGAAGAATGTCAAAGAGTATTAGACCAGTAAAACGACATTGTTCACAACTTACGAGTTCCTCCTCAAAAAGGTGAATCCCAAAATATAAAATAGGACTGGAAATATGCTTCAGTTACTTTTTAATTTCAGGATTTTCTAGGGGGGGAATTATTGTGGTACACACAGATCTTATTTAACCTTTCCTTTGAAAAAGTCCCAAAAATTCTGTAGGGACTGTGTGATTGATATTATTTTATAAAGGTATTAAAAGTTTTAAGATTTAATATTGTATTTAAGTTAGAAAAACTACAATTTGTGTCCCAAATGATTTGCAAAATTGGGGTACTGTTTCACAAGCAGACCAACAATTTAGGCTTTTAGTGAAATATATTAATGTTGGATCACAGTTTGCTACATGTACCCATGTAGCCCATCTGACGAATCCTATTGACTTTGGTGATCTCCTGACATTTCATCTGGATTCATAGTCAAGTTATTTGTATTTCCCTTCATCCTCAGCTGTAACTTGTGTCTCATCCTATTTATTGTTTTTTTAAGAAATGCTAACATGTTAACTAAGTTGACGTAGATGGTAAATACACCTTGTGAACATCAAACTCTTGTGTAGGGTCATTGGAAGCATGTCAGCATGCTCTCACACGCGCTGCTCTCGCTAGCTTAAGCCGCTTTGCCACCGTTAGCTTCTTGAAACTTGTTATGTTGTGGGTGATTCCTTTTTAAGTGCCTAATTAAGTTTATAGCCCCAAACATTTTTTGCATTGGTCCTCTCTTCCTTATTTTAACATTAGTTGTGTTAAAAATTGCAAGGTTTGTGTGTTCTTCATTCACAGTGAAAAATGTCCATGCTGTTGAGATGTTTGTAACCATGGTATGTCATGTTTGGTGTGCTACTGTGTGGGACGTGAACCACCGGCAACAGCATGCGTGTAACTGATACGGAGTCGGCTCTACAGAGACTGCTCAGCCGGTCACTGATCATATTAAAATAAGCCTCCTAGCGCAGTTCAATCAGCCGGCCGATCAATCGGTGCACCTCTAGTAAAAAAGGCAACACAGTTTTCCGAAGAAAAGGTGTTTCTATTTGCTTTTGCACGGACCAAAACCCAAACACATTAACTTGAAATCAATAAAAAAAAAAAAAAAACAGTTTGATTACTCTATACCAATTGACAGACCTTACACTTTTCATACAGGGTTTTAATGAATATATTTTATATCTATACTTATATTTTTTAAATGCATTGTACTTATATTGTACTAAATTCTCTATAGTTTAGATATAATTTGATGCCAGTGCTGTAATATTCTCCGTAAGGACTAACTAATGGGCCTATAGTCATAGAGATGATCTGATCTATCACTCATCACTATTCAGACTCCACTATAAAGCAAGGTGTGGTGAACAAACCACCAGTGTAAACAGCAGGTTCTGTGTTTCATTTTCTTGTCAGTCTTGCATGCTTGCGGTCCCATCTTTGTTTTTCTCCGTCAAATAAGCGTTGGGTTGTTATCGCTGTGGCCTCGTATGACAGACCTGAGTGATGCATCGGTAATCTGCTTCAGTTTCGTGCAAGAAACAGGACGTTTTTTCTTACTCTGCAAATTTAATGTCAAATGCAGAATCACAGCTGGGATATATAGGATTGTTTTACATGAATAGTCTCCCTCCTCATTTCTAAACTATGAGGTTTTTGATGGAAATTACAATTGTGCAAAAATTTTTTGATTGTGTGGAGGTTGGATTGTTGGACTAACTTAACTTAATTATAATCCATCTGACTGTTTTTGACAGATAAATAGAGAACTAGAATCTCCACCAAGTTCCAATCACAGGCCAGATGTAATTCACCCATCCGCTGGTTGGAGCTCAGCCCATTAGAGGCTGTACCTCTGTCTTCGCTAAGTTTGCTCTCAGAGTTCAAATGTTTTCCTTTTGGACGCTTTGAGCCAGCCCCCTTCCCCTTCCATCAATGTGGTGTTGAGCTTTCCCAGGACAAAGAGTTGAATATATAATGGAATGAAAAAAGAGGGGGTGGGAGAGACAAAGAGACAGTGGGTGTTTTAGTGAGAGGGAGGAAGGGAACATCAGAGCAGGAGGAAAAAATGCAGAGGGCCGGACAAGAGCTTGTCAAATGGTCCAAAACTGTTGACTCTGAGAGCAGTGAGATGCAAAGTAAAGTAACACAATCTGTACTTTTCCTCAAGTACAGACCTGATAGCAAACTCATTACAGACTCTATGGGGTGTGGGATACACAACACACTCTAGTTAGAGAGTTGCTGGAGAACAGCTCAGTCCAACTGTTCCCCCCCTCTCCCCCAGCCCTCCAGTACATGGTACAATCCATTTAAAATGCTGCATGTCATCTCAGTGTGTGCTGGGTCCTCTCTGAGAGCAGCTGCTCACAGCACATTCTCCTCGGCGGGAGAACTCACTTTCCCTTGCGCCTGCTGAGCCGCATCTCTTTTTCTATTCTGTCTTTCTCAACTCACTCTCCCTCCTCTCTTTGCGTTCTCTTTTTCCCGCGCTCACTCTTTTTCTCCTTCCCCAGCACTCACACACAGGGAGAAACACACATGCTCTCTATGACTGTGTAGTGGCTGGCCACGCTGACGTTATTCTATATGCAGTAACAAATAGACATTATCCGTGGGGTCCTCACTGGAGAACAGCCGAGGGACTGACATTTTTGGATTTTTTATATGTTTGAAGTAAACTGCAAGAGAAGAAGCACAGGTGGAGGAGGAGGGGAAGACGCAGACGGCGATAAGAGGAGGAAGAGGAAATAATCTTTGCTTCACCTCTTCTACTGCTCCTCTTGACATCATGCTGTTCTATGTGGATTTGGTTCTCAGGGGAAAATCCTTAAAATGATGGAAGACAACAAACAGCTGGCACAGAGGATTGATGGGGCCATCCAGTCTGCCAGTCAGGAAGTGACCAACCTCCGTTCCGAGCTCTCTTCCACCAGCCGCAGACTGGCAGAGCTGGGTGCTAGCAGCCCCCAAGGCTTGGAGAACCACCACCAGCACAACCACCACGATGACAGTCTCCACTACCGGGGTGAGTCCAACAGCATGTCCGCATATGTAACAGTGCACATGTGTGCACTCACGCTTAATCCCCAGCCTGTGTGTGTATGAGAGTGAGAAAATGAACATATGTGAGGGTTTTGGAATCAACATTGGAAATATTCTGGGAATGTGCAGCCAGTTCTACCATTCCTAAACTGACTTATTAGTTTCCATACTAGGATGACAGTGGAAAAGGCAGCAGATTGAATAGAGAACAAGAGACAGACAGACAGAGTGTTGTTATTAGATGGGAGGGGTTGAGGTTAGAGAGCGTGAGCCAGAGCCGGTGTGAGTTTGGTTTCCCAGGCAGCAGCTGGGCTCCTCTGGGGCTGCACTCTCCCCAGTTCTGGCTCCTTTTCTGCTCTCTCCCCAAGTCTCAAACTGAGCTTTATACCCAAGAACTGTGTTCCAATCTCTCTGACGGACAGGCGACACCATGGCACCATCACTAAGCTGAGACAGAGAAGTGATGCATGAGGAATGAGCCCCACACTGAAGTTTTTGTTGGACTGCTCAAACATCTTGGATGTGTCTTCATTGGTTCAAACTGTTTGTCATTAAAGCACATTTCCTAAATTTCACCTTTTTTTGTAAGTAATAACCAATGAGTAGGAATCTTATAAAAGTTTTCTAGTTATTTTTTGCATAGCTATATGAACTTGGCTGTTATCTATAACCCCCTATATCTATAATTATTCTATGTTTTCTTCAGGTCGAGTGAGCTGATTACCTTTGTAAAATTAAATCATCAAGCTTTTAAATGGCTAACAGTTTTGATTAATTAATGATGTATTTATTTTAGAATGATTTAAGTAACAGTGCAGAGAGGAAAGATTCTGCACTCTTGACCCAAAGTAGTTTACTTTACTAGAACATCATGTAGAAACCTGTTGCCATGCATCACTATGATTTGACCGTGTGTAAAAACTGGACAGGTAATGTTTTTTTTAACATAGAACATTAAATGGATGCCGTCGGCATAATTAAGTTTAAAATAGAGGTCTCTACTTAAAATCATTTGTTAACATAAATTAGGTCAAAGTTGCATGGTTTTTGGATTAAGGCTGTAAGGAGCAGTTGTACAGGTGGTAGGTGGGTCATATGGTGGCTGACAGGGGCAATCGCACTGCAACCATCAAAATTTGCATGCTGCAAATTATGAAAACATCTTCATCAATTTCACAACACATGTACTCCGCAAAAACCACAACACCACACATTGAGAAAAACGATGTGCAAAAGCCACAAGATAACGGAAGTGTTTACGAAGGAAGCTCAGAAATTTCTCGTCCTCGGACGCACTTTTGTATTACTTAATTTAGTGATTAAAACAGAGATAATGACTAACATTTCATGATATTTTGATTAGCCGTGGTAGCTTCGCTTAACTTCTGGGTCCCGCAGTGATGTGACTAAGAATAAAACCTTAATCAACATCGTGAAAAACGTTTAATAAAGTTAACGCTGAGCCTAAAATATGCAATAACCAAAGCTACAGTATACAAGGTGTATTGAACTTGAGGAAAAATCTTAAGCAGTCATTTTAATAGTTTTGTTTGCGATATTCTGACCGATGTACACATTGCAATGACAACTGACAACTAAAATCAGTATCTGCAATTATGTTTAAGATTTTTCTTCAGCAAGTATAATACACCTTGTTGGCTGTAGCTTTGGGTACTGTACATTTGAAGGTAATTATTCAGTTTATTTGTTGTTTTTGCAATGTTGATTTAAGTTTTATTCTAAGTCACATAACTGCATCAACCTGAAGTTAAGCAAAGCTACCATGGCTAATCAAAATATCCTGAAACCTTGCTGGGAAGCAACTGTGCTACCCAGTGTGGCCACATATAAAACGATCCATATAAGTATGTTAAAAAATACTTCAATGTATTCTTTTGTGAAGAAATAAAAAACACTTGCAATCCGAAATTACAATTGTGTTCGCTGGCTTCCCTGGTATGTGAACTGAACAGCAAACACCACTGTTCATGTTCAAATACATGTATGTAGCAACTCATGAGCCTTGGAAACTTAAAGAAAACATAACATAACATGACAAATGAATCTTCTGCCAGAGGGGAACATGCCCTGACTTTCTCACACAATTCAAATCATGCAGTCGAAATTGCTCGTAGGTATGAGTGTGAGTGTGAGTGGTTGTTTGTCTCTTTGTGTTCATGGTGCCTTGTTGGAGTGTACTCCAGTTAAGCTCCAGCCAAACCCCCATGCATGATAGCATTTGCAGATATGTATGGATTGATGTTGATGCCCAGGGGTTATTGAGATCATACCTTACCCAGCAGCTTGCCGTCTGGGTCCATTAAATAGCTTCCTGTGCCGTGGATGTGTCTTTATGCAGTACGTGATTCCTCAAATCGGTGTTGACTATCTATCTATCTGAGATGTGTTTTTAGGGCATTGACGTCCTTATTTTAACAACGCATTTGACAATTAAAATAAAACATTCAATGAATCCCTCTGTGTTCTCTCAGAGTTGTTACCTTGCAAATTTTAGGAATAACTGCGATCCAACTTCTAAGTGCAGTTAAAGAGGGACTCCACTGACTTCACACACAATGATCAGTTACATAATGTCTCCTGGTAAAATAAAACAGCTGTTATCATGATATCATGGTACATTTAGGGAATTGCAGTCTTCCAATTTATGGAAATGAAATTCCGGCTTTAAACAAACAACCAGTGGGGACAGATAATCAAGGTGTTAGTGAAAACAAATCACAACAATTGCTGAAGATGTTAGTGAGGATGAGATTGTCCTTGCTACTGCTCCTTTCCCCCCCATGCACTCATTAACATTAAAGTAACCTCCAAGGGTGAGTAAAAATATTTATATAAAGCTAATAAGAAGCACTTATTAAAGACACTTGAATATAAAGCAGTGTTAATTTGGCCCTCACTGGTTGCATAGTGATTATGCTTTAATCCTCCAGGTGCCTACAAAGTATGCAGGGAAGTTACCTATTACCAGCCAATTGTATATACTCATGGGCTCCTAAAATAAGTTATGTACAGTTAGTCTATCACAAGATTTAAGCTACACTATGATACTGGGGAGGAAATCACACCATCTCACATTCTCCACTCAGAGTGAACTGTCTTCATGGGAACATCCATGATTTTCAGACATGAAGTGGCTGTTTGGGGCTTCCTGTTTGGGGTTCCATTGAGGCTTAAAAATATGACTCAGTAAGTCCAGTGAACAACAAGTAAATGAGTTTGATTTGTTTGGCTTATCAATTGTCTACAAATGAATACCAGTTTAAAATGTTATGAGGAGAGATTTTGTAACGTTTGCGGTCATTCTTTCACTGAGCTTCAACTAACTAAGTTGAACGTTCAACTTATTTGCTGGATGACCATGCATTAACGAATTTGTGTATCCCACAGGAATGGATTTGGTCTGGAAAGAGCTTCTGTTTAAGTCTTAATTAGGGCAATAATACAGGTGCAGTAAGATAAACTGTATGTTGCGTCAAGCCTGTTTCGGGTCTGTTTCATTCCAGTAGTTTTAACAGCCAGACTGACATTTCCACATTCCGGAATGTCAGAGCAGTGATGTCATACTTCCTGTTCCCATAGACCAGACACGCAGTCAGGTGACGATCAAACCAAACACAGCTCCATAGTGCACCACCAACTTCTTTACCTCTAAACTAACCCAACAGAACTTAAATGGGGCCTGCATCAAGAGGGATGATCTTTGAACTGCCTAGCTTAAGAGTGTGTTGCTATTTTTTTTTAAAAGTTTTTAGTTTAACATGATTTGTTTGAGAGATCTCAAGGTTTGGATAGTTTGGTGTGTGATGAGCCAACGTCAGCATCCAGCGGCTTAGGGAGATTAACAGTTCTTTAGGTGTGTATTCCACTGAAGGCCAAGCTGTTCATTTGTCCTTTTGTTGACTCGGACCTGTACAGGATCCCAGCAAGCCAACAGAAAAGATTTAATATACACAAACTAACTTCCTTTAATCATATTGCTTTATAATAATTTGTTGTATATTGACGGTATTAGCGAAAAATGTTTAAATTAATTAATTTGCAGATATCTGATACAGCTGTGTAAACGCAGTTCTGCTTGTTCTTCCTGTTTGCTTTGGAGCCTACTTTTAATAAAAACTAAAGATATTAAATCCCACAAAAACTTTCAGTCTTAATCCATCCATTTTTCAACAGTGTATATATTGAATTTTCCGTGCAAACAAATGACCTTTAAAGACCATTTAAATGTATTACAGAATAAAATGATGATCAAATCAGTAATGGTGAAATAAAAATGATAATCTTTAGTTAAAGAAATTGAATTGATTTGTTTGACAATAAAGTAAAATGTCTTTGGATGGTCTTTTACAAACATCCTGTCTCCTTTCATTTGAGCCACCGAAAGTAATGAATTTATGTCTTGGGTGAGGATACACTTTATTATTGGGCCCCTCTTCTCAGTCCATCACACCGATGCCATTGTTTAACATTTCTTAACAATGCTGACCAATCAACGACATTGCTCCCATACAAAGTGTCCACGGATTTGTTAGGGGGGAAAAAATACATCCATAGATGTGTCTTCAGGAACAGAGGCTGTATAAATTTATAAATCGATGTAAGCTAACATTTTGGGATATTACATTATTAATGACCTTGATAGATCAATGATTCTGTGCCAGTTGTTGAAGCAGTGCTCATCGTCGTTTTTTAGGAGTTTGCCAGTACTTATCCATAAACCCTTCTATAACATAACCACCAAGCAGCTGGCGGTGACTCACACAACATTGACACTATAAGGAAATGCAGGGAAAAAGATGCTGGACAGAAACGGCGAAAGTGATGTATATTTGAATTCATTATTTCTTAAGTCAGGCTCATTATTTGAATCATTCCAGAGTTATGGAAGCAAAGGTTAATTTTGACATAGACAGTGTTCATTGACATGCCGCGGGGACAATTCCAGGACTTGGATGAGGCTGAGATTACAGTAGATGAACAGTAGATGAACTTATATTTTAAAATATCCGAGTCATTCAGAAAAAGCTAAATTTACAAGGCATAACATCTGTTAAGAAGTTAACTACCCTTTCCCTAGAAAATAGATGTGAGCAGAAGCTGTCGGTTTGTTCGCACTCACCAATGATGGACATTAACATCAGCCCAAATCATAAAAAAATGTGTTTTATGAATATTAGTCCCCTGTCCTTTCCATTTTTCAAGTTAACAATCATCTTCCTTACTGCCTTGGCGGCCACTTTTTACCCTTCATGATAACACTGACGACCGTGGATGGAAGGAATAGTCTGAATCCAATGAATGGAATGTGTATAGCAACGCCCGTGTCCTCATATACAACCACAAGACAAAAAAAAACAAACCATAAGACCCTTAATGAAATCATTACTCCATGGTGCTTCCGATGATCAAAAGCTTCATATGGTACCTTAAAAGAACACTTTCAAATTCTCCCGTAATCTGCTATGCTGCAACCCAGTGTTGGAAGATAAAGAGGGATAACACAGCTGAAATGTTTCAAGCTGGCCTCCAGGCTGTACAGTCTTCTGTAAAACTGTGTTGATTAAGAATTCTGCAGAGAGGCCCAGTGATTAGTTATTTTTTCCATAGAGGAGAAGCTGCATTGAGTCTAATACTCTTTGCTGCAGAGAAATTGTGAGGAAGAATCCTCTCCCCATCTGGCCTGAGTTTGTCCCAAGCCCCTGGGTCTCTCATTACTTCATCTTGCACATGAACGGGACTAGGAAGAGAATGCAAACTACAGGGACAAATCCCATCCACTCCCGCTTTTTCACTCTCTGTAACGCTCTCCAGAGACCACCCGCCTTCCAGTCCACATGCAGAGAAGATATGCGATGGACTATAACCTTACCCGTGTATCCATCACCACCAGAATACCCCCGACAAAAACACACACATTCACACACACCATTCCCCGTCCTGGCCTCCCTTTGCCACGCCCTGTCTGTGGTCAATGCAGCGTGAGAGGGACTGTGTCGAAACAATAACCAGAGAGACGCTGCTCCCCACTCCCCTAACAATTCTATGCCCCTCCTCTCCACTAGGAGAGGAAGGGCACAAGAACTAATCATGGTATAGCTAAGACTCCCAGGGTTCCAAGAACAAATAAAAATAACTGCGTCATACATGGGGGTTTCAAAGAATTTGCCCTTTGAAGATGGAGACTGCAGGGATGTTCAAAGATAAAATGATCTAAAACCTCCTCATTATCCTCTTAAATTATGGCAAAGTAATGGCCTGCAGTACTTCCAAATTAGCTATGTATGACTTTTTTTTTGCGTTGTTTTCCTGGGCAAGAGCTGATTTTAAATGCGCATTAATGTAGAAAATTTAATCAAGATATTAAATGCGTGAAGTGATTAGTGAGTCAAAAAAAACTGGTCAAATACACATGCACATTAATAAAACATACAATAAAAAGAAAAATGAACCTGAAAAATAAATGACCACTGCATAAAGTAGAGGAAGCAAACAAATGCTGCTAATTGCCTTGCAACTTCTAGTAACATGACCTATCTTCATAGCAGTTTATGGAGGTTGTTTATAGTGTTCATTTATTATTTTTTATCAACTTTAGCAAAGTGTATTTACAATCAATAACTGAACAGAATTAAGACTCGCTTACTGGCATATTGACTTCGTTCTCCAATGGTTTGAAATGGCAGTTAATATATAAAGACATGTTACTCGGTTTGTTTTTGGGATGGAATGCAAGTTCTGGTAATGAGCTAACAGAGCAGTAGAGGCTGTCAACAGGAGTAGAAGGCCCATGAACTCTGACTTGTGACTTGAAAGTTTCCACTTCTGAATTGGCGGCTCAGAGTTCATGGAGGACAGCTGGTGTGGCAAACATTCACTTTCATGTCCATACAGGGGCAGAGGAAGCTGGCCTGTACCGTTTAAGTTGTTGTGACAGCTTCCCAAGTTTACCATTAGCTATGAGATTATTGTGGCTTGCTGCAGATTTCATGCACTGCATTTAAGGGTCAGACTTAACAGTTGACAGCTCACCCCTGCTAGGTGACAGAAGTGCTGCTCTGGTCACCAGCTACGCCACCCAAGAGAGAGTGAGCCCATAAAAAGACAAGCAATCAGGTAATTAGGCAAACAGTGGGGCAGGATCATGAAAGAGAGCTGCAAAAAATATGATAACTCAAAGACAGGATGCACCTTTAGCCGACATGTCTCTGTTATTAAAATTTCTTGCCGAGCTTTATCTGAATAAAACTTCCCAATAAAAGGAAAGGAAAGTCCCATTAAAAGAGAACACGAGTGCATTTAGCATTGAAGTTTAGCACAGAATTACTTCCTGGTATGACCCTCTGCCTCTGAGACCTTAGTGTTCCTATCAGTAAGACTATACATACTGTTAGTCTCCATATGCTAGCGAGTTATTTTGTGAAGGTTGCATTTATATATGGATTTCCTGTGACTAGGTCTCTGTTTGGGTAAAGTGCACTTTATTAGATTGGCTTTAATTGGCTAGAGAGTAGGGAGAAGAATTGAAAAATTACAATATTCCTTGCTGTTATTTCCCCCATTTATTCTCCTTTTTCTCCCCTATTTCCTTCACATGGGCCCCTCACCATAACATTTTATGCAGAAAAATACTGTATTGTTTATTTCCATGAGAAAAGGAAATGGGCTGCAAGTAATCTGACCACAGGCACTCTGCAATTCATGGTGGGCGTTTTGTATTTATCACCAACATATGTTGAGAATTCATGTTGGGCATGTATTACGAGTATTACTACCTGGTTGTCTTATACGGACCTATTGGAGGTTTGCTCTACATGTGGAGAGGATTGGATTGTTGGTCCAGGATTGGGAAACTGGCACTAAGCTATCAATGTAAAAACATTTACCTGATCCTGACTAAGGCAACACAAGGTAGGTAGCATAAACCGGGATTGAGTGATGTTGAGGCAGAAGGATAGGGTTTCTCACCAATATTTGTCTCTATCATATGATGGATGATATGTGTCTCCATTAATGACACATACTGGACTCATGAATGAAAATATTCACTGTAAAATTGTGTGAAACAAAAAATAAGCTTTGGCACAGTGTCTAGTTCGATACTCCCGAGTGGTGTGTTCCAAGGCCACTCCCTCGGTGTTGTAGTACCTGCTTCACAGCAGGAAGCATGCATAATTATCAGACATTCAAGAGCCCAACACCCACGTCTTCCCAATGCCTAAACTATGAACATCTAACCCTTCATTTTCACCTTAAATCATTCAAATCCCTGTTGAGTCCAAACTTCAAACTGTTGCTCAGATATAGAGCAATAGACAGAGGAAGCTTAGCTGCCTCCTCAACAGTCTCAACTCATCCTATTAAAATGCCTCATTGCTTTAGCAGCGGAGACTTCATATTGCTGCTCGTATATATTGTTACCTTGGCTGCAGTTTAAATCCATTCCCAGGAGAGAATGGAGAAGACATGGAGGAAAATGAGTTTTGAGGAAGTGCAGAACCCCCCCCCTGTATTCAGAGGATGCAAAGCATTTCATTCCAGCAGTGCAGAGGATAAGCAGGAGATTTAGCCTCTTCCATGAATCATCTGGTTTAGGAAGGTCTCCTTCAAGACAGATGGGCTAGAGTCATCCGGGAAATACTTTACATTTTCATTTTTCAGGATATACCAGAGCACTAGGAGGGAAAACTCTGACTTATGTCCACAGAAGAGAACAATGTATAATCAAAACCAAACATATTGTACATACACAGTAGTTCCATCGGGATGGTCACATGTCATTAAATCATTTTTTTTAGGCAGGCTTTATGTCATCAACCAGATTAATGATAAAACTTAATTTATTTAAAAAATGTATTTAAAAGATTTAAAAAAAATTGGCAGAAAGTGCTGTAACTCAGAGTTTATCACTTTAAAAAAAACTCTACTAGTTTTTGGTTATTTTTTGATATAATGTATTTGGTTTTGCTAAAATAATAATGAATTCTGATGGGCAGATTAATGTACACAACACAAAAAATGAGAGAAACACAAAATTATCATAGTGTAACACCAGGGCATCTAAACCTCTGGGATACGTATCTGTCAAGTGAGAAAGTGTAAGAAGAATGTGAAATATTTTCACTTCCTTTGTAAAAATGAAAATGAAAACAGGTGGACAAGAGAGGCAACGGTAAGGAAGCAAACGCTTTGCTGCCTGCAACATCATTCAGCATGACCCTTTGGCGTTTGGTCAGTGATGGTGTTGTGAGACCTATCCTTTGGGTTAGACAGTCCTCAACATGCTAGTACCCTGATAGCTGTTAAACAAACTGTAAGATTAATAGTAAGAGAGAAACCTTTTTGACGCGATATTTCATTTCGACAAGGCATTCCGTCCACATCATCCTAGTCTACTATGAGTCCAGATATGCTGATGATGCTTTTTTAGAGGTTTGAGAGAATGGCACAAATGATCTAGGCAGATCTTTTCTGTCTTGTTAGCCTGTTGGTAACAAACAAACTTCTTCCTGCCTCAGAGCGTTCAAACAAATCTTTATTGACAGTTGGCAAAAGTCAGACTGTACAGTGTATGCACACAAATTATTTTGGCTTCATATAACAGTGGTTTTACTCGTATAATATGATTTGGGATCAAACAACCTCATATCTAAAATTGTACAGTGTATGCCCGGCACACGGTAACTGGATAATATCCTCAAACCCAAACCTTACCCTGGTGCCTGGGTTCTGGATTTCTCCTGAAGGACAATCTTTGGCCTTGCGTTGCCAGATTGTGAAGGCAGTTCCTGGATGATATAAGCATTAATACCATTGACTGTGTATCACTTTCTCCAGACCTGCATCCTTTGGCAAACGGTTATATTTCCCTTTCTTTAGTCATTTAACCAAGCAATTGATTATCGATTTTAAAAAAAACAAAAAACAGACTAACTAATATTACAACAATCACTTGTTGCTACAAGAGTCTGAACATATGCTTGTGTTTTGTAGTCATGGTTAACATTCCATCTCCTTGCACTTCACCTACTTCTGCCAGAGAAAGACAGATGGCTCTCTCCGCCACTCACAACACTCATTAACTTCTAGCGACATTCAACATTTTGTCACTTTTCATTTTATTTCCTATTACTCTAAAAAAAAATGGATCAATTCAATCTTTCAAGTCATCATTACAAAGAACATGGACGCAACAAATGACTACTTCTCATTAAGCATGCTGCAGGCAGACAGGATGTGAATTATCTTAAATGGTTCTGTCTGGATTACTACTACTTTTTGCGAACCCATTTCGATACAAAACCAATAGCAGCAATACCTTCTTTATGGTTTCCCTTTCTGTGCCTATGGGCGTATTTGATTGTGCTCTGTTCAGTTAAAATCAACCATAACCAGACATTTCAGAGCAGCAGATGAATACATTTTAATATTATTGCTGTTGTCATTAACATCATCTTCTCTCCAGGCCCCCTGAAATTTTGACTTGAAGTTTATTTTTGATATGTAGCCTTAACTCATTGATGTGGAAAGCTCAATTCTGTTTTTGCTAGCTGAGAAGGTTCTGCACAAATATTTATCATGTTACAAATTGCTGTACCCTATGTGCTTGGACATAAACACAAACATAGTATGTCTTGCTGTATTGAACAGATTGTGTAAGCATTCTTCTATATATGTTAACTGTTTGCAATAAGTGTCTGGCTAAATTTGACATCAAACCGTATGTGCTCCACCATTATCCTAGGAGACTTGGTAGTATTAACAAGCTTATTTATATTGTTAGAAGCATGTTTGTGCATTCCTTTGGAGGACACAATTCAAAGAGACATCTCTATCACCAGGCCTCTTAAATTCGCTCCCAGATAGCAGGAAGTCAGATCAATGGCATTAGAGATTGCCTTCATTTTCTAAAAATCTTCCATTTCCAACCTCAATTTTCCACATAAACGGATCCGATTGTTTATAACATGTTAATCTCAAAATATGCACGGATTAATTAAGCTCAATGTAATTACAAAACAAAAATACATCTGCATCCCACTATAAAAACAGCATTAAAAAAGTATAAGTAGTACTGACGGGCATAACTTGGACCGCCCTGTCATGTTATTCCACTTTTCTGCCTACAACTACACTTACCAATATCTCCTGCTTTACACAAACCATTTTTGTCGACAAAATTTGCTCTTTGTGCCTACTGTCTCCCAGTCCCTAACTTGTGACATTTTTACAAGATAATCACTATTCATCACTGAAGTGCTAATAATTTAATGGCTGATTGTTGTATTGTTAATTTGTCCAAAAGTTACCGATAAACTGAGGTTACACAAAGGATGCTCCGCCCCCCTTGACGAAGAGACGTTTGGTAGTTTGTGGGCAGTTAGCTGTTCGTTATCTATCCTTAGTTAAAACTAGTCTACTCTAATAAAACAGAGCTGGCAAAAATCCTCTCTCCATGAAGCTCATATTCCAACTTAATGGTCCTCTTGGAAGCCATATTTTTTTACTGAGTTATGAGGGTTTAGTCTACCTTCACTGATATAAGTGCAATGAATGAAATATTTAACACTCCTACTGTGGTCCCTCAACAGGACCCCAGTGTGTAACACAGGCCTTTCGTGTAAAAGTTACTTGTCTCCCAATCTTAAGCAGAGATAACTCTGGTATTGTCACCCATGCTGAAGTTTACAAAACCTCTTTAGTCAAACGGACAAAATGAAACTGTTTCCACAGTAGTTCTCCTTGTGACCACTTTGACATGTAAAATTGGTGATTTAGCCCTTCAACTAGGATCATCCATGTACTTTTCCCTCCCCCTTCCTCTGGTAATATTACCACAGCCGCTCTCTGGTATTTGCCCCCTTATATGTAGGATGACAGCTTATACAACTGGTAACAAGTGAATGCAATCTTCCATTCTGGCTGCCGAACAATGAGTTCCATGCTACATGACCGCTGTTACTTGAAGTGGTGTGGGGATTTTTTTGAAGGGGGTTTCAGATTCAAAGGTTTCCCACAGACTCCCCTAATTAACCACGGCTACTCAGCTACTTTCTCTGTCCAGGAATGTGTTCCTAAACCCTCTCAAGTGTGCCTCTGTTCCGTCCCTGGTACAAACTCTCCTTATTTCCAAATCATGCGCAACAGTTACGTGACTGACAGATGGGTCATCAAATGTGTCTGTGGTGGATGATTAAGAGGCGTTTGCCATACATGTGAGTTTGCCATACATGTGACTTTTGTTGAGTTGGGCTTACCTATGGGTGTAGTCTGAGGAAGGTACAGGTGCTTTGATGTATCTTTTTATGAATATTGTATGTCAGCTGAGACAGACTATTACATTCTCTTTATGAGGTTAATGTTTGCCACAGAGCTGCAGATTGTCTGCTGTTTTGTCTAAAGACTGGCCTAAATGAGGAGAGCTGGGTATGTGAGAAGAGAGGCGCTCCATTAATAGACCCTCTGTGCTGCTGAATTGATTATTAAGGTCAGTCCATAAAGCATACTGCCTCAGGACCCTGCTAACAGTAGCATCATTATGGTGTTATTAGTACAGGGGGGTGGGGGGTCAGCAGAGAAAGGAAGCTTGCTGGGCTGTGGGAGTAATTTACAGGTGTGTTAAACATGACTGCCGTTCTCTAAAGAAAGAAGAGAATCGAGTCGGGAGTCAGATTGTTTCTGCTACCTTGCTATTATTCACAAAAGAGAGTGCATAGTGTGAGTCTTTCATACTCATTTTCTGCATGCACACACTCTCTATGCTGTCCAATCAGACAACCAACAACTATATATTTAGAAATATGTTATTTATTTGCATAAATATCCCACAAAATAATACACAATTTGAGATTATTTACTGATAGTGATAGTAGTAAGTCTTTCTGTGGTAATAATCCATTGAAAGTCATTTTTCAAATGATAAAGTGCAGACATATTGGCCACAAAATGTACTTTAATTTGTTAATCACTATGCACAATGACTCCTGTCACCATAAGCTACGAATCAGTAGAATTAACATGTAAGCAAGACTATTTGATTGCCGTGATGCAAATTTTAACATCATATACTTTTGTGTATTTAATGTATAAAATGACGATGTGCTTTTCATATCAAGCATCACAAACTATTTAATAACTGTTAATCTCAGTTTTCAGTTGCCATGGTGCTTGGGTACAGCATGACACTCTAGAATGTTGAAAATTCAGAATATAAAGCATCAAAATGGAGTTATATACACGGAGTAAGTAAGAATACAATATAACCTTTTACTTCAATAAAATGAATTTCTTTAAATTCAAAATATTTATTGTATTTTACATTTACAAAACAATGAGTTATGAGATTGTTGCATTTGGTAGGGGGACTAGCATGCAGTGGTTTTTGAGAAGAAAGGCTCCAGAATCAGATAATCTTAGCCATTAACTTCATCAGCTAATTGTGGCTCAGATGTGACAGAAGGAGAGGCCAGAAATCAGACAGAGATAAGTAAAGTAAATCAGTAAGTAAGTAACATTTTTTTTATATAGCGCATTTCCCAATACAGGTTATAAAGTTATCTATATAAAATGGTAAAAATCAGAGATTTGCACTACACCATAAAAAACATGCAAGGCAGTGTCTCATACTGTGAATACGTGCAAAACATACCGCAATCAAAGCTTTCAATCGCACTAAATAAATACTCAGCTGATTGAATGGAAGCGGTTAGATTGTTCCATAGGTCCAGTGCGAGGGGCACTAATGTGCAGTCCCTATTGGTTTAGAGCTTGAAGTATAGTAAGCAAAAACTGATTGCAGCATCCAGTCAGTTGTGCTGGCAGTAAGTATATCAGAGATATATGCAGGCTCTGAGCCATGAAGAGCCTTGTAAGTGATTAAAGAATACTTAATTCTTAAACCGTTAAAGTCGTACCACTGCAATTTGACTATACATGAAAAGAGAGACATAGACGTCAAGATGGGAAAAAAATATAAAGCTTTCAATGTTGCTTTCAATGTCAGAAAATGACAGTCATCAGATTGATTTTTGCAACATCTCTCAGATGAAAGTAACATGAATGGAGCAGTGGGATTGATATGATGAACACATTTCAAATGAGGGTCAAATTTAACCCCAAGATCCCTGAAATTTGCTTTGACTAAAAGAGCAAATAGACCAATGTAGTTAAGAAAGTCTTACATTAATAAGTTTCTGGACCAGTTATGAAAGTGTCAGTTTTGTCAGAACTTAGTTGTAAAGACGTTTAGTGACATCAGATCTTTTATAGCAACTAGGCAGG
The DNA here is from genome assembly GCA_037951165.1 of Lophius americanus. Classification (NCBI taxonomy): domain Eukaryota; kingdom Metazoa; phylum Chordata; class Actinopteri; order Lophiiformes; family Lophiidae; genus Lophius; species Lophius americanus. The sequence goes on from JBBDHG010000021.1 coordinate 7,345,426, forward strand.
TGTGGAGGGTGTTTAAATTGCTGTAATTATCCGGTTTGATGGACATTTCTTTTTCTTTTGGCTGTTCCCTTTAGGGGTTACTGCAGCTGATCATTTGCTTCCACCATTCCCTGTTTTCTGCATCTTCCTCCGTCACACCAACCAACTGCATGTCCTCTCCCAATTTCTTTTTCTGGCAGCTCCATCTCCAGCATCCTTCTACAAATATAACCACTATCCCTCTTTTCCACGTGTCCAAACCATTTCAATCTCACCTCTCTTACCCTTTCTCCAATACGTCTAATCTGGGCCGTCCCTCTCTGTGCTCATTTCTAATCACTCCCAAAGAAAATATTAACATCTTCATCTCTGCCACCTCCATTTCTGCCTCCTGCCCTGTGGTCGGAGCCGCTATCTCCAAGCCATACAGAAATGCTGGTCTCACTCTTCAACCTTCACTCTGGCTACTACTGTTCTGTCAAAGATAACTCCTGACGCTCTTCTCCACCCTGCCTGCATTCGCTTCTTCACATGTTTTCCACACTCCCCGTTGTTCTGAACAGTTGACCGAAGTACTTAAACTCCTTCACCTTCTTCACCTCTACTCTTTGCATCCTCACTGTTGCACCTGTTTCACTTTCATTTACACACATGTATTATTTTTTACGGCGACTGACCTTCATTCCGCTTCTTTCCTGTGCATACCTCCAACTCTCCAGGTTTTCTTCCACCTGCTCCCTGCTCTTACTACGGATCACAATGTCATCCGCGAACACCATTGTCCATGGAGACTCCTGTCCGACATCATCTGTCAGCCCGTCCATCACCATAACAAACAAGACGGAGCTCGGGGCCAATCCTTGATGCAGTCCGACCTCCACTTTAAACCCATCCGTGACTCCTACTGCAAACCTCACCGCTTTCATGCTGCTCTCATACATATCCTACTGAACTCTAACATACTTCTCTGTCACTCCAGACTTCCTCACGCACTACTACAATTCATCCCTTTGCACTCTGTCATACGCTTTCTCTAAGTCCACAAAGACACAATGGAACTCCTTCTGGCCCTCTCATTACTTCTCCATCAGCAATCTCAAAGAAAACATTGTGTTTGTAGTTTTCTTTTTTGGCATGAAACCATACTGCCGCTCACAAATTGTCACCATCATATCTTTACCTAACTTCCACTACTCTTTCCCATATCTTCATCCTGTGGGTCCTCAGCTTTATACCCCTGTACCTTATAGTCTCCAATCTATTCTGTGATCCTCACAGTAAGGGTTCTGTGTTCAAATCTTCGGGACGGTGGAGTTTGGGCAATCTCCTTGTGTCTTGTCTCCTCTGTGTGCTCCAGTGGTTACAGAAATGAATGAATGAGCAAACCAAAGAAAGAAAGAGATTGTGTCATGGTCATCCCGACTTCTCCTGAAGGCAAAGTGTTACAACATAAGATAAAAAATCTTTGCTTTATCAACACGAGTGATCCCTTATTTACAATTGGCAAAGGTCCTAAACCTTTCTTCCCCCAACCCTCCAGCCGCATGTCTGACAGAAAGAAGAGAGGAATAAAGCTTGCATATGGTTAATAATATTCATTATTAGAATTTTCACAATTGTTTTTATTTTTTCAATTATTAGTATAGTAATTAGGATACATTTTAAACATAAAATACTTCTGACCGCCCATATAATGATAGCTAATTTCTGAGAGATTTACGGTTGCATTGGTGGTGTGTTTTGCATAGGGATCTGTTGTAATTTGAATTGCTCCAGATGTGCTATCCATCTCATACGGATCAACTGTTTTGACATCCTGCCATGCCGTAAGGCATATGTCCAAACTGATTTGTAATCATTCACAAGCATTCCCTCTAGTTTTGCTGATCCAGTTTTCCCTTGGTGACTGACAAAAAGTGAAAAATAGGGCAAAAAAAGATGGACATCACAACTAGGAAAACTAGATGGAAAAAGATTATGAAAAGACAAGATTGTATGAAAGTTTAATACCCTCAGACCTCCAACAGTCCACTGAGCTGTGCTATTATGAATGGCAGAATTGCTGTGTGTGCTCAAATTTTCCATGTTGATTATCTACTTTATATTGACTCAAAAATAACATTAATATGTGCTCATTGCAAGCAATTAACAGTTGTTAAATTTGTTTGTTACGATTATATAGTTTTCTACCATTCCAGGTAGCTGTGTCATGCCACTGGGTGTCTTAGCCAGACACACAATTTTACACTTTACTGTTTTTTTTAACAAACCTCGACTATGTGCCACGAAATCCTTTTTATAGTTGGTTTGAAACAACACTGTAATTGGGCAGGGTGGATGTGGGTTAGGTTTAGACAAAGTTCGTTGGCATTTGGTTTCACATGAGAGTTAACACTGCTCTCTTGGGTGAAGGTGTGTGACCTGCCAATCAACCCACACCTCCTCCGTTTACTGACTATGTGAACAAGGTTGTGTTGTGCAATTACTCTGATCGTCCCATAAGGACACATATGGTTTTACTTTGAAGCTGGCTTAAAGCCCTGCATGTCCCATACAGATGCTAAAGGGTACCCTCTGCATGAGATGCCAAGAAATGTGACAAAAGGATTTGGATGTCTTGGGAATGAGACCAGGCTGCTTCTCTGTCGACCCTTCCTACTTTCCAACACCAAAACAATTCACAGCTAAAATGTGTAGCATCTTCATATGGAACCACTTTGAAACACTACGGTCAAGGTTAGATGTAGGCAAACCAAACAACTGACTTGTGTTCAGGGAAAGATCTTGGTATTGGATTTTAAGTTATACATCCATCCATACGCATATAACACAAAAATGGTCGGTCTACTTATCCTCAAAAACAGTGAGATGGAATTCAATAATTTCACACATGGTTTATAGGGACAGGTAAGGTGTGTATTTTATAGTTGGTTTCTTGAGTTTTTTTTATTTCCGCAAAGCATCTCACAATTTGACAATTTGGTTATTACGTTGGCAGGACATAGTCTGAGTTCTTCGTCTCACTCTGACCTCATCACTTCCTGCAAAGACGTTTCTATAGTGATATCTGAGAGTGATGAACAAACATCTCGAACCAGAGCCTACAGGCAGAGAGAGAGATGGGAAGTTGATGCAGCTAAATAGTCATCTATGTTGCGTGGAAATGTTTGATGATGGATGAGGGACACTTCATGTTTGGATACAGCAGTGAAACTATAACAACCTACACCCATACAAATATTCACTTTTTCTCAACCTGAAACCCATTGGCCTTCACCAACTTTCTGTAAGGAACATGCATAAGAAAAGTTTTTACTTAGTGCACACCGTGAAACCCCTTAATATTTATGTCTCATCACTGATGTCAAGGTCTATGGAATCGGAGGGTAATAAAATATGGGTATTGTTTGTCCATAAGAATCATAACTTTGGCTTCAACACCCAATGAAAACAAATAACCATTGTAAAAATGTTAGTGGATTAGCTGTGTTTGTTCACTCTGTCTTCTTAATACATGGTCCATCTGTAAGTGAATGAGAATTTTAAATTTACAGGCATTGTAATGTTCCTAGCTTTTTCCAATCTGTTCAGTTCAAATCAAAAAACTTTAATGTTTTTTTTAAGATATCCCATTTAATAAAAAAAATCAATCAATCAATTTATCATAAATTGTAATGGCTGTAATTTTAAAAGTGCAATGTTGTTGGTCTACCAGGCAACTGAATACTGTAAAAATAAACAGAAGTAGTTGGTCTTGCATTAAATAACATTATGCTCTGATTGAATTAAAAAATTTTTTTGCTGCCTGTCTTGGCCAAGACACTCTTGGAAAATAACTTTACTTAATAGATAGAATTGCATTCAATCATCTGCATCAAAACAGCTAGTTCAAACAGTTTTTCGTATTTCCATCATATTTTTCCTCTTTTGGATGTTTTACTGGCATCATTTTCTACCTTGAGTGGGGTATTAATTTATGCTTTGTTGCCTCACGATGTTAATCTGTTTTGTGGTCAAAAGTGATAATACCATAAATGTACCAAAGATCATTCAGATGCACTGCTGCACCAAAATTTCTGAAATTAAGAAGCTTTCAAATAATTCAGAAGAATATAAATATAAATTGGATAATGTCAAAACTAGGCTCTTCCTCTTCCTGAGGTGAGATTACACTGCAATAACACTTCATACTCAAACTAAATACTTTAACGTTGGAATGAAATTGGCAGAAAAATTAAATCATTAGTCGTGATTACTTGTGTGATTATTAATTGTCAGCTAAAATTTTGGGACCGCTCCGAAAGAGTTTACACTTGGTTAGAGTTGAATGTACAAATATTGTGTATAGTTCTTTGACCCATCCATCAACCTCGGCCTCCTCCCTCTGCTTTCTTAATTACTCCATAACTTTGTATCCTCACCTCAGTTTTTTCATCCCATAATTTTCAATGTGGTCTTTAGAGGTTTTTTTCAAATACTTGCCATTTTGGGTACTTGGGAGGACATACTTGACGTATCATTTGAATAAAAGCGCTGAATGGAGAAGAAATGTGAGAGTGTGGATGATAAACAGTGTCAGGTGAAGTGGAACATCCAAATGCATTGAAGATGATATCAGTGGAAGTAGCTTTTTAATACGCTGTACTTTAACTCTGTCTGATTACACAGCTGGAGGGTTAAGCTTAGTAATGACTGCAACCCTAAAGTTATGAGAATCTTTAGTCCCTACAGGAATGTTTCATCTTCCATACTGGGAATGCTGGTACAGCTGAATCGGCATATATTAGGTGGGAAAATGTATTGCTGGCTGGCACAGGATATAAGCTTTACCATAGTTGATGAAGAGAGGAGGTGGGGGATGGAAACTGTGGACTGATCCTCATGGTAATCTGGGATGTACAGAGCAGTAAGCGGCTGCTGCCGCAGTGGGAAAGTAGTCAAAGGGAGAAATGAGGCAAAAGAGGAAGGTAGGAATATTTCCTAAATATGGTAGGCTGAGAAGATGGGTCCCAGCTGTATACCATGGGAACTACATGCCCTTCAGTTGAATGAAGGTACGGCAGCATAGTATCGCTCTTGACACAAATGCTCGACATGCTGGTTTCCACCTCTGACCTCCGTGAGTGTCACGCGGACATAGCCCAGGAACTTTTGATTTATGAGGTTGGGTTTCTAAAGCCTTGAAATGAGATATGCTTGGCTATGCACATACCACACTGTCATTTAACCTTGTGATAAGCAATTTATGAACATCTGATACCGACGGCCTCTTCTCCAGTCTAAGACAATCCCTGTCTATGTTCATGTATGTGTAAGTTCACGGGTGAATGCACATGATTGCATTGATCTCGTACTTCTTAGGTTTGTTTCATACATACGGGAAGTCCAAATAATGATGCTGCTCAGTGTTGTGATACAACAGGCCATAACAGTAAAATCACAGTTTTTCGCTTGTTTTGATGCTGTAGTCTGTTACAAACAGCTTGGTATATCTGTTTAAATGCAATTGCTTTAGGCATTTGTTGTTTTTGCCATTTCCTGATATTCTTAATCACTACATAAGTCTTTTCAGATGAAATCCTGCTGATCCAAAGCTGCCTGCCGCTCTGACATTTCTAGGCCAGGATCAGGTATGGAGATGAGCGATGGCTTACTTAAGGAAGGACAACCACCCACTGACTGATGTTATTTAAGAGCACAGAGGCATTGGAGAGTTTCGCTTGAGGAGGTTCCTAATTTGATTACTTTAAATTATCCTCAGTTGTGGATGGATGTGTATTTATGATGCCATTCAGCTTTTTTTCTTGTGATTTTACTGTAGAGCAATAGCTGCTGGACACACATTCCAGGAGAATTGCTTAATTTGAGAAGCGTTATTAATTCCTTTCTAACTGTTTCTTCATCATATGGTTGTTCGTCCGGTAATTTTACTGGGCACAAAGTGTAGTCCAAAAATGTTAAATTGATAATGATAAGACAACAGGGTCCTTGTCTCATGATAAGTGTAGTCTGTTAATTTAAATATTAGTTTCACACATTAAAATTACGGTATTTACTGTGTGATATTGCGACACATCTATTCATGTCACATGGTTTCACACAAGGTGACCCATCTCCTCTTTAAAACATTGCGCTCAACCATTACATGTACAAAATATATGTTTTTAACCAATCCCACTGGTGAGATCCTGGTTCTTTAGTCTACATGTTTTTGCTAAGTGTGTTAATACTGTATGATAAAGTGAAGAACTCGTCATAGAGTAAATCTTGTGCCAAGTAAAAAGATACTAAACATTGAGATGTTAAGAATAATTTATTGCGATATAGAGAGGCTTAAAGTTGAAGTTAAGGTTAATGCTAACGTCACCTCAGATTCCAAAAGGTTATAAAACCCACGAGAGCAACATAGAAGAAGCTCAACATTAACATTTAAGTGATATTTAAAAAAAAAAAAAACTGTAACAAAGGATGTCACAGAAATACACTTGAATAATTCAGCAAGCATTTCAAAGAAATTAATTTGAGGACATGGTTGTTGGTTTTTTCATTCTTTCAAATACATTCTTAACCATCTCTGTCACAGTTTTAAGAGGAAATGGGAAATATAGTTTTCAGAGTTTCCCTCTGACAATCAGGGCTGCTGTTTAGAGCTCAGGCTGTTGTTTACTGAGTCTTGTTGTGTGTGGTGAACGTAAGTGAGTTTCTAAAATTTGAGGACTCTTATTCAGACTCTCCTTTCTGTAATATTCGTCAACTTTTATTTAAGAGGGAGGATTAAAGTTTAAGGCAAAGGTTGCTGGCACGGCTGTTGCTAAGCAACCCTGGCAGGATGAAAAACTAAGCAGCAATAATGGGGGACAAGTCCTTTTCTAGTTTTAAAGTTTCTTTCAGTTTTAGCGTCATCAGCAACTGAAAAACAACATTCGATGATAGAACCTCTAAATCTGATATCAAGGAGCACAAGTAATCCCTAATAGAGATTAAAATGTTACAATATTGACAAAATATTAATAGGCATTAATTTATATGCCAAACCTATGAATTTCCAGTTTCCAGTTTTTTTCTCAATGTACATCGTTATATATTAAAAATACTGTTTTTATGTGGAGATTGGAGAGGTTCTATTTAGTGAATATAAAATGTAACGTGAAGGGGAAAAAAATAAGAAAGCTACAGTGAAATCATATCCAGCAGTATTTCTAAGAATACATCAGTGTTTGTCTTCATATAGCTTTAGTAAACACATTGAGAGCATAATTTATTTATTTAAAGATGTTTTTGTGATTATATTTTAATCAACAATTTCCTCTAATCTAAGTGTTAATGTGAGTAATTGTGGTGGTTTTGTTTCTACTAATGTCAAAGATAGGTCTTTTTTTTCCAATGCCTCTATCTGAGAAATGAAGGCTGACTCCAGTTTCTCCTGGTGTCTTGAAGTGATTGCAAATGTTATTTAACCAAAAGAGTTAATGGCTGAAACTCCAAAATACAACTACCATAGCAACAAAACCAGACTTTTCTTTAATCAGAGTTTCATTTAACTTGTGGTGAGACAGGGGCACTGACCCATAAAATTACATTTCATATTTTCCACTGAGATATAAGTTACCTATTTCCTTTAGGCTGTTCAGCCAAATTTCCCTGTCTGTGAATACTGAGGTAATCTTCTGCTCCACGCAAGAGAACACATACTTTCCCCCAGAAAAATCTAACACACTAACTTTTATGATAAATTGATCTTGGGTGTTGTGCAGCTTTCTTCATTGTGAGAAAACAGTTATTGTGTCTCGGGAGGTCTGCCTACAGAAATATAGTGTGAATTGGAAACACATCGGTGCCTCAAGAATCAGAGCCTACTGTCTGTTAATTAACCAGAACCACTACGGAGGTAGAGGCAACAGATGAAGGTCTCTGGTCAGTGCAAGTCTGTCCTCTGAGAATGCATTGCTTCAGGGAGGCCCAGAAAGAGAGAAATCTTCTTTTTGTGTTGTTGTTGTTTTAAAGTAATCTGATTTGACTACAATCAGTATGTTTTTCCTTGCTTTCAGCAATTAATGCAATAACACATTATGGCTTATGGGAAAAGGAAACTCATGTTTGACTATCTTCTTTCATTACTGCTCTTACTTTTTCACAGGGTTGAACAGTTTCTGTCTTTTTGGCTCTTCTGGTAAACAAGCTGCCCTACAGGGTGCAGGCAGTACGCATCTCTGAGCCTCTCTGCTCTTATTACTGCAGTCTCTCTCCTGGGAAGAAACCTCGGTAGATCGAACAAATACTGATCGCTGACGCGGAACCAACTGGGGGGAGGTGATGGAGGGGCATTAAAGACGAAGCAAAAAACAGTAGCAGAGAGGGAGAGGATATATATCTGCAGGAGTTATAGTTCAGGGACAGTAGAAGAATCTTAATAATCATGTGGGAAAAAATCCTGCAAGAGAGAGAAGTAGATGAGTTGAGGGATTTGGGAGTTTTGTAACTTGGGTAGAGGTTGATTGTTGAAGGAGGATGCAAGAAGAAAGGGCAGTGTGATAGATGGTAGCCTGTTGGACCCTTTCTACAATCACAGTGTTGGTGGCAACGGCAGTGGATAAAGAGTGTGCACACTGACATATTGGATGGCAACGTGTCCATGTCATTCTCGGCACCCTCAAGTCTTACACCTAATGAAACGCCATCAATCGTGGACCCCTAGACCCCTTGCAATAGTCCGCACTCTGATATTCAGTGGCAAACACGAGGTCAGTGTGACCGCCAGGTACAGAAGTTGATAGACTGTGACCTGTAGACTCTGCTTCCTAACAGCAATTATCTTTCCAGTTTGCTGCAGTACTGGAGAAAACAAAAAATAGAACTGTGTGTAAACTATTGTGTGGAAGGTTAGCTTATTTAAAGGGGTTTTGCCCATTTTATATTTCAGCTTTCACAATTTAATTGGCTAAATATCTATTAACGGACATAAAATCTGTATTCCCTTCCATGTTTGTATAATTTGAAAAAAAACTTAATGAGTTGGAAAGAGGAATAATGGGGAAGTATAGACGTGTGAAGACTTTGACAGGGATGAATGATTCAGAGCATCTCCACATACTCTCTGTCACAGGCTGATCCTGCTGGTGCTCCCAGTCTGTAATGGTTAGGACTTACCAAAAGAGAGTTAAAAAAAACGCTAGCCTGTGTTTTCTTGTCCAAAGTAGTAGCTATCGTAGGACAAAATGTTGATAAAGTTAATGCTGGTTCTGGTAGAAAGGACTGAACAAAGTTAATTACAGCTTATTGAGTGTGGGGCAGCATAGTGGTAGACTGGTCAGAGTTTCCACGCTAATCCCTGTCCACTGCCGAAAGCGCCACAATGAGCTAGTCAGCCTCACAACTGGATTACGGATTGACTTGGGACAGTAGCCTGATCTGTTGAATCACATGTTACTTTGACATCATAGCAATAAGACTATAGGAATAAAGCAAACCAAGGGAGGCAGTAGGATGCGCTGGACAGTGTTCTGCTGGAAAATCTCAGGTACTGCCATTTATGTGGATGTTACTTTAACAATTACCACCTAACTAAACATTGTGACAGACCAAGTACACACCTTCAAGCAAAAGGTATTCCATCATGGCAGTGGCATCATTTGGCAGGAAGACTGCTTAATGGGTTCAAGAATGGTTTGACAATCGCAACAAAATTAAGGTATTGATTTCTTTGGCTCAGAGCTGCTTTGGCAGCAAAAGGTGGATCTACACAGTATTATGCAGGTTATAATCACAACCAGTGGAATAAGCGACTTGGCTTGCCACTGTTAGACCACGTCAGATTGCTCAACTGTTTCTTTGCATAATGATAGTGTCATGATTGCCAATCAATTCCATTTTACATTTTGTTACATATTTCAGCTGCAGGCTGCATCATGAACAAGATACTTAAACTGTGAGCCAATCCTGACTGACATTTGGGCATGAGATGGAGTAAACACTGCACAAGGCACTAATTCATGACAAACACATGAGCCAAAACATGGAAACAAACAACCATCCACACTCATATTCTCACCTACGGGCAATTTAGAGCACCAGTTCATCTATATTAGATGTTTTTGTACTGTGGGAAGAGGCTGGCACTCAGGACAGAGGAAAAACTCCACTAAGAAATGCCTCAGGTACCTATGGGGATCTGAACATGCCATATTCCGTTTTATATAAAATTGGTAGTGTTGGTAGATAAAGTGACAGCATCGAGCCTGAACAGAGGTTGCCATTGTCAATAACCAAATATAAATAATACTGCTGCTGTGGTTAAATTTGTTGGTTAAATTTATCTGAGATGTTAATTAGCACTTTCTCTGCTATCCCTCTAATTAGAGTCTAATTTAGGCTGAAGCTTTGACAGTGGAGGAGAGGATAATTAGATTTTTACGGTGAGGATGCTTTGCGACACAAAAGCCTTTGCTCTTTGGTGCAGTACAAAAGGAGTAAGTGAGTAAGCAGGCAACTTCCTTCTGAGCGGGCCAACACAGAAACATTCTCAGCGGTTTGTACCGCTGAGCTAAAAGTTGATTCAGGCCATTATACAACTGCAAAGTATTGCAAGAGGAGGAAAAAGACCTCAAAGATTACAGAATATATTGTTGAACTACCTATAAGTCAAAATCTTAGCGTGGATAGCTTGCTGGGTCATTTTTCATTTGCTGAATTTTCACCGTAACTATAAAACTTGCCACGACAAACGGTAATTTATAGCCTCACCAGGGCGACCAAATTCTGTGTGACATAATTCTTGCTAAAAGGATAACATTGAAACTTAAAACTATAGATCTCCTCTGTAACACTTATTACATAATTCAAGTGTCGTTTATGAGTAATGACCAGTGGTGTGAAGGATTTCTGCAATAATCTTGGTGTTGTTAAAGACCTCTCCGTTCCTTAGGTCTAGTTCACTGCAGTGCTGAATTGAAAGGACGTCCCATTCCAAAGCCTCCCTGACACTGATATACTTTACAAATACAGTAATGCGTTTTCTCAATGCATTGTTTATTTTGGATATCCAGTATGTAGTTGTCATTTATATTAATTAACCAAAGAAGTTAGTCAAGTGTTAGTAGATATTTTTAAGGTTAATATATCAAGGTGTAAACGCAGTTTGTGTCTCGTCCTGCAGATCAGCCTTCACAATAAGGGTATCTACTCTCGTCTTGCACTAAACTGCCACACTCACTTATGCGAAAGAGGGCTTTTAGACATACATAAGATTGCACAAGTTTATGTTCATCATAAATATGTTGATTTTGACATCCTCTACTTTCTGTAATCCATCGTTCACGTTCTGTGTGTTACACACAGGGTCAAGCTCCTTTAGCTCTCAAACATGCTATTCATTTATCTTTTGGTTATGAGGACGGGAGGGGGAAGAGACGCAACAGTTAAAAAAAAGTTTTCTTCACCATTTGTAAATGATGGCCAGCATGTGCTCTGTTCCATTCCTGCTGTCCCTTTTGAAAATCCACTTATACTGGTGGGATTGGAGATGTTTTAGGAAAAACAGTCATCAATTCTCAGGCCTATAATGGGATATGGTGCTGCAAAATGTGTCTTGTGCAAAAGTGTGCAAACAGGATAAACCTATTTTGTAAGATAAGAAACGTAAAACTATTAATAATAATTTCATTATTATTATAATTATAATAATACTTTTTATTTATGCCCCTCTTTCAGGACACTCAATGTTACCTTACATATACAACAATAATGAAAACAAAAAATATCAAGACACAAATAAAACATGCAATGCTTTTACATGCAATAAAAGCTTTAAAAAATAAGTACACGGTCAACAACAGTGATCACATAGAATATGAAGATGTGTTTTAAGGTGGAAAAACATTTCACAGATGGTTTGTGGGAAAGAATTCCATAGAGGATGAGCTGAAGGACTAAAAGATCTGGACCCTATAGAAGATGGACAGGAGGTGTAGTGAGGAGCATGGAGGAGAAGATCAAAGAGTACAGAGATTGTCTAGGAATGTAGGAGGGCACAGAGGTAGTGAAGTGCAAGGTTATAGAGCGAGTTGAAGGTGTGAAGGAGAATCTTACAATCTATGCGGTGTTCGACAGGGAGCCAGTGAAGTTGCTGATGGACGGGGGTGATGTGTTGTATGGAAGGGGTTCCGGTAACGATGCCTGAACCAATTAAAGTTTATGGAGGAGCTTGAGCGGAGGACCAGGGGGGAGAGAGTTGCAGTAGTCTATGGGGGAGGTGACCAGTGTATTCACTAGAGTGGAAGAACTATTGGGTGTAAGAGACGGGCGGAGACGGTTGATTTTGCATAGGTGTTCAACACATAAGATTCTTAAATTGATATGTCGCTGTCTGAAGTTGATATATTTTATTAGATTCTAGAGATTCATTTTCAAATGTAAAACCAGAAGCCAAAAGTAGAAAGTAAAATATTTTACTTTCTAGAAAGTAAAAGAGCACAGTATTCTTTGTTTGCCTTTGTAAATATGCTTTCTCTAATAAACAAGTACTGTGTTTATATGTTTATCTGTATTCTACTCAAATAGCTCTTTTGTCTGTAGTTTCTGTTAGACTGCCTGTAATTGTTTGTAGAAAAGAAAAACCTGTTTTGACTTTGTTCCTCAGGACTGTTTCACAAAGGGCATTTAGAGACTTTGGCTACTCCCACCAAATCTTGAAGTCACAATCCTACTCCTCAAAGGGGCGGTGATTCACTGGTTAGATTTCACCCAGGGAAAGTTTGAACATGAAAGATTGCATCTTTTTCACTAGTTGTGCCAATTATATATGGTTAATTTGTTGTTCCCTATCAGACCACCATCTACATCTATAAGGTAACCAGCATGAAGGACGATGAAGAAATGTTATATATAGTTCTTGAGTTGCTTATTGCTGATCTCTAGTCCTTTACTATTCTAGTTTGGCAAGTAAGCCCCTCTGTGGTTCTTCATCAACTAGTGTAGATTCTCATATCAGTCATATGTGACGATCTATGACTACATCAGCCTACTTGAAACCAAGGTTAGGTATCATTCTGTAAACTTTTTTTCCTGATGGTATTCTTATGAATAATGAACACAGGTAGTTTCAGCCCTCTCGTGCCCTTCAACTGTTTTGGTTACAGCATAATAACATACCTCAGTCTAATCACGGGGTGAGCTCGGCTATGCTGATATTATTTCCAGCAGGTGTGGCATGTGCTATTGAATTAGTGATTGAAATGATATTCATTCAAAGGTTTCCTTGTTTGCTAATTGTGGATACTGTGCAACAATGACATGTCTTCATTGCAGCACTCACAAATATCTCCTTTCAGTCAACATGTCAAATTAAGGCAAGTTTATTTATTAGGTGTCAAATCACAACAAAAGTCCCGGCATTCTCTAAAATAGTGGGAGCGCAAACTACAAATCTGAGTAACTCCTGAGTTATTAAAGTGATATACTCTTTACAGCAGTATTGAACATGATCCCAGCTGTTCCAGTTCCTTTCAGCATCTGTCTTTTTAAATTTTTGTTTAAAAATTCTCCCATTCGTTGTTTCTCTTTCATACGGAAATGATTAGAATGAGACTGATACATACAAATACGTAGACTGCTCTGTTGAACGACAATCGCCATTACATTGGTAACTCTGGACACTCATCTTCTTCAAGGAATTTCTCCTCACTGATTTAATGGATGTGTCCCTGAAGGGGCTTATCTCTTGCTGGTTCCCTCAGGCCAGCCTACCACTGTGCTCTTAACGCCAGCACTCAAACATAATCCACAGGTACACAGCAGCCTTGGAGCAGCCTTTCAACCGTAATGTTCTGTGAATACTGGGAGTATTGATTCACTGTGTCATGTATGATAATAAACACAGATTAATAGACACTACGTTTTCAGCTGCAGGCAACGTACAACATTAGGAGTGTCATTTGCTGCAGTTTTCAGGCTCAGTGTTTAGAGTGTAGCATGACAAAAGATGTATAGGATGTACTTTCATTTTAAGTCCATCCCAAAGGATAAATGTACCTGCTACCGTTCTTAGAGTGTAAAGAGTGTGGAACAGTGCTTTACCCCAAAGTACTGAACCACTGTTTTTAAATGATCATTTGACATTCTTACAGACTTGGTTAAGTCTGTAAGAAGAGTTTTGCTTTTTCTAGGTTTACACAAAGTCCCTACCATTGTTTCTGATTTCATAGCCTGATTCAACCTGAAGTGGATGAACTATAGTCGCATGTGAAATGTTTGAACACTGTCTCAAGAAACTCACTACCATTGTTTCATGTAATGAGTTTTTCCGGCTCAGTCTTGTTCCAAATGTTAGGAACCCAAAAGGCATCATCATTTTGCTTTGATAATTAATTCACTTTTCGCACCGCTGTGATATTCCATTAAGATTGTGTTTCACATTCTCCCCCCATTATAGTTACCGCAATGGGGAATAATTATTGTGTAACCCAGAAAATAGTTAAATTCTTCAGGGCTTTACATTTAAGGATTAAGGATATCCTAAATAAAACAGTTTGGTTTTTTTTCAAATACTATTTAAATTCATCTCCCTCTGCTGATTAAATAAAATGAACAATTAACCAAAATATGCACCACAACCAACACTGCAGTTACCTGTAGTCGTGCCCCTCCCTTAAAAAATGTAAAAAACATTTTAGTTTTTGTAAAAATGTGGAAACAATGCGCCTTTAAGTGAGCTTTTGTTGTGTAAGGGCTATTCTTACAAGTAATTCATGGTTTGATAATAACACAGCGTGTTTCTAGCCTCTGTAAATAATTAGTAAGTTTGACCTATACAGGTTCCTCTCAGTCTCTCAGAGAGCTCATACAGCTGTTATTGCACTCAGCTGGACTGGATTTCAGGGTGCTGTGACTTCTCAACAGCATGGTAATGTTCATTTCCAGGACCATGACTGAAATGAATGTGTTCTCTGCCTGCATGACAGAATGACTGAATGCCCCCCTAATCAAAGATTGGCTGATGAGCTGTCTGTGCACCAATCATAGTTGCCTCCTCTTTCTGTTTCAATAGCCACTCTGTCTCCCACTGAGTGTTTGTCTTCTCTTTCCATCTTGTCCTACACATGTAGCCCTCTCAGCTGAGAAGGGAAATTATGTCAAATGTGTGAAAAGCCACCACCCTTCCTCCAACACCTGGAGGAATTTCTGTAGTCAGAGTCTTATATTCTCATTAATAATGACTATGTGTGATTCTAGGTGTGGTATCAGGGCTTTGTTTTCGCCCTTTCTTTTGCAACAATTTGTAGTAGCTCTTTCAAGTCTAACTGAAATGTAAATGCATTTTTCTTAATTCCCCCCTCTGCGTCTACAAGTAGGTATTTCATTGGGAATGCATCCTCGGGAACAGAAACCTTATTTGAATAAAAGTGTGTTGCAATTGTCGGCTCTATCATCGTCCTTTCATCAGCGTGGCTTTGATTCTGGCTGAAAGCCAGTGCAGTTACTAAGAACAAGTTGGCTACCAGTCAGACCAAAAACCAATCTTACTATGTTGTTCTGTCAGGATAAACTATCAGTGGATTTTATGTGCTCAAAAGTCTCATAGAGCTCTGTGTTTAATTAGATGGCTTATTCTATCAAATATCAAATTTGACTATCAGTTGCATAGAAACAGCAGATCTCTATGCATTAAAATACAACTAATACCCACAATTCTGCTTTTATTTTTGTCTTATTATACATCACCTAACATAATAAAATCACTTTTTCTTGTCAGCACATGAAACAAACGAGGACATAAGGTCAGTAATATGACTTCTGATGTTGGAGTGGCTTTCATATTAGCTGAGCCAGGGCAGGTTAATCGTTGCGTAATATTTTTTCAGAGAGAGTTTTACCTGGTTCCTGCCTCCATAATTGGCTATTACCACTGTTGTTTAATTGACAACTACTTGATGAGTCTATGCAACAACGAAAGGCTCTTTTTTACTGTGAAACCATAAAAAAAACTGATTTAGAATAGAGAACTGAATGTGATGACTCGGTTACTATTAAACAAAGGTAGATCATCTTCTGGTTTCATAGACGGAACACAAACCCCAGCCAGCTGAGTGGACTACACTCTATAATTCCAAGAACTTTCACAGATTTGTAGTTGGGGGAGGAGTAATAGTCAATCATAGCTATGTAAGAAGGAATTTTATATTTAGAAGGAAGGCCTTTGTGAGTCAGAATCACCCTTGGAGCCCCTCTTTCTCTATTGTCTCAATTCTGTTTACTTCTCTATTTAATTTTGTTCAGAATTACATTTAATTTAATAAAAAGTTATTCAAGCTTATGTAAATATTCCTCACGGCCATCTGACATCGTTATTCATTATGATGATGTATTGGACTGTTTAACCACTGGTTGACTTTTGCAGAATACAGTTGTATCAGTCTTTGTGCCATCTACATGTTTTTTCCACTATTGCACATTTCTTAATTTTCATCTATCTTTATTTACCATTTGACTTTCTTGTTTACATGGTATTTTACTTACTTTGTGTATTTTTTGTCTGAATTTAGTTTCTCTTAGTTCTACAGGGTTCATCCTTTTGTGATACATTTTTTACTTGTTTTTTCCCCCACTGTTGTATTTTGGATTGGTTTTCTATTATGTGGCAATATTGAAGCTTAGATGACTAAGTCCCGTGACCTGCTGCACAGTCGTTTTTTAAATTACCACACCTGTCCCCGATTGCCCCTTATGCCCTGATAAAGACTCGGTTGAGTCGGAACGCATTGGCTAAACTTGTTATTGACTAAACCCAATGGGGCAGTACATTTGCACAATCTTTTCATATTGCATATTTCATCATCTCCTGTCCCATCAGTTTTAAAACCTTCCCTTGGTAAGAAAGGTGGTAAAATAGACCTTTATCGGTAGACATGTTGATTTACGGCTGGAAATGAACCTTGGGAATAGGGGGAGGAGTATATTCAACTTAGATTAATAAATAACATTATTGATTGGTTCCATAAATTTTCCCAGCAAGCATCTGTTTGGACAAACATCTGCTTTTCCTGTTACTTTACAGCATTTAAAATGTCTGCTTTGAAAAGCACTTATTAGTTAGGTATTTGATTTCAGTAACGATCCAAAAGATAAGACTAAAAAAATGACCTACCATATTTTTATTGTAGCCTTTTTTAATAGATTTGACACATTGACTGAATGAGTCCATTTAAAACACCATCAGGTTTAAGTCCAGTCCTTTAATTGGTAGTTAATCGTGAGAATACAATTAACAACATCAGACCGTCGGCCCAACTGTCAGTCAAACACACCCAACAACTTACCATCCAGAGGCAAGGGACATTTCAGATAATGTCATCTGTCTCAAATATTAATTACTGATGAATATGAGCAAACCAGATAACAGGTGTGATAAAATTCCGCACAGCAGATAATGACATATGATATGATGATAAGAGTTGTCTAGCTTGGCTTCATTGTTTCCTCAACCTCTCACAGTGTTAACCATGCAGAAATGAGATGGCTGGTATAGATCGCTCTCCTGAGGATTCTCACATACTATACAACACTGATACTTGATTTCTCCTTGAAAATATAATAGAGAGAAATACGCTGAGAGAAATACATTTAAATACGGAACGATTCGATTTGATGTAATCTGATACAGTTTCATTATTTTCCATTATTTATCAAAATAAGCCAATTCCATCATAGTCTCTACTTACCCTCAAATAAATATTAACAGCAATCTATCTATCTGTCCATCCAACCATCTATACATCCATCCACCGAAACTGTATGCAATGAAACAGCAGTCTGTAAACGGTTATATGATGCAATGCATGATTCCAACATAGATGTGGTGCACTAAGATGTCACATCATCATTATGTCCAGATTATATTGATAATGAGATAATCTTATATTCCATACAAGATTTGATTGGGAGCCGTTGAAGGTGGATGAGGGTTGACGTGATTTGCTTTGAGATTCGGGTGTGAACCCTGGCAGCGGAATTCTGCACATACAGAGTCTGTGCAGGACTTTGCTGGGAACCCCAGATAAGACTACATTACAGTAATCCAGACAGGAGGCGACGAAAGGTTGGATGGAGATGTTCGAGGTGGTAGAATGAGGAGTTGGTGATGGACTTAATGTAGGATTCAATTGTTAAGGTAGAGTCCATAACGACACCCAGGTTTACCTCAGGGGATGGGCAGATGGAGCAGTAATTGATCTTGTTTTGTTGCTCTGTTATCCATCTGTGGCTCAGGAGGTTCAGCAGTCATCCACGTGGAAGGTTGGTGGTTCAGTCCCCTCCCATCACAGTATGTATGCTAATTGGTGTGACAGTTATTGTGTTATTGCTCCTGATTGGCAGGTGGCAGCTTACCTTGCATGGTAAATGAATGAAAGCTGTCTGTTATAAAACACTCTTAGCTGGCCGCAATAAGAGAGGTGCTAGGTAAGGACAGTCTATTTACCATATGAGTAGTATTATTAACAAGAAAAGGGAAAAGTTATGAAAGATGAAAAATAGTAGAACTCAATTATTCAAGTATTTTTTTTAAAAACTGAAAAAGTGTATGTTGTTCAGAATTTGTGAGATTCATAGTTGTGAAACATCTCAAAGCTGTATGTCCTAAACTGACATCATGTCAGAATGAATCAACTGATTTTGCAGGCTTGTACACTTGCACGGCTGTAAAACACACATTATGATCACCATGCATCAAAGCAGCCTGTCTGTGGGAATAGAAACAAGAATTATTTTGATAGAAGGATAAAATAATAAACATTTGATTTGTTCAATCCTGTGAAATTAATTTTGTTTTTAATTTCTCTCTTCAGCAGATCTACCGGTTCATCACAGACAGAAGACAGTCATGACAGACATGTGCTACCCCACAGAGATATCTAGCCTCATGGACTTTGGCACACCAGATTGCTCGCTAGGCAAAGGTAAAGCATTGCTTAAAAATTTGAGAGTGTTGCCCTGGTGACAACAGGAACTGTTCACAGTGATTTATCCTGGCAGTTGAAAGACACATAGCTGTCTCTTGACTGGGAGGTTAACCCTCGAGCGAAGGCCTGCACATGCTAAGAGTGTAAGGACAATCACAAAGCAGCTGTTGTATTGGGCCATGAGGGCCTTCTTTCATTGCGGATGTTGATTTATTGCAGCTTGATCGTGCTTTTTTCACCCAGTACTGAGTGCAGAGGCACTGGCACTGGGGCTTCATTTAATGACGTCTAGTGTTGTTTTGTAATGTGGACTGACTGTATCCGAGAAAGGCAACTTATTTTTCCAAATGGCTGTGATCCGATTGAGATTCAAAATGTTCTATAGACAGGCCTGAGTAACTCAGAATAATACTCTCTCTCAATCTCTGGTTTGGGGTACTCAAACCACACAACCTGCAACAACATGTACCACAAAAGAGATATATCATCAAGTCTATTGATCACACGCATATAATGTGGTTTATTCTACAAGCTTTGACCCTTCATAATGGCTAATATTATTCTTATTATTAATTTTTCTTATATTCTTATTATTAATTATTCTCTATCGTTCTCAAACAGAGACCAGACCAGAATGTCTGCACCAAAATTATAATTCTAATCTTCTCATCCAATCTGGCTGTCAGACCAGCCTCATGTCATTTCCAATAACAATGGACAGCAATAGTCGTGGCCTGAGTCACTCTTTCTCCTCCATACTTGGCAATCACTGCTTTCGATCTTCCTCCTCTTTTTTTATTTTTTTTACTTCCCTCTTTCTCTCAAGGCCAGCTAATATTTTAATGCCATTCTGTCAGCTCTCTATCAGCCCTCCCCAGCTCTGATAATGCAGACTGACAGGTAAAACCGTGTGCAGCTGACAGAAGGGCGATGAGTAGAGTAGCGGAGAGCAGAGGATAAAAAAGAAGGCTATTAGGAGTTTTCCTGGCTTCAACGCGAGCAAAGCAAATTAATAACATGGTTAAACTGTGAATTAAGCTGTAGAATAAAAGCTTTCAGGATGTCAGGATTAAAGCTATGTAGTAAATAAGATACAGGATACAGCATGACCTCGGAATTATATTATACAGGGCTGCATTAGGTCCACATTTCCCTATTCATGTAAAATGCTTTAACTCTTCGGAGCAAAGCCCGTTTTGGATGGATTCAAATATGAATGAAGAAGTGGACATAATTATCCTGTGTAAAAGTCTGATAATAATTTGGCTCTGTGAGATTTTGAACATGTAATACCATATTAATTTCCAGTAGGAACACCTGCAATATGCATACAATTTGCTTTCTGATGAAGTGTTATTTTATGTTATGTCATGTCATGTCGTTGTATGGTATGGTAACAAAATTACAAGTTGTCGGTCTGCCGGGAAGGATGGGTACTATAAACAGGAAGTGATTGCTGCTGACTTTTTGTGTTAAACAGTCGTGCAGGTCTTTGGTTTGAAATATATTCCCACATTCAAACTTCCCTGACCAATAACTTATTAGCGGAAATATGTCAAAACTACAATCAGATTTGAATCAAAAGGGGTGTCGACCGCGCTAGATGGATAACAAAGGTCTCCTTTGTCTTTTTAGGTTGATGTAAAAAGGACCAAAACAGCATAGGATTAAGGAATTTCCAATTTATATATTTTATTTGCACCCACAGGGGTCCCAGTTGTTGTTGCTGCTAACACTGCAGTCACATCAGCAAGAATTAGATGCATATAAAGGAGATGCAAATTAGATTTGGAAACATCTGCTGTTTTGCCATGGGAAAAAAAAACCATGTGAGTCACACAAAAGCAAACAGAATCAAATTTAGTCCATATTTTTCCCAAAGTGTGAATGTAACCTATATGGTGGTGCTGTCAGCTGAGTGAGCAGGGACTGTCGGCTATCATCTATATTCAAATATTCAATACATTAATTATAAGCTATTAGTTAATCGTACAGCCCCGAAAAAATCATTCCATCCATTAAAGGAATACTGGCTGAATTGATTGTCTGTAAAGTTAATGCATTTATTTGTACTTTGTATTCTAATTTGCTTAGCCTTTGCTAACGCACCTGTGGGCAAGATACTGAACCCAAAGTTTCATCAGATGGCTGTTTCATTGGTGAATATATGATGGCATGAATGGTTACCGCTCCAGATGAACAGGTGGTGCCTTGCATATTTGTCTCAGTCACCACTGAATGAATGTTGGTGTGAATGCGTGAATGCTGGCTTTTGTTGTAAAGTGCTTTGAGTGGACAAGCAGACTAGAGAGGCACTATATAAGAACAATCCATTTACCGTTAACCTCATGGCCAGCTGTACGTAGAAATCCATATTGTCCAGCTGAGAGGACAGCTTTTTTGATGACAATGAAATTGTAGCTCGTTGCCTTCATTGTTTGTAAATTAATTATTGATCCTTGAAATTCGAATCTTTGAATATCTTTCAAACTTTGTGTTTTCAGCAACAAACACTTCCTGTGTTTAGGACCTAACCTTTCCTTCCGACTTGAATTTGTTATTTTCTTTAGGGATTCGTAGATGTGTTTCACATCTTCTAAATTAATTTTTACTTTAGTTGTAGTGTTGGGTTAAGGTGTTACACAACTTGCATATTTGTAATTCCACTCTGGGCCACTGTAGTCTCCACCATGGAAGAGTTGTTTGAATATTTTGTCTCAGCTTTGGTCAGTTAAGAATGAGCCTTTCGGTCATGCTCGAGGTGTCAGCCCGTGATTGACAGAACCAATGTGTCATGCAACGAGTATCTAGTTAGAGCACATCTTTGGAAGGAGCAAAAACACCGAGCACCTGACAAGCAGGTAATATGGCAAATATGCTCCCAACTGTTGTCACACCATCAAATGCAAGTGGTTTCAGTTTGTCTATCCACTGCACAAACCTGATCACATGGTATGCCTACACTTGTGCTTTATTATGCTAGTTACGTTTCTCAAGTGCTCGTAAACCACAAATTCCATTCCAAGATTATATCCAGCCCGGCTCTGCAATTTGAATTAATGCAGCCCTATCTGTTTTCCCCATACACTCTGTCCCTGCCTCGGGATTTCTGTAACGGTTGACAGAGATTGTCCTTACTCAGCACAAGGCAAGAGGACACGTAAAAATTCCTGAGGATTAAAGATAACGTGGGAAAGCTCTTATTTATAGATAGATAAATAGAAACTTTATTAGTCCCCAGAAGGGGAAATTTAGTCGTTACGGCAGCTCCGACATGCAGGTTTTCTAAAGGTGACTAAAAATACATTATTATTATAATCTAATCTTAGTTTGTAGAGAGCTGTGGCAGTTTGGTAAGAAGCATTAACTTCATATAATTCTACTGCACAGGCATGCTCCTTTTTTTGATGTGTTTACATTAAAGTTCACACACATTTAAGTTTACATTCCTTCCGCCTCTGCCCTGGGCACACTTACACTGCATATTCAAGAAGTGAGTAATGTAAACTCACTCAAAGGCTCAGCGGGTTCAGAGGGAGTACATTTGTCTCATTGAGGCTGTATTATTCCCCGTTCAGACGTTTTTCATAATTCCACATGCTTTCTTGCGCTAGCCCTCAACCATCAGGTGGAGTGAGAACTCCACTGACTCACGTTGTTCATTACCTGCAGCCTAAGGTGCAGTATGTACTCCCCTCCCCCTCAACCTTATCAGTACACTAGGGGTAAAACATGAAAAGCTGGAGTGGGCGTGGCATGAAAGTTGTCCGAGCTGCCTGCAGGGTGTGTCACTAAACAGGTGCATTGAAAGCTGGAGAGAAAGACAAGCACGCACACTGGGGAAAGGGAGTTAGAGAAGAAGCAGGAAATTAAGCTGAGCTGTCTCAGTGGACGACTTCCTAGTAACCAGTTTGGGTGGAGACTCAGTCAGCAGGGCTGGGAGCGGCACATTGTATGCACTGGTTTGAATGGTGTGTGCACTGGTCTGCATGTATACGTGAGTGTGTGGTTGTGTGTGAGTTTTCTTTTCTTTTTTTCATCTGCTATGAGAACTCACACCACTGCTGACAGTGGAGCCCAGCCGACCCTGTGCCGAGGAGGACATGAGGTCCGAGAAGGAGGAGGAGGGGAAGGCCGGTGAGTGACAGTGACAGAGGTGCAGTTTGGAGGTGCAGGACAGACGTTGGTTGCGTTTGCTTAAAGAGCGGTACAGGCCTTAAGAAGGGCCTGAGTCTGAAGTGTGTGAGTTGGCTTAAGCACATATGTTTGTATGCGTATTTATGCCTGAACCGAGTATGTGACAGGAATTTGAGTGTGACAACTATAATCCATCATGACTGAGACTCCTCATGTTTGTCCTGGAAATGATTCTAGCATGTGGTACAAAGTACAAGTTATTCTAGTACTATACTTGAGTACAACTGTATTACATATATGCACTATTTTTTATACACGTTTATGTTTGCAATTCATATGTGAATTGAACTAAAAACAATTCATTGTCATATATTAGATTACTCAGCAGTTTGTGAAGTAGGGCTACAAGTTATAATATTTATTATGAATGAATACCTGGTATTCAATAAATGGGTTAAACAACACTAGGAAAGGTAGAAATTATAGTATCTGTATTTTAAAAGTCAGAAACAGTCTCTTTTTTGCATTTTTCATTCAAATCCACAAAAATAGGCTTTATATTAATATAAATGTTTTTGGAGATCAACTAGTTAAGTCTGATTAATTGGGTATTCACTTCGTTTTAATGTGAAGTAGTCAAAATAAACTCAACCACGAATAATTTAAGGACTTTTCTTGATGAAAAGTCCTTAAATTATTCCTTAAAAATGTTGTTGTTGTAAAACAACAACAACATAATAATAATAATAGTAGTAACAATAATTATATGCACTGATATGGAATATAATAATATAATTATTGCACATAGCAATTTCTGCATTTTATGCTAATTGCCAAAATGGTATTTCACTTTTACTGCCTTTACCTTTAAATATTATTTAAATATTAAAGAAATAATTATTAATTTTGCCATGACTTATATGTATATAACAATAAACTGGGCTCTGCATTTTTTCTCTCTTCCTAATGTTACCAAGTTTCATACATTTACTATATGACATAACCCTTGACTGTAAGCACTGATTTATTTAGATCTATTCCGTATCTTATGTAAAAAATAAAGACTGACATAGATATGACATGTTTATTGGGATAACCTGATAATCTGTTAATCTTCTACAAACACTGTAAATTAACAAAGTGCGACGTGGTCAGATACTGTTTTGTACTGCACATTTTATTAGCTCAGTAGATGTACGGAAGCCTGAATAATCTGACATGCACTTTCAGTCGGAACAATAATATTTTGCTCTTCTATTTGTATTAATGTGGGAAGCAGACATTTCGTCTCTTAGGTCACGATGCATAATTGTTGATTTGAGATGTTAAGAGGAGTTATGGCTATTTAAATTCTACTGAATCCCTCGAGAGAGATAACTGTCTCTGACTTTATGCGCTATTTAGATTTCATGACTATTTTTGACGTTGGTCAAAAACAACCAACATCACATTGGGAATGTGTTTGTATGTACACATTCCCATACATTCATTATGTTCCTGTAGTTTAGGAATGAGCTGAGTTTGATCCTACTGTGTTCTGTGTGACTCCCACTGAGGCTGATGCACCCTGAGGTCACCACTCAAAATTGAAAAAGATGATGAGTATTGAAGCTTGCACTACAGCAGACAGATGGTCCCATCACTGGGAGGTTCACACTCACAGTTTAGGTGTCCTTCAGCTAGACGCTAATATCCAATGTGTTAATTTCTCTGTCTTTGGTTATTTTAATTTAATTTAATAATTTTTAGCATAATTTCTCCTCAGTACCTGTGTGAGGTACAGACACATCATTTCTTTCATCAACCCATTGTGAGGTTAGCACGGGCATTTCTTGCCATATTTAGATTTAGAATCCTTTGTGAGGATTTTCAAATTTTCCTATAGGCATTTAATGTAGTCTCTGGGATTATTCTGCCGTGACCCGGAGTAAGAGGAAGGTCATGTATGACATAATGTTGATTTACAGTTCTCTGGACTACATCCTGCTGATGCTGACAGATTGTAAGTCTCCAGGATCCAAAACCGGGAAAATAGGCTTTAGAGAATTTTGTCATTCAGTGGTTTACATAGATCGACATTAAGGCACGCATCCTATTTATGGATTAATCTAGCCAACACTGTTATGTAGATACTAAGACCCGATTCCAGTCTTCACACTTAAAGTACTGTCCCACTATGGAATCCTAAAAAGATTGAGAGTTTTCTGGTCAACTTTTTGAGCCATTTATTTACATCTTAAGTAGTGGTTATACGATGACTTCCAAATATGTTGAATTGGTCAAACTACTGCTAATAACGTATCCTTTATTAATCGCTTTTTTGTTTTTTAGTCATACACAGTACAACAAACTGAAATGAATTCTCTGCATTTGATCCATCCCTGAGGGGCAGTGGGCAGCCCCTATGAGGTGCCAAAGATGATGCTCAAGGACACTACGACATGTAGACTGCAACTCGAACCCCTGACCCGCTGACCTTCCGATTGTGAGATGACCACTCCACCCACTGAGCTACAGCCGCCTCAGGCCAGCTGGGATTATAAAAATAATGGTTGTGCTTGTGGAATATTTGGCCTTTCTTGCCAAGAGTTAAGATTCAGATACATTTCAATCAGAGAAGGCTGAGAATGAAGAAACTATAAAGGATTTACTACAACAGATGTGTGATAATTAGTGTATTAGAAAGTCTTTGGCGCTCAGATCTATTAGGGAGATAGTGATTGAAGGGTCTCTCCCTGAGAAGCAGCATAGAATATCACCCCCCTTTTGAGTCTATATATTGGTGGTGGTGGCGGATGACTCTGGGGAGGCTGGTGAATGATGAGACTCATGGATTTGCAAAGACTTGGTGGAGTTGGGGAGGTGGAAGGTGCGCGAACCAGCAACTTGAAATAACTACAGTAGATTAATAGAGAGAGATTCCTTTTTTAAAGACAGCAGCTGATGGTGGTGGACTAAGCTTGCAGGTGTGACACAGCGATTGGATGGATGAGGATACCTGAATGAGTGCAGCTGATATTAATTGAGGTCCCAGATTGTGAAGCGGGTAAATGAGATTGAGCATGAGAGAATGTTATGATAAAAGAGTGGTACGAGAAGAACAGTGGCCCAGGAGTTCAAGAAGAGAGGCTTTCTGATTAAGTTTTTGATAGTTCTCCATTTATTTTATGGAGTATAAATGAAGCTACTGTAAACAACCAGTTACCTTAGTTTATTTAAAAAAAACCTGGATAAAACAGAACAACAGAATAGCCTGGCTCTGGCTCAGTCCAAATTAAAAAAACAAATCTCTATCCACACCTTTCAGGTCGAGTAAGAAAACATAACTGCATAAACCAAGGAGGTTAAGTGATCAGTTCCGTTTATTTGAGTGTTTGTCTTTTATTCGTATCACACAAGAACTACGTTAAGGATTTTCTTCACAACAACTGGTGGGTGGGTTTGGCACGCAGCATGGAAGAAGATATGAATCTGTAGAGAGGATAAATGGGAGAGCACAGTTGTTTCCTTTCTTTGTACCATCGCTGTCAATTAGACCTAAATTGCTTGACGGATTACTATGAAACTGTTTGGAAGGCACCAGTTAAATTTGGAGTTGATCCGGATGAAAAGGATGGCCCCATCAATTTGTTCTCACTTTCTTAAATATAGCAAGAAACCTGAGGGCCATTTGTATTAATCTTCCATCAGAAGCAGGTATTGGGGACCATGATATAATTTTTTTGAATAATCACTTCAGTTGAATTCCAGAAGTACTGAGTCCAACTGTATGCACGGATCAGGGTTTTAGGTTTATGTTTTTCTGGTGAAAGAATCTAAATACAGTGGTTTGCATACATATGTGTAAGGAGAAAGGGGCCTTTCTGAAGTAATCCCTAGTCCTGGCAGTAGTTTGTAGTTTCCTAATGCTTTAGTAAAGATTAAACAGACCAGATAGAGCCAGGCTAGCTGCATCCCCATTTCCAGTGTTTGTTCTAACATTGGTAGAGCTACATATTAACCTTACAGATGAGAGACGTATTGATCTTCTCGTCTAACTTTGGGCATAACTGCACCTCCCTCATAATGCCGAGCTACTCTTTGAAAGTCCCTATAATATGAAATATGATTACTTTACACAGAATGTAATGTTTCTGTCCAGGTAAAGCTGTTTCTTGAAGTATCACATAAATTCATCATACAAAGTTAAGCACCTCCTCCGGTGCCCAAATACTCTGTAGGTTAGATAAAATTAATTTAAAGTCTGTGGGGGTTCAGTGCTTAGAGCTCGGGGGATCCTGGAGCTGAGCCAATATTTGAGTCAAAACAGCTTGTGCACATTCGCTGCCCAGACATGTCCCTGCAAAGAGAGGGTGGAGCTTCAGAGGGGAAAGGCTTGTTACGGTCCACTGAATTGAAGACTCGGCTTTCAAATGCTCATTAATACAAAAATGAATTCGCAAAACATTATCATGGTTGTACTGACATTAATCAAAGAATTGTAAGTGTCCTGTTTATGTCGGCCAGGTAAATTTGCTTATTCACCGGCTAATTCCAGTTAATGTAAACCAAGTCCAAGTGTAGTGAATGATACCGTGTCAATTCACATTGAGTGCATTTTTAGGAAGGCACAGCGCTTGGCAGTAGTTTTAGAAATGGAAATAGCCATGTTCATGTTGTGGAAGCTATTCCAGTGGCACATCCTTGGCAGCGTGACTAATTTGTGCATAATCATCGTATGAATCTCTTCCAACTATCTGCCTTTAGCATCCTTGCACTGGCCTCAGTTGTAACGTAAAACCCACAGACTATTAATTTCATGGAAACGATTCCTAATTGATGCTACTGTATATACTTACTGTAAAGCTGTACAAACATGCACAGGCACAGTGTACAGACCCATTAATAAAAGTGAATATACAACAATAAATACGCAGGCCACATGCTTCATGCATATTTGTAAGAGAGTTTAAATGAAAATTGAAATAATAGAATTTCAAATGACTTGTTTATAAAAATCAATTAAAGTTTGAAAGGTTTGATAGACAAGAGTGTGATGCTTCTTCTGCAGCACATGTTGAATTACCATTATGAGTTGAAAACTGGTCAATTATGTCTGAATGCTAACGGTATGCATTATTTATGTTTATTTGTATCATAGGGTGGCTATTTCATAGCCTGAGCAGGAAATGGACCAGACCTTTACATTAGGACCCTTTTTCATATATTACCATACCCAGAGTCTGAGTGTGTCGAAGCATTAGAACTGTATATTATGTGTTTGTCTCTTGGTTTATGACTGCATTCTCAGATAGTTGTTTTTTAAAATCCTATCAAATATGAAACTATACAGCCCATATAAATGGCCCTTTTCACTATAGGAGAATAAACATATGCAATATTTATGGTTAAAAAAAAAAAAAAGAGAGAAGAAAAAAATCCTCTATCACTGCAGCCTAACTTTACTATCCACCAACATGACCTCCCTGAGAATTGAGACATGAATTATGTCAACAGCGAGGAGCTGACAGCTTTATTTATTTTGTTTGGATGAGACTTCTGATTTTTAGCCATCTTTTCTCTCTCTGGTTCCCTCCTTTGTGTCTGTCTTTGTGCCGATTTGATACTATTGTTTCATAAATCCTTAAAGTGTTTTTGGATTGTCTCTGCGTCTTTAATTGTAAGACAGCGCCCATATAGTGTTGTCATGATGTCATGACAAGTCTACTTGAAATTCTGGTTTTATACTAGATACCTAAACAGAATTAGAGACAGAAATGTTCTATTCTGCGTTGTCGGTCTATGTTTATGACAGGTTCTTTGACTGACGTAGGTTCCTCTCCCAGAATAAACTCATGCCCTCATCCTCCTGCGAAAGTGATATGTGTCAGATGTTATTTGTCTGAAATTCACTGTGGCATTGTGTACTTTGCTCTGGCCATTCTTTACGACACTGAGGAGCCACTCTGACCCTCAGAACTGTCTTGTAGGTCGTTGTTCTGCGCTGTTGAACTATTTTAGTCTTTATAATATCACTGTAATGAGATGGAACTGTAGCTCAATACATTTGTCATTTTGGAATTCACATTTTACAAAATGCTTGTCATGCTGTTTACAATACAGGGAAGATATGTGCTACTTTGGAAAAAAAAATCTCATTTAGTTTATTATCTTATCAGCAGGCGCACTTAGCTAACATGTTCTCTACACTGTCATGTTTCCTACTCATTGTGAAGGTCTTCTTGTCTCTCATGTTTGTGTTTAATGAGGTTTGAAGTGTTTCCTTACACGGCATTATTTTTACAGTACCTTTAGTAGAGAGGGCTTTTTTACTTGAGTGTCAGCTCTGAAGGCAAAGTCACCTCACATTAGACTGGCAGCACATCTTTTGTTTACCAGTACCGGGATGGAGGTATTATTTTTGGGGATTACATACTGTTGTCTCCAGCAATAGACAGGCTGAAGTAGATCTTTTACTTCAGCTAAGGCTCACACTGTATCAACATGATGAATGGATAACCGAATGACACCACTGCAATACCACTTTGTGCTTGGTGATCACTGATTCACAACACATAAGTGTCCCAAGAGTTATGTGTATTCCTCTATCTCTGACTAAATTTCCTCTTTTGAGGATATATAATCTCTATATCAGCATAACTCAGTCTATATGAGGCTGCACCAGTCCATGGTACTCGATGACACCAATAATTGCTCATAATGACGCTGCTACACGATTTTGCTTAGCAGGCATTACATTTACAAGTGGGGCTGATGAAAAGTTTAAGTGGAAATCTAGTTTCCCGGTTAGCGATATGCATTGCAGTAAATCGCATATAGGGAGGGAGATAGGGATTTATTTATCATAAATCTGGTTCATAGGGAACGCTTTTATACTGAGCAAAAATAATACATAGCTAATATTGAAATATTGCAGACAATGTGAAAATGTACACGTGACATGGCGGCTTAACTTCATTGTTTGACTTTTATTTTTACATTGATTGACAGTGGCACAGTTGCCTCACAAGATGCTTCTGGGTTCAAATCAGCAACTCGCTTCGGGGCCTATCTGTTTGCGTGGGTCTCTATTGGGAGTCTAGCTTTCTCCCACAGTCCAAAAACATGCAGTGATGAACTGGCGACCTTTACATGTTGATTTAGATGGTCTGATAGAGCCTGAGAAGGGCAAGTCACGCTAACAAACCTTCCACTATGGCTGCACTACAGCAGTTCTGGAAAGAAAAGTGGGTCAATATTTCACCTCATAGAGATTGATCTCCAGTTATTGGAAGAGTTTGATTGCACTTGATTCTCCAGCATGACTCACTGGTTTCCGTGATGGTGGCAGTAGTGACTAGTCACTACTCTTACCGCATCTTCTGATGGGACCTTGTCGCCATCAGACGCCAGGGAGGTTGGACTTTCTACCGTGTCAATGAGTTTTTTGTACTAGCCAGGTTTCTATGAAACCAAGGGGAACAGTGGAGTACGGGTTGGAGAAAAACCATTGAACTTAGGTGAAAATCTAAATAAAGGAGCTGATCCAGGAATATTATCTGCACTTTTCATAACTTTACGAGATAGGCCGTTTTGAGATATTTTCCCTAATTGTAGATTGAATTACCGTGAAACCTCATAGACCTGGCTCATAGACCATGGCCCAGACAGGAACTTTTTAAATGTATGATCTATATCCAAAGAAAGGTTGGATAGAATATATTTTTCCTATTTTTCCTCAACTTTTTGAGATCAATCAAACACTTTTGATAATTCATCATTCCTCAAGCACTGCTAAATAGATTCCCGCAAAACGTTTCTGGAGGAGTAGTGCATGGACTAAGCAGCGTTAGGAGTGGTATGCATCATGCTGTTTTAGTGTACAAAGGTCACATTAATATAGCGTTGTTGGCCACAGGGATTTGATCAAATTCCTCAGGACTTGATCATTCATGACATGTGCAGGAAGTGCAAAAACAAATATGGTGAAGTCAAAATTGGTCAGAGAAGTTTTGCAGTTTGGATGTCACACTAATGTATGTAATTGGTGCAGAGGCCTTCATATATAATTTTCTCACACGTATGACACAAGAGGTTAAGGATTCTACTGGTTCATACAACATTTTTCCTTTTTCCTGATTTGTCAATAAGGAGACTTTATGAACGAAAAACTAATTTGAAGGCTTAAAAAAGCATTTTGTTAGCCACTCTGCTAATATTATTGACCTGTTTTGTTGTTGTTTTTCTTCATGGTGAACATTTTATCATATTGCTGGAAATGTTGTCTATAGTTGTCCTTTTGTTTACTAAATTAATTATTTCTTTCTTGGAAAGCAATATTAAATCATCTTGCTGTAATATCCTTCTGAAAAACTAAGCTGTACCAACTGGAAATGCTACAGAGGAAAATACCTGTCCATACAGAGCCAGTACTCTCTCCATCCTTTCTACCTCTGCACCGATACCACATGAACGAATAGAAACGAAGGAAACACGATCCAGATTTATTCTGATAAACTCTCCTACGTTTAAAAATAATGATTATGATGCTCAACTATAATCCTCCTGAAGAAAATCTCTCTGTTTTGTGTTGTATAGTAATTATAAAGTTTAGTGGAAACTCAGTGAGATCATTCAGGATTAAATAAATTTAAGGATTAAATATATTTAATCCTGTTATATGCTTCCATCCATGTTGTTTTAAGCACAAGGCAGTAGACTATCAGTGGGGCTTTTTTGTCATCTTATTTTAACAGCAGTTTGCTGATATTGTTGTCTGGAAGCTGGATCTGTTTATCAAGCACCATCACCCCTCTGTCTTACCTCCACCTATCAGTCAAGCAGTCGCAGGATATGTAAATTATATAATATAGAATGTGCTATAAGAAATAAGATCTGCAATGAAAAGGTCATTAGAGGAAGGAGTTGACGCAGCTGGTTAATAGCCATTTGTTCATTTGTTTTTTAATTCCCTGTATACTCTCCCAACAACATAATATTAATAAATCGAGTTGTTAACCGAAGCACAGAAGTCTTCTTTTAAACCTATTACTTTAGTAAGGCAGTTAAATCCTCTTTACTGTCTGTCTGCATACAATAGTAACAATGTAAAAGGACATTGTGATAATCTACATCCAGAAAAAGCGGGAAGCTGTGTTACACAGAATGTGATAACTAGCTAACACTTATTTAATCAATGGAAAGTAGCACATAGACAATTTATTTTATTTTTAGTGTCATGAACTTCATTGCTTTTGGTTAATACATGCTCATTTTGAATTTGAAGCCTGCAACATGCGTGTTTAGTAGCGGGTGTGAGTGTGTGTTTGTTTGTGTGTGAATGTGTTTATGTGTGAACACATTCACACACAAGCTCCCCTCACAACTACAAGCCCCAATGATAACGGCACTTAGACTGTCATATAGTGACTAGTATATAGGGTTTATTTCAGGTGACTTGTGGGTCAAATCGGGACAGCAGAGGCTTGCCTTCAGTCTGCGACTCCACTAGATATAAATGGGACAAGATAGCCCAATCATTATGCCTAATTACCTTTTGTCATCAGATGGACTGAGAGTATTACACTTTCCTGGGTGCAGGGTCTGCCCTCACTGAAGGGAGAATATGAAATTTCCTTTTGGTCAGGGCATGGTGTCAAGTGATGTTCACATCATAAGGGCTCAGTTGACAGCTGAACCAGACCAGATGAACAGCACTAACTAGAAAAATAGTTCAACACTGTCTTATAACAAAGATCATATAAAACACTTACTGTGGACTTAAACAATCTATAGGTAAATTGACTGTGTTTGTTTGTTTTATTGGTTCGGTGTTCGATCAAATTGCTTTTGTCATTTCCCTCCTTTCTCACACATATTTCGTGAAGACAGTTGGAACCCAGGAAGTTTTCTTTGCCCTGATTTCATCCCTATTTTGAGTCAACAGTCAAAAGAGGAAGAGTGTGGGAGTCGGTTTACGTGCACTGTAGCCTAAGTGTACATTAGTAGAGCTGCGTATATTATTGTGTCTGGAGCATCAAAATTCTCTTTAATTTACACACGTCCCCCGGAATCCTATATTAAACACCGGAAGACACAATTCTAACACAACTTTGATAAAACATACTTGCTACTATTGACTAAATATGAGACAACTATACTTTTACAATTATAGTTATATGTGTGCTGCTTCCATTTACTAAACTTCTAGAATACATCCTATTACAAAAAAGACAAAATTGTTCAATTTGAATAAGGAGAGATTTGCTGTCAGTATCAGATTATCTTATAAACTGCTGTGCTTGTTAATATGACTGTTAACAATGAGATTGGATCAACCTTCCCATCGTAGAAAGAGCCGCTGATTATTTAAATGGTCTGTCTGGAGCTGAAGATTGAGCTAAACGTAACAACGCATCTCAAACACTGACATTTCTGTTCAGTGACAGGCAGATGGGCTCACTGCGACAAATACAGGAAAGCCTTTAGATAAATAGATGAATAAATTGATTCAGGCTGCAAACCGTGAAAGATTGCTCGCTCTGGGGAACAAACTCTTTATGTCACATGCCACACAGAACTGCCTGATGTGTTTCCGTAGTCTTGAGTGGACAGAAACCGATTGGACTGTCTCTTCGTCTCTTATCGGGGTTGCTGCAGCTCCGCTACATTCCGCCGCAGGCCAGTGAAGAATTCCTCTCTTTTTCTCACACACGTTCACACTAACTCATGCATAAATACTTGGGGCTCTTCAACTGTACATGGTTTTACAAGGAATCTGAATAAAATTAAAGGCACACTACTTATATATATTTTAAGTATCAAGTAAAAATACTCTGTTATACTTAAGTAGAATTCTCTGGTGTTTCTACTTGGTATCTTAGTAATCATTTCTATGAAAACGTATTTCTTCCACCCCCTACATTTTTATTTTTTTTTACCAACATTCTTTTTATTGTTCTCACAACATAACAAAAAAATCTGGCCAGTTAGTTATACTCTATTTAAGTCCATTTTATATATAATAATAAAAGAAAATTACATTTCTGTTGCATTGGTCATTGCAGAGGGCTACCGTTTATACGTCACCAGGCACTTCCATCACATGTGTCAAGGGGTCCAATATCTGATGGAAATTGTGTTGTTGATGTTTTCTTGTGTAGGTAATTTTCTCTAAAGGGAGAGTTGTAGATAGCTCGGACAACCATCTGCTTACTCCTGGTCTTCTTCACTTTCTTCTCATTTTTAGGACATTACTTGAGTACATTATTTATTTGCATCGTTGTCTGCATTCCCAACATCAAGACTGATTTCTAATTTAACTATAACATATAAACAAAAGATGATCCATTGTAGTATCCATCATTGAATATCATGCACAACAGACGGAACAAGACATCTAATGAAAGCACCTAAGAAGACAAAAGACCAAGAAACGTGCAAGAATGCACTTAGTTCAAGACTGCCATTGTTAATTAACTAACTAATGTTTAGTCACTCTGAATATGTATGTAAAAAAATATTACACTTTTTAATTCACAGTATCAGTTAAACATATCAAAAACTGTTGGACCTCAGCTTTGATCCGGCGGTGAACTCAAGCCCTGAGGTAGACATCTAGTCTTGTGATAAAGTATTTAATATTCTGTGATGTTTGTAAGACAAATAATGGTTCTTTTATTATTGATTTGTGTTTTTGAATTGATGGATTGCTTGCTACATCTATAAAACACCAGAATGCGCGGAGAATGTTTTTCTGCCTGTATATGACATGGGTGTCTCTCCTCTTGTGAAAAGTTTCCATCCTTCTTTAACAGACTTTCTACCCTTATGAATGAAACATAAATTATGATGGCATGTTGGTCCTGTTGCTGTTGTTCAGATACAATCTGGGTGTATGTCCTAATCCAGCCCATTGGTCCACTGGAAAGTGCAGCACTGAGGAGCACAGTTCAAGCTTATGTCGCTTATATTTTATTAAGTCTTATCAGACTCACATTCCCTTTGCCCTCACCAAGATCTGACACCCAGCTTTTATCTGAACAGCACCTGTGGCTACAGCTGATGGGCAGCAGCAAAGAGGTTGAAAGGAGAATATGTTGAATAACTTATCACATGCTACATGATCACTTCCTCTTGCCTAAATTCCAGATGTTTCTACTTCCTTCATAGTTTCCTACTAGTGTTTCTTTTTTTGGTCAACCTTATGTACCAGTCCTTGTCCTACTTTTATACGTGTCTTTTCTTACTCATCTTCCCGTGAGTTGAAATGCTACCTGAGTCCTGCACTCTGAGGTTCCTCGCCCCCCTACTGCATACTCAAAATTCCATTAAATCTCTCCCTGTCTGTCTCCCTCAGTGTTGTTGCGTGAAGAGGTAGCTCAGCTTCAAGAAGAGGTCCACCTGCTCAGGCAAATGAAGGACTTGCTAACTAAGGATCTTGAGGAAACCCAGGGAGGCTCGTCTGCCAATCTACTCTCAGCAGCAGAACTGCGGGTGCAGCTGGGTGACAAGGAGCAGGAACTGGACCGTGCCAAGGAGGCCTTACAAGGTCAGGAGTTAACACAGATGTCTTTTCATCTCACCTAATCCCCAACAGCCCCTTCTTTCCAACAGCTTCCTTGAAAATACAGGAAATACAGCTGTAGAAGCTTTGAGTGGGAGAATTTACAGTTCCCAGTCCACTTTATCCACAAAACACAGGTGTGTGACTGTGAATGACGTTGTCCCTTTCATGAAATACTGACCTGTTTGGGGTGCAGCTTTCAAAAACATTCAAAAAGGGGATGCTTCCAGGACTCAGAAAAGTTTCACTTTTGTTTGACGTGCTCTTTGGATAGGGATATATATAGATTGATAGGAAAATCACAAAGAATTCCAAGGCACTTTACTTTAACAGCTAAAATACCTTTATTGTAACAGCATTGTCATTTTGGACCTATAAATACTAGTATTTTATAGGTCCAAATGACCATGATTGCATTCCTTGATGGCATACAACCACTCAACAATATTCCACTATTTCCCCTATTACTTGCTAATGGTCTAATCAAAAAATGTTCTGATGGACAGTATAAACTGAATATCAACAATATGTTAGTCTGCTTGGCCACATACCTGATGTCAGCCTCAAAGTATTGAGTGACACTCTTTCGCTGTGCTAAGAACAGGAACGTGTTTGATAAAAAGCCCTCCTGATAAGGTGGCCTTTCTCTCAAACGGGGCACTTTCCATAAGGTTCATCTGTGCTCATAATAACAATGATAATAATAATAATGTGTACTTAATTGATGACACAGTCATACAAATACAAGTTTGTGAAATTTCATTTCTGAATTTGACCCATCCCTGAGGGAGCAGTGAGCGGCCCTTATGAAGCACCTGGGGAGCAGTTAAACTCCAAATCCTCTGATTGCGGAACAACCACTCTACCCACTGAGCTAAAGCCGCCCTCATACACAGTGATAGCATGAACCTCCATTTAAAGAAAGCTATTCCAAGGTAGACAATGTTGTCCCTGAGAGAAACTTGACACATTATCTGTCACAAATAATAAATTCATTGGAAATGACATAAATTCCAGCTTTAACATAGAGTAATAAACTACCTTCTCTTGGCACATAACATTTTTTAACTTTTAATTAGATCTATTAAAAAAAACTTACATAAAGCAGAAATGTAATTAAACATTAACATTCAACATAAAATTGTTAATCACTTAACCGCACTGAAAATAATAAAAGAAATAGATGAGCTGTACCAATAACAAAATTATGCTGATATTTGAAATCAATCAATTTAAATTTTTCACCCCGACCAGCTAGTATAACCCAGTTTTTTCTTCTGTGTACCAGAGGTGTGAAATAAACACTCCCTGCACAATAGCATACTTTCAAGGGATAATATACAGTGTGGGTGCATGTTTCCACAATGTTGTCTCTCAGAAATGGATGATGAGCAGCCGAGTAGAATCCAGGTTCACCTCATTTTATTTTAACATCCATCATTCATGGCATAGAAGCTTAACTCTGAAATATTAATGTGGTATTGATGTCGACTGGCATCCAGTACTGATTATGTACTATTGGATTGATTTCAATACTCAATTTTAGAAAAATGCAGCATTACACAGACACACCGCTCCCATCTATAGGAGAGGGGTAAAAACATAAACAAACAAAGAAGAGGAGGAAACCTCAAAGGTAATTGTGCATTTAGCTCAGTTAAACATGAGTATGTTGCATGGTTCTCTGCTCCACTCTGAGAGTCACAAGTGGTAAACTACAAGCACAAGAAATGTGTTGCGTAACTCCAGCAAAACAGGTTTTAATGTAGAGTTTAAAAGATGAAGAGGGTGAACATTGACTTAAGGAATGCTGATATGTGTGCAGTTATGAAAAGTACAAGTTCCGGTCCTGCTCAGGAGAGTATGCTATTTATTATGTTTGCGTTCCCAGAGAGGTCAACCAGTTGCATCACGGGTGCTTAGTTATGTCTGTAAGAGAATGGGATTGAAAGAAATCTAATCCAAATGGTCTTCTAAGGGATGAAACAGCAGTGTCTCCACATGCCGGCCGAGCTGACGTGTACATGAGTAGGTGCTACTGCACCACTTACCATTGGAGATGATTGCCTCATCGTCTCCCTGGAAAAATAAAATTTCAAAAAACTGGATGCATCCCCACAAAAACAGAAGATACAGTTCCACCCTGTGGTTCCCTTATGTAATAACAGAGATTTGTTCCTGATTTAGAAGCAGTCTGATCAGATCTGTGTGACACTTTTTACTCATTCTGTACTTCTACTTCTGTCAGTAGAAGTACTTGAAGGTGTTCAGGCCCTACATATGTGCTGCTCAGCGGTGAAGGGTGTGTTTGTGTGTTGCAGCTATGAAAGCAGACCGTAAGCGACTAAAGGTGGAGAAGGCAGACCTGGTGAGTCAGATGCAGCAACTGTACGCAACACTGGAGAGCAGAGAAGAGCAGCTGCGAGAGTTCATACGCCACTATGACCAACACAGAAAGGTAACACAGACCACGCATGTAGTATTAGTATTATCGTAACAGAGATAATGTCTTTATTTGTACTGGCCAGTCAGAAATAAGTGTGCAGAAGGATGTAGAAACAGTCTGCACTTAGGAGTCCTGGCACATGAAAATAAGTACAAATAAGTGCACACATAATGCCATTGTAAGTGTACTCAAAAAATTATTTTCCTAAGAAATGTTGACTTGAAGCATTTTTATTACTTCAAAGTTTCCAAGTAATTAGGTTGTTTTGGTTAAATGAAATGCAAATGTATGCATCAATTTCAATATGCAAGTTTTCTTTTATATAAAAACAAATTTGTTTCTGTCCTCAAATTACACTCAAGTTGTTTAATTTATTCAATTTATTAAAATTGACGCAACACGACAGTAAAATATTACATCAAATGTGAATCTTTGAATGAAACTTATGTGATGAAATCAGATGCCACTACTTAAGCACTTGCCGCTATTAATCTTTGAGTGTAGTTGTGAGTGTTTTCGCGTCTGTCAACAGCTACAAAAATGTGTGTAAATACATAGTTCAAAAAATTATGTGATCAAATCACAGTTGTAATAATGATATAAAATAATAAATAGTAATACGTTTGTAGAAAGTTAATAGAAATGAACCATAACTTAATGTATTCATTAATGTGTTGTTATTGTTATTAAAGCTCTATATTAATAAACAGCAAATATAAAAATACAATTAAAAAAGTGAATATAACCGACAATTTAAATTTCAGTGTATATAAAGTGGCAAAGAAGGAGTGCCTTCAGATATATCATTATTCAGATTTTTTTTTGACTCAATAACAATATTAGTTTTGCCTTAAACGGATAAACAAATACTATTAGTCAGGCTATACCCTTAAATTTAGGACCAATATCACTGCAAAGGTTTATTACTAAAATCCCTTTGACTCTCTCTTGGTCATCATCTATGTATTGGTTCCAAATATTTCTATATAGATATATTTGAAATAGGTTATTGCAGAATGTGACTATGAAAAGTTCCTCGACACAAATGTTGAGCTCTGTTCGTCTTTCTGCTGGAGTTTTGATGGTGAAGAACCTCGTCTGTGTGTGTGTGTGTGTGTGTTCTTCAGGAGAGCGAGGATGCAGTGAAAACCCTTGCTAAGGAGAAGGACATGCTGGAGAGGGAGAAATGGGACCTGAGGAGGCAAACCAAAGAAGCCACAGAACAGGCCAACATCCTGCGGTCTCAGATGGACATGAAGGAGAACAGGGTCAAAGAACTGGAGGCGGAACTCACTATGGTGAGTCACCTCACGCATGGATTCATTCACAACCTGCTCACTAAACACTAGTACATTGGTTTCACCTTTGCATCATTGTCTTGTGTTTATGACCTTAGTGCAAGCAATCCTGTCTCTGTATTCAAACCAGTTCAAACACAGCCGTAAATCTTCTGCACAGGCTTTTCCCCCCCTTCCTGCAAAGAGTTAAACTTTCTGGGCTGAAGAAGAAATTCTTGTCTTGTTTCTGTTTCTGTTGCTGTTTTGTTCCCTCAGAGGTAAAGTAGTCGGTCTCTGTCATTAATCTCTCTCCTCCCTTGGCAAGTCACAACCGCCCACATATCCTCACATCAAACTGCATCACAGATCAGACTTGTTGGTGCATCATTGCCAATGCTGCAGCAACGCCTGAAAATACATTTTCTCTTCCCTCTCCTCTCTTCTCTCTATGCTGTGTAAATACTGTTGGGTGGTTATAAAGGGCAACACTTTTCTTATTCAATGTTTTCATTGTTGTCATCATCCGTTCCATGAGAAATAAGATGAATTCCATGCTCTAATGTGCAGCATGGTCAGTGGGATGGATTCATTCTACTATACAGTGTATATGTATAAAGTACTGAGTGTTACACTTTGGCACAGTGATAGTCCTTTATTGTTTTGAACAACAACTGAGCACTGCAGCTCTGAGGAATCAGTCATACCTGGCATCATTTGGTCTTTTACATGCCATTTATGGAAAAAGTTAAATTAAATAAAATCTAACTTTACCGCCTTTTAATTGAGCAGTGTAGCATGCATATACAATATCGCTTCCAATAATGTTGTTCAAAGTATAAAGTAAAGACTTCTGTATATGTCGACAACCAGTTTGATAATCTCATAAACCCCCTTGCTTGCCTGCAATGTATTTCAAACTGGTTTGGACTGGGGCAACAACAGACTGTGAAAATTGCCGACACCGACAGTGATTCGATCATTCCACAGGTAAAGCGGTTGATTGGTAACAGCTGACAGCGTCATGATTGGGTTTGGAAGGAGCAGCCTCAAAAGATTTGCCAATTTATGAAAAAACATAATCGTATGAAGGGAATTACTACACGGTTCAGGCAAACATGGAAAACATGATTGCATTGGTTTTAAACTCAAACCAGCTTCCCTTTTATTATCATTCAACCACATACACTGATGAACAAAACGTTGTTTCGCACGGCCCAGCAAACAGGGCAAAATCAAATGAGGGTTAATGATTACTATGACTGTTAGTAAAAATAATGATATTACACAACAAAACACTCAGACATGCAGAGAAAACATCAACTAACTACAACAGAATGCAAGTATTGGAGTGGATGTTTGCGATATAACAGTGAAGTAACACTATGTGGTTAAAGTGTCTGTGCATATAGAAATTAAGTGACTATAGCAGGTGACAATATACAGCTAAAGTGATTTCACAAAAACGGACTTCATCTGCACTCAATTACATGTAGAATTCACACAGCATCCAAACTTTCTTAAAATAAGAGTTAAGAGTGGACAAATATTCAAGCATGCAGAGTGCTTATATGAGTTTATTTAAGTCAACATATGTTGGTCATTTAAAGTGTTTTATATAATGTATAGCAGATATCAAGACATATTAATGAAAACAAAAATAAAAGGTATGGAATAATTACAAAGATAAAAACATTTACTTGAGTCTGTGCGAGAGTTTGTTTTCCTACCAAATGATGTTCACCTTCAGCTTTCTGTGTTTTTCCAGGCGAAGCAGTCCCTCGCCACCCTGACGAAAGATGTACCAAAGCGCCATTCAGTGGCCATACCCACAGAGCCCGTGGTGAACGGCAGTCAGGAGTGGGTGATGCAGGCAGATCTGCCACTCACTGCCGCCATCCGCCAGAGCCAACAGACCCTCTACCACGGACACACTGTGGACAGACAGGGTAGGCCTCTCTTTGATTCTGCTGCTCAGTGTCTGCACTGCTTGGCATATGCTTTGAATAAACTGGACATACTAACAGGGGGTTTCCTGGAGGTTTCTCATGCTAACTGTGGGAATGAATACATGTGAATGAATATATGTGTGTGTACGTATTGTGTGTGCCTGTGTGTTTGTGGTACATCCAGCTGTGGTCAAGATCAGCCCTTGCCACTCTCGCCAACCCTCCATCATCTCTGATGCTTCAGCAGCTGATGGGGACCGCTCGTCCACGCCGAGTGACATCAACTCGCCTCGTCACCGGACCCACTCCCTCTGCAATGTAAGAGCTGCCTGGCCCCCTCGACCAAGTAATCACACCTCCACACTTTGCTTTAAGCATTTCTCTTTTCATTATCTCCTCCTGTCTGTGTCGGTCTCTCTGTTCTGTTAACCTGCTGGTGTCAGCTTGCCTGCTTGGTGGTGGTGGTGCTGTTTTACTTTGAAATCACTTGAAAGTAATCATGTGACATTTCTGGAAATACTCTTATTTATTTAATTGCCCTGATGAAAATGAGAAGTTTTGCTAACATGCAAGTCTGTCTGCTAGAACTGATGCTACCACTGGCAGTCAGTTAGCTTAGCATTTCGTCTGAAGCTCACTGATTGACATGCTGCATCGTTCACTTAGTGAGCACAGAAAGAGGCAACATAGGGTTTTGTTGGGTTTTATGTGCTGGACTTTTGTTTTCTACATATCACAAAAACCAGGTATCGCGTGAAATCAGTGAGTTCAGGCCAGGGTGGGTACTGGCCTACTTGAATCCCCCTGTCACCACAGTCCGTCAGTGAATGCCCCATCAAGGTTTGGGTTGTACTGGAAATAAGGATAAAAAATAAAGGTAACTGTATTCCTGTAAAGTTACAAAGAAATATGCAATCAGATTGCAGACACAATTTGGGGAGTATTGACACAGTTACATTTTAAAAATGAATAATGAAGAAAGATATATTACCACTTCCATGCCAGAGGAAAGTGCCTGACTGGGCGTGTTGTTATTATATGGATCCACTGCACACACAGACACACAGCACCACCAATGTCCCTCATTACCGTCTGACCTTCACAAACATCAGCATCACTATGAGAGTCGAAAAGTCTCATGGCCACAATAAAATGAAGCACCAATGTCCTATAACGAAAAACATTCAAGACTGGCTGCCGACTTCTGAATGCATCCTTCTGGCCAACACTTGGGTCTGGTGAAGGCACCAGTATTAAACATGGATAAATCAATAACCGCAGGAATTAGAGTTTCTCCTGACCTTTAGAACATCCTCAACTTGGTTTTTAGTAAATACAGGAGCAATGATGAGCTACTTCACATGTCATGTTATGTCCAGCATGATACTGTTTGACTTTTTTAGATCCTCGTCAGCTAGAGTCACCATCAAACTCTTCTCACAAACAACAGCTGGACAATTAAAAACTCTGATGCTGATGAGTGAAACTAAGGACATCATGGTGACGATATGCAAAGGTTTGTAACATCAGGGTGCTTCAGGAGCAGATTAATTCTAAAGTGGACCAGAAATTCAAAACAAATTTACAAGATGGGAAACACTTTTGCCAAAGGGAAAACAAATTTCAACAGTAAACGCAAATTCACAATAAGTGAAACACATTTGCAACGTGCAAATAGGTACTGGAAACCGGAAATGATTGTTACGGATATATTGTGTCACTCACCACTTTAGTATGGATAAAAAATTCACATATTTGGTTGGATACTTGAAAGTATAGATAAATGTAATAGCCTGAAAGATCTGCAGTACAGCCAGTAAAGCTATTCAAATTGTTTTTCTTTCTATTATTCTTTGTATTGCACATTGTAGATGGTCTCTCAGCACCCGTGAAGCTACTTATAGAGAACTATGCTACCTGTCTTGCTTGGAAAAACGTTTGACGAAAAGGAGATAGTTGCTTGTTGGTTTTGGCTATTACCATTAGGTTTTTCATTAACTCGGTTGCATAAGATGAGAAACCCAACCTCCCTGTCTCCCCTGTCCCCTTCAGTCCATGGAGGACCTGGAGGACCAGAAACGTAAGAAGAAGAAGGAGAAGATGACCCTGGGATCGTTGTCACGGGTGTTTGCTCGGGGCAAGCAGCGCAAGTCACTGGACCCCGGCCTGTTTGATGGTACAGCCACCCCTGATTATTACATAGAGGAGGATGCCGACTGGTGATGCTGAAAGTGTGATATTTGTATTTGTGCGTGTGTGTGTGTGTGTGTGTGTCTGTGTGTTTGGGTGCGTGTGTGTGTGTGGGGGGGTTAAATTACTGTGGATATACACTTGGCTTTAATAATGTGTAAAGAGAGTTTTGGGTATGGCTTTGTCTGGAGTGAAAAGGGGGGGGTTCATTTGAAAGAGTAATCTAAAAGAGACTGCTTTCCCCATAAATGTACAGTATATTACACTTCAATTGTATGTTTGTAAATTAGATATATATTTATAGATGCACATGTATGCATATGTATATATGTTTACATGCATATAAATATATACATGGGGTGATTATTATGATGTCTAGACATGTTTATGCTGTATTATCCTCCTCATGTTTCAATGTTTTATGTTTTTTTTAATAACTGGAGACTTGAAGGACTGCTGTTCATATGTAAATAGGAATTATTGCAAAACTAGTGTTTTTACTGTAAATGTCAGTTTGCTTCTTTTCACTTTTATCATGCTTTGCTTCTTATTCTAAATTTTACCTGGCCAATGTCCTGCTTTTGAAGAGGATATAATGGCTGATCACCTTAAATAATGGATCTTTGGATGATTTAATCGACCAAATTCTATTGTTTCAAATTCTTTGCCCCTTTGAAGAATAGTATTTGGCCTTTGGATTGTTTATTTTTTTAATGCTGGTTCACACTATCTGCCAATAAAACTCATGACAGTGTGGCCAGCTGAGAGGTTTGGATAAAGGCCCCCCCCATCCTATTCGGTTCTAGATAGCGATATTCTCAATTAGTTTGACCTACACAGGTTTTAGAGGCAGTCTTAAAAAATATAATTCTACAGCCCTGAAGACACGAACAAAGTTAACAGTGATGCAGGCACAACTCTCATCTGCTGTCGAAACCAAACGCATAACAACTACTGTCTTTAGAGAGTCAAATAATCACTCACTGTTTGCGCGCGGGCCTCATAACATCGTTTACATGTGACTCATTTCTTACTGAGAGCTTTCTAACATGTCCCAACATGTGATGAAGGAATGCGCTTCAAACATGTGCATGATCCCTGTGTGTTGCTTTTGTTAGATGTCCATTAATTGCCAATCCGTTGAATAATGTCCATGATCCTGTGTTGCTCCTCTGTTGCCTTATCCTCCCAGCTAGTTATCTCTCCTTGCATAATGAATGCACAACCCCTTCTATGTTACATGTTTTTGTTTTGTTTTCTTTAGAATCTCTCCTCTGTTCTTGCAAATGTGGCTCTAACAATTCCATGTCAAATGGTTTGTAATTTAGGAGATGCTCCATTAAAGAATAAATCTGTGGATGTATTTTATTTAAATAAAATATGCAGACAAACCAGAGATAACTTCTACTCATTATCTGCTGCAGCTGTTGCAGCCAGATATTCAGGAGGTTTTAGCATTTTCAAATGAATTATAATTGAAATGAAATCTTATTTTAAAAATAAAACTAGTCACTGAATACATCCAA
Source organism: Lophius americanus (assembly GCA_037951165.1). Classification (NCBI taxonomy): domain Eukaryota; kingdom Metazoa; phylum Chordata; class Actinopteri; order Lophiiformes; family Lophiidae; genus Lophius; species Lophius americanus. The sequence continues at coordinate 7,390,421 of JBBDHG010000021.1, forward strand.
ATGTGGCAGTTTTCTGTTCCATGTGTAATCTTGTTCTTGTGTCCCAGTCTAATGTGTCTCTCCCTCTCCTCCTGCCATTTCTAATGGCAGCTCTCTCCTGCTCGTGGGTACCTCCTCATCTGTGATTTCCCTTTCCACACTCTGGGATTATTCATATCAATCAGGTCCAATGGAGAAAATATAAAAGTAAAGTCAGCATCTTTTTTTGAAGCTCTATTGAAAGAGATAGTGGGCTGGTGCATGCAGTATTTTTGTCAGCGTGTGAAGACGAATCCAGGAAACACACTCAGCTCACTCTGGATTTTTCGTTTCAGTATGAATCATTGTTTTCCTGTTTAGACGGACTGTAAATAAACAGGAGCACGATGTTTTATGAATAATCCATGTGTCTCTAATACATAAATTTATACAAAGCCCCCATATGATCATCATAGCTGCTCAAGTATCCCAACATTGTTACTAAACTCTACACTCTATTAGTTTCAGATCTTACCGCACCACTGCACACTAATGGTTTGTGTGTCTTCTGATTTCCAACATCATTTCAGATTTAGGTTAAATATTTTTATAATAAATTTAAGATTTCCATAGACGGTACAGCTGGTTCCCAAACACCTATCTCGACTGAATTATTCTGGCTCCCCCTAGTGGTCACATAATGTCATTTCGAGGAGGACACCGACCGGTATCCTCCTCTAAATGGAAATCCAAAATACTGTATGCCAAATGTTGACAAATGAAAGAGTTAAAACTGCTTTTCAACTGACTTTATTGAGAAATAACAATAGGAAAGACCATGAAGATTGATATAGTAGAGTGATTCTGAGTCATGTTGGTATGACTCATGTGAATGAGTCATGTTTGGTATGTCCATATCCCTCTGACCCTGAACCCCCCTCCTGTATGCCACACCATAAATTGACCTATCCAGACTCCGACAGCCCCACACGGCAGAGCCTGTCCGACGGAGAAGAACACTTGTACCGTCTCCAGCAGGCAGAGCTGACTAGAAACACGTGCATGTCGCTGTGGAGGGCTGGTGCCGTCCAGGCCTGGCTTGAGGTTGTCATGGGAATGCCCATGTACCTACGAAGCTGCGCTGAAAACATCAAAAGTGGCAAGGTAAACGCTAGTCGTTTAAGCTCTGTGCTTGAAAGTGGTGGCACCTCTATCCAGATGTTGTTCATAATAAAGAATTGGATTTCTGCTCTCAAGGTGCTACTGGGTCTGACAGATGAAGATCTCGAGTTGGGCCTTGGTATCCGTAACCCCATTCATCGCAGGAAACTGAGACTGGCCATTGAGGATTACAGGAGAGCTGAAAACAACCAAGGGTGAGCGCCTGATAACACGCAAGTTGAACATTTGAAAAACATTTAATATTACTGATCAGCAGTTGAAGGTAACATTTCCTGTATTCCTCTACACAAGTAGCTACATTGCCTGATATTGCACTATATTCCTATAGCACATAGTTTTAGTTACAGGTATGTAGAATAAGGTATAAACAGAAAACGTGGCGGCTGAAGTCTACTTCTTTTTCCTTGAGCGAGACACGGAAAGCAAGTTTGTTCCCCAGGCGTCGTACAGGCAGCCTGCTGCTCCTCAGGGATTGGACTAACGCAGAGACTAATGCAACTCCCACTATGCTGTCATGACCTGTGTGGAAATCAAGTATATCTTATGTGATTGCTTTACTGATTGATGTATTACGGGACATTGATACACACAAAAGTATATAATATAATATATTCACCTCCACCTGGACCAGCTGCATCAGTAAAATGTGACCTAGTGCATCAGTAATTAAAGGACAAACCCCTCCCACATGATGCTTGTTCCTAATGTGTTCAATGGTTTATGAGAAAGCTTGTGCATATGAACAACAATATGGACCAAATGAAAATCTCAAATCAAGGGCCATTATTTTTTGAAAAAAACAACATTTTGAAGTCATTCTAAAACAACAGAAATTAACCCTCTAACAAAATGTAATTTTTCTATCTTCAATAGTAATTGGGAAACCTTTTTGACATGAGCAGCACATCAGTATGTGCTGAGTGCAAAATTTTAATCAGGGGCCGTAACTCTGGGAAATATTTTTCCAGCAGTGATTTTGAACTCTGTCTACTACAGCACCTATTAATGCTCACGTCAAGAAACAAAACACTGTAAGTATATTTATCTAATTAAACTATATTCAAACTAAAGGGTTATGTTTCTCCACAACCAGAAATATCGATGCATTTAACTGGAAAGTGGATACATTCAAATTCAAGAGAAGGCTACATTTTATTTTCCCCTACAAAGCAAGAAATGGGCCGCACCGTAGCGCATTCCAGCCAGACCTCAAACCCAACTCCGTTTTCCAGACCATCGACCTTCATGCCCGCCACTAATTCTAGTCCTATCATAACCACCTTTGGGAAATTAATCGAAGGAAGGATCATGGAAGACAAGGGACCAAGATACTTCTAACTCACCAAAACTGAACACCACGCTTAAAATAACTGGGAAGTAATCCGGATATTACAATCAGAACTGCGGACTACTGAGGAATTATTGGACACATGGACTCAAATGAATATGGAACCAAGATGCCCACTCACGTGGAAGAAACATAGTCCCACAAAGAGTTAAAGAATAACCCTGTAAATACAATCATGAATGCAATTAACAGCCTTTTTATGCACAGGCTCGAATGTAACTGGATCTCACGTAGAGTCAGAATTGTTATCGGAACCATACCCCAAAACAGCAATAGTATATGGCATTCTTAAATACAAAAAAATGCAAACCATTCCTCACTAACACCTATTGCACTTTGAGATTTGATCCAAATGTAAAGTGCATTAAAAATTAAATGCATTATTATTATTATTATTGTTTCAGGAGTCCAATCCATAACAGAACCATTATCCAAATGTGTGGATTTTAAAAACCTGTTGACTTCCATACCATCATTTCTGAAAGATACAAAAGATGTACTAAACTGCCTGGGAAGCTGCAGAGCAGACAAGACCACTATACTGGTATCCACGGATGTGGAAAGCTTATACGCATGCATTCACAATGATACTGGCTTGGCATCTATCTACAAATAAATCTCTCCGAGGGACCTCTATCGTATGCCCCCCAATGATCTGCTATTAGATATGCTTCAACTAGACCTAACTAACAACTACTTTAGATTTGAGGAATGCTTTTTCACTGGTGTGGTTGCTTTACAAAAAAAGTGCTATGCAACCGCACGATTTTATTCATCTTTGGTAGTGGCAAGCGATCTACAACACTACTGCAAATCCATTTAATCCAAAGATCAAATTTGGAAAAGATACTTGGATGATATTTCGTTGTTTTGGAATGGAACGGCGGAGGAACTTCAAATGTTTCAGACATATATAAATTCCAGCAGCTCCTTCCTTAAGTCTAACATGGAATCTAACCGCAACAACGTCCACTTTCTGGACATGAAGAACGAAGTATCCTTACCTCCTTACCACTCTCCTCCACTACAACAGTAACCAGCTAAGATATCTAAAACAAAACATACCCAAAGGGCAGTTTTTAGATCTGAGGAGGAATTGTTCGTAATAACATGAATTCCACCCCAAAGCAGAAGAATTGAAATCTGGATTCAGTGCAAGGAACAACCGCCTGGCTGCAATAAACAGAGCATAGGATTATGCTTCATCATCTCCTACAGCTGATCTACTCAAGCCCAAAACAAAATCTTCATCACCAGAAAAAATAACATTCACTACTGAGTTCAACCACGGTGACCATACATTTTGGGACGTTATAAACAAATATTGGCATATCCTGTATCAAAGTGTCCTTCATCGAGATACTGAACCTAAAGTTGCTCTCAGCGGCTGTTCCATTGGTGTGTGAATGATGGTGTGAATGGCCGGATGAGCATGTGGTGCCATGGATGGCAGCCTCTATCATCACTCTGTTCATGTAACTATGAATGGGTGAATGTTGACTTGTGTTATGAAAGGGCTTTGAGTGGTAAAGCTGACTAGAAAAGCGTTCTATAAGTACAGAACATTTACCATAGCCTCATATTTTTCAGAAGAAGACTCCAGCAGTCAAAATGTTAGCAAAAGTAGTTTTTTGTTAGTGCCCCCATTTTTACCTATTTTTTATATTCAAGCTTTATTTTTAACACAGTTGAAGTTGTAAAGTTTAACTTATTTTACTCAAGGAAAGGACTTTAACACTTGGCACCTCATAATTTTCTAGGCTGTCCAAAGCATCTGAGATGGACCAACACTGGGTTGCATCGTCATGGCTGAGTGACGTGGGGCTGCCTCAATACTCGCAGACCTTCCAGACTCATTCAGTGGACGGGCGTGTGCTTAACTCTCTGAGCCGCCGAGACCTTGAGAGATACCTCAACATCAGCGACCAGTCCCACCAGACTAGTCTCCTCCTGGCAGTCCAGCTACTGCAGATTCTCAGTTTTGATAAGGAGGTCAGATTATGGATTGAAATTTGCATGAAACGGTGATTTTATAGGGTACCCCGACTATCAAGACTGGTATGCTTTAAAACATATATGACGGAATCAGCTGTATAAATGCGACATTCAATTTACTGTACATACCGTAGTTTTTGTACTAATTTTGAAAAAGTAATATAACTCGTAGGTCGCCATTGCTGTCTACGCTGCAATCCATTCTGGGTAGTAACATCAAATGGTTGCACTGGCCGGGGCCTATGAACCGCTTATTCTAATTCAAGAGTTAAAAATTTCATCTGACCAGCCTTTTCAATATTAACTGGTGCGCGACATTGACAAGGACAACTTGTAAAACTTTACTCAAACTGAGGAAACACAAGAAAACGATGAGAGACTTGATAAAGCGAGAGTGGGACACCATCGCTGGTGTCTGTGCAGGAATTGTGTTGCTATGGCAACCATGAAAGAGAGTGTTTGTTGTAAAGAGCTCCACTTTTTGTCAGCAGCTGTTCAAGGTAAGCAAATATATCATACCATCGTTGTATGATATCGTCCATGATAATAGTCCTGTTCGATAGTCCACTTTCAGACTCTCTGCATCCGTGAGCTGGTTTAGATTTCAGCAGGACAGCGGCCAGGGTCTCCTGTCTTTGCCAATTCGTGCAGCATTTGTCTCTCGCTTCTCGTGGCGTTTAGTCTCCTTGCATGGAAATGTTGCATCTCGTTTAGCCCTCGTTCAAACCAGCATGACCCGTGAGCTCTTTTAGCATATGTGGTCGACTAAATGCTTCAAATGAATCAGGAGAGAAGTGACGCGAACACAGACGTGGTTCCTTTGGAAGTTGTTTACGTCCACAGGTGTTTTCCCACTGTTTTCTCCTCTTCTTATCTCTGAGGAAGCTGTGTAGACTTACACTGATTTGCTTACCCTATTTCCCTTTGGACTGGAAAGCACATCCAAAAGAAGCACAATGCGGCATTGAATCGATTTTTCTCTCACCAACAAAACACCAACCAACTACAGCGGCTGAGCCTGACATCAACCATTCTACGTCATCAACCCATAATGCAATGCACTGTTAAAGTAATGGCGACCTGTGTAGGTCAAATATGTCTTAAACTTTGAGGATTTATAAAGTAAGGAAAGTATCTTATGTGTTCTTAACATCGTGAATCAGTATAGAATAACATTTATGGCATAATGATGCCTTAATGTCTTTATAGTCGGGGTTCCCGTTATAAGTGTTGATTGTGCAGGATGTTATTCAGCAGTTGTTCAGCAGGCACTCCACAAACTTTTATTCAAGCAAACTGTTAACCCTTTATGTCAGGTCTATGTCAGGTCCTTCTGTCAACCCTGTATGTCAGATCTATTCTTAGCCCGCTGTAGTTTGAGGCACTGAGAAGCCCTTGTTTTTGCTAGAACTAAGGAAGCCCTAATTCTCGCCTGGTCTCTCTGTGCCAAGTAAGTCCTGCTGCCGTTAACTTTCTGTTGTGTTTTCGCAGGCCCTCCAGGCACGACGGGCAAAATGTGAGCACGAAGACCGGGACCCCATTGTTTGGACATGTCACAGAGTAGAGAAGTGGATCAGAGATATAGACCTCAAGGTGGGTGGGAGGTCAGTAATGGCATTTCCCCTTCCTGAGGAGCTTTCGACTTCTATTTGCCAGCAAATACCACCCCCACTCATTACTAAGACTCCCACAGAAGACTCCCACAGAGATAATGAGGGCTTTGTTGCGTTTGTCCCTCGCCACTGCAGTACTAATACATAAGAAAGATTGGTGTAAGAAAAGTTAGAAAAGACAAGTGGTTCTCTGGATCCAGAATAACAGATACTTTATGAGTCTTCAGTAATAAGTATTCATGCTCATTTCTGCCTCTCCTCAGCAGTCTGTGCTGTTCTCTACAGGAGTTTGCGGATAATCTTCAGGATAAAGGGATTCATGGAGCTGTGATGGCGCTGGACCCGTCCTTTGACACAGACACCATGGCCAAAGTCCTGGGGATCCCAAGCAACAAACACATGCTGCATCGACACCTCTATGAAGAGATGAAATTACTGGCTGTCCCTCACGAGTAATTCTATCATATGATATTAAAGATATACACTCTCCATTTTGTCTTGTTTTCTAAATGCATTGATCTAAGAATAAGAATTTAACGTCATGCACCTGAATGGATCTTTCTTCTAATGCCTCGCATTCACAGTAATCCAGAGCAAGGCAGTGAGGTTGTTGGTTCCTCTTCACCGGTGGCTGTCAACCACTTTGCTGAGGAGAGAGTGTCCCTGAGAAGATCAGCTAAGGTATCGGCTAACCTCTCAAATAGATCATATCATGACTCAGAAATTCCGCATGTTGTATAACAAATATACAGAAGGTTTCAGTACAAACAGCATGAATTATTTGCTTACATATATTTAGACACCACGTTTCTAACCTTTTGTGGTTGCTCCTGTGGTGTAGTGTTCTAAGACATGCACCACATGTGCAGCAAAAATAAGCTTTTTTCTTCAGCTCTATGGAGTTGTAATTATCTCCTGGAAAAACAAACATTTACATTTCCCTGAGGCCTTGTCTTAAGATTGACGATAGGTTTTACATTTCTTCAAACCTTTAAGACAATTCCTGTATAATCCCCTTAAACTAAGATTTGGGCCGATTCATATCTAGAGAGAGAGATTTTATAGAGGGCCATTACCATTTACATGGATCTCCCATCTCCATAGGGGTTTTCAGTTAGTAGAATTTGTATGTATTTGTATAAGTGGATATCTCGAAATCCCTCCACACTGCTCCTTTAAAGCTCAATGTACTATTTTGAATTTTTAAAACAAACTACACACATTCTATTTATGCTTTTTCCAATTTTCCAGAGTCCGCTGAGGCTACGAGCAAACAGCCACTCCGTGGAGCGAGCTCTAGGCTTCCACAGCAGCTGTGGTTCTCTGCCCAGAGAGGCCAGAGTTCATGCCGTGCCACGGTCCAAAGGCAGCCCGGTGCACACCTACAAAAGTGTTGAGATAACCAACGTCTGAGCCTGCCACAGCCATCGTCATCACTCACGTTGTTGTTACTATTATTTACATTGTATTCTACCTGTTTACTACTGAGAGTGAGCTACACTCAGCATCGCTGGAGTCTTACAGAAAGGTGTCTTAAAAAACGGACTAATTTTCTTTTAATAAGCCAAAAATATGACTATTTTGTGATTATAATCGATGAGTAGCAGCTCTGCATTGTGTGCATGAATGAGATTGGACCCTTTCCTCAACTACTCGAGTTTGTGACCACAATTATTAGTACTATAACTGCAACAAATTGTAGACCTTAATTTGGAATTCCAGTTCAATCAAATCTGGACGTGCAGTGGCGCAGAATCTGTCACCAAAACAGTAAAGTGTTACACCTTTTATGCCACTGCATATTCCAGCAGAAAAGGCGATCTTCGGCATGGATTTTGTACTTTTGAAAATGGAAATTCATCTTCATATACTGTGTCGCATGATAAGTTCTTCAATACTCAAGTTGTAAATAAAATTTAATTAGAAATCAGATTATATAGGTGAGATGTTGATAAAAGGAAAAGATTAAGCTGAACGTTGGTTTTTGTTAAAGGGGTGGCGTGAAACTTTTAAATGGCCTCCACATATTTAATCTATAAGAAGTGGAACAGGCATAAGGTTAGTTATATAGCCTAATGAATTTTACGGAGAGAATTTAATGGTATATTTTGTACAGATCTGTAATGTTTTCGTAGCACACAGTTGTATGTACAGTTTAACGTTCTATTAAAAAAAATGCATTTGAAATATCACACAGTACGCAGCTAAACCCTTGAGGCTTGTCCATATATTGGAAAACCAGTTTGTCCACCACTTCCAGGGCGTCTCCTCCATTAGCCAAAACCAGTTTGGTTGAAGCGGGAAGATTAGACCAGTTCAAACCTGTACAGAAACAGGGCGTGCACTGCAACGATGTGTTAATGTGTGTTCGCTATTACTGTCTCTCATCATCCTGCTGTCCCAGCTTCCCGTGTTTTTTAAAGGAGAAAATTATTGTCAACTGCCAGACACAGGATTTTCCTGTTATTGTAGTTTTTAAAAACTGATAGACTTGAGTGATGATTGATCCAGGTTGTTATGAATCTGTAAAGACACAAACACTAATTTTGCAGCAGGCAGCAAAGGTGATGTAAAGTTTTTGACGGAACTATGCTCAGAAATGACAAATCTGTGCAAGCGTATGAGCTTATTGTACATTTTTTATATGAATAATGCATCAAAAAGTTTAGACTTCCTCTATAGTTTGTCCATCTGTCTTCCTTAACTGCTTCTACGCAGGATCTTATCCCAGCTGTCACTGGACAGAGGCTTGGCAGAGCAGAGCCAATACATAGAAAGACCAAACAGCCTTTTCACACCTATGGTCAAAGTTGAGTCACCCATGTTTTTAGAGGGAACCCAGGGAAACGCATGGAGAATATTCCAACTGTAGGGCCTTAGCTCCACAGGTGGATTTGAGACTTATTTCAGACAACATTGCCAACCACTTAACCACCTTCAAATAATTCTGCTTCCCTTTGAAAAGGCTCAATTGATCTTTTTGTAATGTGTATGAGTCATCATCAATAATAGCCTGTGATGGTTTGCAGGCAGCTGACAATTAGCGTCATTGGCTGGATTGACACCAGTAATCTATTTTTTTTTTTTTTTTAAATCAAATATTTTTCGTAGGAGAACGCTGCATTATTTCAACTGTTGCTCCTCCGATCCCACATGATGTTACTAGAGACGCAGACACTAATATAACCGAAGAGATTGGAGGACGCATCCTGAGTGAAAGAAAACACGTCACCAATCTCCTCGGTCGGCCACAGCTTAAAGTCCCGTTCACATCCCCTTTAAAGTCCGCTTATAGCTGGAAGCAAAATGTCCAACCAAGATTGTATATCATGTTTCTACTTATCATCTACTCGCCGTAACCAACACACATATGAAAAGTTTGAATAGTTCTATTCGAGACACATTCTCCGTGTTTTCCACATTCAACATAATTTGCTGCATTTACTGTTGAAGCCTCAGAATTACTCAATCCACAGCATCCTACTTAAGAGCACACATTTGCAAAACAGATGTTGTTGAAACACTGCGCCAACCATCATGTTCAAACTTAAGCAGTCAAGTTCCAACGTTTTTTCTATTAAGGCCTACATTTACATGAGGCCTTAATAGAAATAAAGACCCGAGCTGCAAGACCTACACTGCAGACAAATCAGCTCTGGCACGGTCAAAAACCATCAACTTGAAGTTTGGGATGCTGTTCTGTGGAGTGGTGAAACCAAATGTAGCTTTTAAGAACTTCAAATCAGCGCTATGTTTGAAAGAGGAAGAATGAAGCGTATATTGAAAAGAGCCTTCCATACAGTGAAGCATGGCGGCGCTTCAGCAATGGCCTGGCGCTGCTTTCCCCCCTCGGACTCCATCCATCCATCAATTTTCTTCCGATTATCGGAGGTTTGGTGGCAGTGGGCTAAGAAGGGCATTCTAAACATTCCTCTCCTCAGAAACACTCTCCAGCTCATCTTGAGGAATCCTGAGATGGAGGTAAACGTGGATTCCATCAAAGATATTCTAGAGAAAACATCTCCCCATCAGTCAGGATGCTGAAGCTTGGGCTACATAAGATATTTTATTCCAAGGTGATTCCAAGCAGACCTCAAAGTTCACCCAGTCATCGTGCATTTTAGAGTGTCTGATAAAGTCACTTGCCATGAATCCATGGTGGGAATGGAGGAATGTGGTTGCAGCACGGAAACCCAGGGATATTACAGAGCTGCAGTATTTTGATCACTTGTTTTGCCAAAGATTCCTCTGCATCTCTGACAGAAGCCGGTGTCTGACTATGCATAACACTTGCAGCAGGTGATGGCAGCAAAGGGGTCTCTGTAAAACGTTGGAGATGATGTCATAAAAGTTCTGAGACTGCAATAGTTTGTAAAAGTAGAAATTTCTGTTGACTGGTAATCAGACAAATTTTCCTAGGGTGGCATCACGATTTTACGGGGGTTGTGCTGGAAATTTTATATACGTATGTATATATTCTCCTTTAATAAACATGAAAATTAATAAGTTTATCTGAGTAACTGAGTTCTTTTGTGGCACAAGAAAAGTATTTAATTGAAATATGTAAAGGTTTCATTATAAATCAAACTGTTTCTTCAAATATTTTGCCGAATACATCTTTTTTTCATTCAACACAAGGCCTTCACATAGCCTAGTACCTGGCCAGCTCAGCTTTGTCAAACAAGGTGGAAATCTATTGAATTATTTGCATGAAATACACTCTAATTCTTAAATAGAAATACTTTTGTATTAAACCAACAGTGGGAACCAAACCTATGCAAGGGCTACCACAATTTATAGGTTGAATAAAAGTTGCATTTGTATGAAATAAGAAATACAATTTTTATCATCAATTAACAGTTTTTAATTAAAATGAAAATTGTACTTTAGATATTACAAGTTGTAATATCTGTTGTAATGAGCTATTCTAACGTTGTTTGATTTTGTTACTGGAAACTGCTGATAAACCTGTCAACATGAGAATGTTCAACACGTGAAGAGTTCACATGTTGAACTTTACCCAACTGGTGTTTGGACATGTGTATTTTCCCATGTTGTTGTTGGACAGGGTTTTTTTCACATGTGGTTTTGTTTGTATTTTTACATATATATTTTTAAGTCACATGTGCTTATTCGACACTTACATTTCTTATTCCACATATGGTGTTTGAATAAAGTGATAGTTTTTCTATGTGAAAACGTTTTTGTTTTTTTAAACAAATGTAAAAAAAACAAAAAAACAAACGTGATCTTTGGACATGTGCATTTTTACAAAACATATGTATGCCAACCTCAATCACCATGCAAAGGCTTGAGTTTTCCTTTCTCTTATGTTTAATATGACATAATTTAAACACTGCAGAAATGGAAATTAGATAGAAACATTTAACTCAAAACCGTGACCAAATTTATCAAATATTTACAAATTGTTTTTCAAATATGTTAAGATAACACATCTGGACATGTGTATTATTTCATGGTCTTAGGACAGAAGTATATCTGTTTTTCCGCGTCTGTTTTTTGGACTTGTATTTCTACAGGTGTTTTTTTTTTTTTAAATGTTTATTTTTAGACATGGTGTCCATGTTGATCACCTGGTCTGACGAAAAATTCAATTCCAATCTGATATTATGTATGCATATGTAAAAAGTTCAGATGTGACTTAAGGGAATAGTGATATATAAAATGGAGTTTGGTGATTGTGCTTCCAACAGTGAATCCTGTTTTTTTTTTAATTGTCATGCATTATGGGGTGTGACTGAGCAGCAGCAGTTTGTCCTCCAGGAACAGGAGCGGCGCTAGGACCAGGCGGAGCTCGGACACTCTTTTACAACCCTTGCTCAGAAGGATTCACCACGGCTGGAATTTGAACAAAGTTTCTCAAAAGAAAATTACATCTGAAGCTGTGAATATTTTAGAAAAAATAAAAACATTGTGTGGATTTAAAAGCAGGAACATCTCAACTGAACAGTGCGCCGGGTTGCTGGGTTTTTGTCCTGTTCCTGTTTGCCCTGTGATCTTCCTGAACACACCTGCTGATTCAGGTAACGCACCGATGAACAGGGAAGTCCTCGACCACTGAGAAGGTAAGGCCTCCTGCAGATCTCCAGCAGACTTCCGCACCGGTGTCAGTCTAACCAGAGCTCTAGGTTATTTGTTTCTCTCTACATAAGGTGCGGATCAGTTTTATTGACGTGAAGGCGCAGTGAGGAGGTGAGGGGACAGGTCATCCCTCTGCGCAGGTCTCTTCCTACCTCACCTACTATGAAGGACACACAGACTTCATCACCGCAATTCTGCACTGATAACATCCCACTGGTGTAGTAAATAGTCTTGATTGTACAGTAGTCTGATAGCAGCAGCCATTACACCTGTGATCACAATTCTAGAAGCTATTTATTATAGATTTAAGTGTGCTGATTCGAACAGGACACGCCCAACCAGAGCGGCCCACACACTGCTGAAAGGTTATACATTAGTACATTAGTTTGGTTTAGCTGCAAACGAAAATCACACATTAGATATATATATATATATATATATATATATATATATACATATATATATCTTTATTTATATTATATATATATATAAATATCTTTATTTATATTATATATATATAAATATAAATAAAGAGCGAAAGAGATCTATATCTATAGATATATGCCAGGAAGGGTGTGAAATGTATTTTATGCTAATAACTGAAATACTTTTTTTTATTGGCCAGAATACAAGTTTCTTTAGATTACTTTGAGGAAGCAGTCGCCCATGAAAGCATTTCTGAAGTTATCAGTTTTCCATTTAAACTTACTATCTACTGTAGATGTGCATTTTGATATTCTCTTCTATTATTATTGTGGCGATTCATTGGCCGGTGGATTTCTGTTTACACCGTATGTTGGGTGTACTTCTCACAGAAATGTCTAAGGACTAGTTGCTTTTAAAGAACTTGGTACATCATTTTCAAGACCGTTAGACAGAAACCATTGAGCCGGTAGTGATGCCAGTGTAGTAAAATAAGATGATGGATGCTCTATTACTCCTCTAATGTTTTTGATATGACTCTCAGCGTGTTAGGTCAAACTGTCAGTAATCTCCCAAGTTATTTTCTTAGTTTTAACAAGGGACGCTCTGATATCACTTTTTTTGCAAGGCCGAATGCGTGTAGAAGAATTACACCGAAAATGACGTGTACTGAATTGAAAGATTAACTGATTGTAATACACAGGCCCCGTTACATCTGGAGTAAACCAAACACAGGATTCCACAGGAACATTATACCTACAGTCAAGCATGCAAGGGGCAGAGGGATGCTGCCGCTTCAGGAACAGGAACACTTGCCATATCCCCCAATATAATGATGCTAAGAATAAGTCTGAACGGTTCTAGAGGAATACAGATTAAGTTTCCGACAGGAGGCATTAATAAACCTAATGAGCCAACATGGGGACACAACCTTTTCTCCTCCCTGCCCCTCATATGTCCTTCTGCTTAATGTCCTCACCAAGAAAAAAAAACTATTCTTTTGCATATTTTATTTAACATATCAATTTAATATCTTAAACAGTCAAATTTACCATGAAATGACACATTTTTTGGTCAAGCATGTTGGAAAAACTGCAAAGAAAAACAGAAACATTGTACTTTAATAGAAGATTCACCACAACTAGAATTTGAACAAAGAAAATAGTCAATTTTAATTAGATGATCTGGTTTTACGACCTTTGTTTTACAGTGGAATCCCTCAACCATTTTCAGAAAGCGTTGTTTTAAAAAACTATTTGACCCATATTATATATTTTTTGGCTGTATCTAGTTACATCATTCGGCATAATAAGTCCTCACATGCTTTTATTTGTCCAAAAAAAATCCTACTTACCGAATAGACCTTTCTCCAAAAACGTGGTTAATCCCTCTTCCCTGGTGGACCCGTGGATCTATACTGTCTCCCAGGGCTCCATCCCCGACGCCTTACTCGTGAGAATTTGCTGCCACTGGGTCATATTATAAACAGGTTGGGACTCATTTAAAGTAAGAAATAGAGACTCAAAAGTTGCTCAACCAAACTTTTTGTAAGAACATTAAGGGCTTGATATATATCTGTGCTGTTGATGCCTCTGCACCCTAGAGGCATCAACAGCACAGATCTAAATTGATGATCTGTTGATGCCTCTAGAGGCATTAGTGCATTTTGCTGTTGATGCCTCTAGAGGCATCAACAGCAAAATGCATTAATTTGCGGAGGCAAGATGGCGACAATCCCAGTCAAGATGTGATTTTGCAGCAGATGAGAAAATAGAACAAACAAGTAGAAACTTTGCTTGAAAAGCAAATATGTTGATTTATATTTCTATACTGCTCTGGCTTGATATGGCTTGAAAATGCGACACTTTAACAACACTAATGCGTTAACATGAAGGAAATCAGGATCATACTTTAAAACTTGTGAAAGGTGTGTTGTGTTCTTCTGTATGAAAAAAAAATACTACTATTTTGCTGCATTTACACAAGAGGTGACGGATTTAGGCTTTTGAGTCACAAATAAAACAAAAGGAAAATGTGTTGTAATAAATTGGTTATCATGAGATCACCATGTTAAGTAGTTGAAATTTGGTGTCATCTAACGCAGTGTTTCTAAACTGGGGCTACAATTACCCGTGAGGGAACTTTAGGGTACTGCAGGGGGCATTTGAGATTTTTTTAAAATATCAGTCGTGCCTTATTACTAAAATAATTTTGATATAATGAGTAAAATTTCATTTTTTTTTTTTTAATGCAATCACAAATCCAATTAGCTACATTTTATATTCAGCATTCCCATTTCATATTGTTCAGGGAAGATTAGTGACATATAACATGTTAGTTTTAATTCTGAGAATAATATAGTTAGAAGTCTGTTATTAATAATTATATAAAGGGGTTAAATGTGCTGCAAATTAAGGAATATATCTACAAAATAGGCAACAAAAAAAAAACCACAAACAAAAGCCAAAACACAACGGTATTGTTTCCAGGTGACACTGAAAAGCGTTGCATCCCCGGATGCACTTTTTTAATGCTTCATTTAAAGACAAAGCAGGTATAACACAAATTATTTACACTTAAGTATTTTAGATACTTTTCAATGAGTAATCCATATTAAATACGATTTACGAATGGTCCACTATGTTCTATAGTGTTTTACATCACAATGAATGCTGAAGAATGCTGTTCTTCCAGTATGAGTCATCCACACAGCGGCTCTCACTTTCACGGAGGTTTTTTTGCGAACAAAATAGTGAAGATTTGCGTGTTCCAGCTTGTGCAGATTTTCCATTTTTCTCTGCTATATGTTGCTGCAAAATTTGACAAATCAAGACATTTGAAGATGTCACCCTGGGCTAACTTTGATGGCCTTTATTTGTCATTTTTAGGCATTTCAAAACAAATTGAAACATCTAATCATTGGAATGTCCAATGAAATTTGGGAGCATAAAATACACTTCTATATAATATTAGTAACTATGTTTTTTGTGTGTACTTTCGGCTGGAATAGAAAAAAAAGTTGTATGTTTGTTTAGTAAAAGGCTGGAGAAGGATATTGCATTTAAAGTTGTTACTGTGTTTTTAAAAATGGAGGATCATAAGACTATCGAAAAAGCAACGGAGAGCCAAGCCTCGCCGTCAAAGTAAACATGAACACATGAAATATTTAGATGTAGAATCCAGAGTCCATCCAGAAAATGGGTTGTATTCTGGATATCTTCTGCATTAAAACATATGGCTTTTTTTGCGTTATTGTCAAATACATAATATGGTAGAATACAAAAAAACTGTGTTGAAGGTGGTGGATGCGCCATGAGAGAACCAGTAAGTTTTGGTGTGGATGTGAATGAAGAGGACATTTTCTTATTCACTTATTCTTCACGATATTGGGTTCATATTTAGTCCTTTTTTTCCTTCATTATTGGAATTAGGATTGTCGTTTGCTATTATTGAAAGTGACTGTCACTCTTTGGGATTGGTATGTCTTCTAGTCTTCACTTTAATAACAGGTGGTGTGATGCTGTTTGGTGACAACATTTAACGGCCCTTGTAACATTAACTATCTTACACAAGATCATTTTCTAAAACAGATGTCAGAAAGTGTAGTGTAAGATTTCTTAATGGAAAAAAAACCATAACATGAGATAGTAAGCTTCATTAACAACCGGTAAAGTTTCACAGATATTACTTTTTTCTCTTGATTGTGAGTCTGTGCTCACTAAAATGATGATCCTGTCTGTTGTAGTTTGTCCTGCAGGGATGTCGTCCAGTCGGGGAAGATGTGGGGCCAACAACCGGCCCAACAGATCCTCCAGGTCAGAGGGCAGCGGTTCAGGTGCTCACTATGCCCTGTGTGCTCTGGGAGTGGGACTCATCGCCTTGGGTACTGTCATGATTGTATGGACTGTTATACCGATGGATGGAGAAGCCTCCAGCGACGCCACCACCACTTCAGGCAACTCCACCATAGTGCCTGAGGATGAGGAAAATTCTAGAGAGAGCAATTCTGCAACAGTGGCCATGGTCCTGGTAGGAGTTGGGGTAGCCCTTTTGCTTTTATCCATTTTTCTTGGTGTAAGGAGCAAGAGGAGAGCAAGCGTCAGAAGTAACCAGCCAGCAGCGACAGGAGTCCGCCTCATGAACCATGTGGCAGGGCAGCAGGAAGAACCGTGAGTCACGTCTCTGTGTTATGATTTCCTGAGCAGCTGGTGAATTTCAACAGCATATAGACCGTACATGTTAATCTATGCGCTCTATCTTTTTGTTAACTACAACTTTATCAGTAGTCCTACTTCCTGAGACGCCTCAGTGAATTAGTTGCTGTCATTTAGTCAAATTCATCGAAACTCAACTATGCACTCTTTTCATTTCAGCTGATTGTTTTTGTTCTAGGGACACCAATGGGTTTTTTGGGGGGTCTTCATTCTTTCATAGTTCTCTCTGTTTACAGCCAACATGTTCTGATGAGCAGTCAAAGTAATAGATGATCTCTGTAACTGTTCTGATTCCATTAGTACTTTTAACCAATCTGCCGCAACATCATAATCACCTTCCTAATATTGCCTAGGTCCCCCCTTTGCGGCCAGAACAGTTCTGAATCTGTGCCACCCAAGAGGTTAGCAGCAGATAGTTTTGGTCCCATAAACTGTGAGTTGGGGCTTGATTGCCCACCACATCCCTCAAATTAGGGGAATTGGGCGGCCAAGTCAACACCTGGGCCTCGTTGTTGTGGTCCCCAAACCATTCCTGACGCATTTTTTGCAGATTAGCAGAGAGCATTATACGGCTGAAGGAGGCCTCTGCCTGTAGGGAATACCATTTCTGTGACGGCATGCACTTTTAGGCTGGTTGTACAAGTCAAAATAATAATCTCCACATAATGGCGGGACCAATTGGTTCCTATTAAAGCTTTACCCAAACAATCGCACTGCCTCTTCGGGCTTGCCCTCTGTCCATAGTGCATCCTGTTGCCATTTCTTCCCCATGAATGGCACCAGAACACACACCTGGCCTAAGAGAAAACGGCCAAATGCTCACATGGTACCTGTATATATCCCGCCTCCCTGTTTCTACTCAACGTTTAACTATGTAACAGTTAGAGAACACCAACATATCAGCATAACAAAAGCTGCCTTGTTCTTTATTGTACCTTTTCAATAATTTTCACCTCTTACCCTCTTGCAGAGCTGCATCCACATTCAATGTGCCAAGCTACGAGGAGGTTGTTGGCAGTGATGAATATCCTGTCAGCCAGAGCAATCTTCGCGACAGCACCTCCCAGCTGCCGTCCTACGAGGACATCATAGCTGCTGTGGAAAATGAAGGAAAAGAGCCCAATAGCATCCCTACCCAGGACACCCCTCTTAATGAGCTGCGGCCTAATGAGCCAGCGGCCACTCAACCCGCAGAGCCCCACACAAGCCTTGCATCAAATCCAAGCATGCCAACCCGCAGCACCAGCCGGGCCAGCCGTTTACTGCGGCCCCTCCGTGTCAGGAGGATCAAGTCGGACAAACTGCACCTGAAGGACTTCCGCATACAGATCCGCAGCCCCACACAAAATCCAGTGACCATTGAACCCATTACACCGCCACCGCAGTATGACAATAAAATTCCTGAATTAGGGTAGCGTTTCTCCCTGTTCTCCACAAATAAATAAAATGAAATAGACGGACTAATGGTAACCCTTTGAATAACCAACTTTCAAGATCTGTATTAAGTAGGTTCAAGGAGGCTGCCTGAGGCCACACAGGCACACTAGTGAAATAAGAATGCTTTAATATGTAATTAAGTCTGTGTTAAAGGACTAGAAACATCATTTTGTTCATTTTTATTGAATAGCAATTGTGAGCTGTAATGAGCCAAATCTAAAGATCTTATATTCACCTCATCTGGAGATATTAATCTTGTTGAGTATTGATTCTGATCAGTTTTTCAATTAATTGTTAAGAAAGAGAGATTGGGAAATGAATTGCCTGGGAGATTTTAAAGTGATATCCTTAAAAGTACATATAAAATGTCATTTGTAACGAGAGTAAATGCAATGAGGCCAAACATGTATGATATATTTGTTATTTGCTTTTGAATGCTTTTTTAAAATATTATCTTAAACGCGTCGATTATTTAACATGAAAACGTCACCTGTATGATGTCAAATGTGAACTGGAATCTCAATTATAACTCTAAAACTAGAAATAACTTGCTGGATGTTCTAGTTCCGGATCCGACATAATCAACGGAATATTCATTGCTTCACGATTGTTTGTGTAAACTGTTAAAATATTTTTGTAAAGAATTGGCGAATAAATATTTTCTACTTTATTTAGGAATGCAGTTTTATGTTTTTGTTTCTAAAATGTCACTGAAAAAAATGTAGTTTTCATAACATCATCTGGACAAAAGGCAGGAGAATCTAAACAAAAATCCAACGTGTCACCCCTCGCTGATGACACTCAAAACCCATTATCAAAAGATTTCTGTCCATTTTCTGGTGATTTGTTGTAATTTCATGCTGTAAGTGTGATGAAGCTGTAATTATATTCAAAGAGATAACTATTTTTCCTTGAAATTACGGTTAATAAAATCTAACGGTATATCCATGTGATGTTCTTAAGATTATTTTTCTAATTTTTTGCCACCTTGGCAAATTTTCCATGTTTGTCTCCTATGTATTTGCCTTTTTTTCCATGTGTATACACTATTTGGATATTATTAAGCGCCCCCTGGTGGTTATAAGGAAAGAAAAATATCAAAGAAGATTCATTCAGAGCTGAACAGTCCAAATAATGTTCCTAATTTCTGTTGACCAATCATTTTCTAGAATATTCATGGGTTTTGATTGTGTACCAGCACTTCTGTAGATGTAAGTGAGTTTGATGCGATACGGAGGGGCTGCAGGATCAAGATCAAGGAGCTAAATGAGGCGGGAGTCAGGTTCTTTTAATGAGGTTCACGTTTCTGCTTTGAATCATTGAAACATTGATTTTGTTTTGTTTTTGGCTTTTGCAGTTCTTTTGTTGAAACACAAAGCACCCAGACGAGTGGACATGTGAGAAACTGAAAATATGTTGAAAGAAAAAGTTAGATTTTTTTTTGTTGATGTCTAAAGGAGAGTAACATTTTAACTGAGGTTGTCATGAGGTGTGACACATTTGTAGAAAAATTGGGAAAGATAGAAATATATTATCCCTTCCCATTTTATTCGAAGTGAATAAATATTTCATGTGAAGAAAATGTATCTCTTTGAAGAATTCATTCATGAAGTAATTACATGATTTTCACATACAAAGAGTTTGAGAATAGTTTAGTGTATACACTACACCATACTATACTACACTATACTATATTGTGCTATACTGTAGTATTCTACATTACACGATACTTTACTATACTACAAGATACAATTCTATACTATACTACACTATGCTGCACAACACTATACCTTACCTTACTTTATTACACAATACTGTACTATACTAGACTATACTACACTATACTATACCATACTATACAAAACCATACTATAATGCACTACACTATTGTACTATACTATAGCATTCTACATTTCACCATACAATACTACACTATAGCTCACAACACTGCACTACACTATACTACACTGTACTACAGTATACTACACTGTACTACACTATACTATACTATACTATACTATACTATACTATACTATATTACAAAACATCAAACAGCTTCTTTTAAAAACAAAAGTATTTTAAATGCTGCAAAACACGTAATGTCACCAAAATATTTTAATTCATCAGTAGGATATGCCAAAACCTACCTCTGGGTAAGGTTTTATGCAAATCTGTCCATTACTTTTCCGTCATCTTGTTAACAAACGGACAGACAGACAGACGAAAAGGAGTGAAAACATAACACCCTTACTTGGCAGAGGAAATAAGACGTTTGGAGTAGTGATGTCATAATGTGGCAAGGCACTCTGTTGGAACTGCCCACATTACCATGATCTGTGTTCAGTGGGCTGAACAGAGATGCTGAGGTGGAAGGTGCAGGATACATCCGACAACAGTATTTGAGAGATTTTCAGTGAGTGTGTTGGAGTTGTCGGTAGATTTAGAGGCTGTCAAGAACACAGACACTATTGCAGAAATCTGCATGAATTTTTTTTAAACCAAGTATACCTTGTTTCTTTGATGTTTTATACTGGAGAGGAACAGGACATGACGCAACAACATCTGTTTAAGATATTGCACCACTCAAAGTCTGGGAGCATATAGCACAGCATAAAACAACGTGCTGAACACATGAAGAGAATGAGAAACTGAAAGAAACCAATTTAATTATGTGAAAACCCTTTCTGTGATTTAGTTTGTTAGTTTTTTTTGTTAGTATAATAATAATAATAATAATAATAATAATAATAATAATAATAATAATAATCAATGCTGATGGTTAGATCTGGACATAGCTTTCTTATGGAGGGGATTTTGACTATTATCGCCTAAGCTGATGGCTACAATTATCTATTCAAACAAAATATTTCATGTTGGGATTCATGAAACTGCTCAATTAAATGTACAAATTGCATATTTCCCATTGAAAGGTTTTGGAATTTATTTATAAAGAAGCACAAAAGTGAAATACTGCAGAAAGGCGGTCTGTAAACTTCGAATATGTACTTGTACAGTACTTGACTAAACCACTACAATGCTACTCTGCAGGATTCTACTGTCCGATGATGACGTTTAAAGAAAACGTCTCATATTAATTTCCATGCTCTATAAGGGTTCCCAAAGAAAGTCAAACATGCTGATGTGGCCAAAGCTTAAACATTCTAGGTCCCGTGGTTTATTTTTATATTTCCACAATTGACTATATTTTCTTAAGCTCCACCCTCCCCTCCGTTCAGAGTTTTTTTCTTTTCTTTTTTTAATGTGCAGCTGCCATGTAGCGGAGGGAGGAGCAGCTGGCTGAGGGAAGAGCCAGCCCGGGGAGTCAGTCACATTCCTGGCTGGGATTCAATGACTGAACCAGACACAAACAAATAGAGAAGGCGAGAGAGAGAGGGAGAGAGAGAGAGAGGTAGAGGGACAGAGGGAGTGAGAGAGAGACTCACACATTGAGTGAGAGGGGAGACAGGCTGAGAGAACGCCAGACTGAGCAGACCAAGCAGACTTCAGCGCACATTAAGAGTGCGTAAAACCGCAGGAGCGCAAAGCAACACACTCCCCTGTGATTGCGCATCGGACAGTCCGGGTTCTGAGTGCGCAGTTGCTGACTTGAGTTGGGTCCGCCGACGAGAAGTGCGTCTGTAAAATCAGCAGCCTTCACTTTTGTGAATGGACGCGCTGGGAAGCTTCTGCGGTGACATGGAAATGCGCGTTATTGAGCGTGAAGCCGGATGCTGAGGACGCCCAACAAGATAAGTCCATTTGATCTTTCCTTTTGAGTTTTTACAAGTCTTTTTCTAATCGGTTGCAACATGGAGGTCACGAGCTTCCAGCCCCATCCCGGACTTCAGCAAACTCTCAAGCAGTTCCATCTGAGTTCCATGCGCTCTCTCGGCGGACCGGCGGCATTCTCCGCCCGGTGGCACCAGGACTCTCTCTTCAGTAAAGATGGGAAATCCGCTGAGATCATGCTGACCTTGCCGGCTCAGACACCTCCGGTGATGTCCGGACCACTCTTCATCCCATCCGACCGTTCCACGGAGAGGTGTGAGACGGTTCTAGAGCGCGAGCCCATCTCCTGCTTCGTGGTCGGCGGGGAGAAGCGTCTGTGTCTGCCACAGATCCTCAACAGCGTCCTCAGAGATTTCTCCCTCCAGCAGATCAACTCAGTGTGCGATGACCTCCACATCTACTGCTCCAGGTGCACGGCGGACCAGCTGGAGATCCTCAAGGTGGTGGGCATACTGCCCTTCTCGGCTCCTTCTTGCGGACTCATCACTCAGACGGATGCTGAGCGCCTCTGCAACGCGCTGATTTACGGCGGTTCGTACCCCCCTCATTGCAACAAGGAGCTGGGCTCCCTGGAGTTGGAGAAAACCGAAAAGAGTTTCAAAGTCTACCATGAATGTTTCGGTCGGTGTAAAGGCATATTCATCCCGGAGCTGTACACCGGCCCCGGTGCCGCCTGCATCCAGTGCATGGACTGCAGACTCATGTTCCCCCCTCACAAGTTTGTGGTCCACAGTCACAAGAGACTCGAGAACCGGACTGTCCACTGGGGGTTCGATTCTGCAAACTGGCGGGCCTATGTGCTCTTAGACCCAGACTACAGCCAGAAAGAGGTGAAGAGTCACCTGGAGCATCTGCTAAAAGAGCTAAAAGGAAAATATGATCCGACGAGCAAGAGGCCCAGCATGCCCTGCAGGGTAAGCCTATTTTCTTTTTACCATTACTTAATGCAGGTTTGAGTGTTTATTTTGACTTATGGATATTTCAATACCCCCAGGCCCACCATAGCATCTGCATACATTTAAACCAATTTTGGGGTTGCTTCCTTCTCAGCCTACTGCCACCGTTTTTGACCGATATACGTGTTGCCAGTCTAAGTAGAATCCTCTAGAGCTATAATGTAGAATAAACTTCTCATCATATTTCTGTGTACTTCCCCTCTCTACTCCTCCACTCCAACACTTCATGTGAAACTTCACTCACCTCATAAGAGTCTTACAAAGGTGACAGTGACATCTCCTCCTGTAGAACTCCCAGGTTCCCCTCAGTCTTCCCCAAGGGCATTTGCATTATGATAAATTGAGTCCTTGTGATATATTTTATTAGTGTGAGAGTGCAAAGGGAGGCAGGGAGCCTATTATGGTGCTCCTAGCTGAAGAAGGGGGTAGGAGTTTAATGAGGATTGGGATATGAAAATGAATAAATGGTTGCGGATGATCCGGATTGGATACAATGAGTTGTGTGGGGGGTGGTATTGATGTCCAGGCTGAGTTGGAGATGTTAACCATGGACAAAGGGTCAGGAGACGAAGTGGCTGTTCTTACGTCACAGAGCAGCTGTAGTGTGGGACGCTGCTAATGAGTGGACATCTATGCATCCATCACCATGGTGCTGCTCCAAGAGATGGAGATGTCGCAAAGGAATCCCTCTGCACTATTATTCCAAATGGGCTTCTGAAATGATTATAGTTTATGGAAACTAGCCCTAAATAACAGCAGGGGATGGCAAAGGTTATCAGTGGTACGATGCTGAAGTTGAAACGGTTGCATGAAAACAGTTCTAAATGTAATAATATTCACTCTTCAAGCAGTATTCAGGTGTCCAGAGTGAATTTATGCCATGTTTTCCTACAAATACGGCACAGGCTCCTGACAAAACGTTTACACAGTCCATAAATATCGGTCAGTACAAAAAAGTCTTGCACCTGTGGCTTAGTCCTTCCGAAATGCAGTCAGCAAGTCTTGAGGTAGCACCTTTCTGGCATCTCACAATAGTGGGTGTTTTGCTGACAGTCTTTCAGTGTGTGTGATAAACTCATGGGCTTAGCATCATGGAGGCCGCGTGGCGGAAGCGGCACTGTGTTTTTGCTGTGGTTCACTGTCAGTCGTGTCCCAGTTAGCAGACAGGCCTGGTCCTCAGGGAGTTGCACACCAGTGCTCTCCCATACATCAGCCTGACAGGCCAACCTGCTGAAAGGCAGTACAGGGGCTCACAGGCTTTGGTTGGCTCAGTTTACCCATGAAACAAAAACTCAGTGTTATCAGTCTGCCTCAGCCTCCCTCTGATGTCAGAGTGTTTTATTTATAAGAGCGAGCTTGGAAGGTTATCACCTCTGCCTGTATCATCTGTCTGGACTCCCACCTCACACTGTACTTTTGGTGGTTTGCTGCAGACACAGCACTGCTGGAAGACACAGTCCTAGTCTAGTGCAGGGGATAATTGCTGATGTAGGATGTGTTTTTTATGGAATAGTTTTGAAGTGCAGATTGCTAAAGAGATATAGGGTCGCAAGTTTCCCCCAAGTTTTCCTGACAGGCTGTGGGTGTAGAAAGTGAATCATAACTGAGCATTTGCAGCCTCGTCACAAAAGCAGAAACCAAATCAGAAGAGAAATGATACTAGTGTGTCTGTTTTACATCAAATCCAGCCTTTGGTCATTTAGCCTTTTTATGAATGTGCATGTGAGGGCAGATTGCTGAGAGGAGGCTGCAGACTTTATTCGGACGAACCAGAGTGTGTGTGAGCCAGGCCTTGACATGTGTTGTCAAAGGGCCGTAACCCCTGACCTTCTCCCAAAGACACTGACCCAGCCATCCCCCATTCTTTTCACACCAACCAATCAAATGCCCTTGTGTCCAGTTCTCTGACCAGATGGCTGTCTGATAAAGGACGGAGGGATACACATTGGGCAGATTAACAAAAATCTCTCTCAACCACAACCTCAAATAAAATATCCCATTATCATTGTCATTATCATCATCATCATCTTATGGTGTGTACGGTACACGTCATATCATCCCTTGGAGGATTATTTGCTTCCAAAAAATGTTAATTTCATGGACATTTTAATTTTCAATCCAGTTGAAAAATTGCTTGTTTTTATTGTTTTGAACTTTGCATGCAATACTTTAGAGTTTTGAAACGTAAAAATAAAATTTAAAAAAATGAATTCCTTAGAAGTGAGGGCTATGCGATACATTTTCTGATGATTTGGAAAATACAGCTGAGTATTGTAGAATAGTTCAGGTGCCTTTTAATGGAAAGGATATTGATGCCATTCAACTGAGGTCAATGTTTGCCATCTCTCATCCTATTGTTCGAACCACCTGATAAAATTAGCCTCTAACCTGCAACAAACCTCACAATTGTGTCAAAAGGCAATTACTTATTTATTCTTATACTTAATTAATTAATTAATACAGAAAAAAAAACTTTATCACGTAAGAGTTTTCGTCTGCACTAGTGTGTGGTGTCTTTATGGATGCGAGTGTGTTTGCATGTAAACAGGCGAGTGTAATGACTGGATCAGCTGTGCAGGGACAGATTAAAATGAGCTCTCTGCCGGCTCATTTCCATTCCCATCTGTGTGCTGACCTCTGTGAAGCCCTGAAAGCTGACATGGTGCATCACTTTGGTCCTTGATGGGCCTGCTTTCATGGTTGACCCAGTCTAAGACGCAACCCTGCCACATCAACCAGATACACATCATGTCAGCCATATTTTCAGATTTCAGTTTTTTTTAATCTCACTCCTGGTGTTAGGCCGGGTGTTTCTGGTAGTTTATTAGTTATGTTTAATTTCCCATCCCAACTTCTCCGTCCTAGTAGTTTGGAACCATTAATCTTTGGAAAACAGGATTCTGACTCCCAGGCCCCCACATCCTCGTAGAGCAACTCCCTCTGAGCAGCTCTCCTGTCTGAAGTCCATCGCCTGGTCCTTGCAGCGACGGCCGGACGGAGAGGCTCAGCCAAAGAAGGGACGGCGTGTCAAGGCAAAGGGGTGTCCGGAAATCCCAGGGGTTGTGACCCCAATTCTGGCAGGGATGACCCCATGTTTAAAGGGTGTCAGCTGGGGTTCTGTCATGGGTGATGTGTGCCAAAGACCTGCCGCCTCCTTTGTTTCAGGGCCAAGCTTTCAGAGGCTGTGAAGTGCAGCCATTTCTCTTTGTTAGTGCCTTGTTTCTTTCGGTGGGGTGTGGATAGGTCTGTAACCTCCAGCCTCTTCCAGGGTGAGAAATCCGTGCTTCACGGTTTGCCAAGTCACCAGTTTCCTGGTAATGTGCTCTAAGACATAGTGGAGCCAGGAATGGTGTCTGCATGTCTGATAGAGATAAGGCTTATCAAATTTCAGTAGTATCATGATGCAATTATAGTGCTATTCCTGCATAGACACCTGCTGTCTGTGAGCACATTATGATTCATTACATGCAGTTTATGCAAGACTTAGAACTCATTTGTAATAAATATTTTAGTCCAGGGCTATCATCAATATTGGAAATTTATCCTTAACCAAGTAGAGATGATTTTAACCCGATTGACCCTTTATTTTGATAAGTTGATATGGCTTTTAGTGATAAAATACTATATAATAATAATACATGAAGATAATTTGTTTGCCATGTTATTACTCATATATACTCCATTGATACTCCAAGTAGTATTATCACGAAATTGCAAATATGCTTATCATATGGAAAATGGTGTATGTTGATATCATATTATTATTCTACATATGATGTTGTGAATCTTTAAAAATGTATCTTATTAATCCTCTGGTCTTTCAATTATTGCAATGGACTGATACAATTCTGAAATGTGATGTAAAGTAATGCAAATAATAAATGGAAAGAGGGTTTAGTCAAGCATAATACATTCATAAATAGAGCAAGTTACATTCCACTGCCATGTGTTTGGGATTACTGTTGTTGCTTTAAGTAGATACTAAGATAAAAGTAATAATGCTGTATGTATCCATTTGAGCTCTGTCAAATAATTTGAAACATGTTGTTTATTAATGCAGTGCTTATGAAAATGAATGATAACAAAGTCAGTTGAAAGAATAAATAAATAAATACCAGTACAGGAATACAATTAGATGATATATAAATATAATTGTACACACATAGAGTAAAAATGGTGTTTTTAGAGGCAATTGAATTGGAAACTGATTTTACAAGAAAGATGTTTGAATTGGATAGAGGAAGGTATTCATGCTTTATCAGACATTATCTTATTTTGTTTTGCTCCAATTCTCTGAAAACCTGGAAGACACAAGCACAATGTAATCATGTGTGAAAAACATCTTGTATAACTAGTGGAGTGGGGGAGCCGGATCATTAGGGTTGATCAGCGATGATGAGATGAGGGTGGAGATGAGCACTGGCTGTGACTGCAGTCAGTCTGTCAGACAGTCAGTTGTGGCAGAACAGATGCGCATACAGAGTTAGTTTTATTCCACAATCATCATCAATTCCTCCTAGATCACCTCCTGATTTCCAGCTCTGTGATTAAGAGTCAGACCCATCTGGTGCAGAGACAGGAAATCCTGGAGTCTGCATCTGCTGCTGGCTGGGCTACTAAGCTGCTACAGTCGGGGCAGAGGGTTTAAACACTGATAATCCTACATAACCCCTGGAATGCAGAGACATCAGCACCCATCAAAACCACCATCTTCTCTGGACAGCATCTTTAGGAACACCGATAGACTCAGATGGACTGACAGCCAACCATAGACCCTGTCCTCCTTCTATGGCCCACTCAAAACAACCTCACAAATTACAACCATTAACCGTGGAAGTTTGTAATTAGAGCACGAATTAGATATACTGCGAAGTATGCTACGCTGAGAAGACAAACATCGCAAATACACCCTTCAAATACTTAATTCTTGGCCAAAGACAGAACCAGTATTACAATTTATTCCCTTAAAAATTATTTCTGTCTCTTCTTAAAGACCCGCAGCTCTAAGCTGCATAGCTGTTAGACCACATTGGATATGCGCTAATGGAGCTCCTGCCAGAGCAGAAGTAGGCCCCGTTGGTGCCATATGACAAATCGGCATGCTGCTCTCGCCTACTATCCGCCCACCGCCCACCTCCAGAGCTATCATAAGGATTAGCTCATGCATCTAAACCAACAGACTGCTCAGTGTTCAGACAGCATTTGGTCCAAATCTTGTCTCTCCCCCCCGTTTGAATGGCGAGCAAATCAAAATTGGTGATTGCTATTGGTTCATTGCAACTGGTGTACTGCATGTTGGTGCTGTGTGTGGCTGTGGGAGAGGGAGGTAGAATGTTTTATGCATTCACAGGACTGCATTGCTCTTTGGGATATGCATAATTAATATTTTGGATCAGAATGGTTTAGATTACTTTGAATTTTTTGCTGAATCCAGAAGACGGCAAAGGAAAAACATATGGAATATCTGCCGGAGCCATTTAAGCTTGCATAAAAAGTTTACATTAAAACCTATAAAATTTTGTGTATGTGTTTGTGTGTATGTTGGGGATACTCATCATGTAGTGGCCCCTGTTAGACTCCACACACTCTCAGAAAGGACTCATCCTCAGTTGGAGTCTGCTCCGTATGCTTGTGATTGGAGGACGGCTGTAGTTGCTAAGCAGAGCTGCTCTTCCTGTGCTAAATAAGAACTTCGTTCTCTCTGGCTGGTGAGCTCAAAGTAGTGCGCCAGAAAATACGACCACGCACACACACAAACGCAGACAAGTGCACACACACATGCACACACATACGGATGTACACAGATATCCCAAAGTCTATAAACCTGTTACAAATCAGAGACCTCACCTTCTACCATTCATTACCCGTCCTGATTCATTGTGTCTGCCATAATGTGATTCGGAGAGTCTTTCTCCTTTTTCCGCGTCCTCCTACTGTCCTCTCTCCATCTCTTCCTACTCCTTCTCCTCAGACTCCATCTGCATGCACTTTTCTCACAGGTTAGGACTGTATTAAGCTTTCCTCTCCATCACTGAGATCTCAGTGTCTGACACCTCCTCTGCCCAACCACCATCACTCACCTCCTCCATTTGACACTTCCTCGACCCTGTGAGACACACACATGGACACACACACAGACATACACATAGACACACACACAGACGCAGGCTCTCCTCCACTGAGATCTACTGCACTCCCCCTCACACTGCATTATACTTAGATCTCCACCTCCACTGTCGTGAGTACATGCTCTGTCAGTCTGTATCCAGATTGGCCTACATACGCCAAATCACTGTGCTGCTCTCGTACTGCAGAGATAGAGGGATGACAGTAGATAGATAGACAGATAGACAGGCAGACAGATAGATAGATATACAGAGATAGACAGAAAGAGACAGACAGACAGACAGACAGATGAATGAATGGACGATGGATAGTCAGATAAGCAATTAGACTGATAGATACGTGCATGCCAGTACAGCTCTGAGGTGACCCTTTACGTATGTTTCATTTATCTTATTGTAGCCTACTTAACGCAAGGGTCAGAGTTCTGGCTTGCATAGTAGAAAATATTTCAGCATTGCTGAAAAGTGGCACATCCTTTCTTGCAGAGACGTGCTCTATGCAGCATTGTCAAATCGCACCCATATCGAATGCATTCGGCACTGCTGTCCTCTATTGCAGTCGGGGGGGGGGTCTTATTTATTCAGTATTACAGTCACCACAACATCAGTCATGGTCAGTCTTTGCCACAGCATCATTTAGTCAGACGGACCATTTTCCCTCTTTGACACTGTCTGTAAATCTTTTCCCTTTTCCTTAAAATGAACAGCAGATTGACCTCATCTGTGCAAATAATAATAATAATAATAATAATAATAATAATACATTTAATTTATAATGCATCCTGAGTAATTTTTAACTGATTCCTTTTTGCTCCATCGTGCACTCTCTTTCTGTATCAGTCTAGCAGGTCTACAATTATAAAGATAGGCATACTGAATGGTCACTGTGAGCAACACGCTGAGTGCAACTCTTCCTTCACCCTGTTTCCCTCTTTTCGTGGATGTCTAATAGTCTAAGGGTTGCCCTGCGTTAAGATTGCCATGTCGGCTGCCCAGCAGGGCCGCCTGTCTCCCTTGTGCTTGTGGCATTGACAAGCGTCTGGCTTTATTGCAGCCCGTCGATGAGCGTAGACACAGATGGCCATGGCTGGAAATAGAGCAGTCCCACACTTTATCCTATAATGAGGGGACTATTATAAGCCTTGCGTCTTAAGCCGAGTATGGCTGGCGTCAAGAGAAGAGCTACTACAGACATCATCTTGAAAAACATCAAGCTGCTTTTCAGATTATAATCAAAAACTAAGTAATCACCTCTCCTTTCGGAAGCAACACCCTTAATCGGTTGCACAGGTGTTTATACGCAAAAATATGTGATCTTCTAAAGAATGAAAAATATGGAGCACATATGAGCTTTTAAATATGAAAATAACAAAAAACAATTAATTCGTAATTAATCAATTAATCTGTGAATTTGTACCACATGAATGTGCTAAATCAACTGCAAAGATGATAGTTGGGTCGGGTATCTGTCCCATATCGAATGTATGAATTATTCCAAAGGTAATAGCAGGGCACTGCTGATACGCTCATTTTCACAAAGACACCCATCTCTGCATGTCCATATTCAATTCACCTCTTTCAGCTGCCAAACTGTACAGGCTGCTAATATAATGAGTCCCTCCAAAGAGATTAGTCGCCCTATCATCAACACAGTCCCCTAATTTCTCTGCTTTTGTGGTTGTGCAGGCTGTACTAAATGGGATAAAATGGGAGGAAGTGGCTTTTGTGTTCATAGCAGGTGCAGTGGAATGACAGTTTTGGGATGAATGCGGGTATGTCTACATTCATGGACATCTGTATATGTGTGTGCATTTATGTGTGTGTGTCTGTGTGTGTGTGTCTGTGTGTGTGTGTCTGTGTGTGTGTGTGTGTGTTTGTGCTTGTAATTCTGTGTCTGGCCAAGGCGGGAGACTATGGGCTCCCTGAGTGCCGCTGAAATACACCAGGAACCTCAGAAGCTCGACTTGAACCCTCAATCACAGGGTTCCTGAGGGATTTGCAGTAGATTCTTCAGGTGAATGGTTTTCTCTATTTCTCCTTCCTACTTCTCCTCCTCTTTCTCTCTCTCTTTTTCTGCTCACATCTGGTGAACAGGGCAAGCGCCCCTGTCATTTTTTACTATGTTGAGGTCATTTCCACCCTATCAGTAAAGTGGAAACACATGGTGTGCTGGGTTCAACCTTAATGGGGTGGGGCTGGCATGGACCAGCACTGACACAGCTTTACAGCCAAGAGCTGCCAAAACAGTCTCTCTGTGGAATGCCTCTGACTTTAAAATGAAAGACGTTTGGAGTCAAACATAAGTTTACCTGCTACATATGTACATATTGTAATCACCAACATTAACACTACTATAGTGTTTACAATGTTATTCTTAAATGCATGCTGTCTGTTGTTAAATGCTGCAGAAACTGGACTTATTGCTCCTCTTAGAGAGTATTAAGTCTCTAATGAAAACCAATTCCAGGAAAGACGTGTTTCTCCTTTGGGAGTTTCTGTACCGCTGGTCCAAGTTGTATTTTTTTCTGTAAAATTCCTCGCCTCACGTGCTTCGTTGCTCTTAATCACTATTGATTGAAACAGGTATGCTTGAGAGTCAGGTATGGCGTTTGGCAGACGCTCAAGATGAAGGGTGTGTTCTCAAATTTAAGTGGGATTCTCCTTTAGAGAATCCCAGTAATGTGGTTCTCTTCAATTCTGTTCCCTGCCTGCGCCATTTATATTCTACACTTTGACACTACATCTCAGCGTTGCTCGTCCAGAGCTTGTGTCCATTGTTAAAATTCAGCTCTAAAATCTGACACATTTCTGATCATTTCTTCATTAGTACTTTTTTTGCATGAATTGTTCTGTGTTAACTACTTTTTCGGTATTTTCTGCCTCAAATAGTCTGAAATGTATTTCTTTCAACCCATCTAGGGGTATTTATTCTAGAACGTAATTAAGCAATTCTGATTATAATGACTTAAACTGTTAAAAAAATGTTGCCGCTCTAAGGTAATTTATTACTAAAGGAGTTTTACTGGTGCACTACATGGATTTCAAAGTGTCTCCAAGCAAATTCCAGTCACACTGTGGTTTCCATTTTGCAGTGTAGAGGGGGGGTGGGGGGTGCAATCAGTCAGTTACTGTCTGTGGGTAGACTACAGGACGAGTGGCTGCTTGCAGCAGCAGCTGGATGGATTTTTATTCATGCTGTCCAACAGGACTCCATCATAGACTGCAGCGGCCCTCGTTATTGAGGGCAAACACTCCTGTGCTGCATGCCTCTGTCCTCATTACCTCTGCAGCAGCTTAGCTCTGCCTTTGTTTTCTCTCTTGGCTTGAATCAAGGAATAGGGGGAGAAGTGCTGAGGCTGCAGTTAGCTGTGCTGCTCGCAACTTATCCGCACGGGGAAAAACATAGCACAGCCAACCACCAACCCCTTGAGCCCTCTGGTCTACATGTATCCAGAAAGCCAGGGGATCCTTTAACTTCAATGATCATCCTGACTTGGATGAAGGCTAGTTTTCTTAGCGCATCTTATGACACTTGTCTTACCCAAAGATTTAACTTGTTGTATTTTGCGTAATAATGTACTGACCAAATGTCCTTATTACCAAACTGCTGTCTGAAAAGGTCCCTTAGACTTGTTGCATGGAGGCGTTTAATAGCAGCGGCGCAGAGTGAATGGAGAGACAGTAAACTTTTATCACACTAATAACCCACAGTCACAGCTACCATAGTGGTTTTAGACAGCCATGCCAAGGGTTGCTTGGAGGTCAGGTTGAATTGCAGGATATAAATGGTAGATTCCTACCGGTAGAACAAATAAAGGATGAAGAAAAAAGAGGGGTATGTGAGGTGAGCAGAGGGGGAAGAAAGTTGTTATTGCAAGAGCACATAATCACTTAAATTGATTTGTTGTAAAAGGAGGCCATTGATTTGGCGGTTCTTTTGTAACAAGGCGATCTTTGGCCTTTTAACCCTCTTTTCCACCCAAGTCTGCATGCTCACAATCATTGGACTCAGTCCGAGCATGCTGTCAAAGGGCACAACTCCCACACAAGTGACAAGTGAGTGAAAATGTTTCAGTGTGCCCAGTGCGTGGTGAAGAAATCACTCGGAGAAGTAGCAGAAGAAGTGTGATCGAGGGAGACTTGTTAATGGAGCTCAAATCTTAACCTTACCTCTGATTCTTCTCCTTCTGGCTGAGGTGGACATTTTCATGAGAGTGTTTGTTTTAGGTGAAGTCAGAGATGGAACAGTATGTTGTTAACCACAGGCCAGACTGTGGTCCTGCGGTTCAGCTTCAACCTGAATCCAGACTGCTGTTTGTTTTGATTCTCTGTTTCTCAGGGAGAAATTTAGACACTGCCAAACTCCTGCTCTCACACCCAAAGCATGCAAATAAAACCCCTTCACTCAAAAAAAAAATGTACCTGGGTGTAGTCGCTCCATCTGGACCTCGCCAACACCCCAGTGCAGGGGAACACTTCTACTGGTGTCTTTGCTGTCTTGCTCTCATACTGTAAAGGGTCTCTTTAGGAGATGAGACATCATTTGATTGCCTCAATGGCAGGATGTTTGTGTGTTTTGTATCAAGGCTTTTCATAAATAGCAGTTTTTATGTTTCTGAGGTCAACTGGTTTTATTAGGCTGGAGCAGCAAGTCCAGAGGCAAGGAGGCCTTGCTACCATCTGGCAGCCATAAAATGGGGAGCAGGCGGTTTTAGTGGGGGTTTATGGGTGCTTGGGTGAGACACCGAGGGGAGGATAGACAGTGTGGATGGTGGACTCTGGATGCCCCCGCACTGCAAAGCCTTCTTTGCAGTCTGAATGACAGGTCAGAAGTTCAATGCCTTCTTCTTCAACCTGAATCTGCCTTGTAAGGTTAAGGAGGTGACGTCTGGATTTGTCTGAGGGCAAAGGCGAGAATGTCACAGTGAAGCTGTTATCACTTCTGTGAGTGAAGATATATTCTACGCAAGAGATCTTTGTTTAGATTTAAAGAGCTTGCTGTATTTTTATAGTATTGTGGCAGATGGGAGGTCAGTGAATGTGTGTCCCCTTACATTGCTGTTAGTTTGTTTTCCTAAGCAGAGGATCAGACCTGAGCACTGCAGTTAGTGCACAATTATATGTCCGGTGATTCAGTAGCTTGGAGTTGTTTGGGTATGCGTCACCCTCTTGAAGTTCTGTTCAGACCACAGAGTAATAACCAGTGAGTTGTTTGGTGCAACTACATATCTACTATTTCTTTTTGTCCAGAAACAGCCTCACAGTCAGATGGTGGTTTTACTTTGTTTGCACATCTGACTTAGGTGGGTGTAGCAGGACTGGTAAGCAATAAAAATACTCAAGCTTGAGGTCAGTGAGATTCTTTTGGAGATTTGAGTGATGAGGTCTCCCCTAAGAGTCAGAGTTATGTTCTCCTGCAAGATTTCTTTCCCAATTTGTAAAAGCATGAAATGCAGCTGTGTGGTTCATCTGAAGCTTGATGCTCGGCCTCAAAGGTTTTCCAGAATGGGGTTATCATTGCTGAGCGTTGGGCTGCTCTGCTGACTCTGGCATTGATACCTCCCATAGAGATTTCATCTTCTTTATGCTGCAGCTGAGAAGTGTATTAACACTTTAGTCCGTTGAAGATATTTAGGTGAAAGAAGGTTATGAAGCTCTGTTTTAGCGCTTCCTCATCCCCTTATGTACATATGTTATGTGTGTAAAATGTTTGTCTTATTAACCTCGCTCTCGTGCCTCTCGGGGTTCGGGTTTTAGACCCTCTGCTCCTTTGCACATTTTGTATATGAGGAGAAGAAAAGTGCTGACGGTAAAAGAATGAGAGCGCGTTTGGCAGGCACGCCCTTGTAGGTTTCTGTGTCACTCAAGTCTAATAAATTTTTAATCGTTTCCTTAATGTGGTATAGAGCTCCACATGGCTTTGCTCAGTCTTATGCTATTTAGAGGTGCCATACTCTGTTCAGCCCATGCAATAGGAAGAATAGAAAGTCTAAGGTAGGAACCTTTCGCTGGCAACATTTTACCCTCGGAAGACAACTTCTCAATTTATATATTTTATTTTATCGATGCAAATAGCAGGAAGGAGTGGGCGCTTCATTTAAGCTGATGAAATGTGCATCTGTTTTAGCTGATGAATAAATTAGTCCATTGTTGCTATTGATGGTTCTGGGTTCTGAGATGTGAGATGTGAGAATATGCAGCTTTTCCTCATGCAAAATTCTAGTCCAATTAATGTTTTGGGATTTTGCACTGAGAATTGATAAGATTTTTTGTTCAGATTACTTTTTGAACAAATCATTTATCAAAAAGAAAATTATCTGCAGATGTGTCTCTGATCATACTGCAGAAACCTTCGGGACGGAGATGTCATTTCAGACTATTTATTTTATGAGGATAATTTGACTGTGTCCGATTATCATTATGAACTTTAATATAATTGTTGGCCAGGAACATTCATTGCACTAGACAAACTTAAAAAAAAAACACATTCAAAGGCTACGAGAGTGAAAGACTCCAGCCGCAGTTTCTTCGAGAGCCTCTCCACACACTTCAGCCTGTTTATTCGCTCACATCTCATGTAATGTCTCAGGCTTCAAGAGAAGGAGTGAAATAAAAGCACAGATTGAAAGGTTAGAAAAGAGGGGCTCTGCTCTTGCTTTGGTGGTTCCGTCCACTGCAGTGATTCAAGGGAGAAAAATGTGGCCTGTGTCTCTTTAAGAGCACTGGCCTGTCTGCAGAATGCATCAGTCCTGTGGAGCAGACACAGGCCAGCAGGAGGAGGGGGGTTAAGGGAGGAGCGCGGGACTGTGCGGAGGGAGGAACGAGGACAGGAAGGAACAGCCTCAGTCTGGGCTTCCAGCCTCCTGGCTAGACTGCTGAAAGTTATTATTGAGTTCCTGTGTAGGGCCTCCCCTCCCTGCGGCATACTCCTCTGTGCTCACTAAGAGGTGGACGGGAGAAGCAAAGAGAAAATTTGGCAGCCTCCCATGCCCCTTTGCAATGACCTTATATGCAACAAATAATGGATAATTTTGTTTGATTGTGTGTTTTTGCCAGGGTGAAGCCTCTGAAAGCCGTGTAAGACTGAGATCAACCACACACCCTTGCAGCCGTACAGCTGCTTGACAGCAGCTGAAACTGAGGCCTTGCTCGCTGTTGTCTTAAGTTACAGTTTAGCAGAAATGTCCTGTTTTTTTAGGAATGGCCTTAACTAGTCAAGACAAGAAGGTTGACAGTTCACCAATGAGAAGGCGGGGAATAAATCCTCTCCTCTTTGCTAAGTGATGAGTAGGATTCAAGGACAGGTGGTGGGAGGATACATTCTCCTTGGGTCACTTTGTCTTTATTCTAAATGATAGCCATGAATATGAACAAAAAAAATGTTAAAACATGAATACAGGAACATATTAATTGATTGTGATCAGCTTCACCAGAGCATAACTCACATGTGTAGTACAGGATAATTTGCTTTATTTGCGGTACACTCTGTGTAATTGGTTTCTCATAGGTTACCATGTCAGCGTTAGACCAGCAGGTCTCAGAGATTTGCTGGTAAAAGCCATGAGGATTACATAGTTACACACATCATGCCCTCCTCTCCAGGCCTGTGCCTGCCTGCCTGCCTGTAACGCTAATCTCCAGCCTGCCTTTCCCTTTGGCAACTACATTAGGACTGCAAAGCGCCTGTGTCTCTACAGCTCAGCCCACCAAGAGAGAGACAGACTTTTATGTAATGCTCAGTCCGGTGTATTTGTTCTGAACCTGCTATTGCTTCAAGCAAGGCACCCTTAGGTTAACAGTACCCAGCTGCTGCCTGCCCTACTGTACTAAACTTGTCATGGCGGTGGCTCATGAAAACCCCATGAAGCACCTGGGGCTCGTCAGATTTTCCTGCACACATCATCTGTGGTATGTCACATATGTGCCCTGATTAATCCCAGCATGCGTCTTCATTCATGGTCAGTGCAATCATTTGGCCTCTATTTCAGAAATGTCTCTGGCAAGGCTTTTGCAGTAAAGCTGGTCGAGGGTGGGGGGACGCTGGCGCTGAAATTAGTATTTTGTGGAGTTCTGTTTGTTGAGTCAGAGCTTAGTTAGGGCTCTACTGTTATGTGGTTGCCATGGAGAAAAACATAGGCTCTTGTGCAATAAAATCATCCGGGAAAAGACATTTCCAAAGAATTTTTCAGAGTCAAGAAACAGACGGCAAATTGTAGAATTCATGAGGTGCTGCGGTCCACCAAGCGCCCCTTTCAGCCCTCCATTTTAGAGCGCTCATATTCATTTTATGGAAACTGCCAGGCTCGAGCCCTCTCACCTAATTACTCGTGTAAGAAGATATGTTTTCCTATGAATGAAGGAGGGAAACAAAACTAGTGTTTAAGTATGGAATGTGTGATCTTAGGAGCGGATGTTGTGGGTGTTTTATCCCCTATTTCCCTTACAGACAATTCCTTGAACAAGTGGAAACAAGTGAAACGCTATTTGATCTTTGTCAAATATTACTGTACACACATGTGAGGCACATTGTGAGGCCCTCCAACGTTTGAGTCAGACTGCTGCTCTGCCGGAGAAGAGCATTTTCAAAAGCAATCATTGATGTACTTTGGAGAATATGAGATTGCATTTTTCCTTTTATACATCAAATTCCTTATTGGAGTTTAATTGAAGTATTTCGGATATTTTAATCTGACCATTTCCTGTCTTTCTGAGACAACTTTTTTCAAATAGCACTCTTTACACCTCTTAGAGTGCGTATTGATGCCGCATAAAAAGCTACGATCTTTAACACCCAAGCCCTTAAGTTGAATTTTAAGTTCAAAGATAATTTGAAAAGTCTGTCTTAAAAAAGGGAGTCATGTGTCTGGCTTTCACTTGATTTCATTGACTGAGCTGTCTTAGAAGCAGTAGTGGTGGACCACAGATTAGGTTTAACCTGGTAACCAGGAAGGCAGCATTTTAACAGAATGAGCAGAAGGGTATCTATAAATTTCAAGAGGATTTATTACCTCGGTTCAACCAATTAGCTCTGAGCACATATAATGTGTTGGTGAAATCACATCACATGAGACCCTGAGTGAGCAGTGACCCTAACTTCACCTCACCCACTCACAGCTTTTATGACCTTCTCCTCTAAACCCCCCTCTGCCCCGGCCTTTTCACTCACACCTCTTAACCTCTGCCATTCATCCCATTTTCATCTTTCGAAATAAACCTGCCACCTGCCCTCCTCGCCTATGGCGTCTCAGAGGGCATGTGGTCACACGGCATGATGGCACAAACTTCAGCTCAGCTAAACAATGACCTGTTTTGCCAATTTAAAAAGGGCCCTGGCTTCAATGGCTCATTGAGTAGGTGGCTGCTGCTGATTGGTTTATCGCTAAAATGAGCTGTGTGCTACTGAGCTGATGGTTATTATTCCACAAATTAAATTATTGTTAAGGCTTCAATATGTGCCCAATGAACTTGAAAGAGGAAGCATTTAAGAGGTTAGAAGGTGGAACAATCGGTAAAGTATGCATAGATACTCTCAATTAACACATTTTCATAAAGCTAAAGATTCTTCCCCTGAATTGCTACACTATCTATAATTGTATTGGCTAAAGAATTAAACGAGTAAATAAATCACCATAAGGATAAGCGGTTACGAATAATGAATTAATTAATTAAAAAAGAAGGATTTCCAGTATGATTAATAGAATTGTTCCTGTAGACATCCGATGAACAGATGTAACTCTTGAATTTAAAAGTTATTGCTTATTTTATAGACAAATAAATACACGTTTAAAAATCAAATTCAAGTAGGTAAGACTTCTGTTTTACGTGTAATTTAATATATAGTGAATTTTACAGAAGTACATGCTATATGTAGTGATTGGATGGTTTTAGGGTCTAATCTGTTTTATTCCCTGCACTCGGTTGTTAACTTTTATATCTAACTGTCCATCTTGCCTGTCAATCTCTCAGACACTAAAGGTCTGACTGAGTCCAGACCACTCTAGATAACAGTCCCCATGAAGTTGCTCTCCCCTCCTTCCCTAAGACTCACAGGCCTCCTCCTGACTTGACTTCTCCAACATCTCTGCCTTGTGAGGGAGGTGCTGAGGAGTCGACTGGTACCAGGTACTAGGAGTGATATAATGGTCTGTGTATTCGGAGCTGTTACTGTTTGGGTTGCGGAGAGGTTATCCAGTGACATTTTAATCATCTTTCAGCCGTCTTTGCCGTGGCATTAGTATTAATCTATAGGATTAAGCTCAACTAGTCATACACTGGACTTGCTGTCTAGTTCCAGAGCATAGGGGAAGTGTACTAACAGTCAGAACGGTTGTGCACACATCCGTGCGTGCAGGTGGTGATAACTTGACAGGGACAAACCAATCAGTCTGGAGACATCAGGGGGCACAGAGTTGGTCAGAGAAACCACTATCGTTACTCGCCACAAACCTCCACAAATTGCTCTTATTTTATATCTTTTATTCAGACACAATGGCTCATCAATAGGTCATCCTTATGAGCTGCTACAGCACCTTTGCTGTAGCATCTCTCTAAAGCTTTTAAAGAACCCTTTTTATAACACTAATTGAATCGAAACATGAATCTCAGTTTATTGCACCTCTTATTGAAATTAAGTTCTGATGAAGTGATACTGTGTTTACAAAAGATGATTGTAGGAAAATGTGCATTTCAGAGTAGCCACTATTTTTTAAAAGATGCGAAACATGTTTTTTTTTTTACATTAAAAGTGGAAAATTGTGAAATTACTTCTAATGTTTTGTGTGAAAAAAATTCATGAGTTATTTCTCTACCTTGGATGATATTATCACCGTAAGCCATGTGAATCAAATGTATTTTCCTAATTATTGATAACTCAAGTAGTTTCAGGTTAAAGAATTGTTTAAATACACGGAAATCCATCACAGGCAGAGAATCAGATAAGTATCAGTATAATGCCAAGGGATTATGGTTGCAAGGCAAAGATAGTGTTGGCAGTGCTGCACTGCAGAGATCAAGTTCTATGAAGGCACGCACACATACAAGGAGGCCAGGATACAGCCACAGCAATACGTCTCATTTTCTGCAGCGATTCTGCGTTGCACATTATGATTATAATTTTGTTGATTGATCTGTAATGATCAAAAGGGACAGTAGCTGTAATGCAACAAGAATGTCTTACTAACTCCTATCTCAGAACCACTTCTCTCACCCTGACAAAGACTTTCTCACAGCTTTCCTTTAATTCAATTCATGCGCCATCCATCTGAGTTACTACCATGTTTATATCATTGATTTTTTTGTTTTTGCTTTACGCTGTATGAAATTACTCCTCTTCATGACAATGAAAGGTTTTGTATGAAGACTCATCCAGAGCGAAGTTTGTGATTGACATGTAAATCTAATATCCTCGCACATTTAAACAAAGTAAACAAAAAGTCCCTCTTTACTTCCCTTTATTCAGTGCCAAATTCTGAAGAAAAAGTTACCCAATAAACAGAAACTCTTTCTTTTTCTTTTATTAATCATGGTCTTGGAAGACGAATGAAAAAATTTTGAGTAAAAATTAATTTTACCCTTCAGGAGCAGAAAATTAAATTCCATAAACGTAGGTCAGCCAGAGTCTGTCTTTGCTTTCTCTCTCTCTCTCTCTCTCTCTCTCTGTCTTTCTCGTTAACCTTCATCCCCTCTGGCCTTCTGGTTCGCACTGCAGCTGTTCCTACATTGTAAGTGTACTAAATGTGAATAGAAGCATAAAGCCATTGTATGCATGTGAGCGTGTGTGTGTGTGTATACTGCAGAATGTGTAGGTCTCTGCCTTCAATGGTGTGCAGACACATCTTTGTGTCCTCCCTCGCGTCATGTGACCTGATGTCTAATTCTCTTATTCCAATAGTGCATGAGTGGGACTCAGACAACTATCTGCTGAATTTGGCACTATGTGCATTTATAAATACACCAGTCACAGAGCATGTATCATTTCCTAAGATAACTATGCCTCACAACCATACCAAACATGCTCGTGCCAATAATGTATTATCAACGGTGATATCTGCTTTGTGTCTTTTGGTCTCAGGTTTCCATGTCTGCTGAAATAACTTAGGAGCCCTTTGAACAGTGAGGTCATCCTCTGATAAAGTGACTCCACTGTCAACATACTGTAAGAGGAGCAGGCAGGCACGTTCGTGTTGTTGCAGTGGCCAGTTTTGGTCCTGAATTGGAATTAATTTCCCATTGCACACTAATACAGTAATCTTTATTTATGTTTGCTCTTACCAGTGAGATTGTCTTTTCATGCGCTTGCAGAAATTCTTTCTTTACCAAGGAGCATTTTTCCCTTTTTTTAATGATGGAGAAGCTAGAAACGAAACATGTTCTTAAAAGATTACAGAGAGTTTCACCCTCCCTAATTCATATTTGAACATGTTGTGTTATTCTAAATGTAAATGGTGTCTTGTTTGCAAAACATCACTGTCTTGTCAAGTCAGACATTTCTGTATTTGCTGGCAGTAACATCATAACTCTGCAAAAACCTGGCACAAAAACAAATGAAAACATTGCCAAAATAGTATAATAAATTAAATACTTATTTTCAAGAGGCATCCAAATGTGAAATTGCAGTGTCCTCTAAAAATAAATTTAAAATAATTCGGAAAAACGCTTAATGAGCTCCAACTGTACCAAATACAAGTACAACAAAAAAATATTATGCATTAATGCAATAAAAATAATAATAATCTAAAATAATCTACCAAATCAAAAGTTAAACAGTCACACAGGCTTATAGATATTGTTATAACATAAGCACTTCAACTTTTTGATGATTTTTCCTACGTTTAATAAAGTAAAGGACCTAGCGGCCTCTTTAACATCTGTGTAAATGAACAATGAAAGACATATAAGAGGAGAAACCAACTTCTAAAGGAATGGAGAAACAGACAGACAATTGCAGTTATTTAAAGTGAAAAAATATATGGAGACTGATCTTTTGGAATTTCCACTGGGGTCATTTTTCCCACACAACTCACTTTAGGCAGGAACAGGAAACTGCTCTAGCACTCCCCTTGTATGCCTTGAACCGATATGTGTCAAGCTGTGGAGACCTGATGATATATTTTCTGTCTTTACGGACAGCAGCTCGTCCCTCAGACCTCATCAAGTTTAAATCCCAAAGACAATTAGGACAATCCAATGAGCTCATGGTAATGCTGACCTTAAGCCAAGCCCTGCACCTCTCTTTGTGCATCCATACTGCCTTGGCTGAGAATTTAAACTATATGTCCTGAAATTTGGACAGAAATTTGGACAGAATTAATTAAATTATTAAACTGAGATTTAGCCAGGGGAAATCGGAGCTTATGCTGTATCTGGTGACTAGATGAAGTTTCAGGCATATTCTGGGAGGACACCAATAAGTTTCCCCCAGCTGTTAGGAGGTGACCACACAGCCTTATATAAATCAAAGCGGCTGCCGTTCAATTGATGCAGCGAGAGTTGAATAGAACGCTCGAGGCATCCCTATGAATATCCATGCCAAACTTAAGGGATCAGATTACTGAAACTAGTATTCTCTCACTTCCAACTAAGGCTGTTACCCAAGTGAGCCATGCCAGTTGGTGTGCCCTTGAGTGAGACAGCACCCCACTAAGCACATGTCGATCTGGGGATTACATTCAGGGGTTTAGGAGGGGAAAGGAGGCCGTAATCTAAAACTGTTATGTCTTGTTGCTGTGCAGTTTTCTTAATGCCATGCAATCATTCAGCATGCATTGATATTATATGACCGATGTTTGGCTTGGGGAAACTATCTTTGAGCGCCGTAAGGGTGCTGTTTTATACTTCAACCATTACACTATCCTATATAGCGCCACAGATATGCTCAAAGTCTCGATTTAACCTTGTTACTTGTTGCTCCGTGTGTAAAATGTTAAAGATGTACAGATTTTAAACCAGCTCAATTTAGAGATTAATAGTCCAACATTTTGGGAAATAAACGCAAAGATTGATACCCCTCGTATTAAATACGAGGCTACAACTAACAGAGTGGAAAAGCCATGGGAAGTAGTGAGCCTAGCTTTGTCCTGAGGTATCATGGTCCACCTACAGATAGCTCATTCATTGAAATTATATATAGGTGTTCCTATTAGGCCAGCTTTTTCCTAATGTTTCCAATTTCGCGTTGTGGTATCAATTTTCTTATCAATCCCCAAGCAAGACAGCAATCAGTTTCCCCATGTTCTTGAAGTCCAAGGATGCTTTTTGCAAGATTTAGATGTGGATCATGGATACACTTAACCCGTATACTAACAAATGGTCGTCCAGGTCAGGTTGGTCACCGACTTACTACACCAGGGCTCAGTGTATAAATATTATAGATTAGCTTCATGTTCAAGTGAAATAACAGTTCATTGTTCCATCACGCTCCAGTTAGCATTATATTTACAAATTATTCTTGAAGCAGGTCAAACGCTCTGCTACTAGGATAGATATTGATATGTTTGCAATGTGTTGTGTTTCCCTGTGATTAACAGCCATGCCAGAATGAAAATAGCTGGGGCTTATCCCAGAATTACCATGCCATTATATGGTACTAATTAAAAAAGAATGCATTTCTCCTCTTGCCCGGCTGCTATTAGACTCTTTTTAGCCTACAGGTTTGCTTTGAAATGCTCCCTCATTACATCGCCTCAAAGAAATATCATACAATAGTGAGTTGAAAAGGGCAGTGCTTGAATGGAATCTTAAAGGGGAGGCTGTACTTGGCCTTCAAGTATACATTCCTTCAGCTCAGTGCTTCCTCTGTGGTCCCGTTCCCCTGGCCCACTCCCCTCCCACTCAAGACTCAGTTCCCACAGGGGACTCAGCCAAAGCAAACTCCTCAGAGGAAGTCTCCCTCTCTTAGCAGTGAGGGAGAGGGAGAGGGATGTTCTGTCATCTGGCTAGGCACTAGGATGTGCGAAGAGGGTGTTGTGACTCCGTGGCCATGCTATGTCTATGATGTGGTGGGGAGTTAAGCCTGTGCGGCTGCTCTCCTGTGAGGTCAGTGTCAGATTTAGCCAGCAGGTCCCTTGTGGTGTCTGGGAGTGTCTGTTTTCTGACTCTATTATGTCTAGCACTCATAGCCTTCCTGGAGCTGCAAACCTCAGAGTAGAAATAGTACCAGACAGGCAGACATCCTT
Source organism: Lophius americanus (assembly GCA_037951165.1). Taxonomy (NCBI): domain Eukaryota; kingdom Metazoa; phylum Chordata; class Actinopteri; order Lophiiformes; family Lophiidae; genus Lophius; species Lophius americanus. The sequence goes on from JBBDHG010000021.1 coordinate 7,434,736, forward strand.
TGTCGGGAATACAACAGTCACATCAGTAATTACAGATTCTGATTACAATACGGCTAGAGTTCTAAAAAATTCACCATCCTTGAGTCAGGCAGGTGAGGGGTCAAGTCGCTACAGTCCGCAGGAAGTAAAAAGGATCAATGTACAGCAGCAAAACCAAACAGCACGCTCTGTGTGTGTGTGTGCGTGTGTGTGTGTGCGTGTGTGTGTGTGTGCGTGTGCGTGTGTGTGTGTGTGTTTCTGTGTGAGTATGTTTTTGAATGTTTTTGTTTGTATGCCTGTTTCCCTGTGAATAGGTGTGTGAGTTATGTGGACATTCATATTATAGTATGATAATTCTACCTATAAATGTGCTTTAACTGTGTTACCCCTAATGTGTACATATTGTTTTTGAGTATTCAGAAAGTCATATTCAAATGAAGTATTGCATATATATATCTATATATGTCTGTGTGTGTGTGTGTGTGTGTGTGTGTGTGTGTGTGTGTGTGTGTGTGTGTGTGTGTGTGTGTGTGTAAGTAAATGTGTATATCAACAGATGAAAATGAATGAATAAAATTAACTTCCATGAATAGATGTATACACAGCCAACACAGAGAACGGATTTATAATGAGAATGGTTCAAATGTTCCTCTTATGAATGGTGTGTGTCCTGAGCAACACTCTCTTGCTCATCCTGGAGGATCCAGAGGCTTACCCAGTCCACATGAGATATATATAGTCCCTTCAGCGAGTTCTAGGTCTACCCCAGGGTCTCCTCCATTTTGAACTTGCCTGAAAAACCTCCAAAGGAGGCGTCCTGGAGGAATCCTAATCAGATTCCCAAACCTCCAACCATTCAACAATCCAAAGCTGTAATACTCTATTTAGCGATATATGAAAAAGAGAAATCAGCATCTGTAAACTTGAATCTAAGACTAAATATTGTTTTATTTTATAAATTGATTAAAATGGTTATTCAGATTGTATTTGCAGACATATTATCTAATTTGTTTTGGTTCGTTGGTTTTGGGTGTTCTGGTACATGTAGTTCAGATATACTGTGCCAGAGCTCACTGAGACCCTCCAGTCTTGGGCACGCTGTAGCACACACACACAAACACACACACACACACACACACACACACACACACACACACACACACACAGCCACGTATGTAGCATCTGGCATATGAAGAAAAGCTGTGAGATATGATTCATTAACAGCCGGGCTCCTTGCTTAATTTTAAATGAGGCTTGTCTTTGATTTCCACGTTGAGGTGATTACAGTGAAAAAAAAATGAAGGTTTTTACAATGACATGCAACTCTACTGGAGTGTTTTCCATTGAGGATTTTGAAGGTATATGGAGTAATCGTTTCTCAGATAAGGAGATGGGAGTGTTTGCCATTCCTGCAGGCAGAATGTCATAGTAGTGAGTAAGAGAGCAGCAGGCAGGTCTCTGCTGGCCTGTGCGCCTGCCCAGGTAAACATATCCTCTGTCTGACAAGTGCAGACCTGAAGGCTGAGGGGTGAACTATCTCGCCTGCCAAACTCACAAAGAACCAATAAATGCAATCAAGGGCTCCGAAGATTCACCATTGTATGACAGGCGTGCTTCCTTCTTCACGTTTTCTTAGCACGGTCTTCTTTCAACATTTCATGACTCATGATGGTAGATGTAACATGCAACTTCCTCTGAACACTTCAATGCAATCATCTGTCAGTTCTGAGTGCAATTACATTAATTTGTCTCCCTTTCTGTCTCTATCTGTCTCTATATTGCAATATGTCTGTGGTATGGGTAGTCGATCTGCTCCACCTGATGGCGCCTCTTCTGCCTGGCAGGGAGCAATGTAGCCCTACTGGCTGCCAGCCAGACCAGCTTGAGTGTCTGCTCAGCTCAAAGCTCTGCTCTCACATGTACACACACGCAAAGGCTCACGTACACACACACACACACACTTACACATACACATTTTAACCTGAGAGACTGAATGCGTATACAGTGGCATCTACAACCCTCCATATTTCTCTTTAACTCCCGTCCTCATCGTTTTTTTCTTTTTTGTAACGCTGCAGAGTAAAATGTCATGTCCTTACAAATCTGTGTGTGCTTTTGAATAAGGCCATTTACTGTGGTATAATAACATTTCTAGACGGTGTGGGCTCTAGAAATATTCATTGAACTAGGTGACGTAATATCTGCACCGCATAGATCACGATGATAAACCATGTATTTTCTCTCCTCTCTTCAGTCACCCAGCCCGGTCCCAGCCAAGCGGTCCAAATTTGACAAAATACAATCTCCTCCAGCTGACACAGACAGGAAACCTGACTGTTTACAATTGCTGTCAAAGTCTGCACACAAGGTTTGTTCACATGTACAATTATGAAACTGGATTTGCCATTAAACTTTAGGATAGAAAGTAAAACTTGAAAGCCACTGTTATTTGAATCTTCACATTATCCTCAATGTGAATGAAGAAGAACCTCTAAGTATGGATTTTGTTTATTTTCTGGTTCCAGGATTTGAAGCAAGTCCAGATGAAACAGAGACCTTCTGCTTTCCGTCCCTGGTCTCCTAAAGGAACAGAGAAAGAGAAACCAGCCACTCAGAATGAGGTGGACAGGTGAGCCATCTCAGTGAAAGATGTGTAGTGATCATTTCTAAGAGATCATAAGTATAATAAAATAAGTGAATACATAAACGTAGTGATGTTAAATGTACCTGCACTGCCTCTACAGGTGTTATTCAAAGATCCAAGAGACCCTGGTGGCTCCCAATCTGACACTAACCCCCCCGGACCCTGAAGCTCAGACCCAAGGCAGAGGACCTGCAGCCATTTTCAGGCCACTGCAGGAGCTTCATAATAAAGGAACCACCTCCAGTTCTGCCAACCAACCCCATGACATGGACACAGATGGAGAGATTGATGTAGATGACTGTGATGATCGTAAGTATGAACCATCAGATGGACACACTGAACAATATACAGATTTGGTTGATGCATTCCAACTTAATTACAAAGCAGAGCTACTCCAGGGGTCATTCATGTGCAACTACTCCACCTGCTGTTTAATGGAAGAAATACAAGAGAGATAAAGCAGAGTTTGCTATGTAACATTATTCTCTGTATTATTTTGTATTTTTGTTTTGCCCTCTCTAGGTATAAAGTTTTAGTCTTCAATTTATGCTTGAATTTCTTTTCGATATATTTAGATCTGAGTTATGTTCTGTACTTTTTCATGGAGGTGGTAAGATTGTGGAGTAGCTCAACCATTTAGGAAAATATAAATAATTATATGAGAATGTTAATAAATTACTTTGTTTTTATAGTAAAAACGCTCTTAGTCATGGATGAACCATTGGCCAACTACTTGAATAATAAGGTTCAAGTAGTTGGCCAAAAGCAATAGTAAAAACAGCTAAACGGTAAAATAACTTGTTAGTTGATAACAGCTTATAATGCCTTTGGTCTACCAATAGAACTCAACCAATGATAGCAGTTTAGAGCAATATATGTCAATCACCCATAACATTGTAACTACTGACAGGTGAAGTAACTAACGCTGCATATCTCTTTACAATGTCACCTGTCCATACGTGGGATATGATCATTTGTTCACTCAGCAAGTGAACATTTGTTCTTGAGGTTGACATGCTGGAAACAGGAAACATGGGGCAGTGTAAAGATCAGAGTGACTTTGACAAGGGCTGAATTGTGATGGCGAGACTACCGTCTCAGAGCATAATCAGAACATCAGGTGAAGCTCCCCAACACAACTGGGTTTATGCGCGCTCTTAATTATTTTGGATTACTTATTATTATTTTTTGGGTGGAGAAACTATTTACTGAACTTTAAACTACTGTTTTTTTGTTCAGTACACTTTCCTTCAAAATTTACCATGTGTTTTGTGTTGCTTTACTGTTATTTAAACCTCAGGCTCCTGTCATTGTAGTCCTTTTAATACTGATCCACCCATATTCAAAACACGTAAGAAACCATACCCATGCCATTGCTGTCTTAGTAATGATTTAACACTCTCTCCCTTCAGGTACAGCTGCAGCTTCCTATCTTGCTTCTCCCCCATCAGCTTGCGACAAAGTGTCTCAGACCCTGACTCCTCAGCGTGGTGCTCAACCTCAGGAGGGACCCGCCTGGCTGCCAGGGACCATATGTCCAGAGATGGACGGCCTGAGACAAATGCTCTATGGAGGCATGGACACCAAAGAGGCCCGGGAAAAAGTCCTGCAGGAGATTGTCAAGATGAGAGTGAAGCAGGAAGAGAAGCTGACATCTGCTGTACAAGCCAAACATAGCCTTCAGCAGGTATCACATCCTGTTCCTGTCAAATATTTTGGATGAGAGTAATGTGACAGTTATGTCCAAATGCATTTTAGTGTTTCAAATATGAAATGACTGTTGTATTTTAACAGGAACTGGAATTTGTGAAGGTGGCGAAGAAAGGCCGCCTTCGTGAGGCTATTGAGGCCAAGCGCAACTTGAGAAAGGAGATCGAACGCCTTCGCGTGGACTGGGAGAAGAAGATGAGGGACGCAGAGGAGTCCTGTGGGCGGCTGAAGAGACAGCTGGAGAGGGAGCGACAGCTGCAAGTATGTGACAAAGGCTGTGAGGCTGAACGTCTGCGGGTCAAGTATTCCACTCAGGTAGGAGGTCTACAAACAATTCCCATGATCACCAAAACCATCCATACATAGTTTGTCAAAATGCATTTTTTGTGCTTCATTTGTACTGACTCTAGCTTGTGTGGGGTTGTGTTGTGCAGATTGAAGAGTTGCACATGCAGCTACAGCAGGCAGAAGCTGACCGTGAGCAGCTGAGACAGGAGCTTCAGCAGGAGAGAGAAGCTCGGCAGAGCCTGGAGACTGTTGTTAAAGACCTGCAGAATCAGCTGGCCCTGCAGGCAGACAGCGGCCACCCTGGAGACCCCAGGGCGGCAAACACAATCACACAGAGACAGACCCCACAGCACACCAATGGATCCTAAAGTTGCACATTCCGAACTGGAGACAAGGACTCAATAAAAGGAGCAGCATTGAGGACATTGTTGCACCTCCTGTTAGGAAAAAGGAACTCAGCAACAGGCAAAATCAGCTTTGTAGTCATATATAATATATGACACAAATCAATATTATAATGACAATAAGAATTTGAATAAATGAACTGGAAGATAGCATGATGTCTGAGCATGTCGTAGAGCGCTAATACAAGAAAGACTTCTTCAGTGCAAACACATCTCTCTAGTGACATCAGAGGCCTCGGTTAGACACCTGACTCTATCCAAGGATTTTATTTTGGTATAAGCTATTCTAAGATGTGCAAATATAGCAACATAATACTACTTGAATATGAAGGGAAGAAACATGTTGCGCCTGGTGCAGATGATGAAACTCTTGCTGCCACAGTCTATATTGGTACACTCCAAGGTGTCATTGCAGACCACTGAAAACAAGAGACACCGGTTACCACTATTAACTTTTAATATCAGCTTGCTTTTTATAACTGTTTAGAGGATATACTTTTTAATAAAATACTGCTTGCGCAGCACTGTTATTCCACAAGTAAGAAAGGAAAGTCCATATAGAAACATGTACGCATGTATACCAGCTTGTCTACCTTTTGTATTTGATAAACCTGAAGTATTGGAGGTTACAGGTGGGCTACCTTCAGGTCCACCACTGTTTCATGCTTAAATATTTTATGGAAGTGTTACTTTTTAATATTTTAATGAACTTTAGTTGTTGTTTTCCAGTAATGTTTTGCAACCAGACCATGTGATAAATAGAACATTTTCTTGCCCACGTTAGCGCAAAAACATCTACAAATGCCCTCATAAAGGAAAAAATAACTTTGGATAGCTGTCTGTTTTTGTTGAAATGCGGTACTTCTGATTTTCTATTGAGTGTTGTACAATAATTTATATTCTATAATAATTTGCTGCCTATCAAACAATAACATGAATTTTTAGTCACTGGCGTTAGGGCTCGCAAATAAACAAATGCTGTTTATATGAACAACATTTCTACATATATACAAAATATGGATATATATTTTTTTACTTTAGGAAAAAGAATTGCACTTTTAAAAAAAGAATCTTGCAATGTGCATTGTACTCCCTGTTACATTTTTCAAAACAAGAGTTAACATGAGCTTTGAATTTAAACACTTTCCTTCAATACCCTCTGATGTAAATACAATGATATTGTAAATAAGATATTTGTTGGTATGTTTGCCTGCTTCAGACTTAAACTGATTATGAATATTTTTTTTGCTTTACTTGAAACAAAAAAGAGACTATATTTAGATTTGTTAACCTGCAAAGTTAAAGTTGTATCCCTGAGTATCATTGCAATCACAGGGCCTTGAGCAGAATGGATGGATATTGGTTTAAAGAAGAAGAATGAAACCATCAGTGGTATTGATCTCCACCTATTGGTAACAGAATATAATAATTTGTCCCTTTATTTTGTGTATTTGAGAAAATCTTTATTACTTGATGAATTATAGAGTATATGTTACACCACAGACCAAAAACTGAAAAATGGATTTGAAATCTTTGCACCTGCAGCTCCCTCTCTCAGATAAAATGGAGGCAACACCTTCTCGAGGGTTCAAACGTAGGTGCTCTAATATATTTTAGACAACAAACACTTTTATGTCTTATTATGATACCCTCGCTCAGTATTTGTTGGGTACAGTATAATAGCAATATCCATTGTGTTAACTGATGCTGTTGTACTTTTGGTTTGGAAGTGGGGGTTCACCTGTCTCTTGTTTCAATGTTTTCTTTTCCTTCGGAAAACTTGTATAATACCCATTAAAATCTAAATCAATCCTATGGCATATTCACAGGTATTTTTTTGAACACATTGTAGAATGCATAACCTGGATGTTACCCCTGACCCTGCCCAGTAGTTTGGTTTTGACCAAATATTTGCAGTTTTATTTTAATTCAAGCAATCATAGTTTCTAAGAGAAAGGTTTAGCATGCTAACACGATAAAATACCAATAAAGATAAGGGCCACATGGAAAAATTGTTTAATCTCAGTATTCTGAGAATGAGCAAAAAAACTTTTTAGAATAAATCTAGAATTCAGACTTTAAAGTCAGAACACTGACGTTATTTCTGGCTTTCATTTTCATTTTCAGTATTCTGAGATTAAATGGAGAGTTCTGATAAAAAAGCATGACTTCATTTGAAATTCTGAGAATTCAGTATTTTGAGAAAAAAACAGGATATAAACTTTAAAGTCAGAATTCGGCCTTTTTTCTTTTTTTTCTTACTTCTGCGACTAAAAAAAATCTTACTTTATTATGTGTGTCCCTAACCCAGGTGGTGAATATCGAAATATTTTTCCTACTTTATGTCAGCATTACAGCATAGTTATTATCTCCACCGAGAACGCCGCTTATATTTTCGACTTAGTCTGTGAGCAGGTTTACAGAAAAACTACAGGACGGATTTGCATGAAATTTTACCGAGAGGTAGGTTTTGTCATAAGCAGATGTGATTCAATCCTGGTAACATAACATATTTTGCGGCATTTAAAATCAAATTGCTGATTGATTGATGGATTGATTGATTGGCATGTTTATTAGCAGCCGTTCGGTAAGAGCAGTAGCTTTCCCCAATTATGACCTTATAGACTTTCACTCATACAGGTTGATTAGATTCCTGTTGATGCATGTTAAGGTTGAAAGCTGGGAATTAAGTCATATCAAGGTACTTTAGCTCAAAGCCTCCATCAGTGATGGAATATTCCCTCTCTCGATACAGCAGTGCACAGTTCTCCACAGGCCCTATGTCAGTTTTTTCGATGAACTCTATATCATCCCAATGAGGACTCCCATTTCTAACCTCTGCTGGTGCACACAGAATACATTCGCCAGTGGCCTGTTTTTATACCAACTGGGCTAGAAATAGCTTGTACCATATTTGTAGAAGTTTGAAAAAGTCTTCTCTGTGCAGATCAATGCAAGAAAATCACCTGGCCACCTGATCTGTATTTCCTAGAATAATTGCATGTATTTTAATATAACAGCATTCCCTCATGTATTAAAACATTATATATATTGAATGCAGATTCTGTGAGTACATTTGTTGCATACCACACAGTGCCTCTAGGGGGGAATCATTCTAAACAGTTGAAGGGTAGATATGTCAAACTAGTTAATAGCCAAAGCCCCTGTGCGACCATAAATTAAGATAATGATCATGTCAATCTTAAACTGAGATGGTTGAATACCCTTTAATTTCTGTGTTTTTTCAATGATTGGGGCTGCCATAAATGTAGTTAAATTAATATCTGCAAGCCTCCTATTCCTCTCTATTTGCTCGAAGGCTTACTGGTTGCGTGAAAATCCCTCCATGAAAGCAAGGCTGAGACTCATTCCAGGATTACAGCTTGAGGAAGATTTAGTGACTGACACAAGTTGCACATTCTCTCTCTCTGCAACTCTTCTTGCAGTGCTAAACAATAAATATAGAGGGCCCTATGGCTGCTACACTGAATTACTGGACACAAGATGATAAGGAATGAATCTTCAGGACGGTGATCCCATGTGGCAAGACTTTAACTGGAAGAGGAGAATATGCTGACACTTGAAAATCTGCATGAGCTGCGCTGTAAACCTACTTTGCTGAGGAGCCCAGCAGAGAGAGGACAGAGGTGGGTTCATGTGGCGTGACGGGAACAGGAGAGCTGGACTCAAATGTACAATTCAGGGATGAGCAGCACTCCAGCAATGCCTCCTCTGTCTCCAGGGCTGGGTGGCAGCCCACCACTGTCCTCTATGTCACCCAAAAAGACCATCTTTCAGTCTTCAGGATCTTTGTCAGCAGGAATGTTCTCCCCTTCGCTTGCCAGGGGATCATTTCAACTGCAGAATCAGGCCTCAAATCCCTTGAATTCCTCGACCCAGTCCATTATGACCTCTCCAAAACTCTGGAAGAAATCATCCGTCTCCAGACTCGCGGAAGAGTTCTTTTGGATTGGTGGTAGTGTGGTCGCACAGCCGAAATGGAGACTGGGTCAGATAGGTAAGATTCACTAATAGCTCATTACTTGAAAAAAGGGATATGAATAAATTGCAAACTTCTGCAATATCTCAGTAGTGTGTTCATCAGGAGTGAGTGACGAGTATTGGAAACCAAAGAGGGGATTTTAGGAAATATGTTTTATTACTGGACACTCCATTGCATGTGAATTTGATTTATTTACTATGATATTGTTTTCCCTTTTAATTAAGGATGTATTTCCAACACAACTATAGTGTCAGGCATGCCTGTGAGTAGATAACAGGCATATGGACCAGTAGACAATCCTTTGGGATTAGCCTGAATGATGTTCCAGTTTGTGTCACATGTATCTGATCTTCAGATTACAAACAATGGTCACCTGCTCTCAGCTCACTAAACAATCACTCAGCTACATCATTAAGGGTACAACAAATCAGGCAGGTCAGGTGTGAAACCATCTTACAATGTGGGTTTTTGAACAAGGGTTTATGAATGGTTGATGAAAATTTTGTTAGTTACGTGGATAAGCTGTTATAACTCATTCAATAAAGTGGGCAGCAGGGACTTTTTTTGTCAAATAGTGATCCCATAGTTACAGTGTAAATAGCTCTTGGATCGAACCAAGGGAGCATTATTATTATTATAAAATGTTTTAGACATGAGCTGCTTGCATTGTTGCCAAAAAGGGCCTCAATGTAAAGTGGAAAGATTCAAAATGTCTTTAACTGCATTTAAGTTCTCCAAGCACGTGCCTGTAAAAAACACAGCAACACAGAAGAAAAAAGGAAATCTGCTTTATTTCAACAATGCCGAATACTCCTCAAATCCAAACAGTCTTTTTGGAAAGTAAGACTCATATTACAAATCGCTGCGAGAAAATAGGTTAAATTACAAAGCTTGTTTTCAAATATCTCATGAAGCTAACAGTTTAACATGCTGAGCAATTAAGCAGGAGAAGCTTAATCTGACAAAATAGTGAGCCTTGATTGTTGAAAATTGTGCAGTAAGTTTTTTGTTTACGTTTTTGTTTTTATGAATGATTTATAAAGTAATTATAACCTAATGAGTAAAATGAGTAATTTTACAGCACCTCAGGTGTTATAGAGCAAAATTGTTTGCATGCCATTCAAAATAAGCAAGGAAAGTCAGGAGCAATAAGACAAATCACCAGACCATCTGATAATGTTATTTCAGGGTTGTATGTTTACAGTCTCTTTCTTTACCTGTTGCCTTATCAAGTACACGGCTACCTAAATCCCCGAGTGACGCAACCTATAATCTCATAACCCAGTTCTATATGGTGAACCTTTGGTTGTCTCATCTGCTTCAGTGTTGTCTTCCTGCACACAATCGGAGCCCATGTACTTGTCACAGATTTCAAATCGTCTGACTTTAAGACGCAATTAATAATAATAAAAATAATAATAATAATCATTATCATCACAACAACAACAATAATCAGCAAAGAAAAATGTTTGCTCAATTTGACTTCCACCCTTGCTCTTCTGCAGTGGAGAGGTGTATGTGCACCATGCAGACGGGCAGTCAGATGACCAAACTGAAAGGGAAGAAGAAAGGACTGGTTCGATTCTTTTATTTGGACGAGCACAAGTCTTGCATCCGGTGGCGGCCTTCACGGAAACATGACAAGGCCAAAAGTGAGCTGTTCTGCATCTAATCTAATTTTAAAAGTGTGGTTATCACTTAACCCTATTGGTACTTCTTGTTATAACTCAACAACTACAGTAATGTTAATGAAGAAAATCCATCACACTTGATTATGTACAACGAGTGCACATGATAGTTTGGTTTCTTAACAGGAAATATGGCTCCATGATTGTTTGTTTTGTTTTGTTTATGGTGAAAGCATGTTTTCACCGAATAGCCTGTGTTTTCAACTTGTTATTAAGTAAATCTACTAAAGTTCTATTACACATCAAGGTATGACCTAGATCCAAACTAATAATGATACTCATGAAATTCTAAAATCTAACGCTGGGTTAAATGTTCCAGCATCCATATTATGAGGGTCAAACTGTCATGGAACTACTGCTTTAAGGTGCTATGACGTAATGGGAAACTGAGCTGCCTTGGCATAGGTTAGCGCTCTCTGAGTGCTGTCTATTTGTTTACAAGCCCTATTTGTTACTTTCACTCACACAAAAATTTAGAGCTTTAAATGACCAGCGGGATTACAGACATGAGTAATGAGCTGCTCAATCTGACAACAATCAAAATTCAGTGACTGATATTTTTGTAGTTCATTATAAGCGCTAATGAATAGTCCTCATATATAAAATCCCAAGAAAGTATGCAGAAGACAGATGAACGCCGCATAGACAGCCCAGTCTATAGACAGTCACTTGTACCTTATCCAAACAAAGCACTTTATTAAAAAATGTTGGATCTTTGCATGAGCCTCACTATACTTCTTGTTTGTTTCAGTAACTATTGATTCCATTCATGAAGTCTCTGAGGGGAAAAAGTCGGAGATCTTCAGGCGGTATGCAGACAACCGCTTTGACCCAAACTGCTGCTTTAGTATTTACTATGGGGAGCACGTGAAGGCCCTGGATCTGGTTTCCACCAATGGAGAGGAGGCCCGCACCTGGATCTCTGGACTGAAATACCTCATGGCCGGTATCAGTGATGAAGACAGTTTTGCCCGGAGGCAGAGAACCCGTGACCAATATCCTTTATCTAATCTTTCTTGCACACTTGTTTCTAAATGATCAGTTATAATATTTATGTGGCTACATACCCACACACATAAAGTATATGAAGAGTCCTCCCTTTGCTTGCATGAGTTCCTCCAAACTTCAAAGATAGGCATGTTAGTCATTAGGTGATTCTGAAATGCCCATAGCTGTATCCCCTCTCTTGCTCAATGTCAGCTGGGATTGTCTCAAGCCATGTGACCCTCCAAAAGATATGCAGTTACACGCCATTGCTATATGTGAATACCAGGCATCACTATATATCCACTTCAGATAAAGCTTAAACGAGAAGCCATGAATTAGAGCACAAACACATGAAGTCACTGGATTCTGATTGGTGTAGGTTCTTCCTTAACTGTGGCTTTACATGGTTGCAGCAGACGTTCTCCGAGGCCGACAAAAATGGAGATGGTACCTTGAGCATTGGAGAGGTGCACCAGCTGCTCCATAAACTCAATGTTAACTTGCCCAAGCAAAAAGTCAGGCAGATGTTCCAAGTAAGACTTAAGTCAATGTGCTTGTTTTGATAGATTTAGTTTGTTAAACTGTAAATATTATGTAAGTTGTGGTCTAATATCTATAAAATATACTGTTTAAATTTGTTTATTTACAGTAACCAGAGCTTGCAACCAGGCTAAAAGCTAAATGCTATTTATTATAAAATGCAATGTAAGAAAGTAAAGCGTCTGAGGCTGGTTGGAATTTCATTCGATTCAAAGGGATTTTAGCTTTATATTTTACATCCTGATACAGCAATTAAAAAAAAAAAACTATCACCACAGCTGTTATATTCCATGCAGAATGCATGGAGAACATAACAAGTAAGCCGGATTCCACAGCAAGAAGTTGTGAACATTTTAGCTTAAAACCACTCTAACCTCATCGTGGCACAAGAGGAAAATCCAGAACATCACTTTAGTACGTAGCACCCATCTACTGGACACTCTGAGCATCTATATTTACATAGTAATGATCCACTATTTCATTAGTTAAATAAATTAGATTTTATCTAGCACTAAACTTTAAGAAAAAATAAAGCATTCAGCAACATAGAACCATATAAATGATATTTGACTCTGTTCATGTTATCGAGCTATGCATGCCAAAAATAAACAAACAAATAAATAGATAAATATATTTCTAGATAAAAACATAAAAAAAAAATAATAATAATTGCTTTACGTTTCCTAGACAGGGCAACTCATTATGTGCCCCTCAAATCATTTCTGTAAGAAAGATGAAGCATAGACTTGAAGCCGTCAAGAAAATATTTCTGCTGAGTATTTTGGCAGAAAAATGTCACAAGAAGACCATATGGCCGCAGCTTAACAGATGGCTTCAGCTGAACTGCAATATTGCTGAGTTCAGTAGCTGGCTGTCCTCCCCTCCTATTGGTGATATTCTCTGTGAACCAGCTCCATCATGTTTAATAGTGATAAGTCCCTCAGATGGGTGTCTGCTGGTAAATATTCTCACTCAAATGACACAAACTGTGATTGCAGGCCATTCTCGCTCATGAAATAATTTTGTCATCATCCCTAGGATGCTGACACCGACGAGAACCAGGGCTCTCTGGGCTTTGAAGAGTTCTGTTCATTCTACAAGATGATTTCAACACGAAGAGACCTCTACTTGATAATGATCTCCTACAGCAATCAGAAAGAAGTCATGGATCTGCAAGACTTAGCCCGCTTTATGGAAAATGAACAGAAGGTATTAAAAAAAGACTTATACGCGTCTTTAAGTTGAAGTGGTAGGAATCCCCAACATACGTACATTCCGTATTTATTTTTCTTTAAAGTAGTGTCACAGTGAATGTGATGTCCAGCTATTCACACATTCACAGGAAATGCTTGTCTGTTTCTTAGTAAGTCAAATTTATCTAATTGTTTACCAGTGTAGTGGAAAACAATATGAACCGTGAAATCTGAAACACCAGGATTTAAGGAAGAAAAGGGAAACAAATGGTAGAAATAAACTTAATAAGTCTGACTGAAGCCACATGGAATGAACATCTTCCTGCTGGTGTCTGTGTGTCTACCATGATGTTACGGTACAGTATAATTACTCAACAACTATCTTTACATGTCAGTTTTGTACACAGGTATGTCCATAATTATGCCTGGAATTCATCATAGCTCCATTTGCTGTATGTGTTTAACCCCATGGTGATGATACTAAGCACAATGCACAAAAAAAAAAATTGGTTTGAGGTAACACATTTTTTTAAACAGTGGCTCAGGCCATCTGCTAGGATTGTTCAGAGGCGCTACACAACATTTCCTGCACTTTTGGACAGTATTACCCTGTGAACAGTCTTTAGTGGGGTAAATAGTGCCACCTTATGAAGCATATGGATCTGAAAGATCAAGGATCACAGAGAATCCATCTTGCCTGGCTTCAAATGGGGTGCTTGTATCCAAACACACAGTGGTTTGAAAAACAGGCCCTTTGAACCACTACTGGCAGATATTTTGGAGGGACGTAGCGAGAGGAGACATTATTTGCACACAAACAAGAATCCCCCTAAAGAGCTGCAGCACGGCTGTAGTGTCAGAACTGTAAAGTGAAAAAAACGAGCAAACAATTAAGTTTTTTTGAAGATGTTTCCTGTCAGGCTTCAGCATGAGTTGGTTTTCCAGACTGTCTCCAGTGGTCGTGATATTATTGGATTAATTGTCTAAAGCGGAGACATTTTCTCACATGATTTTATTTAACTAACCGTCTGTTCCATCAGGTTAAAAATAATGTTCCCAGAAATTAAAAATAAATTTAGATGCTGCTCCCTGCAGTGGAAGGACAAGGCACCACAGGAAAAAAAAAATACTTTTGTTCGTGAACATTGCTTCTTTCCGAAACCTGCAGAAAGGTGACTTAATGGATCAATTAACCCAAAAATGACACAACTAACATTGTTCTACTTGCAGATGCGGAATCAAACAAGAGAGCATCTAGTTGAAACTGTGGTTAAGTTTGAGCCGTGTCCTGAGAACCTTCAACGCATGGTTCTGGGTATTGATGGTATGAGAAGCTGGCTTATGACTGTGTTTTTAACAATCACATCACATATGCAACTAAAACATCACAAATGTCACTGGCACATAACATTAGCATACAAGCACACAACTAGGAATTACATTTAGATTAATTTGTGACAGCAAATTATGAATGTCTATGAAGAAAATGAAACTGATGCCCAGATTATGCTGAGAAACTCTGTTTAATTCGTTGAATGCAACATTGCACTTCTATGTGAGGCACTGAAGTTGTCACACTCCAGTCTGTGGTTAGGTTTAGGTCATGAAAGTTGGTTAAGAAAAATTCTGTTTATTTGTTAAATGTGTATAATACCAGCGGCGGTAGATGCTAGAACTTCAATGTAAAAAAAATGGATTGGCAAAGACATTGGAAGGCATTACATTATGTTTTTTCAGCAACTGTTAAGATCCGTTGTTTGATTACCGTAAAGTACTTTATAGAATAGATATATTGTAAAACAGTGTACAGCAACTTGTTAAACGACCACCTACAAACACATAACTTTCTAAGCACATGAACAAGATCATTAAATAAAACAACAGTAAATCCTATAAGCACATTTTTTAAACTTTTAAATGATCATTATTTAACAGATATGCATGAATATACCATATATAATACTGTTCCTGTAGAAATTAAGCAATGTTACTGCTGAATGATGAAAGCTTTCATACTGTAAACATAAATGTTTTTAACAGAAAACATAATATATAGACAGAGTGATATTATTACTTTAGGGTAATTACTTACTTGTCAGATGATGACATTATTTCCACAAAGATTTATATTTCTAAAGTAAATGTATATGTTTTCCACATATTATGAAAGTAAATATTAAGTTTTAGTACATTTTATGAAGTCCTCCATTTAACAGCTTTTACAGTGTAGAAAAGGTATTTTGGTGGGCCTAATTTTTCCTTAATAAATGTATTTTCTCAAGCTACATAGTTAAGTTGTTGCAAAACTGTAATCTGGTCTGCATTCTTATTTTATTATACTCTGCTCTGACACTTTATCCCTTCAGGGTTTACCAACTTTATGAGAAGTCCTGCAGGTGATATCTTCAACCCAGACCACAATCAGGTGAACCAGGACATGACACAGCCTCTAAATAACTACTTCATTGCTACCTCACATAACACCTACCTGACAGGAGACCAGCTGCTCTCCCAGTCGAGAGTAGAAATGTACGCCTATGTTCTCCAGGCAGGCTGTCGCTGTGTGGAGGGTAAGAGCCTGCAAGCGCAGAACTTCCGTCTGTGTTGTAATTCTATAACATTACACACAAGGTGATCATTCACCCATAACTGTCTTTCTCCTCGCTCAGTGGACTGCTGGGACGGGCCTGACGGGGAGCCTATTATTCATCATGGATACACACTGACGTCCAAAATCCTCTTCAAAGATGTTATCGAAACAATCAACAAATATGCTTTCACCAAATCACAGTAAGTGCTTCTTTTGTTTTCACAAGAAAAAAATCGCAATGCTTGCCTGTGTACCATGTCGAAATGTTATCATCAGACATCATCATGCCCCCCCCCTCCCTTAAAGGTACCCAGTGATCTTGTCCATAGAGAACCACTGCACTGTGCCTCAGCAGAAGAAGATGGCTGAGTATCTGAAAGAGGTGCTACAGGACAAACTGGATCTGTCCAGTATCAACATACATGAATGCAAGAAGCTGCCCTCCCCCGAGATCTTGAAAGGCAAAGTTCTAGTCAAGGTAAAGTTCTTTTAAGTTATATGTCCAATTAATTCAGAGCTCACAGGACACTCGTGAGAAAAATATAATTTATTCCACAACACACCATGACCTTTTCTTCCAGGGAAAGAAGCTGCCAGCAAACATTGACCCTGATGTAGAGGAAGGTGATGTGTCTGATGAAGACACTGGAGATGAGGAAGAGGAAAGAGATGATGACGAAAACACACAGGCAAATAAAGGCAGACAGACAGACAGACAGACAGACAGACAGACAGACAGACAGACAGACAGACAGACAGACAGACGAAAGACAGACAGACAGACAGACAGACAGACAGACAGACAGACAGACAGACAGACAGACAGACAGATAGATAGATAGATAGATAGATAGATACTTATGCTTTATGTCTGACTTTTTTAGGATGGGAATAACGCTGCCTTTGGCAATCCAATCAAAAAGAAGACAAGATTTGGCCGATCGATGATAAGGAGTTTCAAACGAAAGGTAAGGCATATTTTTAATATTATTTTAACCTATACTTATGCAATGCTTCCTATGATGAGGCTTTTGTAAAAATACATTTTCCCTGCAATCAGAGTAGCCCATCCTTCACTAAGTCCTGCACCTCCTTTTTGCCCACTCTGTCAGTAGAACACTCCCAGAAGAAATATTATCTAATATTTGGAAAAATGAAAAATGAGTTCAGTGAGATGCAGACAGAAGAGTTTAAAATACATTCAGGATGTCAACCTGACTAAGCAGCAAAACAGGCAAAGACAAAGATAGAAGCTACACCTTACAGTGAATCACCAAATGAATCACCTCAGACAGAAGACAAGAACATTCAAACAAAGCATTACTGTTTGTGATATTCTTTGAAAAAGATCTACAACTCTGGTTTGATGAAAATAAATAAATAATTCACCATGTGAGTTGTTTATCCCTGCTGCTTCTCTGATGACTCCCTCTAGCTCCTCTCCTGATATATGTACATGTGCCTGGGTGAATTCAGGGTTCCTACCAATCATTCAAACCTTTGTTGGTGCAGAGGAAGGACAAGCCAAGTTGCCTTGGATGACTTTTATTGTGGTTCAATCGGGGTCAGATGAAAAATCTGACCTGAGCTTCGCGAAACCAACCCCTTTTAGTGGGTATATTGCCAAAAAAAAAAAAAAAAAGGGAGAGGGCGAAGGTTTACCGTACTGAAACAGATTTTACCGTTTGAGGGACAATTTCACTACTGTAAATTTCCAGATGTCTTTATTTACTGTTGCAATGACTGAAAAGCAAAAGCAGAGTGTGTGTACAGTAAGTTTCCGCTCAGTAGCTAGCTTAGCATAGACATGCTAGTTGAAAATTGATTCAAACAATGAAAAGAAGCATACACATGTTAGTCATAACATTATATCCACTGACAGGGAAAGTCAAGAATAACATTTATTATCTCATTACAATGGCACCTGTATTTCGGTGCGAATACTGGTATGATATGTTTGGACGGTGCATAGAGAAACCAAATGTTAAAAAAAAAAGAAAACCTGCAGGACGCTTCTCTTTTTTGTTAGAGGAAAAAGAGAGTCAGAGTGAGAAGTAAGGCAGCATCTGATGGTGAATCCGATAACAGCAGCAGGGAGAAGACACAAATTGTTTACCATCCCAAGTAAGACTTCTCATTGATGAAGTAGTTGGAGCCTTTTTTAATGGACTCAGATTCAGCTGCCACAAGTTATGTCTATAACTCTTCCCTCAGGAAGAGGAAAACAATGAGGCTGTCCAGAGCTCTATCGGACCTGGTCAAGTATACAAAATCCATCCGCGTGCACGAGATAGAAACACAAGGTAAACGGTCCACAAAGTGAACATCATACATGAAATCTTGGCACATTTAAACACAACAATGACCTTAGGTATTGAGGGATTTGCTGCTGTTTTTCCCTGTCTGGTAGCATTTACAAATAGTTGGCAGGTATCGTCCCTCAACGAAACTGTTATGAACCAGATCTTACAGCTGAAGCCTAGTGAGTTGGTCCGTCTCAACCAACGACAGCTACTGAGGGTCTACCCCTCCAACTACAGAGTGGACTCCAGCAACTTCAACCCTCAACCATACTGGAATGCAGGATGCCATATGGGTAAAACAGTCTTAGAGACTCATATACTGCTTCCTTGTCAAAAACTATATTTAGTCTTGTTGGAGGTTTTAATTTACGTTCATAACTTCATTTTTTGTTGTAGTTGCTATGAATTATCAAACAGAGGGTCGTATGCTTGAACTAAACCGAGCCAAGTTCTCCACCAATGGAAACTGTGGATATATTCTGAAGCCTAAGTGCTTGAGTAAAGGTAAGTGCATTTTGCAGAATTTGTGGGTTGAATGTCCAATGTCCAGATGTGACAGGGTTTCTTCTTTGTTTGTCTGAGGTGCCTTTAATCCCACGTTGGAGGATCCCCTGCCAGGACACAGAAAGACTCAGTTGGTACTGAAGATCATCAGTGGGCAGCAGCTTCCCAAACCCAAAGACTCAATGTTTGGGGACAGAGGAGAGGCAAGGCCAAACTACAGCAATTACAGTCTAAATTGTAAACACCTGATGAGCCTTTCAGCCACATTGATCACTAAAATACTTTGTTCATGTGGTTGTCCTTCCAGATTATCGATCCTTTTGTTGAGGTGGAGATAATAGGTCTACCTGTTGATTGTTCTAAGCAACAGACGAGGGTGGTGGATGATAATGGTTTGTACTCAAGAGGAATAATACAATCAAAATCTTACAACAAATGCAGGGCTATCTACAATTTCACTTCTACTGTTATTCAGGTTTTAACCCAATGTGGGAGGAGACCCTTGTCTTCAACATTCAAATGCCCAAGATTGCCCTGGTGCATTTCCAAGTGTGGGATCATGATCCAATTGGGCGAGATTTCATTGGGCAGAGAACTGTTGCTTTCACCAGTATGATGCCAGGTAGATCATATATGCATTTATTATCTGGGCAGGCCTTAAGCAAAACGTCTTCTCTCATGAAGAAATGATGCAACATCCGTTTGCAGACAAACGTTAAAGGAATATTTTGACTTTTTACATAACTCCTATTTTGCTAATGTAATGCTAGTACGTAATTTAAAATAATGTCCTAGATCAGCCTTATGACACTGTTCTTCAGTTCTGTGTAAACAAACAAAGGCATCGTCATCATAAGACTTTCTTTTCCGCACGCTTTAATCTTACACAACTGTTAATAAAAAACGCAATTTGTTAATTCTGCACTTCAATTCTCACACAGATTAAACAAATGAAACATGAGGCAAACAAAAATATAATAGTTATATTACCATAAATGTGAAACTATTCCTTTAATATGAACGGAATTTATGTTAACTTGATGTTTTTATGCAAAATGTAAAGGTTATCGGCATGTGTACCTGGACGGGATGGCAGAGTCATCCATCTTTGTACATGTTGCCATCAATGACGTAACAGGAAAGGTATGGGCCTTTAAATAAACTCAAAAATATAACTTTATCTTTATCTCTATCTTTAAACCTTTGCTGTCATTTTTAAAACAGATCAAACCAGCAAATGCAGTGCAAGCGGCCAGAAAGCACATCCAAAAAGCAGCCCAGAAGCATATGAAGGGTCATCAACGGCATCCTTCTGTAGACCTCTCCGTCCTGTCCTCAGAAGACGGACGTGCTCTTTACTTCCGAATGGATCTGGATGCCATTTCTCAGGACAGCAGGAATGGGGAAATTTCTCCTTTGGTACAAGGGCCCGCAGCAAAGGCTGCCATCCACAAAGGAGCCATGAGTGAGCCTCTGAGGCGACCTCACAGAGTTAAAATTCATGAACCCCCAGAGAAAAGGAGAGGGATCTTCAGCCGGATGTCCTCAACAGACTCCAACCAAACAAGAGCTGCTCCCTGTATGAATGCAGACAGCTTTGACCTTGATTCCTTTCCACAGTCTTCCTGTCTTGATGGTCCTGCTGATGACAGTCAAATTCCAATTAAAGATGAATTTGAGAATGAGTCCAACCATGCTGAACAGGAGAAAGATCACACACAGCGACCAGAGCTGCTCGAACAATCTGAAGAACTAGCAGAAGAGTCACAACCAACTGTTGCCATCGAACCTGAGGATGCCCCAAAAGAGAGTCACACTGATTCAGTCTCTCAGCCTCAGCCAATGCCACATCCTCGGCTCCAGTCTGTAGCCAAATCATCTCTACTCATCCCTCCTTCATCCCCTGCCAGGGTGAGACGGACCTTAGGGGCTCCAGCCTCCCCTCGACCGTCCACAGCAGTACGGACAAAGGTTCGCTCGCGCAGCTGCCCTCGAAAACAAACTAACTCTTCTCAAACATCAAACCCTGCTTTCCACTGGCAGACACAGAAGCCGCAACAACTTGGCAGCTATGACAGCCATGTGAGGCCTATACCCAACGGCCTCTGCCTGTCTGACAGCAAATCTAGCAGCATCGACACAAGCACTGACAGTCTGGAGTTTGTGCCCTCCTGTGTGAAGGCTGGTGGGGGGCAACATGAGGGCACATTGCAGAGAGAGATGAAGGCCCTTTTTGACCAAAGGATGGGAGAGATACGCTGCAAATCACCACTTTTTCTGAATAGTGAGTTATCAACGACATGTGAGTCAAATTTGTGTAATGAAAATAAAGACAGGTGTAACATTTAAGTGGTTGTATTAAATCTCGACTCAATTTCTTTTCTTTCAGATTAAACCAAAGTTTAAAGGTATTACTCCAAAAGACAACACCTACCTAGAAAACAAGAGGAAGAGCTACTCAACAAAGAAAGAGCTGATTCAGGAGTTCATTTCTTTCTGTATTAATTGGACAACATCAAAAGGAAGTTATTATTATTGTAGGCCTGCTGTAATGTTTTCAATAAAAATAGTTTTTATGCATAAACTACAATTTAAAACAAAAGTGTTGTAAACATGTGCTGCCATTGCCAACTGTACATAAGAGGATGATGTAAAGTTGTAAAAAGTTATAGCAAACTCAATAAAACCTAAGAGTAATGTTATAATCAAATTTCCAGTTTTTAGGTCTAAATATTAATTATTTTAATAATTATCTTGGATAATGCTTAAAAATTGTGTTTTCATCTTCATTTAAACTGTAGTGTTCATCCTTGAAAATCAATAAAGGCATTATTTTACTATATATTATAATTTAAAATTCAATACTTTCTTGACTTTCTTGGTAAGTATGGAAGTTCAAACCCTACAAATAAGATTCTATTTAATATTTATATTTATATTTAATCTATTGATTTCAGATATTTTAAATGAGAAGCAACTATAAAAAAAAGAAAATCTAAAGATTATTAAATAATGGTTCTATTTGTTGTTAAAATGAAATACTGTAAATCCAGAATGTGTATGATTTTAAGTGGTCTACATTTTACTGGGATTTGTTTCTTTTGCTAGTCCTCAGGCGAAGGTTCAGTTCTTCTGTCAACACAATGCAGCAGGATTGCTCTGGGGCATACATGAATAGAAAGCAGTATGAATCAGTTAAAGAGCATGTGGATGGTTGTGTGGATGAGTTAGCACACTGTCGGAGTATGTGTCTTCTCTATTTTGGTGTTTTAAATCTGATGTGAAAACTGTCTGAACAGGGTAAACAGGTGGCATTATAATAAAAGAAAAAGCAAACACTCCAGCCTTCAGGCATATGCATCAGTTTAAAATCCTATTGATACACAAAAACTTTGTGGAATTCTTCAGCCTGTCAGAAGAATTTGCAAATTTAGTCGCACATACCCGCTGCTCAGATGCACTTAAAGAAGCGCTCCAAGACAGCCAGCAAGGCTCCTAGCCCCAGGCCAAGTGAAAGAACAAGAAACATTCCCTTGAAGCTGTGCGGCTGCACAGCTGTAGACTTGGCCTTGTCTGCAATGCAGATGTTGGCCCACCACTTTCTTCATAGGTAAGCCAGCTCTCCTGCCTCACTCAGCTGAAGGATCGCTAATTTGTTTAATTTGGCTGTTGACTCTGTAGAGTCATTGCTCCAAATGTGTACCACAGACTGTGAAGGAAGCTAAATCTGTCCTGTTCAATGTAGGGCTGACCCCACTCTGGGGCTGAGTCTGGATTGCAAAAAAGAAAGAAAAAGAAAGATTATTTTAAGTACTAAAAGGGATTCCACTGTCAGCAGAAATGTGAAAATATCCCCCACTACAAATATACATAAGTAAATAAATCCTAAAAAATACATATATATAATAATAATATTTTGAAGTTATTTATATAAAAATAACTTCAAAAAGTTAACTACTTCTTTCATTAACCTGGTAATTGCAAAGATACAAGCAGGCAATGATTATGCCGACCCAAGTTTGGACTGTGAAGGGGGCAAGGAAATCAAGGAATCTGCTTTCTTCAGAGATTTCCTTCCTCAGCAGGATGCTCACGCCTGTCTGCACGAAGGGTTTGATCATGGCCACCGCTTTCTGACAAGCTGCAGTGAGAGTCAGTGGAGCAATTGCAAGATCTGCCACCTGTAGTATGGAATTAATAAATACGAAAAAGAATTCTAAATATTTCAATTATGCACCAGCCAGGTAATTGTTAGGTCTGCAGGGGGGATTTTTGCCTTTTGTCGTCCCCAAATGTCAACTTTTGTGTACTCACGCCACTCACCATCTCTCAAATTATCCCATTCCAGTTCACACTCTCATCCTGTCTGCCATATGAACCATGTTTCACCAGCCGCACTTTGTACTTGAAGCCCAGTTTTTTTGGTAAATCTGGACATCCATGCAAAAAGCCTCTAGTTGTGTGCCCTTAGATATTGTATATAGATCTTGCTAAAAGGAAATATGTCAAATAAAAATCTGAAACTTGTTTGAGCTTAAATAGTGTATTAACATTTACAATGACTTTAAAAAAAATAAAATAATAATCTACCTTAATTACAGTGATTCTCAGCTACGATAAGAAATTGAGTGGAACATGTTAGTTTTTGGATAATTTTTGGAAAATTGCTCATTGGAAGATTTTTTTTTTTGAGAGGGTTACGACCGTTTGGCTACAGCTTTGTTCATGGTATCCTACAGATCTGGAACAGTTAGGACGTCATTCTTTTTAGCAAAGTGTTCCAATCCAAAGACTATCAATACAATGGCACTGTGTGATGTGAGGGTACAAAGCAAGGCCAAGGCCTCAGGGGTTCATCACATCACAGGGAAACCCTGAAGACCATCAGTTCTTCCTTTTCAAAAGATGAATTGTACAGTATACAAGACTCAGACACTTTTTGGACCCTCTGAAACATAGGGGTTCTGATTACCTGGCTTATTTTCCTCTCTGTGTTTTGTCTCTGAGACTGTTTTAAACAGGATGGGGCGCTGCAGTTTGATATTGATCCAAACTAAGAGTTTGAGTATTTACAGTATCATCAAATCAAATACATTTCAAATTCAGTCAAAAAACAATGAAGAATTTGGCGAAGAAATGGAGCAAGGAACCACCACATTAAAATATAAATGCAGTCACTGGGACACACTTTGAAATATCAAGTAAAAGGGCAGAATTACATTTCCTAATATTATAAATCAGGAGAACATACACATCAGTGCTCACTCAGTCTATGTCAACAAAGTTTGAGCTTAAAGGTGGCTCAGTGTAATCTATCAAATCTGGTTAAATCTCTCACTGCCGATTTGGTGTGTTATTATTAGTTTTGCTTCATGTAGAAAATCATTTCTTAACTGTAGTGGACTCTCCCAAGACCAGGAAAATCTCAACAGATAACAAGAAGTCAAATAGCATTTTGATCTTCCTGACAATATTAAAATATAATTATTCAATGGTTGATGAATAAAAGAATAAATAATGTATATTTAATAATCATATATATATATACATATATTTAAATTATTATTTCTTTCTCAATTTTTCTTTTTACAAATGCAAGAAACCATGAGTCAAAATCAACTATAAATAGTTCTGATTATCAGTCAGGGGAGTGACTATGCACTTTATACATGACAGTAGCTCCTTGATTAGCGTCAGACTTAAAATCCCAATGAGTCTGTGATGTGGAGTGGTCTGATGGTTTTCAGATTCTACGGTGTTAAAACAGCCCATTCATTTTTTGTGGGGGAAGAAAGTGGATCACGTTTGCAGGGGTACGGCCAAACAACATGAACAACAAAAACAGCTTTTCATGTTTCATGTATAAATATATATTTTTTTGTGTATATATACATTATTATATATATATATAGAGAGAGAGAGAGAGAGAGAGAGAGAGAGAGAGAGAGAGAGAATACAAACACACATATATATATATATATATATATATATATATATATATATATATATATATATATATATATATACACACACACACACAACCCAAAGTAAGTGTTCAGTGTCAGTGCATCTAATTCTAATTGTGGTCAACTCAACCTGGACACCAAAAAAGAGACGATCGATCTGACAAACTGCAGAAGCAGAGAAATAAAATTAGGAAAAGCTTTGACACTAAATGTTGACAAAACAGATCAAAATAAAGGGGTTTCACTGTCCTTTTCTGTAGGCCTTTCTGCACTGTTACACTGTCATCATCAGCTTGCAGGATTATGTGCAGAGGATATTCAGAAAAGGTTTACTGAATAGCTGGTCTCATGACCAACACCAATACTTTCGAACATTCAATATCCACACCTGCAACGAAGTGTTAGACTATATATTCTATTCTATATTCTTATTTGTGACTCTACTCAAATGAAAGTTTGACATGATGAATAGATTGTGATCATGTCAACAACATACTATACTTGTTTTTATCATTGGTAGTTGCTGTTCGTTTACTACTGTTGTCTAAAAATGTTTTAAAAATATTTTTATCTACAATATTATTTTCATTTTCTATTTGACACTGATGTTTGAAAATATTTGTTTGTGTGTGCTTGTCCATAACTATTGTTAATGTTATTTTTGTAACAATCTGTTCGGGACCTTTGTTTTATTTATTGAAACAATTTAATCTTCATGATTAGACTTTTAAAACTATTTTTATAATTAAATAATAGGTATTATATGCGTCAGTGGAGAGTTGAGACAAGGCCACAAGACGCGCGGTGTTTTTGTCTCGTTGTTTTTCTCACCGTGTCTGTGTGATCTGCGCTCCACATTGAATCCGATGAATTCGGTTTATCGCCTTGACGAATCATAAATCTGTGCGCGTTGCGTGCGAGGTGAAGCCGCCAGCTACGATTGGCTGAGGCGGTTCTTCCAAAGGGGCGTATTTTTCAAGCCATCTTGACTGAATATTTAGCCTCATCCAAGGAACATTAATTTGATATCTTCAGTATTTTCCTGTCCACAAGTAGCGTACCAGCATCTTTGGAAAGGTTTAAACCATAACTATGAAGCCGGGTCTCCTTTGTGTGTGTGGACGAGGTCACGGCAGAGAATTTAAGTGCTGAAGATGACGCTGTCGCTCCTGAAATAACCGGCTAGCTAAGCTAAGGGCTAGCATGTCCGCCTTGGCTGTAGTCTGTCACTAGCTCACATTAAGCTAGGAGTAGTCATTGCTTGCCACTCGCACTGCAGAGGACGAATTCACAAGGTAAACAACTCTGACATGTTTAGTATTTCTGCGTCGCCTAAGAAACCTGTCGTAATGTTAGACGACTTGTCTGTGTCCTGTCCGATAGAGAACGAAATCACATCTGTAAGAAACAATCTCTCTGTTCGGGTCTGGAGTACAAAGCCAATTCTGAAGACGTAGCACATTTACGGTGATCTAATATAGGCATGCAGTTAATTATGCATTGAGGAACGGTGCATACAGTGCGTCTGTTCTCTGGTTGCTGTTCGCATGTGTAATTGGGCTGCTAATCAACTTGCAGTCCAAATGTTGTCAATGCTGTTGTGCGCTTAAAATGGCTGACAGATGTTAGATACTCGGGTTGGTATTTATTGCCCCTCAACCGAACTACACACAACTGCGCACAGTAACAAGGACAAAATAGGAGATGCTAGCATCTGATTGGCCCGAGAGGAACGTTGCCACGTTTTTGACACGTGGGTGGACCAATGAGATGACAGATGAGGCGCACACATGCAAGGGTGTCTTGGGCAAGCGTACATGAAATAACATGCTGTGTTTTTATTTCCATCCTACAGGAGCTGACCCTTTTCCAACCTAACTGTTGTATCCGGGATGTAAAAACTCACCCAAACCTTATCTATGTTGGTAGCAGATGGTAATAAAGGATTATGATGACTGAGGCAGCATGAAATTCATTATATATACGATAAATTGCAAAACGAGATTTATTATTGGAAAGCCAATAGAACATTTAAGATTAAAATTCATTAACAAATTAACAAATCACTTAATGTATAGAAGGGGATATCCTAAAATAATTTTAATGTCGTTGTAAATGTTTAATTGAAATATCTCAGTGGTACTTAGGCCACTGATAAATAGACCTCATTATTACCTATTTGTATGATCTCAATTTTATTCAAGTTAATCACAACTTTTTTTTTTGCCATTTGTCTGTGTAAAATAAGCTCGATGTGAAATTTTCCGACACATTGCATTCCAGTGTTTGTCATCCTCTGGTTGCTCATATTCTGCTACAGGTTGATAGATATATTATTCCATAATTCTTTATCTCCTGGAATGGTAAAACAGCACAACTGTCATTGCAACCATCATATATCAATTAGTTGCAAAGCTAAACACCACATTGATTTGAGAAAATTTTGGTTTTCAGCCAAATGATAAAGCCAATCAAATATTATAGAGATGATTGTTCAAATTTGCTGGACAAATGATCCCTCTAAACATTCAACACCACAATTCAAAAAACCCTCTGCAGGTCCACCGCTTTACTAAAATCACAAATTCTGAGAGAAAAGCCATAGCAGATAGTCCCTTCAAGCAATTGGCTATTACTGACGTTTTTCGGTGTTTTCAATTGCTCCAAACACAATGTCCCAACTTCTTCAGTTGTATAAGAAACCTGAGTGACTGTATATTTTCTCTTTCTTTGTATCTCTTAGGGAGCTGGTCAACATCCTCATGCAGAGGGTGAGGAGGTGGGAATGTGACAGTTGTTAGCAGACTTAAAATGGGTAGGGGTCGAGGTAGAGGGAGAGGAAGGAGCAGGGGTTCATCAGGCCAGCTGCGGCCGCCTTCGCCCTACAGACTGCAGCTCTCTCCATCCAGGGAGACTTTGACATATGCACAAGCACAGAAAATAGTGGAGGTAGAGCTAGATGGAAGGCTTCATCGGATTAACATCACAGATACTCTGCCGGTTATTACAGAGGATGAAATGATGGCCCAGGATATTGCAGAGTGTAACAGCAACAAGGAGAACAGTGATCAAATGCAGAGTAAGACACGATTGTGGAAGAAACCATCAAACTATAAAAGCAAGAAGAGTGGTAAAAATACATCTTACCAGAACCAACGATCTGGCGCAGAGCAACACACAGGATCAACTAATTCCTTTCATACCCATTCCCACCAGAACCCTCTGCCTGAGCCCACATTTCGTGTTCTGGGTTCAGTTTGCCCCTCAGAGGTGCCTCCTCTCCCAGCAGCGTATTATCATTTTGTTGAAAAATCACTGGAGGAACAGGACAGTGTTGCTGAGTACGACATGGATGAGGAGGACCTTGCCTGGCTGGAGATGGTGAACCAAAAGAGGGTGTCTGACGGCCATGCCTCTGTATCTCCAGATACTTTTGAACTGCTGATTGACCGTCTGGAAAGGGAATCCATCCTGGAGTCTCGCAGTCAAGCGTTGTCCCACAGTGCTGTCGACGAGGATGCTTTTTGCTGTGTTTGCTTAGATGACGAATGTCTCAACAGTAATGTTATTCTGTTTTGTGACATCTGCAATCTGGCTGTACACCAGGAGTGTTATGGTGTGCCCTACGTCCCTGAGGGTCAGTGGCTATGCCGCTGCTGCCTACAGTCCCCCTCTCGTCCTGTAGACTGTGTGCTCTGTCCCAATAGAGGAGGTGCCTTCAAACATACAAGTGATGGCCGTTGGGCCCATGTTGTTTGTGCCATATGGATCCCAGAGGTGTGCTTTGCCAATACAGTGTTTTTAGAGCCTGTTGAGGGGGTCAAGAACATCCCCACTGCTCGCTGGAAACTCACCTGCTACCTGTGTAAGCAGAAAGGCCGAGGAGCATCCATTCAGTGCCACAAAGCCAACTGTTACAGGGCCTTTCATGTCACCTGTGCCCAGAAAGCCGGCCTGTTCATGAAGATAGATCCTGTGCGGGAGACAGGTGTCAACGGTACAACCTTTTCTGTGAAGAAGACTGCTTTCTGTCAGCATCATTCTCCTGTGGGAAGTCGGCGGGATGGGTCTGGAGATGAATCAGTTGAAGGGAGACTAGTGGGGGGCAGAGGCAACCGTGGTCAAAGGTCCTACACTCAAAGCCCCCCCTCACCACCAAACAAAAAGGCTACAAAGGGCCAGAAGAAGAAGAATATGAAGGGCTCTGGTGGGTCATCACGGCGCTCAACTGTACCTGTGCTGCTCGTTCCTCAGATCCCTTCTCACAGGTGTGACATTTGCACCCTATCAGAATTCAAATACCCAGCTCATCATCAACGTCTTGTAATTTCGATAAAACAAATTTATTTTTTCACATGAATTGATCATTTAAGTTGACTTCATGACCAGTTTTTCCGCGCCGGTTTTAATGAACAACTATTACATCCCCACAGGCTGAACAAGATCTGCACAGGTGTTGAGGTCCAGAGAAAAAATCAGTTCATGCAGAGGCTTCATAATTACTGGTTACTGAAACGGCAGTCACGAAATGGGATGCCTTTAATACGCCGACTTCATTCCCACTTGCAGGCCCACAAGGCTGCAGAACAGGTATGGAGAAAATGCCATATCTCTCAGGAAAGTGTTTTTAATTAGTGAAAAGGGCCTTAACTATGTGTATGTCTGTTGGTATCCTTTGAATGTTTTGTGTATAATCACATAAACACTTAAGTTTCATTATCCTTTCTACATCTGAAGTTATTCTTATGAAAGCTGGTATCCATATAGAGTTTGTCATAAGTCATAAATAATAACTACTCTTACCAATCCTTGAACGTTGAATCCAAACACCTGGACTTGTTTAAGTTAAATGTTTCAAGGATTACAATGACCTGGATGAATGGGAATATACACAAACAACTAAACTTACATTTCTATTCATTAGAATTGGGCCTTAGCAAAAGAAAGGAGGCACAGCGCTGCCGCTGACCCAGCGTTTCATCTGTTCGTAGATTCGTAGAACCTTAAGAGTCTGCAGGACTGTCAGCCAAATCACTTTACACCACGTTCGTATTTTCACACACTGAAATCCAAACATAAGCACTCATATCACACTTAGTGATAGCTGATTCACACCACAACAGCTCTGTCTCCTGAAGACGTAGCTATGGCAGAGGGCGATGAAGTGTTGAAAGTTCTTGATATAGTTCTAATCTTATTGATAATGACAGGGAACTCAAGGTGATAAAGAGTATTAAAATTGAAGTTGAACATATTATAGGATAGGGTTTGTCCCCAGTGATGTGGACTGATAAGTATATATTTTTGACAGCATTCTAACGCAGTTAATGCCACCATGCGTTTGGTTAAACCTGAGCATTATTTGATTGTATTTCAGAAGTTTAATGTCCTCATGTGATCATGTTAAAAAAAAAAAAAAAATTTTATGGCCTGAAAAATATGGATCATTGCTTAAAGAAATGAAATCCCTATTGCTTAGGCACTAGTAATGCAACAGCTGGGTTTTTTTTCGGTCATCATTGATCAATAACCACAAACTGTGTCGGGAATATTAGCACAGTTACTAATTACTCCAAGATGCTGATCCAACTGCTCTTTCACATTTTTCGTTATCTCTTTTTCCTCAACCACAGTAATGAAAGGATGAATTGTTCCATACTGCTCACTTTTGCAAAACAGCAAAAATAAAAATATTTCCAATCTCAACACTGTTTTTACACTTTTTGGAGGGACCAATAAACAGACCCTACTACAGTCCAATAAGATCCCATTACTCGTTTTGTCTCCAACACCACCCCGCCGCCGTTACTCCTTGCAAAATTATGATGGACATGAAATGTGTACCAGAAGTATGATCTCTATTGCATATTTGTTATGTTCAGAAGGAACCTGATGAGAAGATGTGTGCTGCAAGAGAGGAGTTGCGATACTGGCAAAAGTTGAGGCAAGACCTGGAAAGAGCCCGACTTTTGGTGGAACTCATCCGCAAGAGAGAGAGGCTAAAGAGAGAACAGGTATGTTAAAGAGAAGGCTTTACATTAGTCAAAACCTCCAACCTGCATTGCCATCCATCACCAAATGTCATTCATTTGAACATTTAATAGTCTCCTTTTGTGTCTTCCTCTTTACCTTGTCTGTATTTATCAATATCCAGGTGAAAATTCAGCAGGCTGCCCTTGAGTTACAGTTGACCCCTGCAATGGTTCTTTTAAGATCCACTTTGGACCAACTGCAGGAGAAGGATACAGCTAAAATTTTCTCTCAAGCAGTTAATCTGTCAGAGGTTGGTGCTGCTAGCAAACAATCTGCATAAATCACTGCAGCATATTTGATTTGCCTTTACTTTGACTCAGCTAAAAGTATTATTTTTATGATCCACTGAGGTCCCAGATTACCTGGAGTTTATCTCCCAACCCATGGACTTCTCTACCATGCGTACCAAATTAGAGGGACATGCCTACTGCTCCATCACAGATCTAGAGAAGGACTTTGACCTTGTGATCTCCAACTGCCTCAAGTACAACTCCAAGGATACCATGTTTCATAAGGCAGCCTTACAACTGCGGGAGGTGGGTGGAGCCATTCTCCGTCATTCTCATAGGCAGTTTCAGAGTATTGGCCTGGATCCTAGCACTGGTATGCATCTCCCAGACTCTCTGAACAAACAGGGATTCTACCACTGTACATGGGACGATGGTGAGTTGAGATTAGGAATCAGCCTTATCTTTGTGAACGTGACCCTCATGTCTCAACTGTTCATCTGCCTTTTCCTTCCTGTCTTGTTTTATTCTCATACTCTATACAGTCGACTCTCTCTTAGACCCAGACAACAGATTGCACCTAACCACTGACGAACAGATAAAGGCCTTACTGGACAAATTGGACATGGTTACGTCCATGCGTACCAGTGGAGGTCGGACCAAACGCATTAGACTACTGCGTCGAGAGATCAACACTCTCAGACAGAAGATGAACCAGCAGCAGCAAAACTCTCAGTCTGTGAATGGTTATAACAAGGATGGCGAAGGAAAGGAGGAAGAAGAGAATGAGGAGGAAGAAGAGAAAGAAGAAGAAAAGAAAAAGGAGGGGACAAATGTAGATAACAGACCTTCGACAGTAGTGTCCAACTCTGGGACAGGTAAAATGTTTTCTATGTACCAGACAATTACATTTGCATTTCTGCTATTTCCATTAATAGCCATTAATATCATAATTTAGCCAGCAAATACACTGTGATAAACAGTTCCTAATTTTTTATCATAATTTCATCTTTAGCATTACATATAGTAAAGATTATGATTAGAATTTAAACAAGTCCAATGTTAAGTCGGCCCAAAAGTCAAACATAGAGTACCAGACAAAGTTTGAAGACAGTTGCATCCAAATAATTTCTTTGAACTAAATAATGGTTGCAACTGTATTAATGATATTGACATAAATATGTCTTTTGTCCAGATGACTCTCCTCCTGTACTAGAACTTAGCTGCCCTGTGTCATCGCCATTGCCAGGAGACGCTCCTCTCGAACCCCCAGTCCTGGGTATCGTAACTGGAGGGCGAAGGTCACCCGCACGGTCCTACAGGCGTCAGAGAACATCTCGAAGTGGAAGCAAAAGTCAAGGTGAAGATGAGGCCGAAGTTGGCGAGACACCTAACTCACAACCGGAGGCTGTTCATGAAGCTACCCCTCTGGGAACCCCCCCAACTCTGCCTCTTGTTGGAGTTGGTCGACGTACTTCTGTTTTGTTTAAGAAGGCTAAAAATGGGGTGCGCGGGGCCAAAAAGTCCCCACCACAAAGAAATGGGAAAACATCTGAGAATAAAATTAACAGGTTGGACAGCACTCCTGCCAGCCCAAATTCACCCAGTGTAACCAACATCACAGCCTTATCCACTATTCTCACTGATTCCCCTTCATCACCCTCTCCTGCCTCTCACCAACTGAGGTCTAGATGCTATAGCTCAGAAAATGAAGCAGACAAAGATCCTCTGCCCCAAAGAGAAGGTGAGGTCATAATGGATTCCTCTTTTAAACAGAGAAATTCTGGAGGTTCTAGTAAGTCATTATTTAATTTTTTTTTTGCTAGGCCTGACTAATGGAAAACACACCTCTGCAGAGCATGAGGGTGATCATGACCAGATACTAAGGTGAGTATGGAGTAAGAGAAAAAATGGATCTCATGCAAGAATTCCTTATTTGATATTCATTGGCTATTTGAGGGAAAATATAGTATTTTGAATAGATTTCTATTAATTACGAGCAATTACGAGTCTTTTTCATCAAATGACCAAACATTCAACATTTAATGTTTTCAGAAAGACTTGTAATTCAGATTGAAAAATGTAATTGACCGTCTGAATAGATTTGTGTTTAGATATGATTTCATTAAAATGTACATTGATCAGCCATAACAATTGGAATATCACTGCTTATCTCATCACACTGGTGCCCATCAGTGGTTGGAATATATCAGGCAGCAGGTGAACATTTTGTCAAGTTGATGTTTTTGGAAGCGGGAAAAATGGGGAAGGATAAGAACAACTTTGACAAAAGGCCAGTTTGTAATGGCTAGAGGACTGGGTCAGAATATCTCTAGGCTTGCAGGTCTAATTACTGTTCCCCATCTGCAGAGGTTAGTCCCTGTCAAAGTGGTTAAAGATGGATCACTGGTGAGCCGGTGACAGGCTCACCAGTGGGGAGCGAGCACAAGCCCATGTTGTGATTCCACAGAAAAAATCTGGAGTACAAATTGCTGATAAGGGTTGTTAGTGGTTCTGATAGAATGGTGTCAGAACACACAATACCTTGTGGATTACTACCCACAGTCTGTTAGAGAGTATGGATCGGACCGAGTCGACCACAGAGCAATGGAAGAATTTTACGTGTTCTGTGGAATCACATTTTTTAAATTCTATCATGTGTACAACTGGACGCTTGTGTGTCATTTACGTGGGGAAGACAGTGCACCAGGAGCGAAACCTTGTGTCCTGTTCTTCGTGTGAATGTTACTTTGACACATACCACCTACCCAAATGTTGTTGTAAACAAAGTAAAACCCTTCATTGAAACTGAATTCCCTAATGGCATTGCCCTCTTTCTGCATCCAGCCACCTTGCAAAATAGTTCAGGAATGGTTTAAGGAACATAATAACAAGTTCAACTTGTTTATTTTTTCTCTAAATGCTTCTTATTTCAATCCAATAAAGCATCTAAGGGATGAGAGAGACAAACATGTCCAATCTATAGAGACCCTATTTCACAGCTTACAGGATTACTGCTAAAGTCCTAATGAAAGATGCCAAAGCACACCTTCAGAGGTTTTTGTGGAGTCCATACCTTGACTGGTTAGAGCTCTTTTGATGGCAAATGGAGTACCTAAACAATATTAGGCAGATGGCTGTAATGTTCTTGCTGATCGCTATTTAAAAATATACCACCTGAGAAAAAGATTCCTGCAAAATGAATATCATCTCTCCTTGAATTGGCGATATATGCCATAAGCAAGCCATGAAGATACACATATAGAAAAAACAATCTATGCTTCTACATAAATTTGAAATCCATGTTTTATGCCACAACTATCTTGGTTTTGGCATCTTTTAAGAAGCTAAGGATGAAAATACAAAAACATTTTTACCATTGAAAGGTCTCACATATTGTATTGGAGCCATAGACTTAGAACAACAAATATTTTCAACTTAAAAATCACCTGGTTCAACCCCCTCCTTTTTTTTTTGTTTTTTTGTTTTTGTTTACAGTGTCTCCCCACCCAAAAGAAGTCGTGGTAAACCTGCCATGGTGAAAGATCCCAGCAGTGAGAACGGAGATGTCTCCGGTGCGTAAGATAAGAAAACAATCGAAATACAGTCTGATGTCTCACTATTTGTGTATGATTGGATTCATCATGATGGACCATGTGCACAAAAAATGAGCTTGTTCATGAGCAATACATTTCATGAAATTCAAATATGGGGTTTAAAAGATGTCTTGAACACAAATTGATTTAATATATTGGAAAATATTGTTCATAGGAAAGTCTACACTTCTGTCTGTGGATAATGAGACGAAGCTTGCACCTCTGGACTTAGTTTGGGCCAAATGCAGAGGATATCCATCCTACCCAGCAATGGTGAGGGACTGTTTGAACTATGATGCACACATTATAGCATTTCATTGGATTAATGTATGCGACAAAAGGAAACTTATTTCATGCCTTATGCATAGATGATAATTCAGCCCAATTTAACTGACATCATTTATTATTACAGATTGTTGACCCGGACATGCCCCAGGAAGGGCTTCTTCACAACGGCATCCCCATTCCAGTGCCTCCTGTGGAGGTGCTCAAACTGGGCGAATTGGGGGAAACTGAAGAAGGAGATAAACTCTTCTTGGTTCTCTTCTTTGACACCAAAAGAACATGGTAAGTATCCATCTGACAGACCAGACTTCATGCTGAATGTGCTTTGAAATTGTCCCCTTTGGCTTTTAGGCAGTGGCTCCCACGGAACAAACTGCTGCCACTAGGGATGGATGACACTGTGGACAAACTGCGCTTAATGGAAGGCAAGAAACCCAGCGTCCGCAAGTCTGTCCACACCGCATACGACCGAGCCATTGTACATTTAAACCATGTTAGAGGTAGTCTAAACTTCACTCCCTCCAGTTTTATATAAATGATAGATTTTATCGTCTTAAACAGGCTACCTGGTCGTCTGCATAGAAAGTTCATCAATGACCCTATAATAGTGACTTGATCAGAAGGTTTCCTGCGTTTAACATTCGCTGTGATTTTTAAGAGGGACAAGTGTTTGAAGACATTTTTCCTACAGAATTTTTAATTCACGCCATTTTTCAAAAAGATTTTACACAACCACTGTTAATATTAGTTCATGTGAAGTTTTTAGTTTAGGCCAATTCGGGCCAAGACATTAAGGGGAAAAAGTGTAAATATTTCATCATCACAGGGATTGTCTTGGGTCAAAACATTTAGATTGTATTAACCATTTAAAATGTCACTGTGTTTAAAGAAGTGTCCCACTTTATTTTTACGTCATGTCTGAACTCTATGGAAGTTTGGCCCAGACGGTTATTGAAAATGATTATACATGATATTTTAAAAATGTTTTTTCTACTCAATTCTAACTGGTATGAGATATCTTATATAAAAATTTATAAATGAATTTTAAAACTACATTAAATCCCCCAGATTTCAGGCTTTAATCATAGTTGATATTAAAAAGATTAGAAGATATTAATCAAAGAGAAAAACATTTCTTTGAAGCTGCGCCCAAACTGGACCATAACTGGTTCTACATTTGACTACGAGAATGTGATTTTCTTTCATCTTCAACAAGTATGAAAATTGTTCAGTCAATGAAACATTATATGTGTTGAAGAATACTTTGAAGCAACTGAGATACTGATAGGTTTGGATCACCCTGAACTGTTCAGCTATGATTTGTTGTACATGTGACTTAAAAGGTCTTTTTGTTCTTTTTCCATATTGTGAAACTGTAAAATTATACTACAAGGTCAGAGTACCAGATGCAGCTACTTGTTTCACAAAAAGTGAAGCCACTATAGAGGTGAAGCTGGTTAGTTACTGGTAGGATAAAATCTACTGCAATCTCTCACTGAAGAACAACCGTTTGTAAATCTGGCTGAATTTACTTGAAAAGCTCGAACGGTCCATTTAAAAGAAACCTTGAGGATTGGTGACTTCTGGAGCCACATCTGTGGCACAACCATTGTGCGCGTGTGTTTGTACAGTATATACATATATGAATAAAACATCAGTGTAGTAAGGGTGCATGTGTATAGTTCTGTAAATATGTAAATGTATATTTATATTGGCTGACATGAAGTAATTTAAGGAATGCAGAAATCAAGTTTAGATTTTAATTTATAATTTGTGGCAGTCGAGAGTGTTATTTAAAAAGTAAAATATTGAAAAGATTTATGTATGATGCTATGTAGCTCTTTGTAATAGTGATGGTATTATCCAACATGTCAAAACATATTCTCTACAAGTGATTTGGAACAATGTGTGAGCTCTCTGGTCAGCAGTGAGTGCAGTAGTTAAAGGTTTTTGGGGTTTTTTCTTTGGTGGCATAGAAGATTTTTGATCATGAATAACTCTGGAAGATCCTTATTCTGCCTGAGAAGATATTTTCTCACACATAAATAAATGCTGTTTGAAAGAAACCCATTTATATTTTGTCTATTGCACTCTTTTCATCAGTTTAACATACTGTAGTAGACTGTACATCCCAGTTCCCCTGATTTGAGGCGATACCATTTGAGACTAAACATGAGAACAGAAGACGATACATAGGATCAAAGTAACCTATGCTCTCTCATGTTCTCATGAGTTCATGCTCTCTCATGTTCTCATGAGTTCATGCTCTCTCATGTTCTCATGAGTTCATGCTCTCAGATGTTCTCATGAGTTCATGCTCTCATGTTCAAAATAGCATCCCAATAAAAAAGTATATCTCATAAAGTGTAGTCTAAAAAATGCCTTGAGGATCATAGCTTTGCATCTTTTAATGCTTTTATACTGTTATCCTACTCCTATGCCCAACCGGGGTTAGAAGTACAAAATCCATCTGTACTTTTATGCATTGAAAATGGCCAACTGCCTCATTTTGCTTTAATTCTTCAGTTGGATCTGATGTACATGGCGTCTCTTTGCATAATTGGAGACTCTACTAGTCTTATTTATTAGTGGTGGTATTTTTTTGACTTCCGTTACACGACAAAGGTTTCATCACCTCTGTGATGATACACTGTGGGCCTTAGGGAAGAAGTAGCTGACTCACACAACTAATAACACTGATGGAAGACATGACAGTTTTTAATAAATGCTAGCACAGTGGGTAGCACAATTGCCTCACAGCGAGAAGGGTACGGCCTCAAATCCACCTCTAGCCTTGGGGCCTTTCTGTACGGTGTTTGTGGATTCTCTCCTGGTAGTCTGGCTAACTCCCACATATTTTAATCATTATTTTATTATTATTTCATTATATATAATATTTTGTTTTCTAATTTATTTATTAGTTATGCTATCTAATGTAGTAGACTTTGAGACCGTGGCTCATTCCTATGCTTGCGTGGATTCTCTACAGGTACTCTGGCTTCTTCTCCCAAAGTCCAAAGACATGCAGTGTAGTTGAATTGGTAACTCTAAATTTCACATAGGTATTAATGTCTGTCACCTATTGCCCCTGTGACAGATTGGTGGCTTACTTGAAAGTACAGATCAATTAAACCAAATTGTCAATTGTTACTATAATAACTATTTTTCATCATTCTAATTGAATGGCCACTCATGACAAATCTATTTGTGTTTTTGTCAACTCACCGAAAGAATGGTTCATGGTTTCACAATAAATAAAGTGGAAGTCCACCAACTGTCTCTTGGGAATTTAAAAAAATTCTAGCCCCATAAAATTAAGCGCTATTTAATGTTAATGTGTCACTTGCTGGTAGATTTTTAAAAAAAAGTCTAATTCATATTCATCTGCACATCAAGTGTTGATTTTTGCATCCTGGCATTTATTTTTTTAATACTGCTAACATACTCTTAATACTTGAATAACATTTAGTTCATCTTATGACACACAGATGGGGCCACGTTTTGTAGACAATCTTTACAAAACTGTTATCCAAACAGGTAGGTCACCTGAAGTCACTACATGAAGTGTCAAAACTGCATATGCTGAGTTGCATCTTCTTAGTTTAACAGTTGATAAAAAGTTTTGCCCCTGGCAGAAGTTACAAACATGTAAAGTGACCAGGTGTAACAGCCTGGATTTTG
Source organism: Lophius americanus (assembly GCA_037951165.1). Lineage (NCBI taxonomy): Eukaryota > Metazoa > Chordata > Actinopteri > Lophiiformes > Lophiidae > Lophius > Lophius americanus. The sequence goes on from JBBDHG010000021.1 coordinate 7,473,357, forward strand.
CTACTTGCAATCTGCACAAAATGTAACATGAATGAATCCTGATCATTTTAATCTAATACAATGGTAGCATTTGAAAAAACACCATGTTTTCAAGCTCTGTCCCAAGTTTCCAGTTTTTCTTCAAGTTTCTGTTGAGCCACGAACACAACATACCTTAATTTCCATCATATGCTGTTGTTAATAATGAGATGTTTTCTGTCATTAAAAATATCTATGAGAGATAATTAGTTTAAAGTGAATCTTATTCCCTATCTTCTCGTTTCAGGAGAAGCAATTACTAGTTATAAAACACAAATGATGTGTCGTCTGTGGATTATATGCACTGTCTGGGAAGGAGGTGTTTCTCTTGTCAGTAATAAAGCAATATAAAAACATTTAAATATCAATTAAATTATATTCCACCACAGTTCAATTTAAAACATACTAATGTTGTTTTGCCCCGGCTCTTTCCGCTGAAAAAGCAGTGATGCAAAGTAGTGACAGTCTTTCTGTTCCAACAAGTGTCAAAAGAGGCTTCAAAAGTATCTTGGAACCAGTGTATAAACTAATGTCGAATGAGGCAGGGCATCTACAGGAGGGCTGAGAGAGTTCTATAGAAGAGGCGTGAAGCCGTTGTCTGTGGAGTCTTGTTGGTCAGATTTGCCACCTCGAGAGCTTTTGCTGGGATTGGGGGTGGTAGAATACTTGGGAGGGTATCTGATGAAGAGACGGTCTTCCTCCTTTTTAATCCACCTAAGAAGCTTCGTGATAGCAGTTATGGCACAGGCCTTTGTCACCAGAGGGCTGAAGCAGGTGTACAGTTCAAATTTACTTGTGACCTACAGGAGAGAGGAAAACGGATATTTTATGAAGTGCTATGAAAGATTATCATAAAAGATAATAAAATGGAACAGCCACTGTTTGCAAGGACATAAAAGCAGCTAACAATTTGGGAAAATTTGGCTTATTAGTCTTCTTGCTGTGAGTTAGATGAGAAGATTGATAAATCTTTATGTTAAATTTGAAACAGAAGACGCCAGAAGATGGCTAACCATTTAGCAATAAGAATAAGACAGAATCTTCAAGCCTAACTATGTCTAAATATAGAACACACTTATCCACTCCTCCAAGGCTCACCAATAACTAGTTTATATTCCATATCCAATTTGCCATGATGAGAATTTTTTTTTTGTAGAGATTTGGAAGATTGAGGACAACTTTTCTGCTTTTTCCAAATCCCTGATGCTTTCTTAAGTTAACCAGCTTTTGCTTCATAATGAATGTCTAAAAAAGAGAACAATTAGGGTCAAATCGGATATCTATAATGTGCGGTGGAAAGCAAGATCAGGGTCGGATGTGACGTTTCCATCACTGGAAGAAGCTAAATCAAAGAAGCAGAAAAATCAACTGGAAATTTCATCAAATTGGGGAGACAGCACAACGTTCGAGAGCTCCTTATCTGTAGAACAGACGAAAGCAGTTGCCATGAAACTAAGAAGGTATATGAGACGGTGTTTTTCCATATCAATTGTTTTGAAAAACTTCGTGAAGCGTCTGTAAGACGTCACACTAGATGCCAATGCAAGCATGAAACATGGAGCTTCCTTGTTCCACCCTTATTTAGGTTTCATATTTCAAAGCTGCACTGTTATATAAGCCCTTTTTTCTGTGTAAAAAGGGCTAATATTTATAGTTTGTTCAAAGTAGCAACAAGAATCTATTTGTGAACACAGCTACATACCCATGCTAGCAGAGTCTCTCTCTCAGCGACATGGTAGATGAGTTTGAGGGGTCGTGAGGTGCTGTGGATGCGACTGTGCATATAACGATAAAGGTCCAGCAGTCTCATTTTCTCCTCCTCGCTGCTGTAAGGTGCCTCCATCTCTGGGCTGGACAGCAACAAAACCATGGTGGTTACAAAATAGAATCGGCAACATGGCAAAAATGTTTTCATGCTCAATATTGATCAGTCACTGACACTGAAAAAAAACAGCTTCAAGGGTAATGTTGCCTGTGGGACATTGCGATGGACTGTACAAAATAAAATTATACTTGGTGCTAATATTAACAACGTAGAATTTGGATTTCCATGTTGCCATTTGCTCATGCTTTCAATTCAGCTCATTGTGAGGTAATTGGAAGAACTGTCAGGATTAAAACAAGACTTTTTATATCTCAGTTCTCCTTATATAAATCCATTTCAGGAGCCATCTCTATTCTGAAGTATCAAAAACGAAAACACTTGAATCGTAAATACATGCCACAACTGCTGTATGATTTCTTAAATGTCCCTTTCATGCTTTTTCTTAAAAATGGATTTATGTTCACAAGCTTTTATGGAAAATATTTTTCTTGAAAGTAGGAAACAGGACATATCACAAACTAATTTAATAAAATATAAACTAAAATATGCAAGGCAAATATCACAGTCTAACTTGACTATATGCAAAATAATATTTTACAAAAGCACAGAACTAAATAGCTTTACCCCAACTTTCTAAAGAAAAGGCACAAGTTTAAGGCTTGTGCTCCTCAAACAAACCTGGTGAATTGAGTGAGCTGGCGGTAGTTGTCTGGCACATCAAAGGGCTTGTACATGAAGTGTCTGAGATCTGAAACACCCACTTGGTTCACACTGTATGACTGAACTTTAGCAATGAGGCTCAGGGAGTTCTGAGCCACCATGGCCTCTTCTATCTTCCTCTTGCACTCAGCTACAGCATAGAAAGCCTCCTTGTCTGTTGACAGGAGCAATAGACAGACAGTGCATTCTGGTGGATCCAGGTACGATATGTATGCATAAAAGTAACAGTCCGGATTAAAGAGGGGGAGGCAGATGGGAGTCCAGATCTCCCCAGCTTGAAATGCAGAAGATGCTCCAATGAGGTTAAGCAGAAGGTGGACATCAGCGGGTTCCAGCCTAGTGTCCTCGATAACTGTCTTTTCTTGGACGATGGTGAGGAGCTGTTTCTTAGCAATGAGGATGGAGAAAACCAGATTGGGTGTGATCGCTTTCTGCAAGATTTGGCTGAGAGAGTCCCTGAGAGACGAAGCTAAAGGCAAGCTGTGTACTGCTGCTAGCAGGAAGCTAGGGTCAGAATCAACCAGGTTAAGAAGACCATCCAGTATCTTTTCCGAGCCTGCCAGGAGCCTTCTCAGGTCATAGTTTTTCTTATGTTCAAAGATGCGAGATATGCTGGCCTGGGTGAGCATGCTGATGATCTGATAGTACACATAGAGGAGTTCTCCACGCAGCTGCCGCTCAGACTGTCGACTGCTAGAGACACACACAAGCACAAGGGGTCCCTTCTGCAAAAACACCACTGTGTGCTCCTCTGATGGAAGGAAGAAAAGAAACTTTATGAAAAATATCAATGGGACCACTAAATATCTTCTAACAATTAATGACAGATCTGCCCTCAATAATACTTAAGTCTATTCTTTGAGATGAGAGCTAATTTAGCAGCAAAATAAGCTTTGTCAGAGTAAGCTAAAATATTACACAGTACTGTAAATGGACATGCAAATCCTTGCTCAGCATATTTTCAACACAATGCCACCGTTTTTGCAGTTGGTAAAAGTAAATTACTTTCAATATAATCTTCAGTGATATTTCTACATTTACCCTAATAAAGGTAAATAGATGATGAAATTTGCAGTAGTTTTACTGTAGTTATGTTGACAAAAATAACTTGTCTCACCTGAATAGACTGAACGGATAATATTATCTCCACTTTGAACAAATGAAACCAGGGCCATCATGACTCCCATTGTGGATGAAAGAGCCTCTTCACTGCCGTAACGGGAATAGATGGGTTTGCCTGCTTCACTTAACACAAAAACATGTTTTCTATGCTGCCGCCAGCTGTCTGCTGTCACGTCCTCATCTCTGTGAGACATAAATGCAGGAGGTTCCTCTGTGCCTGCTTCCAGCAAAGGAGATGACCTTCCCTTCACACCTATACCTTGCTCCTCAAGCTTGGCCTTGGCCAGCATTGTAACCACAAACTCCCCTGAGTCACCCTTATCATTATCAGTAGTACAATCCTCTGGACCTCTGTCAGACAGTTGAGTGGACCCTGAATTTTGACACTCAGGGGTTTCTATCTCCAGTCTTGTCACCGGGTTAGAGTGGGGCTCAACGTCTTCAATCTGCTCTTCTGCAGAAACAACTGCAGGGAGTTCATCTTCAGGTTCGTCTTTGTTAAGAGTGGTAGAGTCCTCTTTCTTCACAGGATATTGAAACATATGATTCCCCAGTAGGGAGAGAGAAGTCGCCAACGTCTCTACTACGATTCAAACAAAATTACATTATGACATTAATAATAATAGAGGTATGGACATGTGAGCTGAAGGTTGGAATATTTTTCATTAATGATTGAAACATTTACCAGGTGGATCACAAATATCAACTCCTTTAGCCTCTCCTTCTTGATGACTGTCTCTCTCCATGATACCATACCAGTCACTATAATCAAAGAAAAGTCATATAAATCACTCTACAAGCAAACATCTGTGGATAAACTGCTTTATAGCTAGTGTATTCCAGTGCTTGTGCCTGAAAATGATCGCATGCATCTCGATCTCTAATGAATGGGAGCACTTATACTGAACCACTTTTCAGGTCACATGATAACAGAATTCCTGATAACAGGATAAAATTACAACTCTGAGATACCGCACGGACCCTGGAATCTAAGACTATTGTCTGACCGCTATGAGGGTTGAATTAATATGATCTTATAATACTTGTAAGTCTGAAACTAATGTGTCAAGAACTTGCTCAACATGATGAAAGTTACTTTTACAATTCCATAATCGATGACTGTGCATTCCGATGCAGCTCAGTGAATATTGGTTGTATGGCTAACAGTCTGCTAGCGATATACAGACAAACAGATCAATTTCATGGCCTTGGATTAGCATGCAGGCAACCATGGTTAGCTACGATTAACGGTAGAAAAAAATTGAATGACCACGCTCACGATTTCTTGTTGTCGAAACGTTAGGCAGAAGATTTAATTCATTGCAATTTCGATTTATTTTCATGGGTAGCTGGTTGCACACAAGTTGTCAGCGATGAGAAGCAGAAAACATATCTTTCTCTTACCACAGCAGACATCCGGAATCTATGATGACAAGTTCAACTGTCCAATCAGCACGATCGATGGCCTCAACTGGTCCCGCCCTCAAAGACGTAATACCTACAACGTAGGTAATTTTTGAGAGGGTTTCTTGTTTTTGTTGTTACATCCACTGAGGACGTTACGTTCTAAACTTCATTTGTTTTGTGATCGCTTGTTTGTTAGCAAGATTTATTATTTTAAATATACACATACATCAAGTTCAGATCAGTAACCGGAAGTGGATTCTGTTGCTATTAAAGGCCTGTTTTTTTTAAATATTGCCAAAATTTTAAAACATTTACTGATCTCAAATTTTGTGCACAGTCGGTTGAATTATGGTATATTTTATATTATAAACGAATAATATAAAGCTGTTAAAAAACTGTGTATGAAGATTTGACCAAAAGTCACAAATTTCTAAGGGCATATCACATAATCCTAAACGATGTCTTGAATAACACTGTACATTATGTACATTGAGATATCAATTAAATCCGTATGGAATTGTTTTATTCAGATGGATCCCTAAATGAAGGTATCTTATTGATTGCGATCACAATTATGTCTATAAATTAAATGTATTATTATTATAATTATTACCCTGGGTACTGCTGTGCTTTGACAAAGGTTTGCAGTCGGATTGCTATGTTGTTTTAGTGATTAGATTTTTCACAATTGTTGAAACCATCGACAGCTAATGTTTATGAATTGTTGCAGGTTAAAAATAAAACTATATGCCAGAAATTACATCTCTAAGTACACATTTCGCACTTCTTTCCCGAAATCCACACTGTAAATAATAATTTATAGTATTATTGTTATCATGTTTCTGTGTGTTTTTATCCCTACTACCTGACTCTGCTGTGATGAATTTATGTCCTACCTGCATGCTGCCATAGTTCTGAAGCTCACAATTATGTTAAGTTATGCAACTTGGCTTTATATTTTTTCCTCATTCCACAGTTGCTCATTCTTAACTGTGTACAAATACTCCTTGCAAGAAATAAATTCTTGTTTATAGATATTCTTGAGCAAAAAATAACTTATCGTGAGAAAACAAAAATCTAATCTGTGCTCAATAAATGCATTTTGCAGACACAGGCACAGTAGCCTTGTATTTTCAGTTATTTGTTCAGTCTCATGAGCTCCTCTTTGTGTGCTCCCCACTTGGAACAGCGTAATAATGTGCCACAAAATCCTTCAATAACATACTTTTGAAAGAGCCTAGAACCTGTCATGAGCGAAATGAAAGAAGCAGTTGACATGGTTTAAAAGTGTTCATATTAGTGGGGGTTCAAGTTTTCAGCTTAAAAAAAAATCAAAGTGTTTTTCAAAAGAAGAGGGCATTGTTGATTCACATATAAAAATGTATGGTCAAGTAAAGAAGAAGTTAAAGTCATTTGTTTCTCGGGTATGTGGTTAGACACAAAGTTGATATAGAATTAGTAAATTAATAAGGTCATTACAGAGTGTTGAAAGACATGGAACTCAACATGGAATGTGATTTTTTACAGTGTCAGACTGAAGAATGAGCAGTTCTGCTTAAATATATTTACGTAGGGCTCATCAGTAACAGACTACAGGTGTACTGTGTGTGGTTTAAAGATCTCACTTAAGAATCTGGACATGGTTCAACCTCTGACAGTTTGTTCTGGTCCTTTAATAATAATAATAAATAATAATACTTTTATTTATAATGCACTTTACATTTGGATCAAATCTCAAAGTGCTACAAGGTAAAAGCAGATAAAGGCAATAGTAAAAAATATATAATAACAATTTAAAATATAGGCAAAGAGCAGCAATGTGAATTAAAAGCCATAGGTTCCGCTAAAAAGGAAAGTTTTAAGCTCTTTTTAAAAGTCTCAGTCGTCTGTGATCTATTTTGTGTGTTTATTTAAAAACATCTTCTGTTTCTGCTCTTCAAGATGAGGTGGCTTAAATGGTATTTCAGAATAGAAAACATTTAATGGATTAGTGTGCAAATCCTTAAGTGCATACTGGGGGGTTGACATCCAGCAACAAAGGTACTTCTGCCATGTTGGGAGAGTTACAGGGCCAGACAGAAGTACTTGTTTTGCATGGAACAGTGAAGTAATGTCTGGAGGCTTAATATTAAATTTAGTCCAATCAACTGAGGGGAACCAGCTGTTTTCTGTAGTCTCAGTTGATTGGACTAAACAGTTCACTATTCAAAATAGGAAAATATAATACAGGCATATGTGAATACTGTAGACAAGAGGAAACAGTAGAACAAGTTATGTTTGTAGTGGAAAACATGAGGCATAAAAAAAGCCACACGATTCAAAAATCTAAATTAGATATACTAAGTATTTGATCTGACATAAACTTTACAAAATAATTGTTGTTGAATTTCGTTTGAGGTTCAGTACATTAAAGAAAGAAAGAATTTTTTTAAGAAAATCTATTTTTGGACACATTTGACAACGTGGAATTCTGATCCACAAAACATACCAGTTGGTGGCGGTAAAGGGAGAACTCCCAGTAAACGTTAGGAGGAGAAGAAAAAGCAGCAGCAGAAGAAGAAAAAGGCACCTCAACAACGGTAGCCTCTCACAATACAACCAGTAGAAGAAGATGGCGATCAGTTGCGATATGTTTCCTAGCTAAAGCGATGTATTTCTGATTTTTTTACCAGATGAAGAGTTTACTGTATTGATTTTATTTAAGCAGAATAACGCATGACCATGGACGAATCGTGGGATTTTGAATTTCTGTCCCGCATCGCTGACAGCTGTCTGTCATTCCTCTCGGAGTTTGTTGACGACTGGCTCGCCAACGACATGAGAGTCTCAATATTCAAAATATTATTCAGCTGGTTAATTTTTAGTCTTATTGCAATACACTTTGCATGGAAAGTCTATGGAAACACGGTGAATGATATGTACTACCGACAGGGTATGTTTATGTCGGCCTTACTTATTACATCCTTTTCAGATCTGGTGTTAGCTTCGTATGCCTCATTCTCGTCTGTCGCTGTTTTTTCTTAGGGGCTGGACAAAACGGAGGCACCCCCGATACAGCTCCTCACCTGAGTGAATGGTAGGTGTCCCAGCCCGCATTTCATTTGAAATCACGTGAGGTATGTCAACGTTCCAGGTGCCTGGAGCTGGGTTTGACGGCCTCCACTTGCTCCGTTGAATGGATACGTCATAATGTTGTTGACGACGGAGTCTTCTTACTTTCGCTGTGCTCTTTGGCGGTCGCAACTGCCTGTAGAGACCAACACCCTGTCCTCTGCATCTTCCTCTGTTACACCAACAATGCATAATGTTGTTTTACGTTTTGCAAAAATTTTGGCTATAATTGATTCTGTTGTACTTGCAGGGCAAGTAGAGCAAGAGATACCCTGAAGACGCATCGAGATTGACAGGAGTTTGGACTTTCTCCATGTGAGAGATGCTCATCCCCCAGAGACATTGAATACATCCTAAAGGTTTGCTGGTAATAAAATGTCAAGTGTATACAAGATATGTTCACCTTCCTGTGACTGCCCGAGGAAACATCTTTTACTGCTTGTCATCCATGCCAACAAGTGACTTTCCCATATCCATCAAATACTGGAATAATGCTTTCTTTGAACAAAACCTTATCTGTGACAGAGCAGTCTCTGACTTCATGGTTAACGTATATTTATAATATCTCCCCCTTAATAGTTTTGTTCAGATATGGATGGGTTTGTCTGTACATTTAAAGTGTTGTAGAAAAACTGGTTTAGACACGAAATGTACCATTCTAATCATGAGAAATCCTGAATTGCTTCAACAGAATGAAGTTATGAAGTGCATTTTTACGATTGTATTCTTTGTTGTGGACAGGGTAATTTGCTAAATCATGCATAACATGCAAATGGACATATGGAATACAGATGCATGAAAAGAAGGTCATGTTTGTACTTTCTATTTGTCCATGAAATACATACTTGAATGAAGATGCAGAATGCAGTTCTAAGAAATAAACACCCAGTTTGGCTTTAATGCTTTTTAATTAAAAATGTCAACATTAGCGCACAGCAAATAGCTTTGTTTGAATGAAAACTAGTCTCTACTCAACATTTGATGCACATATGATTCATTTCACAAGGAAATGCCCTGTTATGGGTACACCTTAAGTTCACAATGTGAATAAAAATCACAAGTGTGTAATCTATAATATAATATTTCTGATAAAACCCCCAAAACACATTTATTAAGTTTTTTGAATAAACAATCTCATGAATATACAGCAATGCTTTTGACAGTTTCTCACAAAATATGGTAAAAAAGCAAATTAATCATTGAAAATCCTTTTCTAAGATGCAAGATCCCTTGCTGTGGGTGTACTTGATTCAAAGGCACACAGTTATTAAGTTTATCTCTGCTTATTGCAATTCTTGTTCATGGTAAATCTGAGAAAATTTTTCTAGATAAAAAAAAATAGGTGCCTGAAATTACCTGAATGTCAAAAGCTCCCCAGTACATGTGAAATTCCTATATTATGAAAATGAAAATATTTAATAGTTTTTGAGTTCTATAGTGGAAACCTTAGTCTGTGACTAATCCCTCCCACAAAATGAGTTCAATTTGTAACCGTGGAAATGAAAAACACAATCCCATTCACTACTTAGTTGTCGTGTGTAGACAGTTTCCTTAACAAATACTTAGTGTTTGAGGTTTGCTCCACCAAGAAAACCAACTACTAGAAAGAGCCTCATTCCATCCTGTATCCATAGAAAATATTACAGTAATCCCTAAACAAGAATGGAAAGTTATTATATACATTTTATTTTTGTGCAGAAACATTTAAAAGTTTTTGATAATGCTCTGGAGACTAAATGTGTCGGACAGGACTATTCCTTTATCCCGTCTTCATGCCATTCGTGGCAGGGATAATTAAACATTTTAAGAGTTGAAAATACTTTCTGTCTATTGTGCCATCCTACCGTCAGCTGCTGTTACTGGCAAGTAATTCTGCTACAATAGTAAACACAAGTAGGTAGTACTAGACAATCCAATGCAGTATGTATTTAATGACACGCTGAATGAAGCAAATAGTCACGTTGAATGAACTTGACGGCAAAATGATCAGCATATACACAAGATGAGCAAGCTAATATAATTGGAGTCAGTAAGATTTGTATAAAATATCTTGATATATTTTGAATTAGTAATTTCACAATGCTAATGTCATTGACACCAATTCGCTAGAGCAGGTTCAAAAAAAAGAAAGAATTTGCACTGATTTAAAAAAAAAAATTAATCTTGGATTTGGCTTTTTGTTCTGCGCTGAAACTGTCTTTTAAGTAAATGTCTGTGTGGAGATGAAGGAAGGCACTATATCACAAAGACAACTTGGATCATGTTATATTGTGTGCTCTTTATCAAATAGTTACAGGAATTGGTGGAATAAGTAGCATGTGTACATCCATCACGTTGGTGCAGGTTAGGCCAGGCACAAGTAAGCGCTGCCCAGAAGAAAGACGTGTGAAGAAAGTGTAAGAATCATTGTTGATAAGGATGTTTTCAATGTCCAGTCCTTGTGCCTGTGCCACTTCATACAACCCTGCATCAGTGATGGCTCCTGCTGCCTCAGTGGGTCCGTCCTGACCATCCGTTCCTCCACTCAAAAAGACAGGCCCATTGGGCGGTTGCTCCAGGTCTTTCAACTCCAGTGCTACTCGCAGTGCCAGCTCCTGGTTTCGACCACCTAGACCCGTGCCTAACAGCTCCACAGTGGGCTCACCTCCAGCTAAGACACATGTTGCGCCCCATCCTTCAGTGCGGCCCTCTTCCAAGACATGTAAGGTACGACACAGATCCCAGCTCTCCACACCTACCTCAGGCCCCAACCTCAGCACTTCAGTTGCAATCTCTGGAGGAGGTTCCTCTCGAGAACAAGCAAAGCGGGCAAGGAGGCCATAAAGCCTTGAGACTGATCTTACATCGCCACACACTCCTGGTGCCAGCACTATTGGGCGGAACCCTAGCTCTCGAGCCCGGCGACTCGCACATTTGAGGGCGAGGCTGTTGGAGCCAATCACTGCATTGAGAATATGTTTTGGTGCGTTGGACTCTTCAATATTGTCTTGGGGTATAAGTCTGTCAAGGATACCCTTTACTGAGGCTGGGAGAGAGTTCAAAAGCTTGTAACGCTTAAGAACTGACAACACTTCCTCGGGCCGCACCTCACTCGGTACTGTGGGGCCGCTGGCTATCAAGTCCATAGGGTCCCCAATAACATCAGACAATATCAGTGCAATCACCTGGGATGAAATGATAAAAGAGTGACATTCAAGTTATTTAATGCTTCAATGATCTATGTGCTTTAATTAAAAAGTATTAGGTGAAAATGATGTTACCTGTGCAGGGTGAGCACAACGTGCCAGCCCCCCACCTTTTAAGAGAGACAGGGCACGTCGCACAGTGTTCAGCTCCTGAATGGTGGCACCAGCAGCTGCAAGTTTTCGTGTGATGTTCAGTTTCTCTTGCAACGAGACCGGTGGGATGGGTGCAGGTAATAGCGCCGAGCCCCCGCCTTGACATAATTGCACCATCATGTATCAGAGCGTTACATTTTGAGTTAGAGAAAGTGAACAAGAGGATATCTTTTTACCTGAAATCAATACAAGCAAAAGGTCTTTCTCTGTCAACTCAGTAGCTAACTGCTTGATCTCTTCAGCTGCATTCAGGGCATCAGAGTCAGGCAAGTTGTGTTTAGCTCCCTCCATTACTTTGATGCGACTATTTTCTTTTAACAACAGATGTCTGTGAGGGAGGTGAGACATTTTATTATGCCAGTTAGTCTCAGTTTCAAGTACAATCATTTAAATGGGTTGAAACCATAAATCTTTTGCTTACCCTTTCCCATGCTGCTGTAAGGTCTGCTGAATTCCATGGGGCACGCTTACGATTCCTCTCACCAAGTGATCACCTACAATCCTCTCTGCCTCAGCAGCCATTCCCAGTACAGCTTTACCAAAGCCGACCAGGTGCAGGTTCTGTCTGAGTGTAAATTTCTGACCACTGATAATGACCGTGTCCCCGTTGCGCTCTATACTCTGCCGGACCACAGTGTCTGGCTGCACAGCTTCCACTGCAGCTGCAAACACACCACGTGCCCGGGAGTCCATTGACATTTGGCATAGTGAAGGTTTTCGCTGGCCAGCAATTGTGAGAAAACGCCAGGGCCGAAACAAAGAAAGAACACGAGCCATAGACAGTTCAGTGGGTTACAGCAGAAGTTACCTGAAATATTAAAAATTCAAATAAGAGTTTAGAAAAGAACTTGGCACAAAACATGTTAAATTGAAAACATGGCACTACAGAAAATTAAAATATGCAGGGAAGAAATTTTATTTTAGTTATTCAACTTCAGTTATAACTGGTAGCATGAAACTATAAATTCAATAAATTCATGGAATGAGAGTCTTTCCGTTAGTGTCAGATAGTCGTTCCAGGACTTCATGATGTTGTTAGTGCTTTTTAAAAGTAACATATGAATACAAGATGAGGTACTGACACAACACTGACAGGAACAACAGTCTGTAAATTAAAATGCCTGAGGATTTTGCAGTAAAACAAATAACTTATAATTATTCCCAGTAAAAAATATTCAGATTGTGATATTAAGTCAGTAAGTTGTGAAGTTTTTCCTTAGCTCTCTTCAAATCCTTCCACTGGTTAAATCTGATACTATGGTTTAATCTGATGATACTAGTGTGTGGTGCTGTGGCAAACTTCCTTTCATAACATATGAATAATGTATTCACATGTTGTATATACAACATGTGAACTCAAAATGCCTTGCTTTAAGAGTAATCTAGACCGTTATCTAGTTTTTGCATTTTATCAACAATCCTAAGCCAGTTGGACATTTTCCTGTAAAACTCTGCACTGAAGAGTCATGAGGCTGCCTACCTGCCAAGGGTGCAAATGAGACAAAGTCTGTGGATTCCAGCACAAGCCTGTTTCGTGTATACCAGCGTTGCAAAAAACGTGACTAGCGACTGGAGTTGTGTACCCAGTGTGTAATTATTGACATGATCACAAGCCGCACCAAACCATTGACCGCATAGCTTTGCATTTGTCTCCGTAGTTGTTGTTGTTTTTTGTTTCATTGAATTGGTGGACAAAAGAGAGGGATAGAAGAGTTTGTGCATGAATAACAAAGAAGAGTAATGCAAAATTCAAGAGCAGACTAATCTGCCACACTCTGAAGCAATTCATAGTTCAAGTGTTGCCTTCCCTGAGTTATGGAGACACCTGCATTGATGCATTGTTTGAAACAAAAAAATATGTCAACGGTGCAGACGAGCAAGTGTGCATTGCTCTTCCACTTGTACAGATGGCAAGTAGCCAAGAAGATCACATCAGATTATATCTCAGACATCTTTCTGGTTTATAAACCAATACAGACCCTCTCGTTCTCATTTAGCTGCTGAATTCCCTTACCTCCCTAGTAGCTAGAGTAGTATGGCTGATCGGTGTACATTGGTCAACCTTTAGCTGTTTTAGATATAGATATACCTTTAACCTAAGATATAGTTGGGTCTGTGCAATGACTATCACGACTCTGAAGTTTAGAAGCCTACTTTGATTTACGAGGTATAAGTTGAGCTAGTTACAGATAACGGTTTGTTTTTTTAAAGTCAATTATTTATGCTGAATGCTGATATAAAATTTCTTGGCAGATGATTTAGTCAACGTCCCCTACCCTGATATGGTACATTAAAATACTTAAAAACAGACCATTTAAATGACAATCAGACGACACGCGAATGTGCACGAACAACTTCGTGTCGTGTTTGGAAATGATTGTTCTTGGACATAGCTTATAAGTCGTTAACTTGACACTGATACAACGGGTTCACAGTTTAAACAACAATAACGTATTCATTTTCAGCCAAATCATAAGTGTCTGTAACTGACTCCAGCAGCAAAATCGGAATTAAGGGTTTAACGGCACTAATGAGGATCTAGCTGAGCCTCAACTCGTGACTTCTGTGCTGGAGTGTTTTCGCTGCTATGACCGCAGACTACCTATTAAACCACTCGAACAAATTTCTACCCTCTTACATTTAAGATGATCACAAGGCATAAGTTGGGTAGGAAGTTGGTTCCTACCTCATATACTCGGCTCGATCAGGGGAAATCTCCTGGTCATTTTCCTGCTAACAGATGGAGAAAAAAAAGGTGACGGAAAGAACTAGAAATGAGGGCACGGCTGTTGTTGTGTATGTCCAATGAAAGAAGGGTCACATTTTAATGTCTGTTTTGTAACACTCAATAACAAAATTTTAGGCGTGTCTCAGTATCAAGTACACGAATTGCGTACTTGCAACTTAACTCTACTTCCGGGTACGGAAGGTTGTAGGCTGCGTACTTGATGACGCCAAAAGTACGATTTTTGAGAATGGCTCAGGCGTTGGTTATGGAGTTAGTTAATCTACCTTGAAGCCGAGGAGGATTCATCAACATGGTCATTGTAATTGGAATCTGTATTAGAAAAGGTTAAATAAAATTAGTTAGAAACGAAAAAACAAAAAAAAGTTGATTATTCGGGAGAGAAAAGACAAGATGTGTGCCCAGAGGATGGGTCTCTGCTAGCTCGTCGTCTCCTCTCTCTGGGCGGATTTATTAATTATTTTTGATACACAATGATGATTACAAAAATTGCACTTGCATAATATTTGATCAAGTACTACTTGAATTTGTAATTCTTCAATAAACAGTTGTCAACACCAGCCCATAAATGCTTTCTCACCACCTTACTCCACTGGAATATGGACCAACAGATTGACTAGAAAAAAATCAGACTAAATTCTAAACTCTTTTTTTCCTGTACTCTTAAATAAATATCAATACTAATACGCACTTTCCATAATGTCTGTATCATTTATATTTACCCTTTTCAATATCATTCCTGTTGCATTCTGACTGAATGTTTGACTGTTGACAGCCTTTTTTTCAGTCCAGTAGAGTTCTTGCCCTTTCTATGTAGTGTGTGATTTGTCTTTGAATACTGTCAGCCTAATGATTGTTATGCAAATATAGCTGCACCATAACCCCGAAGAGTGGGCGGTATCGCCATCGCCGCCGCTGATCCTTCGTGTTAACGCAATAACTCAAATACTCTTACATGGATCATTTTAAAATTTATACCCAGTTAGACCTTAGTGCGTAGAGGAATGTTTTTTGGAAAGATCAGTCGTATATTACCAACACCAGGGGGAAATTATCGCCAAAAGATTTATGGCCATTATTTGTCGACTGTTTATCAAACTATTTTACTAAAACAGTTCATATTTTACTCAATAAGAGGAACTTTTTATGAAATACATTTTTTTGGGGATACAATTTGCCAACCATTGGTCTGCGTTAGTCCAAATTTGTTGCCTATCAATCTTCATGAGAAGATCTTTTTAGCATATTTCATATTTTACTCCAATAGTTCATATCTTACTCATTAGGGGGAGCTTCTTAGATTTCGCCTATAATTTCCTAATCGTTGGTCAGATTCAGTCCAAAATTGGTGAATATGAATCGTATTGAGGAGATCCATCTTCCTTGTATCATATTTTACATAATTAAAATATATTTCAATGACTAAGGGGAGCTTTTTATTTTTATGACATAGCTGCTTTTAGAACAAAGGGGGTTGAGTATTCAACCCCCTTTGTTTACTTGCCTATTCAAGAAAGGCAAGTAAACAAATTTACATTTGACAAAAAGAAACCTGAGATAAAATACTAAAAGGATAATGAATAAAATATAGATAATACAATAATAATAAAATCATATTGTGGTAAAGTTCCTTTATAGCGCTGTCCAGTCCGGTATTACATGGTAGTCCATACTGTGTTGTACAGGACAGCCGGACCATACAGGATTGAACAATAATGTAGGATTATTTTAAACAGTCCAGGGTGAATGGCATTTATTGGCGGCTGAAAGGAATTACAGAGTGTGTACAGTTTGATGGCTGTGGGGAGAAATGATCTGCAGAAGCGTTCCTTCCTGCAGCGGAGCAGGAGCAGCCTGCAGCTCATTGTACTCCTCTGTCTCTATAATGTGTCAGAGTGATTGGGATGGGTTCCTCAAGGTCACAGGTGACAGTCCACCCTTGTCTCTTTATTCACCTCTCCATGAGTCCAGTTTGAACCCAAGGACTGAGCTGGCCTTCCTGATGACACTTTTCCTCCTGTTGGTATCCTTGTCTGTGATTCTGCTGCCCCAGTACAGCATGGAAGATGGCACTGAACACTATAGTTTAATAAAAGGTTATCAATGGCCATCCTTGATTATATAGTTAATAAAAGGATTTTTGAATCCATTTTTTGTTAAAAGATTCCTTGAACTATTTGTTGTTTGAATTTACTTATATAATAATAATAATAATACATTTGAATGTTTTCCTGCACATTTGAAGGTTGTGATTTTTTTAATGAAAGAAAATACAAAATAAATTAACTTATTTACTGCAAATGGTATATCAACTGGTTTATTTTCTTACTTTCTGGTACATTATGTTCCACCAGACAATTGTCCAAGGTTCAAGGTTTCTTTATTCGTACCTAAAGGTAAATTTGGTTTGCAGACAAGAGCGTCGGCATTCCCAAGATAAAAGACAAGACAATATAATTACCATAAACAAGGGACATCCAGGATGAAAATACATTAAAAAACCATCAACAATAATAATAGCTCTTGATAAAGTGCATTAAGGGACCACCAGGAATGGAAAAAAAATTCATTAAACAGCCTTCAATGATAAAACAGAACCTGATAAAGTGTTTCCACAGATACACATGCACACCTACCCAACCACACACACAAACACACACACTTAAAATTTTAAATACTTTACCTCTTCAAAGAGCATTATCTTGTGCTAGTGTTGTCGAGAAATGCAACAGTTATAGAAACAAACGTGTTTATATAGCTTTGTTCTCCCCTTTGGAGCAACGTAACGATGGCCAGAAGGGAGGAGCTGAAACTCCCTTTTAAGGGATGTGAAGTACCCAGAAGGATATAGTAGGCCTAATATTGCAGCTGTAGGGAATAAGTATCTGCCAGGCTAAGTTAAGACTCACCTATAAGCTTGCTTGACCATTTGACAATTTGGTGAAGAGATTTTTTATTTTTAAAAGACAGATTTCCAAACCATGCAACGAGACAAGAAGACTTACTTGATTCATGAAAAGTATGATAAAGTAAGGTCAACATTGTCATTAAAAAAAGAGACAGTTTCTTCAGACAAAACATATCCTTATGTGCCTTTTTTCAAACTGTCTCACGATTCCCCTGAAAGTTCAGTTTGGAGTAAATAATGGTCCCGAGATATTTATAGGTCTCAACACACTCGACAGCTTTGTTTGTTGATATGGGTTGTCTCATGATTGGAAGAATTGTTCCTAAAATCTAATATCATGTCCTTTGTCTTGGATATGATGACCTCAAGGTGACACGCTCATCCAAACGGGTCCATGAATGGATTCCTCATCACGTAGCACGCTCACAATAACTGAATCATCAGGAAATTTAAGTGTCAACCTGTTCTTATGTTCACTTTTGCGCATGTTTGTGTACAAAATATACTACAATGGTGAGAAAACACAGCTCTTAGGTGAGGCTGTGGATAAATAAGATAAATCTCATAAAACGCCGATCACTTTTGTCATTTTATTTGGCTTGTCAAAAATTCCATGATCCACCCCACCGGATTAAAACCCAAGTTAAACTGTTCCATCAGCCTCTTGGCTAAGATATGGGGTAGGATCATACTGAAGGAAGAGTAAAAATCAATCAATCAATCCCCTGTATGTGCTCCATAAGAAAATTTCAGACAATTGAGTGCCTGCTTGGTTTCATTTACAATCTCCGTTTCGACAAGCCTCTCAAAGATCTTCACTACAATAGAAGTGAGGGCAATTGGTCTCATATCATAAAAAGCTTGGGAACTGCTACCTTTAGGCCACTCTAGATTAAAATCCATAGTGGAGGAAACACATGGAAGGTTGACTGACATTGGTATGATGTAAGCAAAAAGGGAAAAAAATGCTAAAAGTGATAATGGTCGTGATAGATTTGCAATATGACAGCGATTAAGCATTTACCTATAGTCACACGTTTTGGTGGTTGAGAGGACCCTAATCACATTCTGCTTGGGACCCCAAAAAGACTTGAACAGGCTGTGCTGTGTACAGTTACAAATGTATTTAGCTTTATTCCAGCCTTCCCTTGCTTGTTAACGCCACTCAATTTTCACTGCTCTTCATGTTGCTAATCACTTATTAGTAGCCACCAGAACCAATACCAGAATTCTATTGATGCTGATTGTAGGGATGTGTATAAGAACGAGTACAGGTGTACATCTTTGTGTCACATTACCGTGATATATCTGCACCAAACACACTTTTTAGAAACACTTTACAGCACGGTAACATTAACCTGTTAGTTGAGGCACCAACTGATCTACTCCAACGCGTATTATCTCAAAACAACAATGGCCCGCAGACAATATAAACTGTCTCCTTGCACTGTAGTCCTTGTCCGAAGAGTTTCGACGACAAAGCCAATCTTTGAAGGAATACAACACAAGCCTTGCCAGGTAAAAATATACAGCCATATAATAACTTGACTGTAGGCAGTGGAAAGTCCAGATTTCCAGAGGTTCACTTTGATGAACTGACACTGAAGTGTTTTTTTCGAGCACTAGCCTGGAACTAGCACCTGGTTTGCTTAGTTGGAAAGAGGTAACAGAGAAGGATCATCATTACATCACTTTGACCTATGTCTATAAAAAAAAAAAGGTGTGTCACTAATGTATTTTTAGACTGTTATACTAGCTACACTTCCACCTGAGTAATAAAGCGCCCCCCTAAACTGTTGGAGATATTCAACCGCTTCACAATAGAGAATATTCTCTCTTACTGTCATACTGTGCACCAACTGCAGAACAGCAGACAGGAAAGACCTGTAGCATGTAGTTAAAAAAGCTCAGTGGATTTTCCAACGCCCACAAACAAACTGGATATCCATTTCACCTTCTCCTCAAAGCTAAAAGTGCTAGAACAGCACCTATTTTCCACCCTTCGCTCCACACTTTTCTTTTCCTCCATTCATATTACCATGTGCAATACCACCAATGCCATCCTCCTTTCATAATGCATTGTGAAATACCACCAATATCATCTCCTTTTCATATTACCATGTGCAATACCAACAATTCCATACTTTTCCATATTACCATATGTAATACCCCCAATGCCTTTTTGATGTTAACTTGTGCAATAAAAACAATTACATCGTATGCGCTCATGTGCAATGCAGCATGTTTAGAGCAATTTATTAACTTATGTGTATTTTATTTTAACTATAATTTACTACACACACTTTTTTATATATTGTATTAATACTTCATACTTCTACGTGTATTGAATTGCTAATTTCGTTGCATATGCAATAATGATGCAGCATAATGCGACCTAGACCAAAGTTTCCGGATGTGACACGCTGATGACAAAGATATCGCGATAGTTATCTTAAGATGAGGTTTCCTATCAGTGCACGGCCCAGATGACGAAAATGCGAGTCAACGGCGGTTTGGAGGCGGTGCTTTTCCCTCCCTGTCTAGTCCAGTGAATGCAAAGTATCACAGGCGGGATTTTGTCGTTTTTTTCGACCTACTGTTAATACTGTTGAAGAACTATCAGGATTAGTACAGTTTGCTTATATATTCCCACACATTAGGAAAAGAAATATCTGTGAGCAGTTTTTAATTGAAACGAGGGCCCGCTTCCCCTCAGACACACACCGTCACACAGGCCGTCATGAAGCTGACGGACAATGTGCTGCGGAGCTTCAGAGTAGCTAAGGTGTTTCGAGAAAACTCGGACAAAATTAATTGTTTCGACTTCAGTTCTAATGGAGAAACGATAATTTCCAGCAGCGACGACGATTCGCTAGTCTTGTACGACTGTCAGGAGGGAAAGTATGAGCGGTTTTTGTAATGTATTGTTTTTAGTGTTAGCTAACCGTTAGCTATGCTAGTTAGCGAGGCCTGCTACACAGCTCAAGTATGAATGTAGTTTTTTTGTCTGCATGTTACACACGTAACATTAATCTTCCACAGTTTTGTGACAATAGCTATGTGCTTGTTTGTAAGCATATGTTAACGTAATGTACCCGTCGTATGGATGGAAGAAACCCTCAATCTGTTGAAATCACTTGCAGGATAAAATATTTTGATAATTACTGTGTCTGAGTTGATTAACAATGCTCATATTTGTGGATCAGGGCTGCTACCATCTTGTAATAATGGCAGAATATATTATTCGTTATCAAGGTCAACATTTCAGTTAGGTTTTTAAAGATAAGCTCACCCATTGCAAGTTGATTCAAATGCAAGGACTCATTCTTAAGAGATACTCTTAAAATGTAGCAAAAATGTTTTACAATTAATTCTTCCAGCGACTCAATAATATGTATTGAATAATATGTATTTTTTCAATATATAATATGTTGTCAATTTAATACGATTTCAGGGATACATGAACTGGCAACCATTTCTGCTGACTAAAGTAATTCAATGATAACCAGTAATGAGCTTTCAAAGAAGTCATAGCCACAAATTTAACATTATGCCTATTTTAAAAGTTGAACGTAAACAGTTTCTAAAAAATTTTAATTAAACTGCCAAAATGAATCCCAAAGCTACAAAGGGTATCTACTATATCACATTAACTTGGATGTGGCTGGTATTTAAATATTTCTTTAGTAATACTTTGTCGAAAATGACCCATTAACTCTTTTTTGTGTATGTTTTATGTCAGACCGAAGAGGACCCTGTACAGTAAAAAGTATGGCGTAGATTTGATTAGGTACACTCACGCCGCAAACACAGTGGTCTACAGTTCCAACAAAATTGATGGTATGTCGTTGTACAAAGAATCATTATTTTTTGAATTTGAAGTTTTTTGAAATGAAGTTGTTTCACACACACAAATATATATGTGTGCGTGTGTATGTATGTATATATATATATATTTGTGTGTGTATGTATATGTATGTATATATCTGTGTTTATGTTTATACATATATTTATATGTATTCATGTTTAAATATTTATATGTATGCATATGTTTAAACAATTGTATGTATATGTTTATATATATATATTTAAATGTATGTGTATATATATATATAGGTTTATATATATATATATAAACCTATATATATAGGTTTATATATATATATATATATATCATTTGCAGTATAACGGTATGTACTATAACAGATTATTGTGTCTGAGATGATCAATCAAGCTCATATTTGCGGATCAGCACTGCTACTACGTTGTTAATAACGGAATTATAAATTAATTAAAAGCGGTGCTTTTTTCAGGTTGATTCTCCTCCACCACAAAAAAAAATTTAATTTAATGACGTATTCATTATTCACTTCCATGATATGTTTTGTGAGGAGCATAAGCTGATTACAACTGGTATTTCACTCATACACAATAATAATAATAATCTACGGCATTTTATCTTGATTTATTGATACCAAAAGCATGGTTAAGTTTAATGGTTGGACTTTGGAGACATTGGACAGTGTTAATGTTTACCCCTGGAGATGGCAGGTGGATTAAAGGAGAGCCACTTCTCACTTTGGTCTGAGGTAGTTGTTTGTACAGTTTGAGGGTCTGTGATTCTGCCCCATACAGGAGCTAACTGTACAAGTGACTGCCTTGCCCACGGTTGAGTCATCTCATCAGACCTGCTCGCATACATCCTCACATCATCTATTTGTTGTTCTAACTCATGTTAAATGCAGAAATTAAATTTTTTTAAAAATATGTTCTTCTTGAAGACACTATCCGGTACCTGTCCCTCCATGACAACAAATACATTCGCTATTTTCCCGGGCATAACAAAAGGTGAGGACTGAAATTTTGTTGGCCTCTATGTAAATTTTGACATTTAAATTTGATATTTAGTGGTAAATTGGAATTTTTTTGTGTTCTCATTTTCTGTTTTTTTTTTTTTTTTTTCATTTTGTTAATAGGGTGACATCTCTCTCCATGTCCCCTGTAGATGACACATTTATATCTGGTTCATTGGATAAAACTATCAGACTGTGGGATTTGCGGTCACCTAACTGCCAGGTAACTAACACTTTTTCATAATTTGTGTTTGTTAGCGTTGCCCTCTTAAATATACTGAAGAAGGATAAAATGAAAACTGAGCTTCTGTTTTCATTTGAAATTTGTAGGGTCTGATGCACCTTCAGGGGAAACCAGTTTGCTCCTTTGATCCAGAAGGCCTTATTTTCGCTGCAGGGATAAATTCAGAGATGGTTAAACTGTATGATCTGCGGTCATTTGACAAGGTAAGAGGTGTTTTTGTGCTAGAGAAAGTATTATTTTGTTGTGTTTGTCTGAGCAAAATATTAATCATTCCTTTGTCAACAGGGTCCCTTTGCAACCTTCAAGCTTCAGTATGACCGAACATGCGAGTGGACAGGACTCAAGTTTAGCAATGATGGTAAACTCATTTTGCTTTCTACTAATGGCGGAGCCCTTCGCATTTTGGATGCTTTCAAGGGTGCTGTACTACATTCCTTTGGGGTAAGATATAGCTTGTTAGCAAATTTTATTTTGAAAAGAAAATCCTTACTGTCAAATCATCACAACTGAGGTACACAAAAACTAATGGAGGCTGTTTCTGATTTAAACACAGGGCTACAACAATAGCAAAGGTGTGACACTGGAGGCATCATTCACTCCAGATTCTCAGTTTGTAATGATCGGTAAGTTGGATCACTATTTCTGTCTTGACTGTACATTAAAATTGAAAATAAATAGTCACATTTTTAACCAAAGAACCAAAATTTGGGCTTTGAAAAATCCATAAAAGTCCCACGTCAAGTTAATTTTAAACTATCCTGAAGCCTTTCATAGAGAAACATATTCTGATGATGCTGAATACTGAATTATGTGCATAATGTCCGCCTCACTAGTCCAATTGTCATTGACAAATTAAGGCATTTAGAAAATTACGTAGTTCATGGCCACGCTTGGAACAGTACGGGTTATGTTTAATGTTTGGTTTTGTCTATCGATATTTTTCAGGCTCTGAAGACGGGAAGATCCACGTGTGGAATGCAGAGAGCGGTATGAAGGTCGCATTGTTAGACGGAAAGCACACTGGACCGATTACCTGCCTGCAGTTCAACCCCAAGTTCATGACATTTGCAAGTGCCTGCTCCAACATGGTGAGTGAAGCTGGTCTTACAATGTACAACTTTTGAATCCTGGCCATTTCATTTCAACTCAAGTTGTACGAATCAAACGTTTGCGGAAGCTCAGGATTGGTTTGATCACACTTAACGATCAGATCTACCCGCATGACATGAGTGCTCACACTGTACGAACCGTCCCGCTCCTGCAGCTTGTTGTTGCTATTTCCAATAGTCAAAGTTTTGTTTGGAATAAAAAAAGGTTGTTTGTATTATTGTATGGATTATTTTTTGCCATTCTGTGTACTGAAGCTTGCCGGCATATCTGGACTTGTAGGTGTTTAGGACACCTTGGACAGTTTGGCTGGTCTATTTTGCAGAGACTTTGAGGAAAGCGAGCTATATTTGACTGTATAGAGTTTTCTTCTTATTAGCCACAAACTGCACTTTCTACTTTATGACTACTTATTACTTATTGTTTTTATTATTACAACACATCCTTACATCATGGCAACTCAGACGCTCCTCCACTTTCCAAAGACATATTGAGAAAATAAAGCGCTGCAACGGCCAATAGAAACAAAACCCTGCCTACCCTGTTGTGCTGCAACAGCCAACAGAGTTCTGACACACCAGAAAACCTTTCGAACCGCCGTCCAACCTAGGGGGGCTGCTTATCAAACTGCGCGACAAAGGACTGACCAGGCTCAAATCGTACATTTTATGCCCGGCTTAAGGGTGACAGTTGGAACTTAAAGCGTTCGTGAAGCAGATACTTTCATGATTACTGTTGAAGCTGCATTAGATTGTTTTTCATGACTCATTGTCGCGGATTTAGAATTAATAACATATTCACTGAACTCAGAGTTTTGAAATAAAACACCCTTTATATGCACAACAACCCAAACTCAAATTCAACTCTCTTGATCACACCTTTTGAATTGTTT
Source organism: Lophius americanus (assembly GCA_037951165.1). NCBI lineage: Eukaryota > Metazoa > Chordata > Actinopteri > Lophiiformes > Lophiidae > Lophius > Lophius americanus. The sequence continues at coordinate 7,497,648 of JBBDHG010000021.1, forward strand.
CTCGTTGTTCAGGCATTCTGGCTACCAACCATCGATGACTGATGATGGCTAAGGGAAGGAAGGAAGGCATCAGCGTCTGTTGAAGTCAAAGTGACCAGCAGGGGTCAGCACAACCAGCTCTTTAAATCTCACAAGAAGGGCAGCCCATTCAACTCAAATTGTATATAAGTAGTTTGCAAAGATACATAATTTGTTTATTTGTTTTTTTTTATATTTCTATTTAACATTAAATGTTTGTTTTCAAAAGTATGGGCTCTGTTTTCTTTATTGTGTTGATTACATGTATATTTCAAAAGAAACAAGCATTTGCTTGGAAAAATAAATCTGATTTTAACCACAGATATAAATATGACAATATTTGACTGGATGAATACACCAATACCTACTGTAATGCATTTTTATCATTTGAAATGAGTTTAAATTTCCTGAAATCCAAAGATGATCTTGACTGACATGTTTATATACAATTTTAACTTGAAAAACAATGTTATGGGAAATATGAACAGCGTTTAAATATTACCCTTCAATTGCTTGACTTGATTTTTAAATCTTGACTGTGGAGAGTTTACAGTCAAGGCTTAAAAAGTTTAGTTTTAATTTCCAGTTAATTGATGACAAAACATGTTACTCTCTTAATCAATCTCGAATCCCCCTTATTTTGATATTTTCATTGCAACCCAAGCTAGCAGATAGTGGACTTGCTGTTTTTCCTAATACTCTTAAGTGTTAAGATAAACGTCAGTGATTGGAAAAGAGCCAGAGTTTGCTTGTGTAAATAAATCTGACTTCAATTGCTGTCATTTGAGAAGTTGGTTGTCAGGTTTGCAGGTCACAAGCTCTTCCACCGTACGCCCTTGTGTGTGGTTGGGGGTTTCACAGGTCAGTGCTCAGGCCTGAACTCGGCCAGTGGGAGCTAAATTTGGGAGAGGTGATCATGTTCCCTCAGTCTGCACATGATACTGTCCTAGTTACTTCACCGATGTACCCTCTCACACTGACACACTCAGCAAGTCTGGACACACTCAACGATGCTGCATCTTCAGTAGTTAAACCATTTTAGTCATTTTAAGTACCGGGCGTCATTAAAATAGGCTCATTCGTCGGCTTTTTATCTCTTGACTGAACATTTGGGCCTCGTGCTCCATTCTATCCTACTGCTGTTCGTTTCTACCTCGATTTCCAGCACTTGGCAGAAGCAAGAGACTGCTGACTTGACATGTTTCTTGCGCTTGTGGTGACGCCGGAGCTTAGGGAGTACCTGGCCAGAGCAAGATGTGGAACATTGCGCCTCATCAAGGTGTGCATCCAAGAAGGTGAGTGACCCACTGGAGCAGTGAAAAACGGGCATGACTAAGACCCTCAGTGGAATTGGATTTAAGGCCTAAATTTTTCTTGATGTTGGTTTTTAATATCAGTGAAGAATGTTGGACAATTTAATTTATAGCTTGTAGTCTTAACAAAGATATAAATCTGTTGGCAGCTGTCATAGAATCACAATGGAACACAAAACATATTTATCTGGAACAAAATGTACTTGATGTGTGGAAGCCTCCTCTGATGTGGATCGGGATCTACTATATCCTCAGTTGTTCAAGTGTCTTTAGCTTTTGACCCCGTAAAATGAAATTATATCCACCTAAGTCCACAAGTTGTGATCTTTGCTTGGAAATAAGTTGTGAACATGTCAACCAAAGAGACTACAGGTCTAAAGAGGTGAACGTATCAGTTCTGTAACACAAAAACCCACAAGAGATAGTTTGGAGTTAGAGAACTGTTCTTTCTCTTAGCCCGTTAAACTGTATAGGTGACCCCAGTGAGGGGACCTGACCGACATGTTGGAAATCCTCTGCTTACAATTTACAAAACCCATGGCAGTGGTGGTGTCAAACTAGCCATGCTGTCTTAGTGTCATGAGCAGCAAGCTTAACTTCTCAAACTATAGAAAATACTGAATTTAAATCTATGCTACACAATAATAAACTTAATTTTAAATTTTTTATTTTTTAATCTTTAACTACTCAAGTTCAATTTGAATTTCAGTTTGGAGCTTTAGTTTCTTATCTGGCTGAAGTTATTGACATCAAACTCTGGAATACACTTAAATGTATCCCCAAGTTGTAACTCTCGTGTTTTTACTATTACATTTGAGTCCCTGGGTGATTTCAGTCACAACACGAGAAACCGGTTCAACAGTTTCTGTGTTGTGCACTAAACACTTGATTAAAGCACAAACACTACTTGCTGCAAAATCCGAACAATTTTTAACCATCTAACAACGGTAATTGCTAATGCAGAATGGTGAAATTGACATTTTTGCTTGATTTGTTATCAATGTAATGTAAATCCAATACAGACAAACTGAACAGATTCAAAAATGTTCATATCATAAAGGTCCAGACAAAATATACATCACTTCTAGCTATCATCTTGGTTTGGATTAGGAAACAAGGAGGATAAGAGATTAATTATCTTAATCACTATGACACAGACGTAATAGTTTCTCTTATCTAGAGAGTTTTACAACAGGAGTGTGTGATGCTAAACTAAAGTCTTTGTAAAAGAGATGCCAGGAGCTACAAACTGGGCCTTCATCAAATCATTTTCAGATTGTTTCGTGTGAGTAAGAACTGTGTTGAACCATTATAAATTAGGCTGAGGAGGAAAAATACTTGTATTCTTTATTGTAGTAGAGGTGAAAAAATACAGCCTCTATTATGTATTAAAGGTATAAAAAGCAAAAATAATGGAGATGAACCAAGTGTTCCTTCAAGCGGCTTGTAGAGTACAAGTGCAGAAATAAGTGGATAAAATGAAAAAAGACATCATGAAATTTCTTCATGTGTGTCTATAGCATATGTTTTTCTTGTCTGTTTTGTCTTCTCAAGTGTTCTACATCTGAAGGCTTATTTCATTGCGTGTTGCTGTCCCCTCCGTCTCAGTTGAAATCAATCTTTATGTTGGGAAAGCATGCAATGACAAGCGCGTTTTACAAATGTAAGGAGTAGGATGCACAGATATTTGTGTTGAAATGTAGGAAAATGAATGATCATGCACAAAATCACGTAAAAAAAAACCCTCAGGTACAGAAATGAAGCATTTTACTCTCCTACTTCCCATCTCTGAAAATAGGTATGACATCATATGAATGGACCAAACAAAAGTTGGTAAACAACTGCTGACTGTCTAACTTCTAGGAAACAGAATTGCATCAACAGCTGGGTGGGAACATGTTTTTGGTGTGTCGTCTGTGATAGTGATCAGGGAGGCAACAGAATTCGAGGTTGGTAGATTGGGAAAGTGAACTGATCTCTTTTTCAGCATTAATGTCTTCTTTTGGTATCTTATCTGCTGTAATCATCCTTGACCGATTTGGGTGTTTTCTTTTGCGGAACGTGTTTATTGTATTAAATATCTTTAGTCTCAACAGAGATACGTTTGGTTTTTCGAGTGACAGAATGCTCTCAGTTCTGTTTGAGTGACTTACTAAAGCACTGTGAGCTTTGTGATAATCACATGGCTATTTCCAGCAGCATGTGACTTGACATGGCTGCTTTCTGCTGCCTAGTGACACTCGGGTCCGTGCCAATGTCAGAAGAGAAACAAGATCATTCTGGTAGCTTTCGTCACAGCTGGCTCGGTATGCTTCTTGTTTTGCCATCGCTCTCTGACCCTGTCAGTGCTTTTCTGCCTTCATATTTGAAAACTTTGCTCAAAACAATGAGGTAAAGGATAATACACAACACCTAAATTGAGTAATTTATGTGCAGTTTACTGTTTTTATAGGGCCAATGAAGGCTGAGAGAGAATGACTGATGGAAAGTATGTGTGCATGCAGAGCAGGAATGTATGGTGCCCCAGAATAGCATCGCGCCCCATGAGACAGGCAGGAAATCCCCTGCATCCCACAGGACATCTCATTTGGGGTGTACATGTTCTAGGTTAGTTTGATTAAACCCCGCATTTTCTGCTGAGATGGTAAACTCAGAAATTCATCGTGGATTTTTAGTAGAGACGGTCGTGGTGACTTTAACTCTGAGATTGTATTTTAACAAGAAGAAAACTCAGGTTTCAGCTTCCAAAATTTGGAATTTTACTGCTTTATTTACTAAATCAGAAATTAAATAGAAAATTACTAAAATAGTTGAAATATAGAATTATTCTATTGATTTAGGAAATAATTATTAGTGGTTGCTCTGTTTGACTAATACAAATAAAAATGGTACTGTTTTTGGATTAAAGACCAGATTATCCACAAACAAAATTCTTTGTAGCGATCGGTTTTCAATAATGAATAATGAATTGCAGCTTTTTATAGGCTACTTGTTAATAATTCCTTTTCGTGACAGCACACTGTGGTATAATCTCGCTCCCATTGGTGGGTCAGTTTGTGCTGCAGAGGGCACGCTACGCGTAGGGCTACTGGTATGTGATGAGAGATGCTCTGATTTTCAGAGCAGCTGGTGCTCGGGGCCTACAAAGAACCACAAGAAAGCTGGGACCAGGATTACGACCGCTTTTTGCTTCCTCTCCTGGACAATGAGGAGCCCTGCTACGTCCTATACCGCCTTGACTCCCAGAACGCACAGGGCTATGAGTGGATCTTCATATCATGGTCTCCTGACCAGTCTCCAGTATGTTGTGGCATACATACATAATTCAGTACCATATACTGATACAGATGTTGATAGGTGAAGGCTTCAAATGTACACATTTTAATAATAGTACAAGTAATTTAAACTTTGTTTTATCACACACAAGTATACCCGGTGCAAAAAAGGGAAATTAGCTCTATATCATTGGAGAATGAAGCAAATAAACCTAAAGGAATATTCCAACAATTTCATTTAGTATTTTTGTATTTTCAATAACATCATTTTCAACATCATTTTTTTCTTGATCAGAATTTTTGACCATCCTTCTTGACTAATTAAAATGCTTACTCTTATTCCCTATTATTGTATCATCTTTTATGAGGAACCCAAAAATACCACACACTGTCAACAACTTTAACTCAACATTCTCAAAACACGGGTCCAACCAGTCTTCTAAATACTTCCATTCTCATTCATAAACTGGGTTATGGCAAAAAAAAAATTGTAATGCCAGATGATATTAGCAGTTATTTTTTGATTTCAATCTTTTTGACATACAACACACTTACAAACAGTACCTACATTTTCTTCCTCTGATGGTTGCAGGTTAAACAGAAGATGTTGTACGCTGCCACCCGTGCTACAGTGAAGAAAGAGTTTGGAGGTGGTCATGTGAAGTATGACATGTTTGGCACAGTTGAGGTCAGAATTAATCAAATTAATTTTCATTTACCCTGACAGATTGTGGATTTTTTTGTAATTCTGGGGTTCTTGTTTGCTTGCACACTAGGAGGATATCTGTTTGCTGGGCTACCAACGTCATGTGTCGTCCTGCTCGGGTCCTGCTCCACTCACATTAGCTGAGCAGGAGCTTCAGAGGATCAAGATCACTGAGGTGAGGGGGAATTGTGCCTTCAACAGTTCACTATTTATCATTATTTCTAAAGTGCGTGTGTGCCTTTAATGTAAATTTCTCTGCTGAAATCAAACTTTTGGTTGTATTTGCTTTTTCAGGGATGGGTTAAACAGGTATGTTGTATCCTTATTTACTTTGTGTGTATTTAACATAAATTCAGATTTGAGGTGAATGATGCAGAGAGAATTTGTATTTATTGGTTGTAAATTATTCAGACATTCATATTACGGAATACAGAATAAAATCTTAATTATCCCATGAAACACTCTTTGGATCTTCCTGTGGATCCTTGAGAAGGTTTCTATGTCTTGCTCGCTGCCCCCTACAGGTGAAAACGGAGATCTGTGTAGAGAGCAAGCACCAGACACTTCAGGGCCTCGCTTTCCCACTGAAGGAGACCGCCAGAGAAGCCCTGAAGCAACTTGCTCAGAAGTGCATCAATTATATACAACTGGTAAGTCTAAAGAGTTCATATGAATTTAAGATTAGTATATTGTTCCAGGATCAAGCTTTCGGCTTACCCCAAAAAACATCACGAGTCATGCATGTTGATAAATCAGTCTTTTAGATCTTTGACTTTGACCTTCCTATACTCTTATATTTCAGAGGTTGGACATAAAGAAGGAGATCATTGAGCTGGTTCACGCGAACCCAACAGAAACTCGTGATTTGCCCCGCAGAGTTCCAAAAGACACTCCCAGATACCATTTCTTCCTTTACAAACACTCCCACGAAGGAGATTACCTGGAATCTGTCGGTATGTTTCTGATGCCTGCACTCTGATAATCCATCTCTTTTCACATTCGTATGAAATTTCCAAGCCTGCACACAAGGAGGTGCACATCTGGATCGCAGACAGAAAGGGAGATAACTCATTCTCTGTAATCTGCATCAATGGTTCAAGCCCATTTTGGGTGTTTTAGTAACACTTTAAAAGTCATAACTGTTCCTTGTAAATTGTGGTTCCGTAGGTCGACAAAAGGTTTCATTATTTTATGTTGTTTTTTTTTTTTCTCTCATCATTTTGAAACCCCAGTTTTATTTTGGGATCTCTTTCGGGATTTGTCACCAAGTACCAAACAACCAATCAACATGAATATAACATATTTACTTCAGTCTTCCTCCTCTCTGTCAACCTCTACAGTGTTCATATACTCCATGCCAGGTTACAGCTGTAACATCAAGGAGCGGATGTTATATTCCAGCTGCAAAAGCCGACTACTGGAGGAGGTGGAGAAAGATTACCATTTGGAAATTGCTAAAAAGGTCGGTAGAAGGGTAAATGAATAGATCGAGCGATAGAACATTAGCTAAAACCATTTCATAGTCGTTTGTAAGTCACTATCTCTGTCTGATTTCTCCTTCTTTGAAATATATTTACTATTGCCTAATTTAATCCATGCTTGTTCATGGTGGAAGACAGAATTATATAGAGAAAAGACATCTTTACTGATAAAATATAAAGGGATGCATTGTGGGATTTCGGACTTATGACCTCAAGCAGGCTAATAAATTTCAAAGTTATTTATTTTTATCATGTGTCTAATAGATTGCATGCAACTTTGTATCATCTGCATTAATGTCTAGTTGGAGATTGAAAATGGAGATGAACTGACAGAGGAGTTTCTGTATGACGAGGTCCATCCCAAGCAGTACGCCCACAAACAGGCCTTTGCAAAGCCCCGAGGCCCAGCAGGAAAAAGGGGACACAAGCGTCTCATTAAAGGGACAGGAGAGACCATGCAGGACAGTTAAAGTCACATTGGGTCACATTTTCTTTATTAGTCAAATCTACTGTTCCACCCCTCTTGATTTTCTCACACTCACCTCCACCCTGTCTGTCCGATGGGACTGAGCACCGTGATGGATTTCCTCAACTGACTGTATGAAAACAATTGTGCAATACAACAAACATGTTTTTGCTGATGGCATGCTAGTTAGCAGTGAAATAGACTTTCACTGAATTGTTAGTGCTTTGTCAGATGTTTCAGTCCTCTTGTCTAGTTTCAATTACAGGTTTTGTATCAACACTATTTGTAAGAAATAAACATGTGAAATGAACAAAATCTTGTTTATTATGTGATCTCAACCTTGCTACAGATTTGTATGCAATGTTTAGTGCATGGAAATACTTCCTATAACAAGTTTATGAGCAGTCTACATGGATAGGATAGTTTTATTAAAAATAAAAGATGAAACATTTTATAAATAGTACCAACAGGTGTTCATTCAGACATCGGCTTTAGTAGACAATGACCGTTAGGTGCTGCCAGGTTGTAGTGTTTACAGTGCATGGCTGTGTCATCACATTAAGAGTCTTAGTTGCAATATCAATTTTCATTACTAGTGCCAACTATTTTAATACCAAACCCCAGGGCGTCTTTTCAGGCAGTTTCAAACGGTAACATAATCATCATCTGCATGTGTCCTCTATACACCTCTGCACAACATGCAAGGAAGTGAATAAAATCAAGTCATTATTGTTGATATAACTGAAGTTATCTTGAGGCACTTTCAAAAAAGAGCAGGTCAAGATGTAACTATTCCTACAAAAACCTCAACCATGTCCACAGTAGTAGGTCCAATCATGATCCATGGGGAAGAAGTAAGTAACATGTCTTAATGAGTATGAATGTGTAAGGGAGGAGAGAGAAGCTTGGTGCATCGTGGGAAGTCTCCCAGAAGTCTAAACCTGGGGTAGCATAGCTATGGGCTAGTCTAAGCCAGCCTTAATTAAAAGCTTGATCCAAAAGGAAAGCTTTAAGTCTCTTCTTTAACGTAGAGAGGGTGTCTGCCTCCCAAACTGAGACTGGGAGATGGTTCAACAGGAGAGGAGCCTGATAAGCGAAGGTTCTGGCTCTCATTCTACTTAGGACACTACAAGGACTACAAGTAACCCTGCATCTTGGGATAATAATGTGAAAGAATTCCCTTTAAGATATGTTGTTGCCTGACCATTAAGGGCTTAGTACAAGAGGAGAAAGATTGGGAATAAGATTCTTGATTTTATGGGGAGCATTCTTGTCATCTTACATGCATTGACTTTCTGGATCAGCTTGTGAGACGTGATTTAGTAACTTATTGTTAGACTTGCACCATTGATAAGAGCGCAAGGGAACATCAAATGAATTAGTATGGACCTAATTTGAAAACGTCTCTCCAAATTTGTATCCAATTACACCAAAATTCTCTGAAGTAGTAGCTATGACCTGTTGGTGACTTTCATGAGAAATACAGGATCAACAAATATATTACAAATTATCCTGAGGGGGAGGAAGAGTGCATACCGAATTCAAGTCTGTTCAATTGTGGAGAAATTCTAGAGTTTCCTCCAGGCTTGTTCCACTAGAACAATACTCCACTGATGACTGTTTTTTCAAATACAACGGATTGATTTATGATAGGAATTCCAGAAAACTACAGCTTTTCACGGAATTTTCTAAATGCGACATTCTGTTTCCACATTGGAACAAGAAAAAGATACAGTCAATCCAGTACTCCTGATCCCGATCTGGGTAGGCAACACACTAGCACAGGGATTAAGTGTATTAAATGAATAAGAATACATGTGGATGAAGTGAGCTGCCCACATGTTGTCCTCAAACTCCTGCATAATGGAAAAGGAAGTTACAACAGCTGGGAGTGATTTAAACTTGTGCTTAGAGTTGGTTTAACAGCTTCAGGATATATAACATATATTTGTTGTAACTTTTTATGAGTTCATCTGATTCAGCAGATGAGAGTGGACGTTTTCTGTTAAGAGATTTCTAACACGTGGCCACATTGGGTAAAGATCTATATAAAATATTAATGTGAAGCCTCAGTAATTGGACATACATGTAAAGCTATGCTTTAAAAAAAACAAAAAAAAAACTATAAACAAATGTGAAACCTATTATCTCTCTAATGTTTCAGGAATCACTTTCATAATTAATACCTCCGCCAAAGTAGGAAGATATGTTTTCACTCCCATTTGTCTAGCTGTCTGTTTCTGTTAACAAGATTACGGAGAAAATAATAAGCAGATTTTTATGAAATCTTACCAAGAGGTATGTTTTGATAAATCCTACAGATGATGACATTTTGGTGAAATTACATGTTTCGCAGCATTTTAAATAAAATACAATAAAATAATCTGTTTGGAGTAGTGGTGTCACAACGTGGCAAGGCCCTCTCTTGAATCTGTGTCCATTACTGATGCCTTTGTTTCTTTTTGTCCTTAGAAGGTTAAGGAGACTGGCTATAGGGTACTTGAGAGATACATACAGTTTGTTGGAGTTATCAGAAGATTTAGAAGCTGACATTAACTCAGACATTAAAGGAGCAATGCAATCTGCATGAATTTTGCCTAAACCTTGTGCTATCTGAGTGCTTTTTCTACTTTAAATATATCATATTTAATTATCAAATTAAAGTACAAATATCCTGAACGGATCAACTTGGACAAACAGTTCAAGGGGCCTTTTAGGAATTTTGCGCACTAATAAAGTTAAAATAAACATTGCAATAATTAGCTAATTTTGTCTGTGGTACAGGACAGTGCAACACACTGTTGATAAAATTCCAAGAATAGTTATTTTTTTTATATTTAAAAGGAACACTTTGTACACTTCCAAAGCATATGTCACTACACAATTTACCAGGAAAAAGATTTGATATAAGAGAGATCTCATCATACAGACCTCAAACAATGTTCTCAAGTTACCACAATAAATCATCCATGGAAAGGACTAATCTCCTCCAGCATCTTCTGCCCTTTCATATTACGTACCCCAGGAGTGGAATAAATTATAAGACAATCCAGATGCTTTCATTGTATCAGGCGTACATACACCACATTCAAATCAGAAATGTTTCTTAATATGCAAGATTTGGTTTCTTACACTGCCCTCAGGTCATTGTACAACATGTGACTTTGTGACTGTACACCCTGAGTTTTGTCAGGTTTAACCAAAAGACATACAATGTTATGTGCATCTTTGTATGAGAAATAATTTAATGGAAAGCATTCTCCATAAAAAACTTTGCTGGGCTCTTATGCAGATGGATGTGCTCAGCCATATCCAGGAGGAAAAGATAAAGTCTTCAAGACTTCTCAGAAAACAAGCTCATTTCAGGATTCCTGTGAAAAAACTAACTTTCAGCCATTTGGGATCAGCAGGTTCTGGTGGATATGGCTGTGATTACGATACAGTTGCTTTGATTCCGCTGTATGTGCGTGCGTGTGTGTGTGTGTGTGTGTGTGTGAGAACGTGGATATGGGCTTATTTGTTGGAATCAGTGGTGTTATTTTAGACCAGGAACAATTGTTCTTTTACAGTATGGTGATAATCTTAGATAATCAGTATTTGCCGTGATCCTGGTCATGAAAAGGAAAATATACTGAGCAGATGTAGACGCTGGGAATTCCTAGATAGGGAGGTTTGATAAATGATTCTGAACGAGTTAAGCTCAATTATCACGACTAAACAAGTGGGAACACATCAACGCCAAACAAAAGGATGGTATTTCAGTGAACAAATAAATGCGCAAGATTACATTTTTTCCAAGCGGAGGTCTGAAGTTAACCCATTTCTGCAGTTTATTCTCACAATAACAACTCCTTCCTCGAGCGTAATTACTCCAACAAATCTCCGAGAAAACCGCTGGCCATGTTTTCCGCCGGGTTCGAGGGGAATCTATATTACTGGAAACAGCCTGAGTGCATTCCTATTATCTTTAATGTCGAGGCAGTGAATTCCCAGAATGAGGGCTCTGTCAAAGCCACCCGGCGGGGCGGAGTCAGCCTGCAATTATTCCTGGAAAGCGAATGGGGAGAAGCTGCCGCGCGATTCTTGGAGCGGAGCGCTGGTTCAGCGAAGGCAGGAGCCCGCGGCTGAAGGCGGAGGAGGAGGAAAAATATGAGCCACACCAGCGCCGCGAGAATTCTGAGGTTTTGGCTCGACAGTCGTTAGAATTAACAGCTAAGACTTAACATTTTATCTCCCTGAAAAAACTGCGCTCATACTCGGGCCGCGGGCTGTCACTAAGCGAAACAGTCGGCGGTGGTTGGTGCGGCAGTTGTGACGTCATACCCACCGGCGCTGTGAGGAGTTCTCAGAATAGACTTCTAGGAAACGGTAAATTTTAAAAGCCAAGCCTTTACACTCTGTCCTTCACACGATTTGGTTCCGTTCTGGTGACAACACACTCCAAACCGCTGTTACATATATTCTCAAAGCCTTTTTCGTTTAAATCTGTTTTCGTACGTTTTTTATTCAAGTGTTCGTTCATAATCTACAGGACCAGCACCATGTATTGCTGAACAGAGCCTCCAGTCTCTATTGTAGGCTCACCGAGATCCAACCGATGACCCTGACCAAAAAATCTATTCTCCTGGAGGTGTTTCTTACTTCTTCAGACGGCACTTGTATTTTGTGAAGAATCCCCCACAGGATTTTATACCTGAGGATTCAAGAAATAGCATGATTCTTTGTGTGCCGGGGTGAGTAGACATTTCTGTGTATGTGTTTGTTAAAGTAAGACCGTCTAAGTGTGTGTGTAATGAGTTCATTTTACATTTATTCTAAGACTGAGAACTGTGAATAACTTAAGTCTATTATTTCCCAAATGCCACTCTCAATAATTTCAATGGAAACTTATAATGGTCTTATCACAAACCTATTAATAGTAATTGAAATAATTAGCACTGCAGTGTCTTTATTGAAACCGGGAGAGCAGAGTTTGACATTTTTTATTTCAGGAGGTTAATATTTTCTATCAGTGGCAGACAAAACAAATGACACTTGAATATGTCAAGAATTAATGTAGATTTTATAATGAAATTAGACTAAATGTTCACATATTTAACCCTTTTCTTGTTGAAAGTGAACAGTGAATTAATCTCCTATTCTTCTGGGTCTTCCTCTTGGCCATTAAGACTAAACTCCAAATATATTTTTTGGTTCCTGTATTAATATGTAGGATTAAAGTCTGCTGTGACTGTTTTTGTTTTATTTGTTGCATTTCTTCATGTATTTAAACCACTTTTCCATCTTATTCCCAGTCCTACAGCTCATCTGCCTGCCCCTCCGTCTACTGAAGCCCCACGGGGCATGCGGGCAGGAACTGTATCTCCCTCTCCATGTCTTCGAAACACCCCTCCACTATGGGACCCAACAAAGGACCTGCGGGCGATTGCTAGCAATTTCTGCTACCTAGAAAATTCAGGTAATATAGGAAAAAGAAACACACCTTTTTAGCCATGTCATGATGTGATATAAAGAATAAATGTTTCAGTATTTGAATGATGTATTTCAGTAATATGATATTTAGTTGAATCATCAAAAAGAGATTTCTTTTAACTGATAAAAATCAAGTGGCAGACAGGAAAATTGGAAAAGAAAGCATTGACTGTTCAAAATGACTAATATGTAGGAATCTCCGTTTGTAGGATGGTACTGGGGAGCTGTAACTGCCGCTCAGGCCCACGCTGCACTTCAACAAGCATCTGAAGGAGCTTTTTTGGTACGGGATAGCAGCCACCCTCTCTACATGCTGACCCTCTCAGTCAGGACTGCACGAGGACCCACCAGTATACGGATCCAGTACAGCAGCGCCCAGTTTTTGCTTGACTCAAGCTCCCCTGCCCGGCCAAGCCTCTCGTCCTTCCCCAATGTACCCAGTCTGGTGCAGTACTACATGGGACCATCGAGGAAAGGAGAGGAGGGAAAGGTGGAGGAGGAGGCTCCAGCAAAATCCTCTCAGCAGACAATTCAGGATACCTCTGTGGTACTAAAACTGAAACAGGCCTTGTACAAGCCCAAGGGCCTGCCCTCCTTACAGCACCTCACACGCCTCATCATTAACAGACAATCTGAACGCTCTGACCAGCTACCACTCCCCAAGCCTCTGCTGCGTTACATACAGGACTACCCCTTTAAGGTATGAGGGCGGGGGGGCCTCAAGTCCATTAATCCAGTTGAATATCAGATGGATTAAAACAGGTTCTCTGGGCCTGTAAATGACATTGCTGCTTCGATGGTCGGATGCCAGTCACAAAATTATTGGACACAGGGTCATGATTTTGCTGGAGACATATACACAACTTCAGTAATAATTGACGTGAGTTTTGAAGCCGACGTCAGAAGACTTGTGGACAAACTTCAGTACTGTAATCCACACTTACTTTATCCTGAATTTGGGAATTGTCCATATCCATTTTACCCTCATTTGTTCTGAAGAAGTACACTGATTCCATTGAGACATTTTTAACACCATTTTATTTTTCTCACGACGACTTTTTCTACCTTTAACATGTGTACATTTTTCTATTAAAATAAGAAAGTAGAGTATATCTCGCTGTCTGTTACATTCTTCTCTGCTGCTCTGCTTATAATTCCAGTATTACTCACAGGAGAAGTAGTGTCGACATCGTCATTATGAATCAACAAACCTTATTAATCACCAAATTCTCTCTTGTGACACTTGTTATGAAATATTTTGGCCTTCATCACCTTTGAAACACGAAAGAATTGTGGCCTTTGAGCTTTAAATGTGAGAGAGGCAGATTGTGTGAGGAAGTAAAGGCCACATTATATGTGTTTTTGCTCAACAATGAATGCAGCCTGCATCTGAGTCAGCAAGCGGACAAGTAAAGGGGAGGACCATTCATCAGCGGATTCACGGAACTACTGAATGCTTCCTGGGAGGAGGGTGAGATTCTGAGAGCGAGGGTTCTAAGAAAAGCCTCTGTAATTAACTTCAGCTTTGAGCCCTCTTGTGTTTTTTTTATTTTTTTATTATCGTGGTTCAGAATGTGAGCACAAATGTTAGCTGTTTAAAATCACAACAGTGACATGGCAACAATTTGAGGTTTAGAGAATTGTGAATAGTGAGTGATCCAATTGGTGCGAACGTGTGCTTAGGCAGCTCAGTGGGGGTAGGGGAGCTGAGGCTGTGGCAACCTGGGCTAAAGCCAGAGTAATAGGATCTCATTTTCTCAATCCAGATCCACCTCGAGGTGCTTGTTTGACTCCTCTTTCTGGAGGATGCAAAACCGTGGCCTGTGAAGCAAAAAAAAAAATCAGTATGATGTTCTCTGAATTAAAAAACACACAAGGAGTTCATGGAGCCTACTGTGCTAATTAGATTTCATCTTTTAGTATATATAAAATAGACAGTGACTGTTCTAAGAACTTGAGCAGCAGCTTTTATAGATGCCCATGTGACAGACATAAAGGAAGGGAGATTCTCTACACAGACCTGCCAATGATATCGGGCCGCGTCTCCACATAATGCAGCTCTCCAACATTCATCTCCACCCAACGCTGTATGAGTGGTGGGTGTCTAGGGTCCACCTCCAAGTAAACACGGCTGTTATTCACCAGAAAAAGAACACAAATGCACGGAAATTTAATTATCAGCCTAGCATTATCCAAAATAACCCTGAGATGAGAGCAGCAGCACATGTCTGGAACTGTATTTAATGGTAGTCTTTTAAAAAGTCTGCCTCATTAAAGAGGCAACATGATATGTTTGCTTTTTAGAACACGCTGTTCCTGTGACAAGCTGACAACGCCGTTAGGAATTAAACCCAGGTGTGTTCATGTGTGTGTGCGTGCGTGCTCTTGTGTAGAGCAGTGGGAGATCTCACCCATTGTTTGATAGAATCTGCGGCGCCAAAGTCAAAATCTGTTTGATCACATTTAGGCCATCTTTACCTCCATCTAGAGCAGCATGGTCTTCAAACCTGGACATAGATGGAGCACAAAAATATCTAAATGGATGTATTTGATATCCAGTTTGACAAAAAATAAATCTTAGCATGCACTTAATGCACTGCTGAAAAATAACTATAATTTTCAAAGATTTTTTTTGTACTTTGATTGATCTGAAAAAGAAATAAAAAAATCTAGAAAATACAAAATTATTTTGGTTGGTCAACCATCCTCGCCATCACATATATCCAAAACAATACAAACGTCTCTAGAGTCAACACAATAAAAACATGTTTTATATCATGCATGAGTAATTTGTACCTTTTGCAAAATATGTTGGTCAGATCAAAAGATGATCTGGGTATCACTTTGTTCTCTACAGTGAACATTGGCTAAAGGTGAGTTAAGATAACATCAACTCAAATTATAGATATAAAAACTTTTTTGGTAAGGCGGAGAATAAGATCAGTTAACAAGCTGTTGGGCCAGTGGCTGTGCCAGCTCTTTACTTACGCATAGCTTTGTGGTAAAGATCAAATACTAGATAAATAATAAAGTACGGTAAATTCATGTATTAAATGGATAACATTTATAACCATACTGATTTTATTTCTAACAAATGGTTGATAAAACATTTGTTGATCTTATATTGTTTTAAAAAACAAAAACAAAACTAATCAGTTTTAGATCTTATCTATGATATATGTATATTTTGTATTTTGTAGAATTAAAAGATTATTTAATCATTAACCCAGCCAGTGTAAAATCTTGAAAGTGTTTTTGATGAAGTCGTATATGCCACATTGTACCAACTGTACAAATGTAGCAACATTTTACATTGTTTATTAATACCATGTTTTCCTACAGCTGCTTCTTCATATCATTTCCCATTAAACATCTACAGCTGATATGTCAAAGTTAATGACTTTGACAATGAATGCTGAATGAAGGCTTGGTCACATATTACAATCATACAATTACACTGAATTAGTTTGTGTATGAATACGTGTGTGTATGTGTGTAGCACATGTTGAGAATTTGTAAACACATGCAGTATAATATCTAACATAAGAACTGTATTATAATATCTTTGCATTCAATAATGAATTCAATGTTTACAAACCTATTATGGATTTTCTAAAGGTTGAGTTAGGGTTATGGTTTTTATAAGGTTTCATTGCCATTCATTGATCTTCGCATTATAAATACTAACTAAGGGGAGGTAAATAAAAAACAACAAAAAAATACGTTTTTGAAGAAGCTGTTGTGTTTAATCACCTAAAAATTTCAGGCTTCAGTGACTTCATATCCTCTGAGAAAAGGTATGGAGGGTTACTGACCAAAGTTGAAACAGGGCCACAGAGCCTCAACACAGTTTCTGGATCTGATAAAATGCAAAAGTAATTATTATTTTTTATCAGCAGTGTATTTTCACATGATATTTGTGTATGAGTGTACTGCATTACTTTCACTTGCCTTTCATAACATCAATATGATAAACCTGCAATCTCTCCTGAAGCCCCAACCTGCAGAGAAAAGTCAGAATTTCATCAGACGTTATGCACTATTATACCCTAGTTAAAATCATAATCGGAAGCAAATGTAAGAAGACAAATAAGGCCAATTGTAACTTGTTTTACGAGTAAAATGCACTTACCTTAATGCATTTTCTCTTGTTAAATCCACTGCATCCTGGCTTTGATCCACAGCAAAGGTTTTAACCTAATGAAAGACAAATAAATAAGCCATTACAAACGGTGGTTTGTTTTTGTTGTCTGTTTTGTCAAGTTTTTCCAATGAAGAATAAATCGAGGGATTGATTCAATCTTAACAGTGTCAAAATCGACCCAACTCAATCACCTATTACCATTTGACAGAGAATCCTCAACATTAATCTGTCCTGCAGCCTAAAAATCCCTTGTAGCCATTGGATAAAGTTTGACTACCTAGCCCCGTTTTGAAACTAAGACCAACTTGTGTTACTTGATTATTATAAATGTATAATATACTGTTTGTGTGACAATAAATTCATGTTAAAAAAAATTCACTCAACCTATTGATCAATTAACGAACTAGCCATTTCAGTATCTATACATCTTTTAAATAGATATGGTGATTCAAGAGTCAGTGGCCACCTTGTTTCAAGCAACAGAAGCTCTTTTTCATAGACTTATCAAGGCAGGACTGTTGAGGGCACCGTTCTGTACGACCAGTTAGGAAGGAAAAATAAGGAGGAGGAGGAGGAGGAGGAGGAGGAGCGGGATAAATCATATACCAGAGGAGTAAATTATTTTCATGACGTTATTTTGTAAGTCACAAAGTGCAGAACAGTATATGGAAAATGTCAAGAAATTGATATTGCTGCAATATTACATCATAATTATGCATTTCGCTTCCGAAAGGCAGGTTTACTACAGAAAAATCACCCACTGGAACGGCGTTCTGAGGTCTTTGGTCTATTCAATGGAAATAAACAAACGCAGTGAAGAGTAAGGTCTTCAATGTGGCCCTATTGTGCATTCCCTGTATGATGTAAGGATTTGATTCTGTTAAGTAGAGACTGCAACTGACATCTTTGGATAAAGCCTATTGGGCTCAAGAAGGAGTGCAAAATCTGATAATACAGATTCCAGTTTAAGGTAGGAAATGGAAACAAATCTGTGGCGATTAGAAAGAAGTCAGCTGCCACGCCTACACCATTATTGATCCATTTCCTTCTGCTTATCCTGCGTCAGGTCGCAGTGACAGCAGTCCAAGAAGGGTATTCCAGACGTCCCTCTCCGCAGCAACATTCTCCAAATCTCCCGGGGGGATCCAAGGGCATACTCAAGCCAATAAAATATAAAGTTTGGGTCTACACTGAGGTTTCCGCCCAGTGGGGTGTCCCTGGAAAATCTGAAAATGGAGGCAATCTGGAGGAATCCTTATCATATGCCTGAGACATCTCAACTAACTAATTTTAATGGGAAGGAGCAGCGTCTCCATTCCGAGCTCCATCCAGATGTCCGAGTATCTCCAAGGCTGAGCCCAGCCACCCTACCAAGGGCATTCATTTCAGCCGCTTGTGTCCATGACCGCATTCTTTCAGACCCTACCCAGAGATGTTGGGAGTGTAAATAGACTTGTAAATTGAGACCTTTGCCTTGCGAATCAGCTCCTCCTCTATAACAACAGTCATAGCCATCCTGCATCATCAGCAGTGTGGTGCAGCATTTTTACAGTCCATTTTCTCCTCACGAGAGAGCAAGGCACCAACAATACTTACAGAATACTTAAACTCCTTTTGCTTGAGGCAGCAACTCAACCCCAACAAAGACGCACCTCAGATATGGAGGTGCTGACTCTTTTAACAGCCACTTCACAGCCTGAAGATCCTGGACTGTTGAAGCCAACATAACTGCATGCTCTGCAAACAGCAGAGATGCAATTCCAACTGCCCGAACCGGACACTCTTCTCATCTCAACTGCACCATGAGATCCTGTCCATGAAAATCAAGAATCAGAGACAAGGGACAACGGTGGGGGAGTCCAAAGCTCACGGACTCTCTGCCAAGGATATAATCAGTGTCTTAAAGTCTTAAATCAAGCTGTTGTCATGTTGTACTTTGGGAAATGTCGGCATCAGTCATTATATCAGCAATGTTATGAGTCTAATGCTATCGGTGATACCCTCTGTAGACTGAAAAGTGCTCACAATAACAATGCTAACACGCTTATGATTAGCAGATGTCATAGGTAAATTACACGTCTTATTTTAGTGTGTTAGCATGCCAGCATTTGCTTGTGTAAATAAATACAACATGGAGCTGAGGTTGTTGAGAATCTAATTGGTTTTTCAAGTATGTGGTGATTACATTTCTCAAGATCAGCAAAGCAATTTCATTTAACTGAGATGATAACTGCCTCGTAATTTTAATACCTACTTTGCTGCCAAACTTACCAAAGGCTTCTTGTCCTCCTCACTTAAGATGGCTCAATATCAAGTCAGGATTTTGACATGGTTTTAAATCAGCTCAACAATACTTGCATTCAGGTACTCGACAAATTAGCACTCAAGCATAGATAACCGAGAGCAGGGGCAAAAAGTCTGTCACAAGGAAGAGCATAAGTGGAACTCCTCAAATTGACCAGTGCACTGTCACATTTTAAGAGAGCTATGGAAACTTGTTAGTAATGAGGGTAAAAATGCCAGACCATGTCCATTTTATGAAGTAATTAAGAAACAGCGGGAACTCAAGGCGCTTGTTTAATGATGTATATTATGCTATAGAATCCCGTTAGTATGGACGTCTACACTGAGAAATGTGAAGAATTTTTAGGCTTCTTTGTAAACAAAATCTCAAACATCAGAATGAGCATTCCCCCTCCAGTAAAAGAGTCATACACTAGACCTAATACTCTTACTTTGACGCTATAAACATTAACACCCTCAATGAAGTGATCAATAAAATAAAGCCATATTTGTTTGTTTTCGACATCCTGCCAGTGAGATTTTTAAAAGAAGTAATTGGATATTTTTGGATTTTTTTCTTTCTGAAGTTCTAGAAAAAGTTGTAGCTGAACGGTTTATTTCATTTTTTAACAGAATTGAACTCTTTAAAACCTTCCAGTCTGGTTTTAGGGCCAACGAAAGTACAAATACTGCAGTCCTTAAAGTGATAAACAAACCTGCTTATTGTGTCATAAGCTAGAAAATCCACTCTTCTAGTCCTGTTGGACTCAAATGCAGCTTTTGAGCCTGAGGTCCTCAACAAAGGCTCTGTAAACCGTCCCCCGATCCACGTTAAGGACCGAAGGTGACAGGTCATTCTCGGTCAGGGCCCAAAACTCTCTGGAACAATCTTCCTGATGAGCTAAACCTGGCTAGCTAACACATTTTATGCAAATACATTTTTTTTAATTATTTATAATAAATGTCATATCAATCCACCCGAGAAAGTAATAGATATTAAAATCAAACAACAAACTTTCATCGTCATTATGTCACTAGACTTAAAGTCAGGAAAGTTCGGGCTCGACCCTTTAGGGGCCATGAGTGTCTGCACCATGGTAATTCAACCAACACTACTCAACACATTCAGTCTGACTCTTATGGGGGAAGTTGGCTATCAATCAGTTTCCTAAGTTAAACACAAATCTCACCTGAGGTAGATTCTTTAGCAGACTCAAAGAAATGGCACCAGAGCCACATCCCACATCCAAGCATGTATGCTGGGCATCTGCATTCCCACCAGTCCTGGCCTTCCTCTCCAGATCAATGAGCACAAGTTCAACCAACTCCTGCACCAACAAACAGAGATAGCACTGCTGTGGTTTTGGTGCATGATAGACTATTGGAATTTCATAGTGCTAACTTGTTAATCCCCTGTCCAACCTCAGTTTCAGGTCTCGGTATAAACACAGGAGGTCTCATCTTCAATGTCAGATCTCTGAAGTCCCACTCCTCAATCACATACTGCACAGGCATTCTACACAAAACACATACATCTATGAGTACTCTAACTAGAAAACATCAGATAACATATTCATATGGAGGTGGTATATTTTGATACTTGGACCTGGAGAGGCGTCTAGTGCAGAGCCGCCATATTTGCTCCGTTTGTTCTTGACTGAGGAACTCTGTTAATTTTCCCCGTTCAAGACTTTCAATCTGTATGAAGAAATGGCAGGTAAGAAGAAAAGGGGATACCATTAAATTTGTAAGTGACTTTAGTAAGGCATTGTAGAAGGATATCAGACAATTTCAACTCACAGATTTAGACCCAAGTATATGAGCGATGATGTAGCAGCTAGAGTGGTCAGGCTCTGTCACGCCTCCATCAGTGAAATGACTCTTCCATAAGTCCAGTGCCTGAAGTGCTGTGATGCTGCTCGCAGGAAGAGCTGGAGTGCTGCTTCTGCACACTGCATAGGTCCCCTACAAATGTGAATTAGGAGCATGTCTAAATAGTAATACACACACAAATATATAAGGATGAGCTCAAAAGAGCACAAGAGGACCTCGGGAGGAAAATAAAGGAGGGCAAGGACTTTTACAGGAAGAGGATGGAGGAGAGACTGAGTCAGAACAATATAAGTGAGGTATAAAAGGAGTTAAAAAACATGTGGAAGATTAAGCCGAGCAAAGCTGCAGGCCCTAATGGCGTCAGCGCTCAAGAACGGTGCAGACAAATAGTCTGAGGTGGTTCTCCGTATTTCAACATGACTCACAGTCTGGAGAAAGTCCCTTCCCTGTGGAGTACCCCATACCCCAGGGAACAAAATAATATCAGACCTGAAGCCCTTACCACTAATTAGATGAAAACTCTGGGCAGACTCATCCTGACCCACATCAGAACACTGGGGATCCCTGCAATGGATTATTTATACACTGCTCAAAAAAATGAAGGGAACACTTAAATCACAGTCTGGATCTCGATGAATGAAACATTCAAGTTGAAAATCTTTACTGCTATACATTGCGTAATTTGTTTAGAACAAAATTATGCAAGAACGATCAATAGACAAAATGATTAAGCCATTAAGTGCTGGATTCTAAATTACACCAAAAATCAAAGTGAAAAAAACTGAAATCACAGACTGATCCAACTCAAGTGAATTTCATCACAACAACTCATAATGTGACCCAGGAGTGTGTTTGAGCCCCACATGCCGCAGGGACCTCCTGAAAACGTCTGGGCATGCTCCTGATGAGATGGACGATGGTGTCCTTGAGGATATCCTCCCAGACCTGGATCTATGTAAGAAGAAAAACATTCCTTCATAGACCTTAGTGCAAGGAAGACCTGGATTGACTGGATTCATCTCTTTGGTCAGGATTATCACTTGGACTGGGATCCAACTGCACATCATGGTAGAATCATGAGTTATCCATGGGTATTTTCACTTTGATGGGCCCATTATCTAACTGTCTCCCTTTAAACGGCAGAAGTTTTCTCAAACACCAATGAAAATTCTGTGGACAGCTTTTATAGCTTCTGTACTGCATGAAACGTTTTTACTGTTACTGGAATTACAGCACTTTATTTGAATTTTGAACTTTACACAGACTCACTCCGTCCAACATAATTTGAAAATAGAAGAATGTACTTCTGTGTTCATCAACTGATAATTGCATGTTTCCTCTCCAACATTTGCAGTGGTAAAAGCCAAGTGTGTAACAAGGGACACTACTCATCTAATTAAATAACGAAACTTAACGTATATGTTGGCTGCTTATATGTTGAAGTAATGTTATGGTGGCACCTTTATTTTACATGATTAATGGCTAAACTCATTTCAAGATCTGACATAATATACTATCCTTCAGACTCCTCTTGTTTTTACTTACCTAAATCTTAAGCTTTGTTCAGCTGTAAAGTAAAATGGAATTCACTGGGATGCAAATTTACCCCGGCATACATCTGTGTCAATAGCCAAACTGGTGGCTTTGGTCGAGAAGAAATGATGGTCCTATAATACAAAACTAGATTCAGTTAGAACGAGTTGGAAAAAAATCTATAATTTATTATCCTCAAGTGCAATCTGTCTTTAGTCAGCAACACCATTTTCTTTTCATCTTAAAAATATGCTCTCTAGAATATGGAGGAAAACCAACGGTCTGCTGCCAAAATTGAAAGAACTCAATTTGACACTGGACCACACTTGGACCAAAGCCATGGAGTCTCGATCAAACTTTGTAATATGGGTCATTTATATAAATAACGTAAGGATATTATTGTTTTACTTAATATATGTGGCCGGTTGTCCCTTTTTTCACCTAGCAGCAGCTGTTACAGTAGTTTTCTATCTGTAGTTTAGTTCTATTAATTTCTTTCTTCAACTTGTGTTGAATTAAGCTTTTCTTTTTATTGTGTCTGTTTTTGTTAAATGAGCAGTTACTGAGTGATTATCTTGTACCTACAGATTAACTTTCTTTTTTACTGTATTTTTCAATTGGTGCTGGTCGTAACTTAACTTATGAAGATATCATTAGGAACCTGGCTATCTATGATTCATTGTAACTCTCTCATTAAGTATGAAACACAATCACAAGAGGGGTTTTCTTAAAGGGACTATCTCACAATGGTGAAGAAAGTGAGAGTGATAGAGAAATTGCACCTGTACCTGGACACTGGATTAAATGTAATCACCTTCTAGCAGTAAGCAACTCATCGTTAGATTGAGATCTACCCCAGGCAAAACAAACAAGCAGGGCGACCATATAATGTCCTACAATTCTGGTTGTCAAAGGTAAAATAATAAAGTATTTGAGTAGATGTTTTACCTTGGGTCTGATCCCTATGAACCCTGCACTAAGGCATCTTCTCCACATGACTGGTGTCCACAGAAACCTCCACTACATCACCGCAAAGATAGATCACACTCATAAATCCTCATGCACATATGTTATACAGCCAACAGCTGTAGTCACTACAATCAACGCTATTCCTCTGCTCTATATCTACACTTTAAGTCACTAGTCCGTATGGTCGTTAAACAGCATATCCTCTACTCAGTAGTAAACAATTATGTCGCACACATGGCGAAGAAAACCTATTCTACTGCTGAAAAAGACGTTTCCAATGATGCGACGCAGAGCGCAGCAGTGTAGCTCCTGAACTATGTTGCCTTTATGTTTTGTCGAATAAATCTTATTTTTCATTCATAGGCACTAGGGAAACGACGAATTTACAATTAGCCTTTAATATCTTAGTATTAAGTGCTAATGGTATTTTACGATTTTTTCTTATGTTACAATATGTAATATATTGGTATAAAATATGATAAATTGATTAATGAATATAGCGCAATGTGTGTTCATTATTAATGCGACATCTAGGTTTATGAAAGTGACCTTTTACATAATGCAACTGCAAATAATAGGTTTCAAACAATATAACGGAGTTTTTTTCTTTTGCTGAAAGAAAGGTCACCCCCTGTCTACCTTGTGTTTGTGGCACATGTAATTTAAATAGTAAATTACGAGGTGTACTTGAAGGCATCATTATTGTTGTTCTCGTATCTGAACAGTGAGCACTGTAGGAGAGATGTCGTTTTGTGTTCTAATCATTTCATAGTATATTTTTCAAATGACAGTGTTAAAGTGTTTATTCGGTCAGAGGTTGTCGAGGTATTAACCCTGCTAAATTATTTTACACTGGCTGGTTTTGAACGTTAAAACTGGCATTCGGAGACTAGCTTTAGCAGCAGAGGCTAATTTATAGTTGGGTCAGACACACAGGTCGCCCTGAAACCGAGACGGCTCGGATAAAGTTAGTAGTTGATTTGACCTCACTCCTTACGTCACGATTGGATTGACCAAAAAGCTTCATAATGGGCATGAACAGCCGAATCGAATGCATATTTTTCAGTGAATTTCATCCTACTTTGGGTCCAAAGATAACATATCAGGTAAGTGTGAATTATTGTTCATTGAGAAGAGGGAAATAGATCAATCGTTTGAATAAATGTTTTACCTGGTAACAGCACCTGAAGACTATCAGCTGTGCTTCCTGAGAAATGTTCAAAATTACATGAACTATGCAAAATAAATCATAGGTACAGATCAGAAATACAAAATAAGTGAATTTGTCAGCAGTCTTTTCTGAAGTAAAATAAGAGAATGATCCCAATAGAAACAACAAATAAAAAGTGGCATTGTTTTATATGGGCTTGGTAACAGTGAAATATATTGACTAGTATACGCTCAAAAAAAAGGCCAAACAATAACAAGTGTCTCACCTCTTAGTTTGATACACCCCAAAAAAAGAAGAAAAATTAAGCCATTAAACACATTTCAAATATCCTAAAGCTTAAATTAAAAGCATTCCATTAAAAAAAAAACATGAAATGTGCAGCAGCCGAAATCCAACATTTTGTATATTTTTAAACACTCTGAAATGCTACTTTCCTGTTTCAGACACTCATACTAAAGCAAGCCCAGTCTGCATTAGTTAGCTGAGTGTGAATTAAGAAGTCTCTGACATCACTTTAAGAGCATCCATTGTGTATCAAAAGTAAAAGCGTTCCTATTTGATAGTGACATCTAAGATTATAATGAATAATCATCAGAAAGGTTTTAAAATGCATAACTTCTTTAAATTTAAACCAATGAACATGTTAGAAATGTAAGACATCATTTTAGGGCTTTAAGTAACATTGTTTATCTCCCATATTGACAGTCCCTGCGATTGCTGCTATGTGACTCACTTGTTGCTCAACCAGATTTTTGCAAATCAAATAGACCTCTAATGGACCCCTGTATTAAGCTCTCATCTTTGTTATAGATTTAATAAATTTAATTTTGAAATTGAATGAAGCATTTCGTGACAAAATAACATTTTCCTAGTTTGAAACTGGTGGTACACTTGAGATGGGAAAGTGTACCATCCTAGCTATGAGTTGACAGAAGCAATTTTTATCAAATTTGAGAAAGATCATTTTCACTCTGCTCCTGTTTAATCTTGTTATTACCTTTTCAGTCAATAATATATGTCCATTATTATGGTTGTACCAACATGACATTTGAGAGCATACAAACTAAAGTTTTTTTCTCAACAACTTTTAAACTATTGGTATTTTGTTTTACTTAGAATGACTCTTATACAAAATAATGCCACAGCATTTAAGGTTTCTTTTTTTTTTTTTAATTATTGAAATACCTTTTATAATAGTTTTCTTAGCTCATCTGGATGAAGAGTCGTGCCACCATAGAAACCAAAAACAATTCCTTTTGTTTGAGTGCTCTGGTAATGTTCAAATTAAGACCTATGTTTGGACGATAAAAGTTAAATCCTTTCATGTGCTGTGCTAATAAGACACGTATTTAAACATGAGCTGTAAGGTTAAAACACAATGAGTGTCATTGTGCCCGTAGCTGACTCCTTGTGTTCCACTGCATTTATAATAAAGTTATAATTAGAGCAGTGCATATGTAGCGGTTGTAGAGCAGCCTTCTCCCAATTGGAAGATCGGAAGGTGGCAGGTTCGAATCCCACCTTGTCGCAGTGTCCTTGAGCAAGACCCTGAAACTCTTGCTCTATCTCCCCGGGGACTTCAAATGGGCTGCCCTATGCTCCCTCAGGGATGGGTCAAAGTCAGAGAAATAATTTATCTATGTTGTCCTGTGTATGGCTGTATGTGATCAATAACGGATATTTCCTTCTTCTTAATGGTAAACTAACTTTCTAATGGTGTTTAATCTAACTGAATTTTTGTCATATTGACTGTGAAAGTAAAAAGCATATAGTTCTGTTGGTCACAGTCCACAGTCAAACAGTAACCCATCTGTCCTCTCCTCACAGGTTCCAGAGGAATACATTTCACGGGAGCTCTTTGACACAGTTCAAGTTTATATCATCACCAAACCAGAGCTGCAAAACAAACTAATAACAGTGTATGTAATCTAACACTCCACCCCTGTCTCTATCTCTAATTAATTAATTCTTTCTCCTTGAGCTGTGTGTTTACGCAAATATCTGAATGTTATTGCTAGTTTTCTATATCAAACTATCCTCTCTGCATTTATCCTTTTTAGCACTGCTATGGGAAAAAAGTTAATCGGGTGCCCGGTGTGCATCGAACATAAAAAGTACAGCCGAAATGCTCTCCTGTTTAACCTCGGCCTCGTTTGTGACGCTCAGAGCAACACGTGTGCCCTTGAACCGATTGTGAAGAAGCTGTCTGGGTACCTCACAACACTAGAGGTAGTCAATAATCCGTTTTCACCAGTATTTGTCACGTTGCTCTTGTTGTTATGCATCGAAAAATGACAACCGTTTCTGTCTTGTTTTTTTGCAGCTAGAGAGCGGCTTCATATCCAATGAGGAGAGCAAACAGAAACTGCTTCCTATTATGTCAACCTTGTTGGAAGATCTTAATAACACAGGAGCCTGTACATTACCCATAGGTATTATTTTGTATTTTACTTACATTCTAGTGGTTTCTCGTACAAACAATGCTCTGTATTATTTTCATACGACCTTAGCGTGGTGGTGAGACGGACGTTGTGGGTGAAATTGAGAGTAAAAGTTTGTTGAGAAAGTTTTAAAACAACTTGCTCAGCTGCAGAATTAAACGTCTAAAAGTCATGCAGTAAAATGTGTCCAAGTGTCAAATAAGGTTCCCGAACACAGCAGCACCACTGTGTAAGCAATTATTTCAATCATGTGCAGCAAATGGAGGAAACAGATTCAAATGAGTTAAACACGTGTTTAATAAATAATGATGAGTTTCTCCTAATCAGAATTCAGAGCAAGGATGGTTGCAGTGTATTAAAAGGTCAGTAAGCATAGCTAACTGTCTGGTTTGATTATGTATGTTTCCTTTGTTGACCTACTCTATATGAAATAGTCTCTCCAAGACACTATATGATTTATGACACATCTCATCTCATACTAAATAATATGAATCTGCATGATAAATAGTGACTATGGTTCCCAAATTAATGTAGTTGAGCAGTAGGGACAAAATGCTGTCAAGCAGAAAATGGAAATATTTTAATGAAGTGAAAATACCCCAAAACTTTGCTAATGTACATATACTAAATTGTGACACCAAAATTGTCATTTTTATTGAAACTTTATCAGTTCCAAATATTGGTTATTCATCTCTTCGATCACAAATAGTCTATTTTGCTTTTCCCCAAAAATAAACTTAGATTTCTGGTACTATGAAAATGAATTTATTATAGGCCTTAACCCATTCCTAAATACTGATCATTCCAAACAACCTCAAATAGTGTTGTGTATAAAAAAATCCTTACAACCTTTTCAAAATGCTATCAGATGAAATGAAGGTCTTTGATTCAAAAAGATAAAAATCATATGGATCCTTAAAAAATGGCATTCACTATAATTAAACCTTGCTTTAAGGTATTTTTAACTGTGTGAGAAATAAGTGATGACTTCTTTAGTTTTTTGCTTTTTTGTGCAACAAAATGGCAAATATCAGTACTAATACGTTTATGGTTTGGTTTTGAAAAACTAAATTATTGTGTGGCTTTTTGTTCTTTGTTTGTTATAGATACATCCACTACCATTCATCTAAAGCTAATTCAGCTCAGAAAGGACCCTCTTATCGTCCAGGAATATGATGTCCCTGTCTTCACTCAGTGTAAAGACCATTTTGTCAAATCCCAGTGGGATCTCACCACTCAACAGGTAGGATTGATTGATTTTTCAAACAAAGAGATGTGGCAGAAATATTTCATTGCTGTAATATTGAACATAATTTTCAGGCAGTGGAGAATTTGTTTTATCTGGTCATAGAACTCAGAGCAAGCCAGTTAAGTTCTGCTGGATATTGTTCTCTGCAGATCCTGCCCTTCATTGATGGCTTTAGGCACATCCAGAAAATCTCTGCTGAAGCAGATGTAGAGCTGAATCTCGTTCGTATTGCTGTGCAGAATCTCTTGTGAGTATATGTCAGAAAAACCAGATCATACACTGGTAGCTGTTGGCACATGTCAAACAACATCATCTTCTGTGTTTTCTGCTCAGTACGCCAGTAAACCTGCAGCATCTTAACATTTCAATGAAATCGTAAAAGAAATGATTTTATAGCACTTTTTCTAGACTTCCCGAAGGGCTTTGCAACTGAAGTCAACAATTCACATGTCATCGCAGCATGAACCTCACAATTACTGTCCTCATTCGGCTCAGCAAAGCAGCAATTTATTTGGCCTACTTTATAGTTTCTATTTTAAAACAGAAATAGAGCAAACTGGTCACCATTAATTACACCATAGCGTTCAAATATCTTCGGTAGAAAAAGCTTACACTACGAAAACAGCCATTTCTTAAAGAAGCCAAATAGTCTTAAATTTTAATCAAATTGACTTGAAATGATCTAAAAAAAATCTGCCAATGGGGTAAGAACTTTGTATTTTCTAGAATTCTAAGAACAAGCATAAAAATCGAGCCGGTGAAAAACCGTAATGGGCTTTAATATTTGACAAAAATGCACAAATGTAGATTGTGTATCCTTTTTAATTACATTTTTAGTCAAACACAGAAAAGATAGTGAAATCTTTTCTCAGTATTTGAGCCATCCTTGAAGGAGCCACTGTGATGCGCCTGGGGACCATGTATTGGTTTTCAGGGTCTTGTTCAAGGAGACAACAACTAGAAGGCTGTGCTTGAATCACTGACCTGCTGATTTCAGCTGGGAGAAGATGGCTCTACATACTGAGATTCAGCCGCCCTCCATTGAGTTTATGTAATAAATCTATGCCTTAATCCAGGATTAATAAATAGGAGAAAAATCTTTTTCTTGAAATGGAATTTCTTTATTATTTAAATGTAAAAAGAAATGTTGTTCCTCTGCTGGAATTTATTATACAAACCATCGTTGTAACCCTGTTACTGGTTAAAGCTTGTTGGATATTAGCTGGAATATATTACTACACTCGGCCCTGTGATGAACTTGCGACTCATGCTGGGTGTACCCCGCCTCTCGCTCGATGTCAGCTGGGAAAGGCTCCAGCTCCCCGCGACCCTGAACAGGATAAGCGGTTGATAATTAATGAATGAATATTACTAAGAAGAAGTATGATGTATTTTCTTGAAATAAGATTATTTTTCTAATGTGAAAACCGCTTGACAAGATTATTTTTCTTTTGAGACAAAAAATAAAATACATTTCCTTGAAACTAGAAAAGTGAAATTCCTTTTTGGCAGAGTTTGTTTGCTTAATATAACAGTTACTTGATTACCAATGAACGACGTTCTATGACGTCCACAGGAGCAATACACAAAAGCCAGTTAAAAATCCACTGATATGACAAAAGCAACAGCAGTTCAAAGCCATATTTACTTGCCTTAATTTGACAGAAAATGTTGACATTGTCAGGTGTTCCATCCTCTCCACAGTGGAATCCTTTTCAGGTGTGACAACTATATAAAAGTCTTGGAGAGCAATCCTGGCTCCATTTTTGTCAGTTCTTTGTCCAGCCATTTCTTCATTATTGTTTTTTGCTAGCTACAAGTAATATGTCCAGAGGGTAAAAGATTTTACAATAATATTGAAACCCCCTGTATAGGTTGGTGAAGGTTTTGCCACCAAAACAGCTCAGGGAACTACAATGTGTTCTGAAACCCTATTAGAACCAGTACTATTTTTTAAACAATTTGCTACAGCGAATCCTCTGTGTGACTGAACAACACAGGTTAGCCTTCACTCCCCATGTGCCTCACTGAGCCTTAGGAGCCCATGGCCCTGCGGCCCGTTCACCACCATTCCTTCCTTAGACCCAGTTTGGTAGGTACTAACAGCTGCAGACTAGGAAAACCCAACAAGACCTCCAGGTCTGAAGATTATCTGACCCAGCGGTCTAACCATTAAAATGTGGCCCTTGTCAGTGTTGCTTAGATCCTTAGGCTTTCCCATTATTTTTTGTAAAAAAACAAACATTTTACATTTTTTATTTTATGAAACATTACACCAAATTTTATCTAACATTATCCGTGCCTCACTGTTACTTAATCCCAGACGCAACCAACAAGATACTCTACTAAACTCCTCCTTCTCCTTCTCCTTCCTAGGTACTATGGTGTTGTTACCTTGGTGTCCATTTTTCAGGTACTAAACTCACACAGCAGTAAACAGTTTGTCTAACTCTGGTGTGCAATGATGGTTTGATGAGGCTGTTTTTGTTGGTTTATCCAGGCTTATGTGAGTCAATATTTATGAGATGAAAGGTCCTTTTTTTTGTTGATAAAATCTAACCCCAGGTAACTCACATCTCAAATGTGTAAAGTAATATCAAAACTGATATGCTGCTGTCCTTTTTCACGAAGAATATTAAAATCTAGAAATATTTTGAACTTTATCCTCATATATTGTCTTTTAATAGTGAAACTGCTGTCCATATTTTAAATGTAACACTTTTTCCTCTCTCAATATCCATCTAATCTGTCTTGTCATTGCCAGAATTCTCTCTCTAAATATTTGAGATGCATTCAGTTTGGTGCCTTGTGCTGTTTTACTTCTCTCCAGTACTCTAATGTGTATTGCACCACCCCCAAAGTCCAGTGCCTCTTCGATGACAAGTCCATTCAGGAGGAGTGCCTCAAATATGTCACCAAACAAGGTAAATTAGTACCACAAATGTTGAACACGATGGATATTTCTTTCTTTTAATTTTTTATAGCACTGTATATTGTCTGTCAGGTCAGAAGCGAGCCGGTCTGAGAGATGTTTTCCAGTTGTACTGTGGTCTGAGTCCAGGAACCACGGTCCGAGACCTTTGTTCTCGCCACTCGCAGCAGCTTCAAAGAGTTGATGAGAGGTTAGCATCAATCACTTAATCAGATTCTTCAGTAATGTATGTCTCACGGAAAGTCTCAACAGAATGATATTTATTCACATGTTGGCCATGTCATGTGCTGCCTTTCAGGAGGCTGATTCAATTTGGGCTGATGAAGTGTCTCATTCGGCGGCTGCAGAAATATCCGGTGAAGGTTATCCGTGATGAGAAGAGCAGGCCACCGCGACTGTACACAGGCTGTCACAGTTATGACGAGATCTGCTGCAAAACAGGCAATCCATCTCTATTTGTATATCCTGAGAACTAATGATAGAAAAATAGTCCATGCTGACTAGAATCAGAATCAGAAAACGCTTTATTACCAAAGTAGGTTACGATTCATGGGAATTTGACCAGGTATGTTGGCGCAAAACATGCAGTCAACAAAGGTTGTACATAAATGTAAAATGAAAAACATATCTGCTATAAGAGAAGGACATGTAATGACTATGACTGTGTTGTAATTTGTCATGTTACAGGGATCAGCTACCAGGAGCTGGACGAACGTTTGGAGAATGACCCCAACATTGTGGTATGCTGGAAGTGATGAGACATGAACTGAGAATAGCATCAAACACGATTCGACGGAAAGATACAGTGATGCCTCGACCAAAGATGCCTTCAGTAAGATCAGTGGAAAGTAGTATTTTGCCATTTTTATATTGATATGAGTTTTTTTAAGCTAATGTCTGGACATCCCATCATCTGTCTTCCGGATGATGTGATACCTCTGTTTACATTTAATGTAGAAGGTAATTGATAAATATTGTACTGAAGAATATCTGTGAGTAATAAAATACGTTATACTGATGTTTGACAGTTTGTCTTGAATCATGGCGCAAGAATCAGTGAAGGAAACTTTCATTCTGAAGCTATGAGATGTAAGCTTTGTATTACGTAAGTGGAATAAGCAGATACAGAAGAAACGAGCTGTGGAATAAATTGATTCATTTTCATCCTTCCACAGAATCTGACGATTTTATCTCCTCTATTTCCTGTTTAAACCAGAATCGTCTTAGATCACAGTCAACTCCTTGAATTACTCCCTTCAGACTATGACTGATATTAATAGGAACCAATTAAAAATGCCATTCAATTACTTGCAGTAAATTTGTAAATGTCCCTTCTTTGAGAAGCTGTGATTCATCCCCCTTGAAGCTAGACACCTCCTTTTTTTGATGGATTTTGCTGAATTTTCCCCTAATCTTGATCTGAATGATGACTTAATTGTTCCTCATGTTTTGATATTGAGCTACAGAATGTTAGAGCCTTTCCCAGCTTTAATCAACATAATGTCTCCTGATTCAGCTCACTTCTTAATTATCTTCACATTGTATTCCTCACCCAAATGATTTGGCCAATTTTATTAATTATGTTTGTCAGTCTTGGATCTCATAGCTACTTTATAGAATAGCGGATAAAGGCGTGTATTAGTCACTGTTAAAGGAAGGAAAGAAATCAGGCTTCCAGTCACAGTTTGTGGCTGTAAGCCGGATGAGAGCTATAATAAGGTGCTGAATGATTCAGAGTCAGGCTGTTTCACTGAACTTGTTTCTACCCACTTTCATCATTTCTATTTCAGACTGTCAGTTAGTAAACCCGGTTTGTCCTTGTTCCCCTGCTGACTCTGATCCTGACTGTGTTTTTCGTGGGACGGTGGAAGTCAGTATCGGCCAAGATTCTGGCCTTCTAGCTGTTGATCAATAATGAGCCATTTTCTGTGGTTACACTTCCAAAACTCCTCAATATCATGTCTCCTATGAAACTATCCTCCAGACCTTTTTACACCAATTCAACCACATCTTTACACAGTTCACCGCTGACTACTTGTGTCACATGGAATCTACTCTCATCCCACCTATCCTTAATTAAACTGCACCTTGTTCCTAGTCTCTAATAATTATTGATAATTTATTAACTGCTGTTTAATGTTAAAGCAGCCTCCCAGCGTGATGGAAAACAATAGTATCTTTGACAAAATTCCTTGTGGTTTGCTTCACCACCACAGCACTGAGACATCCCTTCTCAAAGTCACTATTGAGCTTCTCATGAATGCTGATGCGTGCATGTTTTCAGGTCTTCTGCTGCTTTGGACACATCTGATAAAACCATTCGTTCATAAGAACCAAGACACTGGGTAGTCATGCCTGTGTCACCATCAAAACGGGCCTCTTCCTGTCAGCCAAATTTGAAAGTACTGTATGTACTTCCAATAGTATCTCTCTACCATATTAGGTGTGTTGTCCCCAAGCTAAATTATTTGCCCCATACTGTTATCACTATGTCTTCTTGATGATGTCATAGATATGGTATTTCTTTTTACTGTTAAATGGATGACACATCTGTTCAGTCGACTGACCTCAATATTCTGAGTTCTCTTCAGGAATGTGGGGCAGACATTAACAACAGAATTTCCTCCCGCTGAATTCTAATTAAACTGAAATTGTTATTAGGCCCCTGAGGATGACTAAACCGTTACTGCCATCTACTGGTTATTGGTTATAACTTGTTAAGTCTGTAAGCAGGAAAATTTGATAGTGATTTAGATATTGATGAAAACGTAATGAAGCTTTTTCAATCAGTTTTTTGTATAGTTTCCAAAACATTCATTGAATAAGAGCTATATTAAAGATACAGGAACTGTTTTCTCATGCTGCTTCCCCCTTTGCCCTCTTGGTTATTGCATCAGCCTCTACTACTAAAACACAAAATCTTCCAAAAAAACTTCACAGAACTCAGCTGCTGGGGTTTTAACTAAAGCTAGTTTAATCATATTCCACATGCCTCTTCATTGGTCCCCTGATTCTTTCACCAATGATTTTAACATCTTATTCACCACCTTCAAGCCTTTTCATGGACTTTATATCCCATATGGACCTCAACATAGACTGAGATCCTCGGGAGTTGATTCTGTCTGCTCTTAAGTCCAGGTCGTAAATGAACTGGACTTAAGGCTAGGTTTTCTGAGTCAATGTATTCTTTTACATGCAGGTATTTCTTTTTTCTTATGTAATTAGACAGTATACTATTTTTTTATTTGAGTTCCCTCTTAACTGTACAGCTTTATTTTTGTTTTGACCTCTGCTATAGTCTTTGTTGGTTGATTAATTTAACAGCAGAACGATGCCAGAACTAGTCTTGGGTTTACAGTGAGTTTTTACAGTGTAGAGGGCACTTGCGTAAAAAACAACAACATTCCAAAGAGAAACATTTTGAAAAAGTCCCACTGTTCTAGATAATTCTAATCTACAACAGTGTATACTTGGTGTATAAACCAGAAGCTGGTTTATACACGAAGTATGACACGTAGTTAAAGATTAAATCACCCAATACTGTCATAAACAGTAAAATGTTACTTTGTCATTTATGACTTTGTTAGTACTTAGTAAAAATGTTAACAATTTAATTACATGAGGCAACCATTCTAATACTTACTACTAACTAACTGAGTGCTTTGATACTGAGGATAGTTCATTTGTCACTGCTGAATTAGACAAATAACATATGTAGCCTTGGTGATCTGACATAAAACTGTTATGAAAAAGCACGACCTGATGCATCCATTACCTCTGCCGCAGTGAGGGGGGCGTGATGAACCCAAAGGTTTATGCTTGTTCTGCTGTTGCTCTTCTTCTACGCAGAGACATAATCAGAGTCACGTTCACTACAGTAGTCCGTTTTTTATGTTTTGAATTGAAAATATTTTGAAAATAAATGTAACAGGACTAATGATAACATTTATTTTTAACAGAAAATACCACATTTAACATTTTTTTTTATTTCTATAGTTTGAACCTATACCTAATTTTGTCTCACAGTGAATGAATTGTAGAAATGTGATGGCAAATAGAGAACACAGCAAGGTGCAGACAATTTAACATTCTTCTTTGGCCCCAAAAAATATGTGCGTGTATAGAATTCTGATATGGGATATGAAACACAACCAGTAGTCAGTGTGCAAGCTGGCAATTAAATTGTGAATTTAAGCTACTCAATTGGTTTCATATATTTGTAAATCTAACTCTGCCAGGAACAGACCAAAGAAGAAGTACCATCAAACACCAACATGCTACATTTCAAATGTTTAGTCAATCCCTACAGTCAAAGCAAACCACTTCTTATCATTATCCTATGATGACAATTATTAAATAGCATTGTTTTTTTCTACTAAACTGAATAATTAACAGATCTTTGTTGACTGTGCGAAAACATTGAACCATTTGTCGCTCAAATTGGATCTACTTGGACTTGCAGCGTCCCTTTGTGGTTGTCGGGAGGTTTCTGCACTCGGTTTGCGCTTTCAGTAACCTTGGCAACAAATGAGTTGCACCCTTTCCCTGACGTCACATTTTCCCATAATTCCCCGTGATTCTCACTTCAGCCGACATTGCAATGGGCACGTGAGAGTAAACAATAGCGGTTGCTAGCAATGAGAAGGGTGGCTATGGTGACCTCCTCACTGAACATAGAGTCAGATGGGATTGAAACCACAGTATCGAATTAAAAACCATATCTATACCCACACACCCATATCATTACATTTGTCCACCAAAAACAAGAATAGAATATTCTCTAATTTTGTAGGCTTAAAATAATTTGATTTAATGTAACATAAAGGTATGTTCCTGTAATAACTAGATAAAGTTGTAGGAAGTTAAATCTACTATATACTTAAAACAATGCATTCAAGCATAAAATAAGCAACAAGACCAATGATTTATTCCCCTCCCCGACGGTAGAGAGGTAATAACCGGGCTGCGCACTGAGCCCCACACTCTTTAACATACTGATGAACTGGCTAAAATCAATTGAACAATCAGAAATACTTGTTCTCGGTCTCTCTGGCATGGACATTAAATACCTACTGTTTTTTTAAACAGATAATCTGACATTTACAGCTCTATCTGAAGAGGCATAACAACAATAACTGGATCATCTGCAACACCTCTGTCAGACCTGGGCCCTGGGAGTTAATCTGCAAAGACCAGAATTATGGACTTCCAGAGACAAGCCAAGTGTCAGGGAACCTCAATCAGGTTCTCACTGGTGTCCCCTCCACTGATATTGAACAGGACTCAGCTAGAGATATGTAGGATTAAAATAATACTTCAAAGGAAATATAACTCTTAGAATTTGGCTCAAATATTCTAATATACAATTGGACCAATTTTAATAATTGGTAGGGATTTATGGGGTCCTCTCATAAACCACAACTTTGAAATGTGGAATAAATGTCTGACTGATAACCTGCACAACAACTTTTGTAAAAGCATTCAGATTCCAGAGGAACATTACAAACAATTTACGCAGAGCGGAACTTGAGCAACTTCCTCTTACAGTAAAAAAGAGAGCAATTCAATTATACAAACACCTGAAAAACAAGTGACCCCTACTCCTACTATTAACTTGAGGGGAACATAAAGAGGAGCCAGTGTGTCCTCAGGCTCACCACTAACATCACCAGCCCTCAGGACAGTATTCAGACAATCAACTAAATTATTGAGAGCTAGGAAGTAAATTACCTGAATAATTGCAGTGCCAAACTAAAATGTGTGTATCTGTTTGGCCATTGATAATAGAACCTCGGAATTTCATTATTTTTCAATATGTTCATGATGACTGGATGATTCTCATATGGGACACAAAAGATATATAGATTGCAAATCCTCTGTTATCAAACATCATGTTGCTTGGGAGTAGAGTATGGCAGTTTTCAGTTTGTATTCATAATAATTTCACTGATATTTGGCTGCTATGAAATTATAGTTGATAACCAAGGTGGTAATGTTTGCTAAAAAAGATCGCTCGTAAGTGCTGTCCTCCTTATTCATCTTCACCATCATGTTTGTCATTTGTTTACGTTTGTGTAACCACCATGATGGCGGCAGATGCGTCAGCCTCGCTTTCGCCCAAATTAGGTGACGTCACAGGAAAGGTGTCCGTAACACAGTAACAACAGAAGCAATCGAGAGATAGTGAACTTCATTTTATTTTTACTTGACACTGTGTTTATTAATTTACTACAACAAAATGGACGTATCGGTGATTCTGCCTGGCGAGGCAGAAGGATTCATTCAAAGTCTAGGGACGTTTTCTCTGAAGGATGTGGGCTCTGCAAAGTAAGACCAACCAGATAGATAAGTGCATTACTAACCAGATAGATAAGGTCAATACTAAAAAGATCAATAACCACTAACCTGCTAAATAACAGGTAAGTGGAACAGGTAAGTTACATTTAAGTGCTCCTCACAAGACATCTAATGTTTGAATGAGTTCTATTTAAGCAAGTTATGAATCATAGATCACCTTTCAGTCAAATTGATTCTAAGAATAGTAACCGCTTGATTTTTTTGTTGTGTGTGTATCCCATACATACTAAATTTAATCAGATCAGTTTAGACTAAATATATGGCAAATACTAAACCCAAAATGCCAGTTTTAAATGATAATTAGGCAAAAATTGTATTAGTATGGAACGAAAAAGGTTATCTGATACTAACTGTGTTTATCTTAAAAGTATTTTTAAGTACTTTATTATCTTCGTAAATCAGTCGTTTATTTAAAACCTATTTTTTGTTTTAACTCTGGTTACATTTATTTTATGTCAAAGTCAGCTCTAAGATCTGATACAGTTTATTATGAGATCGGCACACAAACCTCGAATAGATTAGGGTCCAGTACACAAACCTTGAATAATAATAATACATTTAATTTATAACACACTTTACATTTGGATCAAATCTCAAAGTGCTAAAATAGAGAGAATAGATTAGGGTCCAACACACAAACCTTGAATAGATTAGGGTCCAATACTCTTTCACAGCAATGTTCCTCACAGCATTACCAAGAAAAGTTTGAAGGCTCCTTCTGAAAGGAGAGTGAACGGTGCTTCTTTGTATGGGCTTTGACCTTGGTATGTTCATTAACTTTATTCATGTCTGACACACGTATTTAAAAACTGTAACCTCGAAATAGAAGACCCCAAAACAAATAATAAGACATGGAGGGTTTAAAATATTTAAGATGTAAATAGTAGGAGTTTTAATTGCATGGACTAAAACTTAAAGTGCACAAGACTTAGAGATGACTTCTCGCAAATCCTTTGGTAATGTTTTCCGGTAGATATCCACTTAAAGAAGATAAGAATTTCATTTCCTAAACACATTAAGGAGGTTTTACATTTTTCAATTTGCTTATATCCACATGATATTTAGCCATAATGATTTCACTGGTTCTGATTCCCTCTTTTGTGACCATCTTTCTGTAAATCAAAATTGAGTTAAGGAATGTCTGTCTCAAAGATCGTACAGTTCGTTGAATTATTCGTTCTTGCCAGAATTGCAAAATTTTGACTGAGAAAGACATGAAAAATGCTCAATTGTTTTTGTTTCTGCCATTCAAAATCCAAACGGTTCCATGGTTTTTATTTTTGTGTTAACAGGTGGTTGAGACAGCATGAGTACATTGAGAAGCTTAACATGCAGGCGATACTGAATGCTTCTGCCATGCAAGATGAATTCATCAAGGACCTCCTGGTGTCCTATGGAAAGGTAACTCTTGTCTCTTTACGAATTATGCATTATGATCAGCTAATATCAGTGCTACTTTGAAAAAGTCCCAAAGAAAAATCTCCTCTCTAGATATCTGCTCTGGTCCATGAAATGATCCTTGTTGAAGTGTGGAAGCAAAAGGTCTTCCCCATCTTATGTCAGCTGCGGGACTTCAACCCTAAGAACACGTTTCTTCTCTACATGGTGGTGAGTGTCAATCAGGTAAAGTGAAATGAAGATCAGCTTCCACAGTTCATCTCCAATTTTATGTCCTCTTCAATGTCCTCTTCTTAGATTCACCATGAAGCCACGGTCATAAACCTACTAGAAACCATTATGTTTTATAAGGTCAGTGTCAACAACAATGCATACCCCTACAATGTGTGACTAATGTCAATGCTACTTCTAAATAATGCATACTCCTACACTGTCTGACAGCATTGGTCAGCTCCCGATGACGACTAAATTCCATTTTCATTTAGCTTTCTCATCTTTACGGCATGACAAAAATCTTTAGCTCAAAACGTTAATATCAAGATAATATGAACAACAGTGTTGAAGTTATGTTATAAAAGACAAGATATATCTACACTGCCTGTTTAGGATCTTAGATCTTTACATCCTTAAGTACTGTTAGAAATGAAACCTTATATGAAATATTGAAAGACTTTTGTGTATTGTGTAGGATTCTTGTGAGGCAGGGGATGAATCTGTTCTTGACTTGGTGGATTATTGCCACCGCAAGCTCACCCTGCTGGCCGGCAAAACGAGCAAAGATGGTGGGACTCATGCCCAGCACAACCAGCAGGAGAAAGCACTTTCCACTATAGAGGTATGAGAGGATCATTTTGTTGGTTTTATTATTCAAGTGTTGCAGAGGAGGCTCTTGTTTCACTTAAATAGATCATCAGTCATAGCATTGTTTTTATTTCATGAAGGATTTGCAGGCTATGAGTTCTGCACTGGAGTTTGAAATCTCCCTGAAGACTCTTTCAGTGCTGCGCTACATCACAGATCACACTGAGAGGTATGACAAGAAAATGGAACACAAATATGTTTATTAATGGTATTGTTTGTAAAATATGACAGTCGTAAAGAGTGCCTTAGCCAAGGCAAATATCTTCAAATCGCCTTCTCTTTTTTTTTTTTTTTTACAGTATCAGTGTCGTTAATCGCATGATGAGCACACATAACATGCCTTGTGTACTCATTCAACTGATTGACTGCTGTCCTTGGAGTTGCTATAAAGATGGTAAAGTTCCCTATTTGCATATATGAAATGTGTTTTTTAACTAGTTTTTTACCTTTATTAAATTGCTGCTCTCGGTCTCCCTCTGAAGGTCAGATAGAGAAGTACATAAGTGGCAGATGGCAGAAGATTCCGGTTGAGGATCGCTTGAAGATAACCCAACTAGATGGTCAGGTCTGGATCGCTCTTTACAATCTGCTGCTCAAGGAGGACTTCCAGCGGAAATATGACTTCAACAACTTCAACAAGAGCCAGCTTCTCAAGGTATGCTGAGACTAAAATGCTGACTCTGCGTCTGTAGTGACTTGTTTGCTTGCTGTTTTTCGTGTGTAAACTGAAGCTAAAGAATTGTATGAATGTTAGATCATTGCATTTCAAATAGTTGAAGCACAGGTTCATTTTCCAAGGACTGTTTTGCTTGAATGTTTCCTCCTATTATGCACTTTCTCATCCTCTTCCTGTTGTATAATTACATGACCGGAGAGCTGTGTGCATCCTCTTGCATGCATAGTTGTGCCGTCTGCTTAGCTCATCATGTAATCTTCTGAAGGCTTTTCTACTTTCGCTGTTGTATTTTTTTCTTGGGCTTGTCGCTCATGTTCTGCAGCTACGGGGTTTCCTGACAGAGGTTTTGATTGACCAGCTGCCAAACCTGGTGGAACTGCAGCGATACCTGGCTCATCTTGCCATTACTAACCCTGCACCTCCGAAAAAAGAGCTTATTTTGGAACAAGTAGCTACTGTACTCACACATGCAAACTCATTTCTGCACCTACTTAGGTCTCTGTGTAATTACTCTAATTTTTTTCATTTGAATAGATTCCAGAAATACAGAACCATATTGTGAGTGAGAATTCAGGGAAGTGGAAGGCTATAGCCAAGTATCAAGTTAAAAACACATTTAACCCATCTGCAAGTGACCTGAAGCTGCAAGCCCAGAGGTAGTGCTTTCTTTTTCCTTTACAATATCACACAGGTCTGAGGAATCAAAGTAAAGAGAGGTAGATGCCATCCATTTGTGATGTGGTGACTGAGATACGTTTTCTGTGGTGTTTTCCCCCCTGCAGGTTGGCACAGACATACAGTTTGGATGTAATGCAGAGTTTGTTACCTGAGAAGCCAAAGTGTGGATACTGTGGCAAAGAAGCAACCAAGA
The DNA here is from genome assembly GCA_037951165.1 of Lophius americanus. Taxonomy (NCBI): domain Eukaryota; kingdom Metazoa; phylum Chordata; class Actinopteri; order Lophiiformes; family Lophiidae; genus Lophius; species Lophius americanus. The sequence continues at coordinate 7,539,097 of JBBDHG010000021.1, forward strand.
GATGCTCTCGGTGTCAGGGAGACTGGTACTGTCACAGGTAGGATCATGTACTGATGCTGTGGTCTTCGTGGTAAAGATGGGTTGGAGCCTGAGGCCCCCTGAAGTACTTAAATACAGAATATTGTATTTATCCTGGATAGATGGAAATGTGTCTGTATATCCCAAGAGCTGGAAACTTTTGGTCACGTTACTAACTGACACAGCAAATTTCATCTGACAGATGACCATCAAACATACTGTACCTCTCTGCACTAAATTTGTAGTTTGTTGGTATGGAAAAAGAATAAACTTCCAAAAGATATGATTTCATAAAATACAAATATTCAAATTTGAAAAGAAACGTAATTCCAAAAAACCCAAAACTCAAGCCAGAGACAAAATCTAAACTGAAATACAGTTCTGAACAACTTACATGATAGAATTCACAATGAACTGACAAATGAAGGAGGACAGACACATACTTATATAAAACTAGAAACAGCTGAAGGCCAGCGCAGGTGAGAGCTTTCAACAATCAAGGAGACACAAGGATTCAGGAGACACACACACACACACACACGCACACAGTGACAGACAGACAGACAAGGGGAGAGAGAAAGGACAGCAGGTGTTAAGTGAAAAATAAGGACACAAGGAACCAACTTACAAAGAAAAACATGAAACAAAACTTAGAACCATTTAAAAAAAGTAAAGATATCAACTAAATACCACAACCATGACAGTTTTGACGCAAAGTCGTCTTCTTGTTTCTTTTTTTTCAGAGAATGTCAGGTGAAGCACTGGCCTAAACACATGACAGCCTGCCAGTTAATGGCTGAGGCCACAGAGCAGCTGAAGAGGGACGTCCACATCAGCAGCTGAAGCAGTGCGGCTGTCGAAGCATGTGCAACAATGGGAAGCATATGGAACATTGGACTGAGATCTTGAGAAAAGATGGGAGAACCAATTAAAATTGAGGAGAATCTAAAATTGGATTGCTTTCCATTTTAAATGGTGGAATTTTTTAAACTATAAATAAAAATTTAGTGTGAAAAACCGCTGGCATATTGTCTTATGTCTTATGACAGATTGCTTTCCAAAGGTCATTAAATATGATTTTTTTTTCATGATTGACCATGAAGGTGAGTGCATGGGAACATTGATGTATTAAATTGTGAATTTGAGGTGTACTAAATATAGTCTGTGGTGGAAGGAAGTGGATGTGGAAGTTAGAGACTCTATATGGCAGGTTTCAATATTAGAGTGACCTGTGGGAAGCAACTTCTCTTTAGTCAAGTTGTTTCAGCATACACTGGCTCTCTATCCTACCTTTTTGAAACACCCATGTCCAGGGTGTAAAGAGTCGCCAGCAATGTTTCCTGGTTCTCTGACCTGGGACACCTATAAGTGCTGAATGGATGACATGTTGGACCTCATGATATTCTCTTTAGTCCTGGCTGTCCATTGTGGTCTCTTCCTGTCTTACTTGGTTACAGGTCCAAACTACACGGTGACATGCAGGGAACATATGCCATAATTGCTGTGTAGAATTGGGTCAGCAGGTTCTGAGTTAGGTTAAATTTCCTGAGCTGGTTAAGGAAGTACATCCTGATGATTTTCTCAATGAGCACCTGCTGTAGGAGCGAGGGATGTGTTGTGGTGGCATTCCTGTCACTCGTATCACCTGTATGTGGTGTTGTAGGTGCGTTTGTGTGCATCACTGGTTTTGGGAGAGGAAATAATCTATATCTCTAGTATTTCTGTTGAGAGCGAGCCAGAGAGAAAAAGAAAAGAAAAAACTGGACATTCAGTTTATGAAACAATTAGCCAATTAAACGTTCAGAGAAATGTTAAAATATTTTTAAAAAACTACTAAAAAAATCTATTCCATTATTTAACTATTATGATTATTGATATAAAATTCATAATTGTAAAGACAATAACATTGTACTGTAAAAGTATTATAAATGCCCAGTAATAATATTACTGCTACTTTTTATAAGGATATTTGATTTATAATAGTATTACTATAACTATTACTGCTACTTCTTATAAAGATGTGTGATTTATAATAGTATTACTATAACTATTACTGCTACTTCTTATAAAGATGTGTGATTTATAATAGTATTACTATAACTATTACTGCTACTTCTTATAAAGATGTGTGATTTATAATAGTATTACTATAACTATTACTGCTACTTCTTATAAAGATGTGTGATTTATAATAGTATTACTATAACTATTACTGCTACTTCTTATAAAGATGTGTGATTTATAATAGTATTACTATAACTATTACTGCTACTTCTTATAAAGATGTGTGATTTATAATAGTATTACTATAACTATTACTGCTACTTCTTATAAAGATGTGTGATTTATAATAGTATTAGTATTACTGCTAGCTCTAATAACAATTATTATTGAAGTTACATCTTAAATCTTCCTGAGTCTAGTACAGCATTTGTTTTCAATGTACCAAAGACCAAAACGCATGTTAATTTTTTTTGTATGACAAATTTCTTTCCTGTGTTTTTTTTTCATATACTTTTTTAATACTGTGTATAGCCATGGAAGTTAGGGCAACAAAACCAAATTCTTATTACGGCACCAATTTTGCAGGGTCCAGTGTCCGGCTGGGTGGGGGTCAAAGACCCTCTATGTGTCTGTCAAGATGAGATGTATGATTTTTAAATGTTCATCTCCGGTGAATGTAGTCAGTGTGGAACAGCTGGGAAGTGAAAAAGTAACGGACAAGATAGATATCACAGATAGACAGATAAAATAGATAGATAGATAAAATAGATAGATAGATAGATAGATAGATAGATATCACAGATAGATAGATAAAATAGATAAAATAGATAGATAGATAAAATAAATAGATAGATTGATAGATATCACAGATAGATAGATAGATAGATAAAATAGATAAATAGATAAAATAGATAGATATCACAGATAGACAGATAAAATAGATAGATAGATAGATATCACAGATAGATAGATAGATAAAATAGATACATAGATAGATATCACAGATAGACAGATAAAATAGATAGATAGATAGATATCACAGATAGATAGATAGATAAAATAGATAGATTGATAGATATCACAGATAGATAGATAGATAAAATAGATAGATAAAATAGATAGATAGATAAAATAGATAGATAGATAGATAGATAGATATCACAGATAGATAGATAGATAGATAAAATAGATACATAGATAGATATCACAGATAGATAGATAGATAAAATAGATACATAGATAGATATCACAGATAGACAGATAAAATAGATAGATAGATAGATATCACAGATAGATAGATAGATAAAATAGATAGATTGATAGATATCACAGATAGATAGATAGATAAATAGATAGATAGATAGATAAAATAGATAGATAGATAAAATAGATAGATAGATAGATAGATATCACAGATAGATAGATAGATAAAATAGATACATAGATAGATATCACAGATAGACAGATAAAATAGATAGATAGATATCACAGATAGATAGATAGATAAAATAGATAGATTGATAGATATCACAGATAGATAGATAGATAAAATAGATAGATTGATAGATAAAATAAATAGATAGATAGATAGATATCACAGATAGATAGATAGATAGATAGATAGATAGATAAAATAGATAGATTGATAGATATCACAGATAGATAGATAGATAAAATAGATAGATTGATAGATAAAATAAATAGATAGATAGATAGATATCACAGATAGATAGATAGATAGATAGATAGATAAAATAGATAGATTGATAGATAAAATAAATAGATAGATAGATAGATATCACAGATAGATAGATAAAATAGATAGATAGATAGATAGATAGATAGATATCACAGATAGGTAGATAGATAGATAAAATAGATACATAGATAGATATCACAGATAGACAGATAAAATAGATAGATAGATATCACAGATAGATAGATAGATAGATAGATAGATAGATAGATAAAATAGATACATAGATAGATATCACAGATAGACAGATAAAATAGATAGATAGATATCACAGATAGATAGATAGATAAAATAGATAGATTGATAGATATCACAGATAGATAAATAGATAAAATAGATAGATTGATAGATATCACAGATAGATAGATAGATAAAATAGATAGATTGATAGATAAAATAAATAGATAGATAGATAGATATCACAGATAGATAGATAGATAGATAGATAGATAGATAGATAGATAAAATAGATAGATAGATATCACGCCCACTCAGCTGTGCAGTGGACTCCGAGGCCCCCCCCTACATTAAACATTCCGGATGTCGGTATAGCTCGGTCTCATCTCACTTTCTTTGCTTCATGATCTCTAGTTTCCTCCAGCAGCTCGTTCTAAAAAAAAGGAAAAAAGATCAAACATGTCGCGTGCGCTCTGAGATGTTCCGTTCCTCCAACGGTTCCGTCCAAACATGTGGCCCGTTCTGTTAGTGGAGCTGTCCGATGACGATGGATCATCTGCAGAGATGTAGCCATGGCTGCTCCAGATAACGGGATCTCCAGACAGACAGAAAACTCTGGCCTAACTTTTCTTCGGATGGAAGAGTTTTTGAGAGGAAGCAGCTGCACTCTTTTGGTTTCCGTAAGTGATAAAGATTCGATTCATCTTTTCTTTGTTCCTGGTCGGCTGAACATCTCAGGAATCATCTTCCACTCTGAAACATGCTAGTGTACAGAATAATGATAACTTTGGCTTGAAAAGGTTTAGTGGAAATCCGCTCCATTTCCATTAGGATGTTTCATGTAAAGTTTCACAGGCGGCTCACAGATTTACTCCGACCGAACAGCATCTGAGATACAGCAGCTCAGGATTTGACGTGGTTTGGCCATGAACTTCGCTACGAGGCTCTACTTGCTCAAGATTTAACTTTGCAACAGTCTTGATCTTCCCTTTCATCAACGAAACCCACTAAAACGTTGCAGCTGTTCGTGGAAATCGGTGGCAGTAGAGCCTTGCTGTAGAATACACGTTGCAGAAACTTAGTTTTCAGCCCGGGGAATGATCTATTATATAAAAACGACGGTACGCAACGTCACCTTCTGGCAAACCAATGTGTTGGACAAGAATTAATATTAAATTAATAAATATAAGCATATATGGCATCAAGTCAAGATGAAGCCTGAAACCTTCTGCATATTCAAAAGGAAAATAAATGTCTTGATGCTACTTATACTAGAAAGTAACGTGTTTTTGATGGAATTAACATGTCGAAACTGAATACATCATGTAATCAACATCAGCAACTTAACGTTTGAAATCATATTTATCCAACCAAAGTATATGAAGTCACACCAACGCAAACGCTTGGAACTAGAAGGAACTCATTCCATCATATGGAAATACTGTCCAGGATTTTTATTTAAGGTCATTAAAATCATTTTTTGAGAACATATGAGAATACATACAAATAGGCCTACACATTTGTGTAGGCCTATTTGTATGTAGGCCTACACCTACAAATAGGCCTAAGCATTTGTATGTGTAATGCCACAGAGCGAGACATTATGGTTAGTCTCCCAAAGCTGTTCTGGGGGTTCCCAGCATAGTGGTGTAGGTGGAGTGTAGGTGGAGTGTAGGTGTGTTTTTACTCTTCAGATCGGCACACTGTGAAAACTCAGAACAGCGAGAGATGAGTACAGGGAAACACAGTTTGTCTTTAAGTTCAAGCAGGAAAATCCTCTGTCCTGAGATGAAAACTGCAACGATCTGTGGTTGCAGTGGGTCCATTGTGGTCCCTCAAGTACTTCTAATTAATCTAGAAACATATAGACAGTACGTAATTTATAGCTTTAAAGGGCACATGAGGAGGTTTTATCTCTTCCATCTCTCCGACAGTGGGACATATAATGATGGATAGATAGATGGACAGACAGAAAGTCATAAATTCAACCCATTCATTAATGTCACTGGTTTCACCTTAACTGGTTGGACATTATGTAGCTATAATTTTAAAAAAAATACTGTTTCCACATTAAATATCAACAACAATAAGCCAGTAATATAATATGTCCAGCTGCTTGAACTACATTTCAGAATATTCCTCCACTTGTTTAATTTTCTTAAATAGAGCATCTCAATATTTCAGTTTGTTTCCTTGAATGATAAACATGTATCTATTAACTTCAATAAAACGACAAATGAAAAGGAATTATGACTTTAATTACAATCAAGATTAAAATATTAATTAAAAATCAAATGTTTAAAAATGGTTAGACAAGAGTCTACTTGTGCTACACTTACACTTGGTTGCTACATGTCTTTTTATTTTTTTTGCTTGTCAGTGATAAGGGAGGGTCCCAGGCACTGAGTGGCACCATGTCTTGGGGGGAGTTCATTGAGCTCCGAGACCTTAAGTCCAGCAGAGACCAGATAGAGCTGACAGGCTCATGCTCACCCTGCTCACCACCACGCCTGGAAAGAGCAAACGCTCTACGGATCAGCCCTGGGAAGGTCTCAGACCTGCTGAGTCGGGTGGGCATCATCAGAGTACTGAGCAGCACCCAAGACCCCCAGATCATTGAGGAAAATGGCGAAGGACACAACTTTCAGCCCTGCAGCCACGCACAGCCCACATGGTGTGACCTGTGTGGAGACTTCATCTGGGGACTGTACAAACAGAGTCTGCGCTGTGTCAGTGAGTTGACTTACATCGGCTTTGAGTGTCTGGGTGAGGGTGTGTGTGACTGCATCTGAGAAAGAAGAAAATGTACTGCACCTGCCATTTACACACCCAAAAAACAATGTACTCTGTTTTATTAATTGTATTTTCCCCAAGTTGGCTTATATCAGAGTGTATTTGGAGGAACGGATCTGTGACAGGCTTGTGTCTTCCACTTACTCAAGATCTATCTTTGCAATAATCCTGAAGTTCCCTTTTCACAACTGAAGTCCTCTTAAAAGTAACAGTTGTTTGCAAAAGGCGTTTAAAGAAAAGCCCCACAAGAGTCAAACATTTTGTGCAGACAGCACAACATTAGGAAATTACTGCTACTAAAGCTCAGAATTGTGAAGACAATTAAAGAAAATATAATAAAAACAATGCTAAATAAAAATCTACATGAACTCTCACTCAATCTCACTCATGTGAATTTAACATGAATATAAATTTATCAGAGTTTTTTTCTATGTATATATACATTTTCTGGTGTTTGTCTGAACTCTACAGATTGCAGATTCACCTGCCACTACCGCTGTCGGCCCCTGATCCGGTTGGACTGCAGCTGGGACCGAGGCTCTGTGGGTGACCACTCATGTGTCATTGAACACACCATAGAAACAGACACAAATGTGGTAAGGACCTTTTTTATTTGGAACAATACAAATACACTTCTGTTGTTGATAATCACAATTTTGTGTAGTCATGAGTTACTTACTTTTTGTGGCAATAAATTATTACCATATTAAGCCCCAATAGTGACAATTGAAACAAGAGGGAAGAAACCGTTTATAAAGACGTCCTGACTTTTCACAGGTTCTTGAAAATTAGTTGACACTATAACAGTCGAGTCTATTTTTGCGTTAAAGAACCGTGCGGGAAGGCACCACACTTTGAACAATAAGTCGGCTTTACTTAAAGAAATCTATTTTTTTTTTTAAATTTAAGAGCAGATTAAGAGTATCGTGTTAAATTCCTGAAAAAAGTACTCAACAATTTGAACTGAGAAAAGGCTAAATGTTCCAGACAACACATTCTAAAAGATTTAGCTTTGTTAATTCACGACTAATCACATCCAAAACAATCTGCTCACAGAATCTTTTAGCATGATGTTGGACCCATGTAAATACATAGTAATTTGTGTTTGTCCCTTGACGTCCGACACTGAGGATTAAAAGGTCATGTACTCGTCCTCTGCACCTCCTTAGCTTTATCTAGGTTTTCTTTGGTTAGGTTTATTTTTTCTATTTAGTTTTACCTCCATTTCTTTTTTTTTGTAAATTCCCAATCCAGTTTGGATTAAGGGGCTTAACTTTCTTAATTTCAGGATACATTGTCAGTTTCTCAGGTTCAGCTGGTGTTTCGGCCTTTTATTACAAGACACCCTCCCATGAGGCGACCCTCCAGGGTGATCACGTCCTGGATTGTACCCCGTAACCAGTTGGGTTAAATCCTTATCCTAAGTAGCATTTTCGGTGCTATACATGTATTAACCTATAATTAATTATTAATGAATTTTAATATATTATACTCAAGACAAAATCCCAAAAATGTAAATTATATGACATTTAACATTCTGCTATTCATCTGCAAGATTAATTTTTAGCCACATCCTTGCTAGTTTTAAAGGAATAAATACATTTAAATTTTCCAAATGCTGCAATTACGAGAGGATTTAATATCCTTTAATTATTGTCTTTTATAATTACTTGTAAAAGATAAAGTTATGTCCTGGTAGCTACACATCTGAAATTTGAAAAAGAAGAGGCTTTTCTGCAGCACATTACCATGACTGATAAGAAGATGAGTCAATTTGCCTGAAATAAAAAAAAAAATTCAATCCTTATTTAAACTGTAAACATTTTTTGACCATTTGGTACTGAAAAATAAAATAAAATAAAATCAATAAATAATAATAAATTCAAATTGATCAGCAACATTAGCTCAGGAGCACAATATATAAAATGTCCCCGGTGGGATCGAACCTCCATGTGGTGGGGGAAGGACAACGCAATGAAAATTGCAGCAGAGATCCTCCAAGCCTTGGTAGAGCTGACAAGGGAGTGATGCCCTGAGATAGTGGAGTTTAGCTGCACACTACCGAGTTTTACTCTTCTGCCGAGACTTGGGGACTGGCGAGTCTGCTATATATGGCGCAACGCAGTCGGTGGTCTCAGACCGATTAAGGCAGGGAGCCAGATTTATATCTGGTTGGGAATAGCTGAGTAGTCAAAACGGCAAAGCCCACCGTTTGTTCTGCAAGAACAACATACTCTTCTTCATATTTCCTCGTCTTAGCTTTCGGGAGACTTACGTTTGTCTCATTATCTCCGTCTCTCTCCGTCTTTCTTTTCGTCCCTGTTAAATATTTTTCCATGGTGTCTCTTAAGGGGTTTGTTATCTGCACTTCATATCTCCTGCTCTGTGCTGTGTGCTCTTGTTCGGTGCAAAAACCCTACTCCCTGCGGCAAAAAAAAGCATGTTCCCCGGGGTCACACGCGCTCCACCTGGCATCGCTCCGAGTCCCCCAAGGGGGGCGCGCCCCACTATTTGAGAAGGACTGGTGTAGCTGTTGGCGTAATTTTTAAAATGTGGCCTATATCAGACTAGTATGAACAGTTCACTACCATGAACTGACCAGCATGCGCAAAAGAACAATTACAAAGACGTCACACGCAGCATGCTGTCATTAGAGAAGCGAAATGGAAGCCTCTTCAGTTGGTTTGAACGTTTTCGTTTATAGTGAGCGTGTTTAAAAAGGGATGTTTTCGGGTGAAAAGGGACTCCTGCCAACACAGGTTCAATCTCGATGGTAGAGGATATCAAAGTTGCATGAATTCAGATCAGACGGTTCAGACTGAGGTCGCAATGCCAAAACTCTGACCTGTCTGATTTAGGACCACGTATGGAAAACATATCTTTTAGATCATGTGCGTTGTTCTTTTCACACGGACATGAAAGAGTCATATATAAGCAAAAAAGATGAGATGGGTCACATTTTTTAAATCTGAAGGGTTTCAACCCACAAATCCATGTGGGTTGAATCCAAAGTGGTTTTGCTTAAAGACGTTTCGCCGCCCATCCAAGAGGCTTCTTCAGCTCTTCACTTCAGAACTACTTTGGATTCAGCCCAATTGGATAACCATGACCTGGATGAATGAGAATCTACATGGACATATAGCCAAAGCAATATCCCTAAATAAAATCTGTTTCTATAGGAAACGCTCCCAGTTTAAACATACAAACAATCTGTGATATCAGTAGTCTTATCTGATTTTAAGTCACATCCTTAAAATGCATTGCAGAAACAAACCAGAGGCCTGGGCTTTGAAAAAAGGGACATTCCTGGTGCAGAAATAGTTTCAGTCACACATGGGAAGGAAGGTAGAAACAGGAGAGATTACCACATGAACATCTTTTAAGTATTCTTATAATCAAGATAAGTGACATAACACGTCATCTCAGATATTGTGCATTCTCTTAAACTCTACATTAAGTTGTTTATTGTTGTTTTATTTTTCTGATGTAAGACATCAGTGTGTGTCCAGTGCATGCAAACAAAAACACAAGCGATCGCTCAAGGTGAGTGAAGATAAAAACCCTGTGAAGGATGGTAGGAACAGGAGAGATACCACATGGACGTACCCTTTTGCACGCTGCAAAAGCCACAACACAACATAATTTGCCTTGGTAGCTTCGCTCAACTTCCTTTCCGTGCTTACGAAAAGTTGGTCGCGGTGAACCGCCACAAAGAATGTGCCTGGTGGGGGCCGGCGCTGGCCCTAATCTAGGATGTCCCTAGCAGAGAATACTAAGGACAGTTGAGATCAGGAGTCCCCAACCTTTTTTGCAACCACCTATTAGTTACAGAGTGCTAACTTTTCTTTCCACGATATGAAAACATTGCATCTCAACCAAGTTGCTGAATCGGTTACAACCATTGGGTTTTTTTTTCCCTGCAATAAGACGGTTCCATCGGTGCCGTGAAAATGGTTTTGCGAAACATTGACACCCTTGGTGTTATCTTTGTGACCAGACTATTCAGTGATTTACTTGTCGTTGCATTCATTGCACATAACACCACTTGGTTTAATTTTTGTTCTCAGTTCCTTTGTAGTAATCCCAGGATATTCAGCCTTGACTTTGAGCCATGATGGTGAATGTTGTAGAGATAATACGTCAAACTTCCTGAAAACTGTCAATGCATCCCAGCATCTGTGATAAGGGGGGGTTCAGGGTCACTCACTCCTCAAATCCCAGGTAATGTTTAGAACACGTCAAATATTCCACGGTGTTGCTTGTATTGAAGGTGTCAAAGCCGTTTTGGATGGCGTTCTTGCCTCATAAGACAACTCGTCTCCACATATCAAAGACAAGAACTTGGAGGGCAGAAATCCTAAAGCAATGTTTTACATATTGTTTGTCGTAATTCTGATTGAAGGAAGCTTTCTCTTTCTTTTCGGTCACGGCCTCTTCTGTCTCTGTCTGTATTCCCCATCTACTCAGAGGGAACTCTCAGGTGAAGCCTGTTCTTACTCATGTCCTTTACTCACTAAGCTACCTTGTTACAACACACACATGAAGTATGACTGTGGCTGATTGCAACTGATGTGTGAGGTGTGATTGTGCATGGGCATGAGAAGGTTAGGGAAACATGTAGCAATGACGGAAGACGACCCAATCAATGTAACTAATGAGCTTAGTTACTTACCATAAATTGTTTAAAACTTATTTGTCAGAGTTTTTTTTGTTTCCCTGCATCATGTAGTAGCCTGTTATTAAATTACAAATGGCCCGATGCCAGTCAGTTTTGTCAACAGGTTGATGGCCCTACATCATTTGCTCCCCATGACAATGGGATTCCTATTTGCTGGAATATACCTGTTCCTGTTTTCCTCACTAAGTAGAGGGGTTTCCACTCCAACCAACTTAATTGACCCACAGTTGACATTATAGTTAACATGAAATGATGCATGAGCGATAGAAAATCGATCAGCGGTTATCATTCGGATTCTTATTCCAATTTTTTTACTAGCTCAACGCGCAGGAAGCCCAGAAAAAATGTTTACTAAATCAGATTTTATTACTCATTCGTGACTCACATAAGATTTTTTTTTCATGACTTGAAAAAAAATCAAGAAAAAAAATCAGAATGATGTAATTTTCTAATGGCTTTATATACGCCAAGAGATGCACATTTTCTTCTAATTCCCACCAAGGATAAAGACTCTTGACATGCATTTGCTCCCATTATTAACTGCTTGTACCTAATTACCTGTTTGTTGCACTTTTCTTTGGCCACTAAGGTGGACACCTTCACCCCTTATAGTAAAATATTTTTGTTGAATTAAAAACAAAATTCCCTGAAACTAGCCGCACAGATGGCCAACTGAGAATGCGGGCCAAGGATGGAGCTCTGGTTCCACTTATTTTGTGTAAATAGACATGACTCATGTGACAATAAGATCAATATATGCACTGGCAGAAAAAGAAGCATCTTTTCACTTTGTAATGTTGTGTGATGCACATCTGCTTCTCGAGTTTCCAGCAAAACACCCACTATGCATTGACAATCCCTTCAGGTGTATCACAGACATGTCTCCATCACAAATGAGTCATGGGTGTTTTTGTTGATTTCATGCTCCTTTTGTCCACCACTCAAAGAAGAACAACTTCCTGTGTTTCAGGATGCAATTTACTGTAAAAATCATAGACATTCCCCTATCTCGTCCCCTAATGTTATTAGAAATCTCAACATAGAAAAAAAATTAACGCCTCTGTAACCATGCCCTGGTAACCCTCACAACACTACTCTTAAAGGGATGATAATAACATGGCATAACAATGGCATTTTTTTGTCTTTTTCAACAGCATGCTAGCTGTTGTCACGGAACAGAACTGTTCATACAAATATCAAAGCTCACTTTTAAAGATGAAGATGAGCAGTCAAGGCAACAAAAACAAATCAGATTTGAGAAAAAAATCTGAACTATCTCTCCTTCAACGGCAGTATAACCTTAGCTTGTCTAACCAATGATGCAAATTTAGACCACATAACTCCACTATCTTCTCTTTCCCCCCCCATGACTGCTCAAACTTGTGCTCTGCCTCTGTTGCTCAGGGCGACCAACAAACATCAGTGATGTCACGTGACCTGCTCCTTTTGGCGGTTGGGCGGCAGTAGCATCATGTGAAAGTAGCAAAGGAGCGAGTGGGGGGAAGAAGGGTGAAGTCATTGGCATTTCCCCTCCTTCTCGTCCAATCGCGAGTTGTGTATTTTCCAAACTCGTCTCAAATGATTCGGGTGGGCCGTCTGCGGGGGGAGGAAGCGCATCAGTGAGGGCGGGGCCCAGCTCACATCCTGTACACACGGGCTGGGCTCCCATAGTGGAAACGTGGCTGGTCATTAACTCTAGGGTGAAGTGTCTCTGAAGACTAAACCTTTTTTTTTAATCAAAGCGTTATTCACATACGTGGTCATAGAACGATTCTTTAACCGTCTTAATTATCGATTATTGTCGTTATTTGGAACATTCTCGCAATAATTCAACTTGACAGGCCAGTTTATTCTGAGGCAGCTTTGGTCGTCGTAGTTTGGTTTTTGACAGCGGTATTGAAGTTTTAATAGTAGCCATCATGACAAGCAAGGCTGGCAGCACAGATAAAACGCCTTCCTTCGAGAAGACGTGGGGTAGCTCCACAAGCAGTGGCTACTGCAGCGACGAGCACTCGGACTCTGAGTTTGAGCAGTACTTCACCGCCCGGACATCTTTCTTCCCCAAAACCCGGAAGGCTAAAGCTAACGCAGAGCAGGTGAGACTTACACCGAAGTTAGGCTTCAATATCAGCCAAAGCATCTGATCGCCACAGCTTCTCTTACGCGGTTCCACATTTGTGCTCACTTTAGTCCACTCTTATTTTTTGTCCTGGTTGAGTTATTGATCAACGAACTAGAGGGTCACACGGGCAACTGTCTGTCAAGAGCATCCAAGCAGACTAAGGCTACACTAACACGGCAGATAATGCGGTTCAGATTTTATTTTGCACATATGTGATTCAGATCTGTCTGACAGCTTAAACGACATACAATCTGGTAATTCCAATTCTGATTTCTGCTTTTGATTGACTGAAAATCAGTTATCTTGATTGACTTATTTTGTTTCACATTTGGCCCAAGTCCGGTCTGATTCCTGCTGATTTGACAGCACAGCAGTGTGAACACATAGATCAGAATTGATTTGGTGTTTCTCCCACTGCACATACAAAATATTGATGTTTTGTCTGCACTGATGGACATTATAAAATGAAGAATATCACAGCAATGACATCTGGAAGAAATATGGTTGCAAATTAATAATTGAATGGGAAAAATCAATAAAATCTTGTTTATATGACGGAATACTACTGCACTGCATCCACCACAGCAAACAATGCTAGAAATTAATGCATGTGTAACAATTTTAACAATTGTTGTGATGAATTGACATACTAACGACTCATCTTGTTTGTCATCAAGCATGTTTTAAATGTGGGGTCACTGTACAGATCTGTTCATTCTGATATCGGATACATGTGAACAGTCAAAGCTAAAATGTCACTTTGGAGGTTCTATCGAAATTGTTACACTTGGTTATACAGTTTGAATGAAGCTTAAGATGCAGACCAAGGGTGGGCCAGCTGCAGTTCTGGTTCCTGTTATTTGGATTAAGCAAACCACAGTAATGTGATCTTATTCATAAGATGAATACCTGCATGAAAAGAAACGGCAGAAGTTTTTTTTGGAGAAGAAAACCTTCAGCGTGTCTTTTTACATTTTCCCAAGTCCCACAGCGGAACTGGTGCTGTCTATCCATACTTCATGTTTCATGACGCACATCCTCTTATGAAATTTCCAGCCAGAGACACACTATGCATCGGCCGTTCCTTCTGTTGCCCCACACTTATTTCTCAATCACAGATGAATCATGGGTGTTTTTGTTGACTTCCTGTTCACTTTGTCACCTACTCACAGATCAGCTTACAGTTTACTTGACATGAAATGTATTCGCACAGAATACAGTTATGTTTTTTTCAGATTTTTTAACATTTTGGTTTTGATATGACAGTTCAGTCAAGTAAAGATGCAGCCATTGGATGTGCTCATTCTAGTGTTATAATTGAAAGCTCAACGTAGCCCTCCTATTGATTTATTGACTTTTTATAGGTATTATATCTACTCTACTCTTTCAATCTACCAAAGTACTGCCACTATTAGCCAGCTTGTTCTCTGAAGTTCCCAAGCAATTTTGAAGTTTGCAAATTGGTTTATTATTTTTTCATTTGAGAGACTGTTTTAAGAAGCAGTATGGATATTTGATGTGTGTAAATATTCGCAGCATAATTTGGACCAAGAATACCCAAAATTTGACTAAACTTCTCAGGAAACCCCCTGCTTGATGATAAAAATGAACACAATAAAAATTGATGCCACCAGAGTTCTGTTGATTTTTTTTTCATACAGGAAATGCCAACTGATCAGTAGGGACAAGTAGAGCCATAATTAAGCTAACAATCATGCAGATTCTAGAGGCCACATGTGCATGACTGAAACGTGACTGGGATTGTTTGGTTGTTAAGGCAGCTGACCTCACAGGATGTGGCTGTTAAACAAGGGAGGTCATTGTCTCTCCCAATCCCAACAGAGCCAGAGAGAGGAAGCTATTTTTACATGAATACCAAGTTAAGGAATGCCATGCAGAACCTTTGGCCCCAATCATTACAAACAGCTGCAAGTTGCATGTCCCCCTCCTCCTCCCTCCTATTGCCCCTCCTACACCGAGGGATCAGAGCATTGTAACAGGAGTGTGTAGAGCTGACCTCATCGTTTTTGCCCTTCTTATGTTGTTAAGAAGATAAATCTGATGCAACTCTAAAGAATTTGGTCTACACTTGCTCTTTCTGGAAAGCCCCCTGAGACAACAGTTAATGTGAATTGGCGCTATATCAATGAATATTGATTAATTCATTGGTTGAACTGGTGCTCAATGAACGAAAAGACAGTGTAAGAACAAGCAAAACAAAGACCATATAAAGGTATTCGTTCAGAAGTGTAGTCTGATGCAACTGGTGCTCAATGTAAGAATAGACAGATTGTAGTACAACAAACAAAACAAGCACCCTTAAAGGTATGCGTGACTCTATCCTTTTCTAACAACATTAAACATTTTTTTTTTTTTTGGAAGAGTAATTACAGTTTAATCACAGCCTTTTTGCATGATTGTTACAGAATTTCTGACAACATACTGTGTATATGTATGACTGTAATATAACCACCAATATTTTCAATATTGTCTTTTTTTTCTGAATTCATGATCTTTACAGTGTCCCCTCCTGTAATGGTGCACCAGGCTAGGGTTTCTCATATTTTTATGTTGTTGGGAGTTGGGCACTGACACCCACTGGCTTAACACTGTACGGATGTACTATCTCCTCTAGGATGAGAAAAATGAACAAAGAAAGCAGGAGCTGACAACTGCAGAGATTCAGCAGAAGGTGAAGGAATACAACGTTCAAATCAACAGCAATCTGTTCATGAACACGGTGAGTTGTAGTGATTGATGACATGTCCATACATTTTAATTTAATATTGCTATTTCCTTCTGTGTAACACTAGTTCTTTTCTCATCAGAATAAGGATGGTTCCTACACTGGTTTCATAAAGGTGCAGTTCAAGTTAGCCAGACCTGTGAGTGTTCCGCCACCAAAGAAAGGAAGCCAAAGTGCTGGAGGGAGGAAGGCTAGTGGAGTGAAGCGTCGCACCTCTTTCTACCTGCCAAAGGATGCATCCAAGCACCTGCATATAAGCTCACACACTTCAGCACGTGAGGTCATCGAAGCTCTATTGAGAAAGTTTACTGTGGTGGACAATCCTGGCAAGTTTGCTCTATTTGAGCGTACTGAGCGTCATGATCAAGGTATTATTCCTTATTATGTTTACTTCAACCATCCAACTGGGTTTTAAGTATTTTGATGAAATTATGTATTCCGTACGCTAAATTGTCATGTCTCTTTCAGTTTATATTCGCAAGCTGTCTGATGTTGAGCATCCCCTCCGTCTTCGTCTAAGTTCTGGGCCCAATGAGAAAGTCCTCAGTTTTGTTTTAAAAGAGAACGAAACTGGAGAAGTCAATGTAAGCATGAAATTAACATGAGAAATCATACGTAAGATTCCGCAAATATATTTTATTTAACATTCATGAAAATTTTTTTCCCTCCGTACAGTGGCATGCCTTCTCTATGCCTGAGCTAAAGAATTTCATACGAATTCTACAGCGTGAAGAAGAGGAACACATTAAACAGATAGTGCAGAGGTATGCTCTGGCCCGCACTAAGATGCAGGAGGCTCTGCCGGGTACAACTCCTGGCTGATGAGACTCTGTGCTGTGGGTTTAAATATGCACCTCTTGACTGGAAAATCACCTGAAGATACCAGTCATCGCTGCATCAAAGATCCCAGAGAACGTGACTCAAAACGCCTCTTCGGTGAAAGAGAGAGAGAGAACGCACGCAATGAGAGAGAGCTAGCGCGGATGTGCGTGTGAAATTTGCGAGAGATGAGAAGTGCCTTACACCTGGAGAGCCTGATGTGCCTGAGAGAATGAGTTGAGAGAAGTGAAGGCTGGCAGATGTGACTGTGTCTTATGTCATTTGGTACCTTCTGATTATCCTGAGAACCTAAGCTGTGCCACTTTAACTTTAAACAAAATGTCAGTGATTATTCTGCCATTTATAGACTTATGAAAAAATCCACATGTTAAATTTTTGGAAGGAGCAGTGCAATTGAGCCCTGTGTTTAATGTAACACATAATCACATATCTGTAAACTTTGTAGTTTTCCTGGATACAAAATTTGTAACGTGTCCGGATTTATTATTACAAAGATTAGATTCAATAAATCTGGTCCTTCTCAATCCCACATATTTTCCATTTATCCCTCCAGAAAGTGAAGTACACAGAAGTTTCCTAAAAGGTGTCCAAGTTTTCATTTGACCAGGATTGAAATTTGCCATGTCCTCTCAACACCCCTGATGGGTGAAATTCCTTTTTTACTTTTTTTATTTTGCCAGTTTGTGAGCTTGGCTGCTGTATGGACATTTGTTGGCAACTATGAATGTCAAGAGTCATGATGAAGCCACTCTGTTTGACTGGAATCTTGAATGAATATTGGTGTACATGTGTTCCCTGGAAGCTGTTTGTCATTCTTTCAATATCTGTTTTTTTCTGTTCTTTTAAAGACAGTCTTTGTATTCGTCAATTTACAAGCATAAATGCTGTAACAGCGTTCAAAATGATTTGCCAGATGTGCACTCGTTTCGGTAAAGACTTTACCAGAATAAATTTACCAAAACGTTTTTTTGTATTTTTCAGAAAGTAAATTCAGGGTTCTGACAAGATCTTCTCATAGGTGTAAAATTTCATAATTGGAATAATTTATAGGCTATAAAAATGTTTGTTAATAGAAAGATTGTTAACGTACATGTTTTTTCATTTTATAATATTTAAATGCTTCAGTCTCACTAAAAACTGATTTTTTTTTTTTTTTTATAATTTAATTTTCAAAACACCATAGTGTATAGATGGTTAAGTGACAAACTTAATTTTTGAAGTAACTGGGACTGTATCATTCATGTCCCGCCATTAATTTTTTTTTTTTAGCAATTATGGACTTGAAATACGTCACAAATATATAATAATCCTTAAAAGTCATAAACTTCACATCTTGAAACCTGCAGAGACCCTGTATATAAATATTCAAACATATGTATCTTAAAGGAATAAAAAAACATTTTTCTCAACACCATACGTTATTTGATCACCTGCATGACCCAAATTAACGAACAACAATCTGCTATAATGCCTTGGTGCTTTTGCTGTGCAGTCCTGGTGTCAGTGTTGATCCCTGCGCGGTTCCATTCCTGTCAGAGCAGCTGATCATATTGTTGATGCTCGGAGTTATGACAGGACAAAGTCGACTAATCGTACGTGATATGGTAAGATTTTAAGCATAATACAGAGCTGATTGTAGTTGTGTATGGCAGAGAACATGTTTGTTTTGGAACTTAGCTAGTCAATCGCTAGCTAGCCGGTGCAGCCAACCTGCGTCAGTAGCAGAAGCTAAAAGGCTAACTCCCCTCAGAGTGCAGGTATCGTTAGCTACTTATTAGCCGGAATATTACGCGACCTATTGAATAAAACACCGTGTCTGGGGTTCGAAATTGTGTCTGCGTGCGTACAATAAAATAACTATGGTAATTATTCAGATGGTTTTCGTTTAATTTGCAGTTGATTTATGGCCCATTTTGTTTGCTTCCCGTGATGCTAATATGCTAATGTAACCCAACGTCGTTGCCGTGCAAAGTCATGACAGTATGAAATGGCAGTTTTGGTGAGATGTTCTTTTTTATAATGTTCTATTCTGAGACAGCTATTGAGGTTATCTCTAATATATTTCTGGTCCAGTTGCGTTTCTTCAGTGGGACTAAAGTCATTCTTCACATTGACAATAGCGTTGGATTGTCAACAGTCCCCCAATAGATAGGACCACTTTTATAAAGAAGCAGTCATACAGCTGACACTTCCAGGCAGAGAGAGTGAGAGAGACTAAAAGTACTAGATGCTCAATTGGTTTTGGAATGTGGTCTCTTGATTTGATTTACAGATCACGGCATTGTTACGCGTTTGACCACCAACTTAATTGAAAGCTTCAACTGGGGACTAACTATGCCTCATCTGTGAGGATGGGAGGAAGTGGATCCAAAGCCAAAGGACTCTGGCCTTTCTCAGGCAGTGGAGCTGGAGGCGATTCATCCAGCGATGGCAACGAGCAGTCTTTGGCACGTCTCAAAGGTTCCAGAACTGCAACACCATTCATTTTTACTAGGAGGAGGTAAATAACACACACATGGGAAATGGTAATATTCAATTTCATCCAAGTCACAGCATATAATCTCAGGTATTCTAAGTGGATGTGGATTTGTTTTTCTTCTAATAGTTGTTACACACTGATCAGCCATAAAAATATAACTCCTGACAGGTGAAATAATAAAAACTGTCTAAATCTGTTAGTGGGTAGGATATATTGGTCAGCTTGTGAGAAATTTTGTCTGAAGTTGATGTGTTAGATGGCCCTTTGCCAAGGACTAATTTGTGAAGGTTAGAGGGCTGGATCAGAGCATCACCAGAACAGCCGGTCTAGTGGCTCTTACTGATCTGAGGGTTTCGGAACCTACATATCTAATGAAGGACTATCGGCAAAGGGTTCATGGGAGACTAAGGCATATTGATTTGTATGGGGGGGGGGGTGTTACCCTCTGTTGTTGAATCCCACAGAGGAGATGCTGTGGCAAAAAAACTGCTTAAGTTGTTCAACTGCCAGAAAGGTGTTTAAAAAACACAGTTAATTTCAGCTATTTTGCAACAAAATATAAGTAAGGCATTTTTAATGGTATGGTTGATGGGTGTGTTTTATCATATATTTGAAGTGGAGGTAGATCTATATTTATCTGATGAGGATTTATATCCACAGGTGGGATGTGAAGCAGCCAGATATGATGGAAGTAAGCCTTTAGAGAACAAAGGCGCTCTTGTGTTTATTGTGCATTTGTTCACCGGACAGCCAGAACATTATAAGCAAATGCCTGATATTGTTAAGGTCTCCCTTTTGCTGTCAAAACAGCTCTGATCTATTGTGTTCCAAAATGTTATCAATAGAACCCTTAATTCCTGTGAGTTGTTAGGGTAAGTTTTCAAGTTTGGGCTTCTTTGTCCAGCACATCCCAAAGATGCTAAATTCAATACCACAATACCTTGAGCTTGGGTCCCTCAATTCATTCCTGAATAATTTTTGCTTTGTTCTAGGGTGCATTACATTGTTTATGGAGACAACTGCAATTAGGGAACGGGGGCGGCTGTAGCTCAGTGGGTAGAGCGACCGTCTCAAAATCAGATGGTCAGAAGGCAGCTGGTTCAAGTCCAACCAGGGTCTACTTGTCTTATGGTCCTTGAGGAAGACCCTGAAACCCTAGCTCCCTGGGTGCTTCAAAGGGGCTGCCCACTGCTCCCTCCGGGATGGGTCAAATGCAGAGAAATTATTTCATTATGTTGTACTGTGTATGAGATCAATAAAGGATTTCTTCTTTGCAAGTGGTAGCTCAGTGGGTAGAGCATAGGGGCGTATGCCCTGACACCTTTCCATCAAAATCAGTTGACTGTTTTTACACCAATTTGTGCTATAGTTTCTCTTGTATGGGATCACACTGTATTGCAAGCTTTTGCCCCCCACTATTGTCAGTGAGACTTGGATACCCTACACTTTGGTGTTGTTTCCCTGGTTGTCCTTCCTTACACAATTTTTGGTACGCACTAATCAGACCAGAAACACCCAATGAGAACTGCACTTCAGGAGCCACAATTTTGTCCCCGTCGAAGGTGCTTGGATCTTTAGATTTACCCATTTGTTCTGCTTCTAGCTCCGCAACTTCAGGACAAAATATTCACTTGCTGCCTGGTGTAATCCACTCTCTGACAGGTGCGATCATTTTTAGTTAATCAATGTTAAGCGCTTCCCCTGACAGTGGTTATATTTTTATGGCTGACGGGTGTAGAGATGGCTTGAAACAAGAGGAGAGAGAACTGATTATGGCATTAAGCAAATGTCCTAGGCAAGATGGAAATGGGGTTTGTGGTTCATAGTTACCGCTATAACGTAGCCCTGGGCCTTTAGTATGCATGAAACAAAATATTACTTGTTACACTTGAATCTATTTGTGTTTCTGGAGAGGTTTTTTTGGTTAGACAGGATAAATGCTCAGACTGTCAAAAAAATTTCAGTGACATTCACATTCCCCCATGAAAAGCTTCTACACTGACCATTTCACATTCAGTTAACTCTGTTTACTAACTTTCTTATATTTGGATGTCTACTTACTGTGCTGGCAGCTCCTTATATTATGATGAGGACGGAGACCTTGCCCATGAATTCTATGAAGAGACTGTGGTGACAAAAAACGGCAGAAAAAAGTCCAAGTTGAAGAAAATTCAGAAAAATCTGATTCCACAGGTAGCTATATTTAACAGTAATGTTTTAGAAGAAGGATGTTTTGAATGATTCACACATTTATTAATATGATTTGTTTTTTCTTTCTTTTTCAGGGAATTGTGATGCTGGACCATCCCTGTATTCATGTAGACTTCCCAATCATCCTCTGTGAGGTGTGAAAAGTTGCACAGGACTAACTAGTATGAAGTGCAGCAACATGTACTTGACTCAGAACAGATGTCATGTTCCAGATTCAAAGTATTACAGTGAAGACTGAAACTGTGGTATTGAGAACAGAAGGGAAATGTCATATTATACTGATACATTGAATGAAATGTTATACATTTGAATTCAACTGTAGTCAGAGGGTACCCTGTTGAGAAAAATCCACATGTTGATATTCATATAAGTAGTGACAGTTCACGTTGTGTTTCCCACTACCCAGCTAATATGTAAGCAGTCTTCGAGAATACACCAGATTATGTTGTATTTCTCCTTGTGAATTGTTGTGCAGGGAAAACATCCTTGATGTGAAAAGGCTTTAATGGTTTATGCCTTCTGTGAAACGCAGAGTGAAATTGTGTCTTTGTATGGGTACTTGTGTGAAATTGGGTTTGTTTGAGTGAGTGTGAGGGATTGAAGGTATAGTCACATGGTAGAATAATGAAGGATTTTGACATTTCTTGCATATGTAGATTGTCATGTATTGTGTTGTCTCCTCTGAGTCTGTTTCAGTCACTGAACCTCAGACCATGTACTGTAAATAATATCAGATTTCTTAGTTGGAAATACTTGAATAAATGATTTACTGAGCTGAAATATTTGGGTTAATGATTTTTATACTGCTTGTTTTGTTTCCTATGAATACACAATTATTTCAAAGCATTATTTGATGTAAAGTGTTCACAACTAATTATTGTTTTAGTATCTTGGGATTTCAGTGCAAGGTGAGAAGATTGAAGCCACTCTCACACTATCCACAGGTTTTGTGAGGATTAAACATGCAAGATGGAGTGTGTATATTCTTGATTTTTTAACTGAGCAAGGTTAGCCATTTCTCGCTATCGATTATCATATGTTAGATAGACAGAGAAATGTGGGAAAATGTCCACATTTGTCTGTGGACAAATGTCTGTTTGTCCACAGACATTTGGGAAGTATGTGGACAAACTTTTTGGAATGAAATTCATTTTTCACGGTAGTTTTTTTCCTTTCCACATACAGACCATGGAGAAACTAAGTCTCTAGATTTCCTACAATCTAAGGGGCAAGCATAATAAATCAATATGAACATCTTAAGTTCAAAAAAATATAGATCATAAATGCTTACTAAGTGAGATTTTCTCAATCATAAATTAAATGTATTATCATTATTAATACTGACAGTTTGGCTGTCAGCACTGAAAATTGTGAGGTATTGGAAATATATGACATCATTGATATAAATAATACTCTAACAGAATGTTAAAAATTGATAATTTTGATAATTTAACTATTTCGTAGTTCACAAACTGGAAAATATATCAGGTTTAAGTGCAGTGGAACAAAAGAAGTATAAAATTGATAATCTTGCCGTTTAGGATGTTTTTGGCAGTCAACACACAAAGAACAGTTTGACAGTTATATATGGACATGTGAAAACATAGATGTTCTTCAGTATTTATACCTAAAATATACCAAAAAAAACATCTAATTACTGACCTCAAACCTAGTATTTAGTGTTGGATCCATCTCATGAGATACTCATTTACTCTATTGTGGGCTGCACGGGAAGCAATAAACTGAGGCTAGTTTGCTAGAAGTGAATGGAAAACTTCATATAGCTCTCAGCCTAAAAATGTAGGCCGTGATACCGGAGCTTCAATGACTGTAAAAGAACTACTTTTAGACTTTCCTTATTGCCTGCTTGAATTTGAGTGTACCTTGTGGAAGTGCAGTTTTGCTGTGTGCAACAAAGCCACATTTTATCTTATTTTACTTCTGGCAGAGATGAAGACAGTCTGCAGACAATACTTTGAAATACAACTAATTTACACTGCCATAACATAAAAAGCTATGTGGCCTCTAGATGGCAGTAGAAAGCTATACCTAACTAGTAATCAAGGGTTCACATGTGACTGCTCTAGGCTAGACTAGACTATCTGATCATTCTGTAGTCCCTCGTGATAATTTTGTGCTGTAACACTATCCAAAACAGGCTCAATATGTAATTAGTCGCGTCTTAGGAAAATGGCGAGAGATTATGATCGTTACAAGTTGAGGCCGCTTGGCATAATATCAAACTTAAATGGCATTATAAACATATATGTGCATTGTTGAGAAATCCCCACAATAATGGGTAGGGCTTCCTCTGCACGCATTATGTGGTGGGTGTAATTGTGTGGAATGCGGTTGGGAGTATTTCGGGGCCAGAGGTCAGCTACTTTGATGTGCTTCCTCTCCAACGGGCTTTGATGTTCCGTTGACAGTCCGGGCTATATTAGAGGGACGATACCATTCTCCTCAAGTCATAAGAATATATGAACTCCATAAATGTTGTACTGTACAGCACTGCTTTTGAGCGATAAAATATTTTCTGCTATGTGTTCTGTGTGTCTAGAAAAAAGAAAAAACTGACTATGTAGCTACGGTGGAGAGAGATGGTCATTATAAATCATTAGTAGCCTTAAAAAGCCCTTAAACATGCTTTGAACTATAAACGCTTAAAGAAATACAGTACATACCTCATGACGCGCTATAGCTCATCTGCAGCGTCTTCTTCTACACTTATGTTGTATTACTCTATGAAGGGACATAGTGTGATCATACACAGTACACATGACTGACAGGAATACAAATAATTTTCCACGAAAATTATAACTGGTGACCAGTGAAGTAGTTTTAGGTGGTAACTTCAGCAGTCATTCATTTTAAAGTCTCTCAGACCTTTCAAAATTTATTTTACATTTGTAGTGCAGTGGTACACTTGGGACAAACTCAAATGTTTTAGTGCAATTCTCCCCTTCCCCTTTCAGCAATTCACCTAAATGTATTCCAATTCATAGAGGTTATGAAACATAAGTTGAAGGTGGCAGCACCTTTTTCCAGTTCCCTTGCTATTTTGTTTGCTTCCTTACAATCCCTGACTTTTGCTGATGTAATGATCTGGAGGTCAAGGGGAAGCTGAGACTAGATAGAACCAAGCCACCCCTTTGTTCTTTTCTCTCCCATTTCACTCACATGGGCCATTGATGCTGCACATTTTCCTTAAACACACACAGAGAAAGAGAGGAACTGAGGACATTGTGAGGTGAGTCAGCAAAGCTCAGAAACAAGCAGCGGAACACACTCTAACACAGGAAAACATCCCATTTCCAGGTCTTCATCCCTCCACTTTTAGGCGCTCCACTGACAGCCAACTTGAATCTGCAATGGAAAAGTCACACTTTTCTTCACAAATCACTCAAGGACTATTAGACTAGGATTTGTAGATGTAGAGATGTTGTCCACACTCCTGTTTCCAGTTTACAAAGTCCCTTAGAATATGGTAGCAGGTTGTAAAAGTTGGTTAGTTATGTGTCAGTGCATGGCCTCTACCCTCTACTTCCATGCCTTAACACAACTCTTCATCATACTTCGTGTCCGCTGTACTTGGCAACGTGATGGCATGTGGTACTTGGTACCTCATTGGGCCATTGCCAATTACAAGCCTCAGACAGCAGTGGCATCTGCATGCCAGATGCCTTAAGTCTAATCTAACCGTCCCTAAGTAAGACAGATATATATAAATGAACTTCATGAATGACCATTAAAGGACACTTTATCAACAAAATGAACCCTACTGTGTGTAAATGAATTTTTATCAAAATTAATTTTAAGATCTAATTGCTGACATATACATATTAAAGAATCAATGCAGCAGCCTAAATAGCTTTTTGATACTTCAGGTATATTTTACTGATAATATTTTTTGGCCAGCAGAATTAATGGAGCAGAATTTTCCAAATGCAGGAACAGTACTTGTGTTTGAGAATAGTGCGCTGTTACTATTTGTTTCATTTCAAGTTCCTAATTGTTTGACTTCCGACCAATGGTTGTGGTTGGCCTTGAAACGTAGTACGTTGCAGTAGAAGAAGTTAATACATTTTGGAATTAATCCAGGTAAGGACTTTTTGAATATTCAGTGGATTCTTTAACTGTTTAGTTGATGACCATGAAACTGGGTGTATGGGTGGGGAATATGCCATGGAAGAACTCAGACCCTGTTGTTGTTAGATCTTGAAGAAAACTTAAATTTGTGAAATATTGAAATTCTTGAATAACTATCAAACTAACAATGTTATGGTTAAAGAGAGTCATATTAGGAGTGTCAAACTACTTGTTATTTTAGATGCAATGACATAATGGGAAAACTGAGATGAAGTGTTCTCATTCTGGGTGCTGTCTAGTTTATGTCATATGGAAAGACAACACATTTGAAGCAAATTGGAAGGAGCCTACTTTAACCCATAACAACACAGACCCATTTCTACTTAGAGGAAGAAAATTTAAAAAGACCAGGGGGATCACAAGGAACACTGATATTTGTTTTGAATTGCTTTTGGGATATTATTAATAATAGTATTTTCCTAAATTGTTAGTGCCCATTTGTTCAAATTCAGTTGGAAGACAGGGTTGAGTATAACACAGAACATGTTATTAAAACCATTGTAAAATTGATTGGAAGTTCTTCTATAACGAAAAGAATTTGAAAATTAGCACTTTATAGGTTAAAAATCGAGAAAAATGTTGTGAAAGGAACTTTTGATAGCATTTAAAAAGTTGTGACACGTGTCACACGTGGTTTCCTGAGGGTAAAGGACTAAAATACATCACCAAACTAAGTTCACATTTGTACATCATTTTGAAGCTGTCACAGGCTTATTTGAAGGCCTGATCTTATTTATAGGGTTGTGGTACCCCGGCTGCCTGTAACCTTGTGGAGTCTTGACATTGCTCTTCAGTATATCTGTTTCACGGAGGCGGTGGCAACTTGTTGGACGGATACATTAAGCGCTGCGCCGGGACTCTGGAACTATCTCTACAAAATTCAACACAATCTAAACCGGCGATCAACCAGCATACTCCCGGAGTTCAGTGTAGCTTTGAGACGAAGAAACGTTGCTGTAACGCATTAGACACGCTGACCAAGGTCTTAGGATGTCCGGTCCGTTTGGCCTCTCCCCCCTCCCGAATGGAACATCCTGAAAGTAGTTTGGCAGTGGGACGAGTAGAAACTGACAACATCGCAGGGGGCAACTCCATTTCTTCTGAGAGAGCAGAAGGAAGCAAAGTAACCGGCTTTGCAAGCTGTTGCAGATTTACACTGTCACTAACTTCCAAATATACAGCCATGTTCATTTAGATTTTATCTGTTTTGTTTGGAGGCGACTCACAAACGTGGACTGGAGGAACTTGGAGCTGTTTTTTGGGAATGCTTCCTCAGTCTGCCAGTAAGGGTAAGTCTGTCCAGCTGCAAGGAGACTGATGGAATTAACTTTGCTCTTACTCAACCTTTTGTTCATTCATTGCTAAAAAAAAGAGGAAAAAGTTACTATAATTTCAGGTCAGAGCGCACAGAATGGTAAAAGTTTGGGGGAAATGGGTTTGTGCAAAAAGAAGCGAAACTAGGTAGATTTTTTGGTCTTTTTCATTTATACGTAGATGTTTGTAGAATTTACGATGTTCACCCTGCTCCTCACATTTTTTTAAGGATTCGAATGTTAAAGCAAATCACTGTTAGTAGTATACCATAAATGGTAAGAATAAATGATATTAATGGTTTAATTTGCTTGGGATTAGATAATTGAAAAAGCTCCTGACCCTGCGCGAGTAATGGAGCGGTGCATCAGTTTCATTCCGTCAGTTCGGATTTGAATGCCTTTAATACTTTATTTTTACTTTGTAGCATTGGTAACCTGTTTGTTGTGCACTAAGCTTTAAAAAATGTATGGTTTTGATAGAACTTCTACTGGATTTTTTTGCATAGCCTGTTGCATAACTAATTTAACAGATGTACCTGCCACTTACTAAATTTCAATCTCCTCTGTGACTTCTAGTGCAGACAGTGACAGTCCGATCTGTCAAATCACATCTGGAGACATGTTGTACTGGACTTTTCCTGACTGGAAGGTACTGCTGCTGACTGTACCGCTTTGGGGCCGCCTTTTTGCCCAGGGACTGAAACCAACTAGATGGCCACTGTATTCCCAAAAGCCTCTGCTGCTCGCTTGGAATGCCCCGACTGAGGACTGTGCCCCGCGGCATGGTATTCGTTTTCAGCTGGACCTTTTCCAGATTGTGGCCTCACCCAATGAAGGGTTTGTTAGACAGAACCTCACCATCTTCTATAAGGACCGTTTAGGCTTGTACCCTTATTTTGAGCCAGATGAAACTCAGGTGAACAGGGGGCTGCCCCAGATGGCCAGCCTCACACAACACCTGGAGAAGATGCAGGAGGGAGTGCAAAAATATATCCAAGAACAAGGGGCTAAGGGTCTAGCAGTTATTGACTGGGAGGAGTGGCGCCCACTCTGGATACGCAACTGGGAAAACAAAGATATTTACCGCAGACATTCTCGTGAGTTGGTGCGTCAGAAGAACCCAACATTGCCTCTGGAGCAGGTAGCAAAAGTGGCCCAGCAGGAGTTTGAATTGTCTGCCAAGCAGTTCATGCTGGAGACCCTGAAACACGCCAAGAATTTGAGACCTAACCAGCTGTGGGGGTTCTACTTGTTCCCCGACTGCTACAATCATGACTACAGGCGAACTCTGGACAGCTACACAGGCCGCTGTCCGGATGTGGAAGTGGCTCGCAATGAGAAATTGAAATGGTTGTGGACTGAGAGCACGGCCCTCTTCCCCTCCATTTACATGGGCACGGTACTGCGTTCCTCATCCTCTGGACGTCAGTTTGTCCGGAACCGAGTAAAGGAGGGGATGCGCCTGGCATCGTCAGGTGATGGGCTTGCACGTCCTGTCTTTGTGTACACCAGACCAACCTACGCCAACTCCCTGGAACAGCTGACAGAGGTGACGGCTGTTGAAACTCTATTGGTCTTTAACTTACATTCTCATTTTTAACCTGCTTTTAATTTATTATCAGATGAGGTTAGGCACTGACATGTGGCAAATAAATGACATTTTTAAAGTCAGACATTGTGCATGCATTTCGGAAGCTAAGGATACAGACTTTATCTTCCAAAGATAAACTCTGTCACACTATAGCTCGGACAGTCAGCACTACTCCTCTCTCTCTCCTTCCCTATTATCAGCGCTTGCTATAGCTTTTCCTTATCGACAGCTACAGTCCTTTCCTGTTCTGGTAGCAGACAAACACCCCAATATTTTTCATTTGTGTGGAGTGAGCAGGATGGGTGTGGGTTATTTTGAAAAGCTCGCGAACACGCTATAGACCTTTTCCTTGAGGGAGATTAGAGCTGCTGCTGTGCTTCACATACAGGAGCTTATGTGCCTCTTACATTTTCACCCAGTTATATTAATAGTCTGCATTGTATTGTTCTTACGCTTGGTCTGTATAACTTAGAAATATAAAAGGTAAAATATGATTGACTTAAATTGCTATATTGTGTTTTACAGACGGACCTGGTCTCCACCATTGGGGAGAGCGTGGCCTTGGGAGCTGCTGGAATCATCATGTGGGGAGAAGCAGCCTATGCAAGCAGCAGAGTAAGCGTCCGCCTATCAATTATTAAACATATATTGTTCACTCCGACGCAAACGTAATCATTTGTTTTGTTCTGTCCTGCTGCTGTTATCTGTCATGTGTGCAGTCATTTGATAACCAGTAATTATTCCTCCGGGCTCTAGCTCTCAGTGGCTTGGGTCACATGGAAACTCGGATATAAGGGAGAGGTTTATTTTTTTTAAACATCTTTATGATAATCCTGTTTATTTTTGATCAAAACTGAGATCATGATTATTTATTGATGTAACTGTCAGGGGTCCATGTATGTCTGGGTCCATATTTCTGATTGACCATACGTGGTCAATCAGAAATTGGCATAGACACACATTGGCACAGACACAATTCTGAAGCACTATTTGCATATAGTTTATGATTTGTTAGTGTTTAACATCACTTGCCCTAATTCCGAGATGAGTCGCTTTGAGGGATGAACTTTGTTCTCTGTTATCTGTTGTATATTAGTGATTCTCTTTTAACAGTAAGGTTACTCCTCTTGACTGCATTTCAGAAATGTTTCAACAGGCAGCGCGGTGCACATATCAGATGTGATTGGTCAGGCGGTATTTTAATAAGATGAGATGGAGGTGCACATATTTTAAATATCAAATTCACTTGATTACATTATTTTATATTGTGGGAAGCCAATATTGGGATTGAAACTAAAATTTGATTATTTACGCATTTTCTAAATTGTCACTGCATATCATACGTTTACTTAAACTAGAAAAAATTATTTTGATTAGCATTTGTTGGACTGAACATGTCTTATCCATTTGTCTTTATTTAAGTCAACCATTGCATCAAGTTTGATTTCATCATAACTATTTGGAACATCCAAAATAAATGATTTCAAATGTGCAAGATGGATAGGCATGTATTGACGGCTCTTCTACACCTTAATGATATCAGTCACCCAATATGTCAGCGGCTGTTTCAACAAAATAATATTTTCATATAAATATAGAAATTGTCCATACAGATGAGACCCCAGCAGAAATACTAGCTAAAAAATATGAACTGTTATTTAGAGTCAGGTTTCTTTTTGTTCATTAATGCAGTTCTAGCGAGTAGTCTTTAATTCATACACCGTATCATGAATCAACATAGTGTTACTCATAGTGTTACTATTTCTTGGTGTTACTCACCAAGAAATAGTTGGAAGCAATGGGGAAATGGTTACTGCAAAATTATAATTAATGGATTAATGTTATAGAATGGTGTAACCGGTAGTATATAAAATGGTTAAAACTCCGTAATAGCATTAAACAACTGCTTATACAGTAATCCATCAGTAATGAAATTCCAACATTGTAATGGCGATGATGATAATTCAACCGTTTTGGTCAGGTATGGATTATATTTATTTAATGCCATTTCCACTTCTGAAAAGGATGTGATTTCCACTTAAGCAGTCTAAGACACAGCCCTGAACCAACACATTATTAATGACATGATAAACATGAACTGGTTTGGTTTTGTCTTATAATATTGTGTATATACTTGCAGACCAGCTGCTCCAACCTGGATGCGTATCTGCGCAACTCTTTGAGTCAATACCTCCTCAACGTCTCCACGGCAGCAGAGCTATGCAGCCAGACCGTGTGTGGTTCTCACGGCCGCTGTCTGCGCCGCAATCCTGACAACAATGTTTACTTGCACCTGAACTCCCTCACCCACAGCATCGTCACACAGGATGGCAAGCCAATGGTCACCGGTGAGCTGAGCGAGGAGGAGAAGTCAAGATTTCAAACAGAGTTTCAGTGCCAGTGCTACAGTGGCTATCACGGAGAGGGCTGCCATCAGACAGATGTGCTATCGGAAGCATCCAGTCCATCAGTACTGTCATGTCTGATCCTACTGACGATCTTTCTGTTCCTCTGTTAAAACTCCACAAGTACTGTATTTTTACATGTCTGAGTACAGGCACAGTTAAGGATTTAAAGGAGTGTCTTTTTTTTTTCTTTCTTTTTTTACTCTTTCAAATACTGTAAAGGGATGACGTGAAAGTGAAATTTTATAAGAAACGCTGTGGACATTGCAAAGTTATATTTATTTATAACTTTTAATCTTTTAAAAACAATGGAGGGCTTGCTGGAAATTACAATGTTTACATTTTTCTCTCCTTTTCCATTCAGACACTGCTTCCCAAAAGCAGTGTCTTACAGAGAAACTTTGCTTTGGGAAAATTTGAATGAATGAGTCGATGTCTGTCAGTAACTGCGCGGTGGAAGGGGAACTGGTGCACTTATATCTGGATATAGCACAATACATTTTAAGTGCCTGATCTCATTACGACACAACCTCACTCTGGCATCCGATGTTTTTATCGAAACATTTACAGTGTTACTATTTATTTGAATGTATTTCAGATGTTTTATGAGTTTCATGTCCAAAACCTGACTACTAGTTTTCTCATTTAAAAACGATATATCTAAATTTTTACTAAAATGACTCACCCGTCTGCATTTCTGCAGCTTTTTTTTCTAAGTGGAAACGTTGTATGAAGCAAGTCAATAGATGTAAAAACTTTGTATGCTTCACAATTTCACTTCAATAAATCTCTCTCTATATGCTGTTCTCAAATTTTGTCAAAATAAATAAAGTTTAAGTCGAGGCTCCTTGTGTAATTTGTTTAAGAGTTACAAAATGGAGGTAGTGACATCTATAAGCATGAAATATTGTTTGCAGAAATTCACAGGTATTGATGTTTGCCGTCATGAAGGTAAGGTGTCCCTGGGAAAAACATCATCAATGGCCATTATAGGGAGTGAAATGCAGGGAGGTTCACATCTTGCACGCTGCTGCTTCATACCCCCTCCCCATGTAATTGTAGGGTGCTGTTAAGCCAAGAGTTATTTTTACTGCTTTTAAGAGTTGAGTGAGGCATGGATTTAAATTTGGAGGAGGAAGAGTCAATTATGGCTTATTGACAAACCATTTAGAGTGGAACTGTATATCCTCAACAAGTCAGGCCTCTTCAGTTTTGCAGTTTGTCTTGAATTTTATAATAAACAACTGCCAACTGTATTTACAGACATGGTTTGACCTTGCCTGTCTGGCTTAAAAACTGAGATTTACATGTCTTTTATGATTGGCTGTTACGGGTTCTGAGCACACACCAGATTGGTTGTTTGAAGACCTTTGCATGCTTATGATTGGTTAGAAATCCCAGCAACCTTTTTCCTGTTTCTCCCTTCCCCTTCTGTTTTCTCTCTCGAGTAGGTCACCCTGATCATGAGACAGCCGGCTGTCTTTTCCTCAACATTCAGGCCACAAACTCTAAAACCAAGTCCAACAGTTAAAGAGGTAAGTCACTGTTCATGACAGATCCGTTTTCTGTTTATTGTACACCAAATGACATGATTGTCTAATACTTAATTTCCACTGACTGATGCAACAACTTTGAATCATTTTGCTGTGATTATCCGGAAAAACTTGCAATATGCATAGAGAAAAGATTCACAAGCTGCAATTCTTGGTTTTAACTTTTGATATCTGAAACTTAAATTGCCTCCAAACTTGTTTGAAGTTAATGTTGTGTTACTTTAAATTCCACCTCTCAGTTTAGTAAAGGCATTAGTTATGACCAGTCCCTTCCTCTTTTGCAGAGATGAGTTCCCTGTTTGCTCTGCTGCTGGTAAGATCTGTTTCAGTCCTGCTGTTTGCAACATCATCTTTTTCCCAGGTTCCTTTCCTCACAGTGTGGAACGCCCCCACCGCAAACTGTCTCTCTCGGTATGGAGTGGACATTGATCTGGTTACTTTCAGCATTGTCCAGAATCAGAACCAAACCTTTATGGGTGAAAAAATAACAATCTTTTACTCTGACAAGCTTGGTCTATATCCCATGTACTCCAGTAAGGATGAGGCCATCAATGGCGGTGTGCCACAGAATGCTAGTCTTGATGCACACCTTAAAGTGGCCTCTGAGGATATCCGCAGCGATATCCCTGACAGGGATTTCCCGGGCCTGGCTGTCGTGGATTGGGAGAAGTGGAGACCCGTATGGCAAAGAAACTGGGACACTAAGCGTGTTTACTGGGAGGGGTCACAAGCCCTTGTGAGGGCTAAGCATCCAGACTGGAATCCTGCTCAAGTAGAGATGGCAGCACAATGGGAGTTTGAGGAAGCTGGGAGGAAATTCATGGAAGAAACACTGGAACTGTTGCAGAAGGAAAGACCAAATGGGCTCTGGGGTTATTATGGTTTCCCAAACTGCTACAACTACTATAATGACAAAAGCGCAAATTACACAGGAGAATGTCCACCGATAGAGATGAAGAGAAACGACCAGCTGATGTGGTTGTGGAACGTCTCTTCTGCTCTTTATCCTGACATCTACCTCAGCCTTGACCTGCAGTACCTTGACAGAGAGGTGGTCTTGTATACCCACCACCGCATCCTGGAGGCCATGAGGGCCGCTGAGCTGACTCCATCAGCCCTGCCCATATTTCCCTACACTCGCATTGTCTACACGTACTCTTCAGAGTTCCTCTCTCAGGCAAGTAGCAGACATCTCAACTCTCCCTTTTTTGTAACTGGTAAATTAATGATTTGATGTGAATACTGTTCTTCCTTCCTGCAGGAGCACCTGGTGTACACCATCGGAGAGAGCGCAGCTCTAGGATGTGCAGGAGTCGTGCTGTGGGGTGACGATGCCTTCAGTAAATCAAAGGTAGAGTATTTGACCTTTCACTACGATTGGCCAACTGTCATATGACCCTATATTTCCCTTTTGCTTGGCCACAAACACTGTATGGTTTTTACACCAAAACCCTCCAATTAAGGTTTCTCATTTTAATGTCTTGAATATGCTGATACTGTATGTAACACTGTATCTGTGGTGGGTTGTAAGTTTTTTGCTTGACTAATAGACTCAAAGACAACCAGTAACAAAGTCTGACACAACCTAACCAACCATGCAGTACTGTGAAAAAGTATTGTACCCCATTCTGAATTCGTCCATACTTGTATGAAGTATTTGTATC
Organism: Lophius americanus; assembly: GCA_037951165.1. Lineage (NCBI taxonomy): Eukaryota > Metazoa > Chordata > Actinopteri > Lophiiformes > Lophiidae > Lophius > Lophius americanus. The sequence continues at coordinate 7,573,596 of JBBDHG010000021.1, forward strand.
TCATCTTAAACTGTGTCAGATCTCCAAACATAATGTAGACCAGAAAAGATGCAAAATACTTTTTTTTTAAATTTCATTGAATGATTTTTATATTTATTTGTAACTGCTCCTAAAGTGAAAGAACTTGTATTCATGCAAATACACTCTATGTGTGTTGGATTATGCGTGGAGCCATGTGGATACGCCATCTCCTTTTTGCCACAATGTTATTAGCTATTGTCCACCAAACTTGGTACCATCACAACACAAGAGTATAAAATTAGTCTAATGTTTCACATCTGTCTGTTTTGTCTGTTCTTTTAGACCACTTGTGATGCTATCAAATCCTACATCGATGAAACTTTGGGTGATTACCTGGTGAACGTAACCTCAGCGGCCACCCTTTGCAGCCACACCTTGTGTTCCTCTCATGGAAGATGTCAGAGGAGGGACCCAAACTCAAGGGTCTATCTCCATCTCAACCCTGCCATGTGGAAGGTGGTGTCTGAGAAGAGACCAGGGACGGGGAAGACCTACAGAGTTTTAGGACAGATGAAAGCTGACGAGGTGAAGCTCATGAAGTCTGATTTTCAGTGCAAGTGTTACCAAGGATGGGGCGGTGAGAGTTGTTCCAAACAAATTCAGAGGGAGAGAGAGGACTTAACTCGAGGGACCTAATCTATTGAAAAACGTGTCAAATAAATCAGAAAAAATGTGAAAATGATCATGGTCATCAAGTTAGGCTCAATACCACATTTTTGACCTGTATATTTTCTTAAAGAAACAGGCCTACACTGTAAGTTATTTACTGCTGGTAAACAACACGCTCCCATAATTAACATGCTGGGTACATGCTGTAACAAATATTGTTGTGAGGGTTTGTCACCTGCGGGTGGCGCTGTGAGACAGCTAACTAAAGTAGAGACATGCTCATGGCCAGAGCTTGATCACACAATGAGTAATGTAAAATAACTTGAGGGATAAAACACATTTTGACTCTGTCTGCCTGATACTGATAACTTTCTTCTTCACCTCTACTAACCAAGGGGTTCTTGGTGAATAAAGCCACTATGACAAAGAACCCAATAGAACAGGAGGTGACCTTGATGGATTTAGGAGTAGTGTGTACAACGCTGTCTTATCTGATCACCGTTGCTCCACCAAACTGGTGTCGCTGGTAGTAATTTTCCCTGCCGCGTTCCTCCCGAGGATTGGCAGACTGGCAGAGCAGACTCCCATGAGGCCCTGCTGTTTGTTTCCTTCTTCTAGCTTTATCATTACAGCTAGATTGAGACAAAATGAGGAGGAGATGGATGTTTTTCTTGGGCACAATTTGGAAGCAGAAAAACTGCTCAATTACCTTTTACAGACCGTGGACAAAATTGAATGTCTATCCTAAAACATATTTTCTTGTAGTTACTTGATATCAAGAAAAAATCGCCAATACAGTCATGCTGACTGACATTCGGTGTTTGTTGTCACGTTATTTTCCTTTACTATGGCAGCTTAAACACTCCCGTCTGTCCAGAGAAGGAATTATAATAATGCTGTGTTGTTTCTAATAGGCATGGGCTTATTAAAGTTCTGTTTGCAATTCCAAATGTATTTATAATGCACTGTTAATCTCTTTTGCTCATATTTGCAAAAGTAGTCTGGGACCGTTCAGAGGTAAAACTTGCAGTTTAAAAACACTGAGGTGTATCATATATTACAGTATCAGGGGTTTTAGCACGTCACCAGCTGATTTCCTCAACGTGACAAACTTCAACGGAAGACATGGACGGAAGCCATTCTAATATGTTCATCTCTCTTTCCTCCGTCCTCTATCAGGTCTGGCAGAGCGTCTATTTCTCTATCCTCTCATCTCTGCATTTCTTCATTTTGGCGTTTCACTCTGTCAGCCTTCCATGGTCACGTCTCCCCTTTCCCTGCTCCTCGGGCTGGAGATCGTCTCGCTTGCTCTTGGTTTAATAACTGTTTTGTCACGCTCTGTGTCTTTGTCCTTCAGAGGAATCGTCTCACATGATCAGTTCCCTTAAAGATCTGATGCACACCTCTTAATGTGCATGTACGTTACAGAAGGAACAGCTGAGTGCATTGATCAGCGTTCTAAATGCAGCAACCTAACGTATGACTTAAAAGAAAACATTTTGACAATTTGTTTGGGACTATTGATTTACTGTTTGCGTTCTTGCCGACAGTTTGACACAAAGATCAATACCACATCTGTATCTGTGTGCGTTATATATGAAGCTTCAGCCAGCAGGTGGTTAGCATAGCTTAGTACTAACAGTAGAGACCTGGAAAACTGTGTCACAGTCCACAGACTCTCCACAGGGAGCAGGTTGGGCTAACAGAACCTTGGACTTATAATTCAGGAGATGGCTGTTCATTTTTTGTTTCCTATTAGTTTTAGCCATGACCATCAACCTTCCCCATCCATAACCAAGTGATTATTATTGTATATGATACAGGTCTCCTCTCTGTAAGAAAAAGTCTAATAACTCATTTTGATCCAAACTGTGATCTTTTCCTAACTCGGTACCAAAATGTTTTTTGTTCCCAAACCTAAACCTGATCATAATTGTTTTAAGTGTGAAATGTTTTCCTGTCAGAGGTAGCATTAGCTCACATGTGCCGTTTTGGTTGGACGCATTGACCTCTAACAGTTTTTGAAGGGTGTTTTGAAGGCTCCACTATGGCCAGAAGTATTCTTTTAAGAAAAACATTTCAGCATTTTCCATAACACTTCAAAACAATTCTGCTTATAAGCAACATGCAAATGGAAAACAGAGTATTTTGAATGAGCAGAAAATATATCCTGCTTTTTCACGCGGAGCCCATTTACTCTCATAGGACTGAGAGTAAATGGGCTGTTAAAACTGATGGACAGGGTCCATTGAATCAACTTCTTATGACATATCCTCCTAAGTAAATGAAACCAGAGCAGGTAATTGCAGACATTAAAGGAAATAGCAGAAAGGCGGAGTGTGAGAGAGGTCACAGCGTCCTATTTCTTAGGAGATGAAGCTGTGATATTTTTGCACTTAAAAGCTGTTTGTCGACTAGCATAATCACTGCCTGTGGCAGACAGATCAAATCTTGCATTGTGCCTCGCGTAACTGACTGTGATCAATGTGTCTGCACATAAATCAGTGTAAAGAAAAGAATTGTAGGGATGTACAGCAAAATATCATCATGTTTGTCTTGTCTCCATGTCTGGAGTTTAATGTGTGTGCGTTATTTCCCTTGAGGATTTGCTTTGTGCATGCTGTGCTGCATGCCTCCTGATGAGAGGTGACCTGACAGACAGTCCCATGTGACTTACCCAGAGATGGGCAACACTGTGCTCAACCCCCTCAGACCCTATAGGAGCTCATAGCATGCAGTTCAAGAACCAAAATAAAGTCACATTCACATCCTTACACATACAAAGGTGGATCCTGCCAAGGTCACACTAATTGCTTGTGTGGCCAGCAGCCAATCGAGTGGAAAATTACACAACCCAATCAATTCACTAATAAAAAGTGTGGTACAGCGGCCAATTAAAGGGTCACAATTGAGCCTATTCCTTGAAACAACAGCTAGTTAGTTGTTTTTTTTACAATGCTTGTTGTTGGCATGTTGATCCTTATAAAATGTAATTATTCTCTGATTTCTTTCATGGACACATATTGATGACATTGGGCAGTGGGGTTTGATGATAATATTTACAGTCTTCTAAGAAAATAACCAAGGAGTCGGAAAGAGAATAAGGGTCTTTTTCTCAGTCATTTCAGCTTGTAATTAATTCAAATTTGTTTTTTCCCTCCCTGTAAGAATATAATCCATTTCAGCATTTTTCTTCATTACAGTTATAATATTTGATCTTTGCTCATTTGAATAATAATTTTGCTCCATATTACTCTGTAATGAAGTGGATCTCAGAGGAAATATGCTTTTTTTTGTGTAAGTGAAGACTGCCGTGACACAATGGTCATCCCAGCAGGGACACCCCTTGCTGGATACCAGTGTGATTTAATGCAGACTACCAGTAATGGGATTTAGGTCTTAAAGAAAAACAAAACACTGATTACAACACTGTTTTTAGGTTTTAGTACCGTTTAGTATTTATATACATTCTATAAACATTTACTACATCATTTAAAACACAGCACAATGTAGTTTTGTAACCAGAACCCTAAATTCAGGTGAATCAACAAGAGCCAGACTAAGTCCAGAGAAAATATGCAATCAGATAAGGCAAAATTTTACTGCACTCTTAAAACATGACCAGTCGCACGCCATCATCTCCAGTTCTATGACATTATAACGAGAGACTGCGACCGGAGCTGACACACTGACATCTTTAAGTAGAGTCATGTGACAAAACACAGCCAAGATGCCAGAATGTACTTTTGTCTTCTACGGATCAAATAGACTTTAAATGATATGTAAAATGAAAGGATGCATATGTAATCAAATTTTAGTCGTGGAGTCAGCACATGCATAGTCAAAAGTAGTGTTCAAGTAAGAAGCATGTTTAATCTTCCCTTGCAGTTAAATTCAGGTGCAGTTCAACTATGTGATATAATTTCATATATATTTTTGGAATATGAAAAAATACTCAGAAGGTTAAACATGCTTCTTACAATCATAAAGAGATGTAGGAAAGATTAAAACAGAGTGTAACTGAAAGAGTAAAGATGAAAATTGGGAAGGCAGAAAATACACCCACAACAGTCATGCTGATTTCTCCTAGGTGGATTGTTTTATTGCCTGGGGTGACATTACTCTCTGATTTGTTGAGTGACAGTGTAGATGGCGCCTGCTGGAATAAATGGAAGACTGCTAACATCTATTGTTAAAACCCCTTTATTTGGGAAGAATTGAGTGGCCCTACAAATTCTGGGAAAGGATTCAAACATTAATAAGGGCTGTCATGAAGCTAGTTATAATGGTTTGGAACAATTACGTGTGGCCGAAATATTCAAGTCTTCTCATACCTTTCACTGTGCAGTTTTTCCACAGTTTTTTCCCTACGTTCCTCTTGTAAATCAGTACTTAAAAAGTAAGAAGTAGTGGTATGTGGAATCATCACATTTTCTACTTAAACAATTCAAAACAAATTGCTGCATTCAAAGCGTACTCTGGTAATAATACAAATGTATTAAAAGTCATTTTAACTTTGAGTACCGAAAGTAAATATTCTGTATAGTTTCAGATTGTTTATCATATCAGATGCAACTAACAAATTCATGATAGTACAAGGCAGATGGAGATTTTTTTTTCAGCTCTCATTGCTTCTATGTACTCCCTGAGGGAAAATTCAGTACAACAACAAACAAAAATACAATTCTGCTCTCGACAGATGTAGTTGTTGCTGATGCTTCAGCAGAACTCTGTCTTATGTGTGTTACACCACTTGAGTGACCTGAGGAATATAGATATAACCGTTTCTTGTGGGTCTTATTTAGTTATGCATGTTCTGATATTTGAGTTTGTGCACCAAAATCAGACCGTTGGCTCGCTATTGCTTTTACCACTGAGGCTACAGTGAAGAGGTCACATTACAAATGATGGAAATAAAGTATTCTGAAATCCTTTTTCGGGATCTCTGGGCCAGATGAACATACAAGCTGTATGGATCATTCTTTGTTTCCGTTTTTTTGTCTTTTACAGAATGAAACAACATGCTTGTTGTTTGACATGTTACTTAAGGGAATGTAGACTACTTTCAGATCGCACCACTCTTGCTTAAAAGCAAGTTAAGACATTCACAAAGAAGTCATATACATTAAGAGTAATAATAACCTTAAAGGTTATCTTTCTAACCCCTATACTCTTTTCTTTTTTATATATTTACAGTCTACTAAAGTGACTGCCTTCTTATCATCTGTCTTATTTCCCTTTAAAAGCCTTGACATGCCGTGTGTCTCAGAGAGAGAAAGAATAAGCTCTGCCTTTGAGACAAAAAGAAGTGCAGATGTTAGTCAGAATATTCTATGCATGAAGAAGGTCAACAAAGCGGCGGAAGAGTAATTTCCTGCTTCTGAAATGTGCTTTGGTCTGATGACTTTGTCGCAAACGTCACAATATAAAGAACGTGAAAGCAGGGTGATTTAATGGAATTCATGGCTGCTTTCGCCATCTTAATAGACTGTTCCCCCTGTTTTTCTTTAGCCTACCTCTGTGCATTATAAACAGGTCGAGTATGGAACCCATGAACACACTCACTGCGAGAACACACACAGAAGCACACATTTGGCTGCATAAATTCAGCATTAGTCTGCAGGAATCGGAGATTGTTGGTTCTCGCCACAAATGTCACGGTGAGTCGTAACCTTTACTGGAGCACGTTATCTGCTCTGATAGCTGGCCTGGCATGGGACGGGGATCGCTGAAATCCAATTGATTTGAAAGGTCCCCATCCAAGTCATGCCCACTGGCCAACTTTTCCCCACAGTTCAAGCAGCACCAGCAATATATCACACGTAGCAAAGTTTCATCGATCTGATCGGTCCTGCCGTGTCTGAATACTCCTGCCCTCCATTAATCATTAGTGGCCGAAGAAGAGGAGTTGGATCAATCTGTGTTGGCGAGAGTGTAAGGTGTGAAAAACCATGACACAGAAAACAGTATGCCATAACTGATAATGACTGCTTGTTTATTGCTCAGTTGGACAGTAGGAAATAAGGGGCCATGTGCAGAGAGAAGACAGATGTGGTAAGCGGTATTGGAGGCAGACGTGTTTGCAGAAATGCTGCCATGTGTATCTGTCACTGTGGGTCATGAGTTATGAAGCTGACAATGCCAGCTCCTAGCTGAAACCACAGCGATCATAGGATGTCCTTGATGTCAGCTCCGATAGATGAATGAAAATCTGAATTATGCATTCAAAAAAGAAGAGCAGTACCTGCATAGGTTTTTGATCTTAACTATTTCTAACAAGCGGTCGAAAAAAAATTGGGAGAATGTTTACAAGAGGTAAAGTGGGAATACTACACTGTAAAGTACTCCTTTAGAAATAAAAGTCCTGCAAAGGACCAAAATGAATACACATAAAATATACTGCTGGTAGCTTAATCCACATTTTCATTAAATATATTTTTTATCAAAAAAAAGTATTATCTATTTCTTAAGAAGAGAAAATGCTCCATTTATCTGAATTTAACAATGTGCCTCACGTAATAGGTAACATGGAGTACATCCAGACAAAAAGACTGATTCATGAATGATTAACAGTTTGATTGCACAAGGTATAAAAGACTTTCTCACCTTGCTGGACCTGCTGGCACTTTAAATTCCCATCCACCCTTTGAAATTACTCTATTGATGAATATATGAGCCGGATCAGTCAGTTTATGGCACACATTATGCGAGTTAAATTATACATCATTACAAGACTGAATACCCCTCTTTTGAACTATTTTGGGCACTTTGTTCTTTTACTTGAATTATTTTTTAAGGACCCAATTACTTCTGGAAAGTCAGGAAGTATGGAGTCAGAAGCTGTTCAGCTGTTTGTGATGTTATCCCATTCAAGTTTGATTTGACTTTTCATGAATTTTGCCAGTCAGACCTGTGAGAAAGCCTCCTCATTAGGAGAAGACCATCACATATTTCAGGCAGCTGCATAGAAGAAGGGTTGGATGCCAAGGAGTATCCAAAACCAAACTAGGCCTATGCTGTCATATCCGACAGCAAGTCCCCAATCCCCATCTTTGTACATGCAATCTCCCTGAATCTCCCTAAAAAGAGTATAATAAGAAACATTAGATTATAATATTGGAAAACTATGATATAAACAAGATATATCTCCTCATTTGATTCAAAGGCAAAAAATCTGGACTGAATTAGACAAATGCTTGAAATTTATGACCCAAAATTGTTTGCTGATAAATTTCCTTCTAGTGTAAGAAATATGAGATCGATTTCTACCAAAATCAATGCAGTTCTTCCACGCACAAAGGTCTATGTGGGCATACAATTTGGAAATGATCCAAGAAATAGTTTTTGAGCTATGTACCTACAACTGTATTTTTCATGAAAAAGCTCCCCAAGTGGGTAAAATATGAAACTCAAGAATAGTATATGATATATGATATCTACAAGATAAATCTCATCGAGTCGTTTAATATGCACCAATTTGGACTAAATCTGACCAAAGGTTAGGAAATTATGGTCTAAAAACTGTGTTTTTAAAGAAAAAACTCCCAGTAGGGAGTAAAATATGATGTATTCTAGAAAGATCCCCTTGAGTCGATTTATATTCATCAAATTTGGACTGAATCGGACAATCGGTTGTGAAGTTATGACCGAAAGCAGTTGGAGATGAACCTCCCCCTATTGTTGTACAGATACAACCGAACTTTCCCGAAATCACACCAGTTCTTCCTCGCTCAAAGGTATCCGAGTATAAAATTTGAAAATGATCCATGAAACAGTTTGAGTTATCGTATTAACACAAAGGATATACGGCGGCGAAGACGATTACATATTATCCCCGAATTTTCAAGGCTATAACTAGATTGTTACTCTTTATAGCACAGATTATGGGATGTGGGATATCAATGAAGGGTAGTGTTGGGATTGTTTTACCCCTGTGAAGGGAGCTTGCTCACCTTTGGTCCCTACCCAAACGCTTGGAACGCTTACATGTGACTCCCTGTAGCTGTATGCATGCAACATCAGCCACATCCAAGGCAACAGCTTTGACGGTCCTCCTTAACCAGGTGAGGACCGCCTACAAATCTCATCTGTGAATTATGGCTGATTTAACTCCTTCTACACATAAGAATTAAAACATCTGTTTCTGGTGGTGTATCTGACAACAGCCACACACTTCTGTGTGTTCTTTATGTTGGCAGCTAGGAGTCAAAAGGTTAAGCAACAAAAAAGACGATGGTAGATGATGTTATAATTTAAGTGATGTGACAAGGACTCAGCAGTGGTTTGTTAGGTCATTAGATGCATTGTGACTTGTGCACAGGGTTTGTTTCTTTAACTTCACTTCACATTTTTCCTCTTTGTCATGTCCATAGAGATTTGTCGTTTCTTCCCTGAATCATGGCTACAGTGCCATCAATGATTTCTATTGCTACAGCTCTGGAATCTTCAAGCTCTCTGGAAATTTGCATACATATGTATGCAAGGGGCACAATGTTTGTTCATTTGTCTTTTCAGTCCAGCATAAATGGGCCTTTAGGGTTTTGTTCTTCCTAGCAAGTGAAGAGCAACTGGTGGGCGGGCTGGATGAAATCTACAAGAAGACTGAACGGCCATTGGGTCTGTCAGAGCTGAGTTGACCTGGTCCTCCCCTGCAACCAATGAAATCCACAGCTGTACATACTTTTACACCAGTTCTTGTGCCCCTATATATGCCTGATCTTTTTACGTCAATATTTATGCTTTTTGTTTTCTTATGCCCCAAGTTTGCATGTGTTCAAATGAGCCACTTTACTAAATGATTTTTAACACAAATAATCTACTTTTTTCAAAGTGAAGATGGGTGATATTACTTCATACATACTACATATTCTAATTTTCTTCCTGTATGTGGTAAAGGTGTTGACAGTAGGTGAATAGTTGGGTTAAAATTGTTTTTTTTTATTAACAGCAGGGGGCAGTAGTGAATAGAACGATGCTGACAAACTCCACACCAGGGTTTCTGTTTGGGTCAAGTTCATAGATATGTAGATTTTCTGATCCTGTTTTATTACTGATAAAATTATGCTGTGATGTGGAATATAATATATAAGTAAAAGCACTCTCTAAAACTTCAAGCTGCAGGGAAATAGTCATACCCATCATGAACCAGAGGCAAATAATTCAAGATTCATTTTCAGTTCTTCCATCTTTGTTCCTCTATCCTTCCAGGCTGATTTAAAATCAAATGTGAAATATTGTTCTTGGTGGTAACTAACGCCAGCTCCTGCATCGCATATTCACCGTCAAAACCCACCCTTTCTTCACCTGTTTCCAAGACAACTGACATTTTAAGGAATAGCTATAGTTATTGACTGTTTGACCTTGACCAGCACTTTGTTTGCCCTCAATCTGTTTGCTTCAACCTGTAACTGTTTCATTATCTTCCACGGAAATTTTCCGTGAACTCACTGTCCTTTCATTGCATGATGTTGTTAAGGAACAAATAACAGCAGTTGCAAACTACACAGAAACGTTGTCCTTTATTGGAGAAACTGGAAATACAAAATAAACAGAAGAGACTCTTCTCTCTCTCCTTTTTTGTTGGTAAACATTCCAAATGGTGCAAATTGGCTACTGTAGATTCACTTCATTAACTGAACAAAAGGTTTATGCAAACATTGGCACCACATAGTGTAATAACACACCACCGAAATGAAATTACAAAATGAAGTTGTGGAGAACTTTTCCCCTCCTCCACTGACACTATTCTCCAGAGGAGTCTTACTTCACTGTTCTTTTATGTTATCAACCCAGAGCCTCATGTCTCAATCTGGCAACCCACTCCCTGTAGTCTAGTCAGTCCTTTAAAAGTATTGACATTTCTCACTTAAGAGTAACATTACACTTTTCTGTTTCAACAAGAATCTGAGATTTTGTATTAAAGACAGCATACTCATGACAGAGAGAGAAAGCGGATGGAATAATGGAGGATGTATTTGATGCACAGCAGGGGCATCATTTTTGAAAGGAATATGCAAATTTGTAATTCCACTGCCATAAAGGGATAACTCATCTATTTACAAATGCATGACTGCATATCTACTGCATGACTTACAATATTGTTATGAAAGAGATGCTGATTTGGAAGCTATATTTATACTTGTTCTCCATAAGATTTCTCTTATTGACACAGCTACTGGAACACTATCTGTGTGTCTGCTCATGATCATGTTTTGTGTTTACAAAGTAAACAGGTAGACAGCTGCCATCCTGTTAATATGTGTACATGTTGTGTCATTCATGGCAAGAGTGAGAGAGGCTGCATGAAGATTCAAACTTTATAGCTGTGTGTTACATAAGATGGGAATAACACTGATTCATGTAGGAGAACAAAGATGGAGTCCTGCAGTCTCTACATGCTGTTTCTCTATCAGCTTTATCATTTTGAGGCGCCAACTATAGAGTGCAAATATGGTGTGATCTCTTGATGCAGATACAAATACTGTATTCATCTTAAATCCCCATTATTGGTTTGGTCACATAAGCTGGCAGGTTATAAATGATGCAGCCAGCGGTTCATAGTCCAAAGCGTAATATTGTACAATTAAAATGACTGATTCTTCCATTTGCAAACACAAAAAATCACTTTTTAAATTGCTCACTTTGAATTTGAAGGGAAAAGTTGAAGAAAGAACAGTGAACTACAGCTCATGAACTTTTTGAGACAGGCAGCTCAGACAGTGTACTTTTAACCACATTCTTGAATCTGTTAGTTCTGCTTCAGAGGGCGGGACAAAAGTCAATACCGTAAAAGATAGATAGGTGATGTAGAGTTTTTCATAGCTCATAGAAATATATTGGATCATATATTTCTTAAAGAATTCCAATTGTAAGATATTTTATTTGACCATCCCTTCCTGCTACTGTGTATTTCTCTGCAACTTTTCAATCAATGGCTTGATTAGCACTGTTGGCTCACAGTAAGACGTTTCTGGATTCAAATCCAACTACAGCTTTCCTGTGTGAAGTTTGCATGTTCTCTGATAGGACCCGCTCCAGGTTCTCTCCACAATTCAAAACCAAGCTTTACAGGTGAATTAGTGAATTTAAATGAACAGTATGAGTAAATACGAGTATGAAGGGCTGTGTGTCTCAATGTGTTACTCCTTATCCAAGGTGTATCATCTCACCTCATGTCAGGTGTGGTACGCTGCAGCCCCCCATGATCCTGTATTAGATATGCAGTCACCGAAAATGGATGGATGGATTTATCAGATTTCTTTCTGACAAAGAAGTGTATTTTTTACCTGTGCTAGTGTATAGCAGTAAGGTTTAGGACTAGGGTCACTTTTCTATCTTACCGAGCCGTTTACACGCCCTATTCACAACTTCGTGTTTACTATGTTTTGTCTTGAGATCCCTCCCATCACTATCAGGACTGGTGAGGTGATCGGCACCCTGGGTCAAACAGGTCAGTGATGATTAAATATCAATTCAATTCAAAATTCATTTTATGACATAATCTTCTTATTTCCGATTTTGCGGGAACTATTATAATAAAGTATAATTTATCCTTTATAACATAGTGACATTTTTTCTCTGTATTTGACCCGTCCCTGAGGGAGCAGTGCGCGGCCGCTCTACCTGATGAGCCACACCTGTAACTAGCAGGATGTAACCTACAAGTAAATATAAATGTATTTATGATTGCAATGGAACAAAGTATAGTCAAATATTTTCAGTGTGACAGATTACATGGAGTCTGATTTACTGTTCTTCCTCTTTTGTAGATTCCTCTTATAAATGTGTTTCAGTGAGTGAGTATCCTCACATCTGGGTTGGATTATATTCCTCTTTAATGCTATGCTGATCACAGACACATGTTTATTTTAAGTTGGTTGGAGAACAAGAAACCTTTTATTAGGAAGACGGTGAAAGTTCCTCATTCTGACTGTTGGATGAAATTGTATTGGTCAAGCCTGGAATCTATTTAACATGTATTTTTAGCTGAAACCATGATTTTCCATTATTCTTTTTTTTCAATATATCAAGGAGAATCAAACTCGGCGGTTATGCTTGTAAAAAGAACAAAGAAATGAGACCCTTTCTAATTTTAGTTTTTTTCATGGAGGCAGCCCATGAAAGGTTTCAGGAATAATATTAAACAGTGTGGATGGATTGATTCACACTTTTATCTCCCTGTACTATGTCTGCAGGTAACTATATTTTTAGTGATTAAAACCCAAACTTTGTTGAAGTAACCCAGCATTTACTTATTTAGATTTTTTACTATGTAGACTATTCTCTCATTCTTTGAAGATAAATGATTTACATAAAGTGTTTCTTTCAATACCTTATAGAGACAGCAATGAAAGACTAGTTGATCCCAAATTACTTCTCTGCAGATTCATTCATCGTTGTGGATCTCAGTCAGGGAACCAGACAACACACTGAAATATGGATCTCTGTAAAAATACTCAGAATAAGACAAAATCACAGATTTACAGAGTCATCCCTTAGCTAATTGTCACATTTCCAACTAGAAGAGTCAGTAATTAATTAGACTGAAGAGTCCCGAGAGAAAAGTCCTTGTTTCAGTCATTTTTGAGTTAAGCTGCATTGGTCTTGGACTTGTAGAGTTTGGTAAATGCTCTCTTTTCCAGTTGTTCCAACTAATGAGGTAGACGCTTTTATCAAGAAAAAGCGGGATCAGACAAATATACAAGGATGACAGACCTAGATCATCTAAGCTGCTTTGCTACATCTATCTATATCATTGGTTTTGTGTCAGAAATAGATCATTTATTTGGGTGTTTTCTTTGTGATGACTGCAGATGTCACGTGCCAGACATATCTACAGACCTTCTGTTGGTCTGCAAGAGCAAGATTGTCAGGAGCTTCAAGTCCAAGGGATTTTTTCACTCTTGATCCATCCCAGACTGCTGCGAGGTTGTGATGCGTTGTGGCGTGCCTGTAAAGGTCATGCACGTGACATATTGTGATGTAGAAAGAGAAGAATGTGTTGTTCAGGAATGAACGATTACAGGCAGGCAGAGAGATTTGATTCAGACGAGGCCAGTTGATGTATATTCACACCAAAAATCATCCCATAACAAGGGCTTTCAAGGTCACGAAAGATAAAAAAGCAAAAAAGTCCCACTTTTACCTCTCCTTGACTAAAACTACCCGGCCTCCTCATTTCTCGTTTCTTTCTCTCTTTCTCCTTCTGTCTCTTTCACTCTTCTCTCCCTGTGTCGTCTCCCTGATCGGGCGGCAGACAGCGTGTAAGTGCTCTAACCCTGAGAAGTCTCCAGGAGCTCTTGTGATTGGCTGTGCTCTGCAGCACAGTTCACAATCGATTAAGGCACGGTGAGCTCCCGTTAACAGCTTTTCTCTGCTGCTCCTGTGGCTTTGATACTCTCACATAGACTTCAGCTTCGCCCTTTACCATTTGAGGACTGTCCTCTCTCTTTCACTTTCCCTCTTCAGGTTTCTCCTTTCATTTTCAAAGCCTCACACTACCTCACAGAACCTCCACACAAATGGTTTTCTTACAACTTTGGGCTCTCTTATCTTTCTTTTCATTAGGGTTCTTACATTCAAGTCACTCGGAGCTTTTCAATCGGAACTCACCTTGTTCCGTCATTTAAGATTTTTGACAATTTCCCCTAAGGGAGAGAGCACAGAAACGGTAAGATGAGAGAGATGCAAAAATCATGCAGAATACTGCCATATAACAGGACACAATGGATGATAAGTTGCAAAATGTTGGTCCACAGTTATAATTGCTACAGTAGTTCTTCTATGGGACCAGACATCCCATGCTTCTAAAAACCTTCTGTAACCATGACTCTGTCATCAGTCCACCATTTGTCTCTCCTGGGACCGCTTTGGTTGGTAGTAACCACTTCAGACCTTAAAACCGTCCATGACATGAAGTTCTGGAGATGCACTGAACCAATCAGCTGGCCCTCACAATTCAGTTCTTGTCAAAGTCACTCAGATCCCTACGCTTGCCCACTTTTCTTGCTTCCAACACATTAACTTCGAGGACAAAATGGACACTTGCTGCCTGAAATATCCCACCAGCAGCCAGTGTAACAAGATAATCAATGTTATTCTGACTTCTCCTGTCAGTGGTTATAATATGTCTAACATTTACAGTGCTTGGAATTAATGAGCCCTTTCTGTAATGAGGCTGAAAATATGGGGGAGCTGTGATCTTTAGTGTCATGATACATCCTCTAAAAATGCAAGGATTCACCGATCTGAGTTGGAAATTGATTTTAGCATAAAAAGTGGGACTATGTTTGTGCACAAACCCCAGGAAAGTTCTAAAGTTATAAATTGGTTTATGGAATTTTTGCTGCTGATTCTGCAAGTCTTCACTCTCAATGAGAGTCTCATGTGAAACCTATGAGTTTATCATCGGCCTTTTATCAGAACAACATTAGTCTAGTGTTGCTAAATCAAAAATATGTCTGACGGCAGCAACATGGTTTATAGGGCATTGCCAAATATAACAACTATAGTGTGGATTCCATAAGAAAGAAGCAAACTGAACAACAATTTGTCCCTTTGTAGACTATATTGATCAGTCATTATGTTCAAAAGGAGCGCGACAAATCTAAAAACTCTCTTGCTGAGAGCGCATGGTGACACCTATGCCTGTGAGGGTGCTGTGTTTGCCAGCACAGCTACAGATGAGGCAAGCAAGAGCCGGTAAGAGAAAGACACGGATGAAAGACAAGGTCTACGGTAATCAATACATCCACAGTCTGTTATATAATGGCATTCAGGACTTTATAAATGTGTTAGAGCTGACGTACAAGACAGCAGCGTTTCAGTGTCAGACCTGTGCTAGACTTTATGAAAGCGAAGAAGGACATTAAATAAGAACTGCCAGATGCAGACCGACATCATGTGATTCCAGTGTGACATTCACATGTCAGCACACACAAGCAGACACAAGACAGCGGAGCAGAGGAGGTGCAGTTAAAATATTTAATGCAAACCAAAATGAAGGCACGAGGAAATGGGAGGGGAGTAAACAGGAATAAAGATAAGACTAGGAAACACTTACTTCGTAAAAACACTGGGAAAAGGAAAAGTGAGGACAGACTATATACACTGATTTAACGAGACAATGAGACACAGCTGGAGGGGAAACACAGGTGAAGTTGATGACCAATCACACAAGAGGAAAACAGAATCACAGGAAAGACACAGAGAGGGAAAAGGAACACAGACCAAAATGACGGGACTAATAAAATACTACATAAACACAAAGACATGACACTTACTTCCTATAGCTGATGTGCAAGAAGGGCTCTGCAAAATTCAAGGATTCCAGTAGGGTGAAGGAAAACTACTTTTTGTTTTTATTTTCTATCTCTCCCTTCATCAGGCAAAGTGAAGCACCTGGTCATGAGTGAGTGAGACAGACCTCAGTTTATAATAATGATGTCACCACTATTGTTTATATGTTTTTTAAACACCTAGATCTTGAGCTTGACTCTGAGTTAATTGTACTAGGCTTCGGAATCCACATCTCCCCTTAGAAGAGCACAGCTGCAACTTCCCTACTGCGGTCTGATCCCAACGGAAGAGAAGTTCCTAGTCACAATAAACCGACCTGTACCCTTCATCTTGAAGTAATAATACGTTTTTCAATAAAGAACAGAGAATCAGAGTAAAACAGATCTAGGAGCCTCTCATCTGTTACCTAAGAAATAGTCAATTGATAACATGCCTCGTATATATATATATTCATTTATTTATTTAATATAATGCTAATGTTTCTAATTTTTTTTCTTTTACATCATTTTTTGATAGAATGATGGGTGAATCAACTTTTAAGATTTGTATATTTATGTCTACTTACTTATCTGTTGTATTGTCTTTTTGTTTTGTTTTGCATTTATTCATGTATATTCGACTGTGTGTGTGTGTGTGCGTGTGTTTGTGTATGTTTGCGTGTGTGTCACTATAGCGTATAGCACTTACATTTTCAAGCAAGGCCACATCCATGAGAATAAGCATGTGTTAAGGTCAAAAGACAAAAGTCAGGGTAAGCGCAGAGGTAGATTTCATGTTTGAGTTTAATGTTGATCTTATCTTCCTTATTGTAAAAAGACACTGATTTGTAATTACAACACAGATTTTATCTCCATTCTCCATTTGAACCATGCTCAATTTTGAGAAAAATCTGAAATTACCGAAGCCTTGTGTTTGGACATATTTGTATGGACAAAATCATTTTGTGAATTTTATATAACTAAATGATTGTCTTTGCTTTCTTTTCCTCTTTGCCGGCCAATAAATAATTTCTCTGCTGCAGCCTTTCACCTCTGCCATGTCATCTCTGCCTCCTCTGGAAGAAAGAAAAAAAACATAAATGTTTATGTATGAGTTGAAAAGCGATTCATACAAAACGGCAACCAAAAAGGGAATTTCCGGCTTTCGTGAGGCTGTTCATGTAGCATCTAGCAATGGAAGACAGCATTGCCTGAAGAAAATTATGTGATTTTCCCCCCATAGTTTTTATTGTCAAAAGGCAGTGAACCATTGCAGAAACACAAAAGATGTGCAGTGAGAGAGGCCAATGGCTGGATCAGCCCAGACACTTTTCTTTTCTTCTCTCTTATTTCCATTTTCTGTATTGTAGCTCACAGAAAAAGCATTTAGTGGCATTTAACTCTTCTACTCGATGCAGACATGGCCTAAAGCAGCCGAACTCTACACTTTTCTCCCAACGCATATGTGACCCTGCCTGTGTTGATTCTATTACAATGAGATGCTATTCTACGAGATGATGTTTTATGAGACTCTATTAGATTCTGTTATGAGATTGGAATCTATAAAATTCGGTCCTGTTAGATTCTGTTATTTGTGTTTCTCTTAATGTCAATTCTATGTAATTCAATGTGATCCAATGAGATGAAATTCAATGGGATAATATGAGATTCAATGTGGTTCCACTATATTCTTTTCTATGAGATCCTGTGAGATTTGTTCTACAGGGTTCTGTTATATGAGATTCTATTCTATGATGTTCGGTTATATGAGATTCGATTTAATGAGATCCTGCTCGATGAGATTCTATGAGATTCAGTTCTTTGAGATTCAATGTGATTCTATGAGATTTTGTTCTATGAGATTCTGTGTGATTTGATGAAATGAAAATCGATTCTATGAGGTTCTATATGATTTTATGTGGATTTATGAGATTCTATATGATTCTATGTGATTCCATGACATTTGATTCTAAGAGGTTCTTTTCTATGAGATGCTACTCGGTTAGATTCTGCTCTATGTTACTCCATGTGATTCAGTCATATTAGATTCTATTCGATTCTGCTCTATGAGATTCTATGAAACTTTATACTATTCTACTATACTCACTGTTATGTGAGATTCCATTCAATGAATATCTGTTTTATATGATTCTTTAAGATCTAGTTATATGAGATTCAATGTGATTCTATAAGATACTATGAGATTTGATTCTGTGAGATTCTGTTCTATGAGATTCTATGATATTTTTCTTTAAGAAAATTAAGCATGCAGAAAGATTTGTGGTGTTGGAAACCAAAGTGGACTGGTGGAGTGGAAGAGGAAGCTAACATTGACCTCCTTTAGCATGATCCCGTGTTTTGTTGACCTAATCTCCCCCTGCAGACATTTTTGACTCTATAATAATCTCACACTATTTCCTCAACCTACTGCTGCGATAGGGTTGAACATAAGTTCACACTGCGTTTTACTTTAATCCTGTGAGGACAGTCCTCAAGGCTTACACATGGGTTTCTGTTTTGGACTGTAATGGCCCTCTTGATATATCTAGAGTTGAAATTGATTAATTATTTATCAGTTCAGACAATTATTTGGAGACATCACATGACATCACATCACGATGCTTCCACACTGACGTGACAAGACCACTGAGTTTTCAGATGGTAGTAAAGGGATGATCGATTAAATACGAGACTCATATAAGTGCTATTTAAAGATTAGCTATCTATTTGGGTGAGAGTTATTGCATCTTGATGTTTACTTTAGCCCTTATGTTCTTTTCACCATCTGACTGGAAAACAACGCCTTCTGTCACCAGTGAGATGAGCTGCACTTGTCACTCCACTGATGACTCAGCTAAGCCTTCTGACTTGTGTCTAGGCATCATTATTTGTCTTACATTTATTCAAGAAAAATACAGTTTAACTTAAGTAACTTTTCATTTCATGTTAAGTCTGACACCTAACTCAACAGTTTTTTGCTATAAGCTCTCTTAATTCAATTCTTCTCGACCACCAGATCTACAATACTTGTTAGATCCAGTACAAACATTGATGTGTGTTAAATGTAATGGAGATTTCATTGTGCAATTTTTGTCCAATTGATGTCAGCAAATCAATGAAATTAATAGAATCCTTGTTCCATTGTGGTCAAGGATCCTTTAAAATATTACTCGATCCAGATTGTGGGATTGTTCATTGGGACATACTCAGTGTTCTAAAAAAAGTATCAAAATGTTATCATAATGTTTTGAGCAATGCTTAGAAGAACCAAAAAATGCATGAATTCATGTGTGTATGTCAGTCCACAACTCTTCTGAACAGCAGCTAAATAGAATTTGAGGTGAGAGAAATATTTTTACGGCGCCCCTCTGGGGCGGCCACAAATTAATAAATCGTGCGAACAACTTATTGTCTGGGGGCTAGAACATAATAAGTCGTTCCCAGGAGTTATTAAGTCATGGCCACGAGTTCATTTTTTTTCATCAATGTCACCAGAAGGGGTTGTATATTTTGGATGACCTCAATTCTTTGTATTTTTGGTTATTGTTTTTTCAGTACTAGATTTAATTTTTTTAAAGCATAATGCCAAACACAGTAAAGCAAGAAGCTGCAAACTCAGTGCCATGCCTGATGTGATCATTGCTAAGATAAGAATATGTTTCACCCTTCTGTGTCTCTGTGACTGAAATGTATTTAAAGTTACTGCCATATGATTTTTTCTCAAAGAAAAGATAAAAACTTCAGAAGTCTGTTGCAGATTTGTAGGTGTGGCAGCTGATGAAGGTCTGACAGAGCACAAAACCGGCAACCTGTATGTACTGATGCAGGCCCAAAGCCTTCTGGGGAGTGTAGTCTGCATTGCTCTCTCCTCATTGATATCACTGCTAACTGCTATTGATGGCTGGTGCAACCTGTAATGGAGGGATGCAGATAAAAAGCGTTGACGGCTTACACATGACCTGCAGTTCCTTGGCTTATTGTGTTTGTTTAGATCTGGGTCTTGTTGGGACCCTGTCGGTGTATAGTGTCCCCTGCCTGGCTTCTCTCTCCTCAGAGCTGTAATCACAGCAGACTGTGCATCACAGCACTCTGGTCTAATTGGCCTGTCACTCTCCATGCGCTGGCAGGGAGGGGCTGGCCTTTGTGGGGCTGCCATGGCGACTAGGACATTTAATGAGAACGAGCCCGCTGTGACTAATGACATCCCTGAGCCCATCGGATATATTGCAAATGGACAATTTGCTGCTTCACTCACACACTTGCACAACAATACACATACATAATCTCACACACATCAGCATGGTCAAACCTCATTAAATAGAAGACATTTTTCCCCATGAATCAATATAAGACAAGTGGCCCTCAGCATTAACGCTAGGGCCATCATCCATTCTCATAAACTTCTAAGCATTAATAGTTTTATCTAATAAGATAGTTCTAATGTCGGGTGGCAATTTTAACTAAAGGTGAAGATACACATTAAGGGATTAGGTGGTTCATTACTCACAACACCTTGATGGGAGACATAAGGCATATCATCCACAGTAGGAATATGGATTTGAAGAGCATGATACCACAATTGGCCATGTTTGTAGGAGAGAGAGAGAGAGAGAGAGCGAGACATTTTCACACTTGATCTTCCATCTGATACTACCTGTTTATTAGTCGATAAGTGACCAAGTGACTGGCTGAAAAACATTTTTATCTATCAAGTATATCACTTTTTGAGTTGAATGGCAGACTGCCAGTTTTTTATTTCTCAGAACTTAGCAAGTGCCTGAAACAACAGTCTTTCACCAGATTTAATGCCAGGGAAAATTTGGCACTTGGTTGCAATGCCTATAGCCAATCATTAATAATACTGTTTTACTGAACAATAATCTTGTCAATGAATATTAATAAAGGCTTAAATGGATTTCAGGCAGGTGATGAAGGACCATTGCGGCTGTGGTCTAAAAAATGGCTACACTGTCAAGACAGATTAAATGACTCAGCTCTCACTTTAGCTGCCTGTGTTTCTTTCTTTAGTGTGAAGGCAGTATGTGGCTGTGTTGTTCCGCGTTCATTCTGCATGTAAAAACCACAACATCAACACACACATATGTATGGCTACAATAAGGGGGAAGGCATGGCATAAGAGGGTTTTCCCATCTGCATAGGGAAGCCTTTTCATCTTGCACGTTTGAATGTCCGAGGATAAATAAGATTGATAACTGTGAAGGGCATCGGTGTGTGAGCTTTGCCCCAATGCTACAGAGACGTTAGCTTCCCCAACCAATCACAACAACGTTAGCCTTGCCAACAGGTTGAGAACCTCAGTGTCTGCTTCTTGTAGTGGCATTAGCCTTAAGACATGATTACAGGGGGGCTGCATTTTCTCTAACGAATCCTGTAAAGGGTCTCGAGGTGCTGCAGCCTATCCCAGCTGACATCGGGTCAGTGACCGGGTAAACCCTGGTCAAGTCGCCAGTTCATCACAGGGTCAAGATATAGAGTATAACAACCATCATTCACATTCAATCCTATGAGCAATTTAGTGTCACCAATTTCTCTATAATACAGTTTTTAGAAGTGAGAGTTCTCAGAAGGAACCCACACAAACACGACGAGAACATGCAAGCCACACCGCATTGCCAAATTTTCCCATGAGGATTTAACCTAGAACCTTTTCAATGTGAGGCCACAATACTATTTGAATATAAGTT
This sequence comes from Lophius americanus, assembly GCA_037951165.1. NCBI lineage: Eukaryota > Metazoa > Chordata > Actinopteri > Lophiiformes > Lophiidae > Lophius > Lophius americanus. The sequence continues at coordinate 7,595,206 of JBBDHG010000021.1, forward strand.
AGGGTCTCTGCCATAATCAGCGAGGAAAGTGTTCAGTTAGGGTGGTTTTGTAAAAGCTATATTCATATCCTAAGATTAAAGGTTTTATTCCTATGTGCAGTTTGTAAAGAAATGTTTTTTCAACCAGAAGTTTTAAATATCAACCTAAACTGAATGAACATATGAACTGTATTTCTGTATTGAGGGTCCAGGAATGCTTCCAGCCCGTGTAGCCTTTGAAAATCAATAATGACATGAAGACCCTGGGCAGGTTAATGGTGTGTGAAGGAATTGCAATGTATAAAATCAAGATTGTTGCTCCTAGAAATGGCGCATGCATCACATCAGAGAATTGAGGCCTGACTGCTGTGGCTGGTCTAAGCCTGGCCTATGACCCTTGTCGAGATGCACGTCAAATAAGCAAAATAAATCATGGAGACAGCGTTCAGCCATTACACACCAAATGAGATGACCAGCGCAGTGAGCCCTGTGGGTTTGCCTCGATAAAACAACATATTACAAAAACATTGATGACAGTGGCAGATGAGCGTGGATGTGTGCCGTCCCAGGTTAAGAAATCATAACAATAAGTATTAATGAAACAAAGGGTAGAAACACCCTGAGATCAGCACCAAGGGGCATTAGTAGCCTTCTTCTTGTAGCTTACCAGCTACAGATTGGTTTCTGGTGGGGGTATTCTGGTATGATGGGCCATGCAACCCCTTGGAGGTAAAATTTATTAGTATTGATTTTGTGCTTCTACTGGTGCATTGAATCAGTGTGACCAAGCAGGCGGGTAGAAGGAAATGGGGCTGGTCTGAGAGTGAATTATATGCAGTCACACACTCAATTTACTCCTTCAAACCTAGTTAGGGAGGGAACAGACAGTGAAGTATCCAGAAACACAATCCACATTGCAGGATTATGGACATTTACAGAATTGAAGGCTAAAATGTGAAATTAGGACGATTTAAATGTGTTCATCCTAAGAAATTAGCAACTTCAATTGAATATAGCCATTAGTGAATAAAATGCAGGTATTACTTAGCTTGTTTAATTAATTTACAGGAGAAAAACAGACGTCTCATGCTTTTTAAAAACCCAAGTGAATGCCATCCCACTATATAATTGACAGTGTTACAGCCATGCAGATAGACAGCAGAGATCTGGGTTGGCAGGTTGTTGTGTTAAATGTGGATGACTGTGATGAGACCTCTTAATGCCAGTTTATATAAAAAATTCATCTCCATTTTGCAGACCATGAATCATCAAGGTGTTCCTGGCCCTCCGCCGCTGCTGCTGCCCTGTGGTGGAGCAGACAGCTGTTTGAAATTAGACACCAGATTGTGTTACTTAAACCACTAGCAGGAGTGATACTCATCGCTCCCTAACTCAGCCAGCAATCTGTTAGCGTGCTGAATCATGGGAATTTGATCATGGGTGTGCTCTTGTAGTTTTTAAAACCTGGCCTCCCTACCAAAGTCGTTTGAAAACATACACGTACACAGTGCTGTTACCGCGCTACAGTGGAGAGAATCAACACACAAAATCATTGCAATCACATTTCACACATCCTAATGAAGGGAGTCATGACTTTTTGCACCAGTTATGGGCAAAATGATCACAGTTTTACTACTTATGACTCCATCTGCATGTTCATCAATGAGCGGCAGCCTTCCTGGCGGGTTCTTGAGGTTGTTTTCACAGGCACAGTAGTGCTTCAAACGAACCCCCACCGCAAGCATGCTATCATAATCACAAGGTTTGATTTAAACCTGAATTTCATTTTTTAAAGTCACTATGGTGTCAGTTCATATAGAGTCTGTAGTGGTTGTGATTGTTGTTATTAATCTTCCTTGGTTCCAGTGCTCAGCTTGTCGACAGAATGCTTGTGGCAAGGATGAGCTAATCGTTTGTCCGCACCTCTGCCCTCATGGATCATCGGCTTTTTCAGACAAGAAAGAGCTCTTGCCTGTCAACTCACTGAGTGGACGGACTCAAAGACCCAGACCCAGATTGTAACAATGGAACCAACAATTGTTGAAATACTTCACTTAAAACCACTAGTGTGTTATAGTGATAGATGAATTTTCCTGGCCCTCCTGTGACTCTGTGCCTCCCTTGTGTTTTTACTGTTTGTCTTTGTCACTCCCTCTTCCCTTGGGCCTTTTTGTGTGTGTGGTTATGTTTTGAGGGTATGGCCCCATACACCTGGCTCCAGGCCATGCTCCACACCTGGCCTCAATCAACATATCCCAGGCCGTAAATCAAATCTGGTTCTCCTTCAACACAACGTTATTATTGTCCTTGTGAGAGGGAAATCAGATGTGTATCGTACTTGAGATATTTTTCTTGTGAGTCTTGCATGTCCCACTGATCGACACCTTTGCACAACTAAAGCCTGAGCTGGACCCAGACACCCTCCAGCACCCCTCAACCACTAACATTCCCCGACTCTCCATCACATGTCCTTAACCTAACCGCTGGTCTCTGAGTCAGACTTTGGGTCCACATCACTATCTTAACATGACTGGATAAATCAACAAATCTGCTTGGACTTAACTTCTGGGCTCAATGAATATCTGGAAGATCTCACTACAGTCAATCCAATAGTTCAAATTAAGATAAATCAATCTGGACTGAACACTCTACTAGTTACTTTTCTGTGCAGATTACCTTTTATAGATTCTGTATCGAGTGTCATCTCTTAATGCGAGACAACTGCAGTGCTAAAGAGTCATTAATAAAGGTTAATAAAGCTTTTAATCAAGCTTAATCTCTCAAGTTGCAGTGTCATTAATAAGGTACCCCGGGGATTCTCCCCAAGCTTTCTGATCCCTCCCATCCCATTTTTCAACTGGTCCTATTGATAACATTATTTGATCTGTCATTCTATATTTTGTCACTTTCTTCAATTTGTATTCTTTGTGTTAATACGATAACTCAAAAACTATTTCTTGGACCGTTTGCAAATTCTATGCTTATGTAGACATTAGTGCAAGAAAGATTGGAATGATTTTGCGAATGGTCGGTTGTGTATTTCCAACACTAGGGTTAGCTGTATCTCCAAATATTTTTGGGCTATTTTTTCTCAAATCTTGAACCAATTTTGTCCAACTTTGAAGCATATGAATGGACTCAAGATGATCTATCTTGTAAAAATCCTATTTCACTCAACAGCTCATATTTTACTCACTAGGGGGAGAATTCTGTTCTTCGGACATAAGTACATTTAACTTCAGGTGTTTGGTAAGGGGGCTTGCTTGTACAATGCAGGGAATTGGGGACTTCTCTGGGATATACCCTTGCTGCTGGAGATGACAGTGTACGGGCCTATTTTAAAAATGATTTTCATGTTTAATGTTGGTAGATTTGGTACCTGATAAAGGTCCATGTCTATAACATGAAGTTAGTGTTGACAATGTGAGTGAAATTCAACCGTTTATTTAGCAGCCTTTATTTTCAATGCAAAAACTCTTTACTAAGAATAACTGTAAAGTGGTAGCTGCTTTAGCTGTGCTTCAGGTCAAGCTCATTCATCTCTTACTTGTTATTTCAACAAATTACCGTAGATACATGAGGAATTGTTTTCTCATTCCTTCGATACTTACTTTGACTAAGGCTCAGCATTAGTCAATATTGTGCAATTACACGAAGGATATGATGCCAAATGATAAACCCCAATGGCTATCAATCAATCAGAGCATGCAAGCCTAGAGACAATTATTGTTAGATGGCGAGAGAATATTGTGGTCTTGTCAGAATGAGCAAAGGCTTTGATAGATGGACGTATTCTCTATAGCAGGCAGGGAACAGATTATGATGAATTCTCAAACCAAGTGATTTGCAGAAAGTAGTAAAAAGAAAATCGCTACATTTATATCCTTTTTTCTTCTGTTAATGGTGTGTGTGCACGACCATGTGTCTTAATGCATCTTTTCATCAGATAGCTGAATGGGTTGTAACGCACATGGCAAAACTACCCAGTGCGAGTTCCTTATCATTTTAGTGATCCTCTCATAATGATGTTTAAGAAGAAAATGAACAAGTGTTCCACACTGACGTACGGTTTGGAAAGTATTCATTCATAACAGATGAAAGCGACTAAAGTGACACATGAGCAAATCAAACCAGGATGTTAAGTAATGTTTAGAAGCAGACCTTTCTTGGCATTCGCCTCTTAAAACGCTCCTTAATGTTTGGTTTCATGAATCAGCCTTCAGCCCTGTTACTCTTCTCGCCATTGACTGCCACCCAACCTGCGAGCTGTGTTATATGTTCAAATGTGTGTGAAAAACACACAGCATTTAATGTTTGCAAATGTGGCCAGTTTATCCTTCAAAAGAAACCATTAGTCAATCAAACAAAGAGCGGTATGTGAGCAGACGTAACTGGCAGAAGCATTAAAATCCACTGCAACTCTCTGCCAGGTTAGTAATTGCTCTTTTTATGGGGGTAATTATTTCCTCTAAGGTGTGCGCACTGCTGCGCACTGCAATTAGACATGTGCTGCTATCTCTGTGTCGAAGAGACTGTGGATGGAGAGATGTGGGAAGTATTCTAAAGAAATGTACATTTCACGTAGTAGCGTGACGGTATGACCGTATGTAGGTGTGCGTGTGTGTGTGTGTGTGTGTGTGTGTAGGATGTGCAGTCAGAGAGAAAAGAAAAATTGAAGCTGCTGAGATCCAAACTGATACACATTTTGTGCCAAGACAACAAAACAAGAAAAATCAAACAATGGTGTAGTATGGCTCGATTTATTTTATCTGCTTTGTGTGTCCCTGCCCTCAGCTGTGTCTATGCTTCAGTAACACAACCTTCCTAGAAGCTATTGAACAGAAAAACCAGCATGTAAGCACGATAAGGCCAATAAACTAGTATTCATGTTTGAGTTTCCTTTCTCTCTCTCTCTCTCTCTCTCTCTCTCTGTATATCTCTCTGTCTGTCTGTCTCTCTCTGTATATCTCTTTCTCTCTGTCTGTCTGTCTGTCTCTCTCTCTCTCTCTCTCTCTCCATCCCAGTAGTTTTTCTCTCTGTTGCCTCCAGACAGAGTGACCTGGAGGACCAAGTTGCAGTATGCCATTACACACACATCTCTCACAGACGGAGCCTCCGATAGGAAGCTGATGTTTGTTTTCTTGATGTTTCTCAGACACTGCGACGATGTGTGAAGCTGTGGCTGGGAGAACAGAGGGCATCGATTTATATGGAAGATATTTGTGAAAATCCAGCAGAGAATGCTGAATTCTCTCAGTTGATTAAAATAGAACAATTCCGAAGGACATATTATTAAATTTTCTATTGGCACCTTAGCGACCCACTGATTTAAGAATAACATTGTCCAGTTGGGTCTCTGTTTTATAGTGCGTCAGTATTTATTTACTACTAATAAATACCCATCCCATTAGATGGTAAAATTCTACCCCACCTAAATTGAACCTATATTCTGATTAACAGTACAAGTAGGATTACTACACAAACATTCTCGGCCCAATTATGGAGTCATATCAGTCTGCAGATGAACTATTTCCCTATAGAGCAGATGGCTCTTGAGAATCCAGGCTCTGCCGTGAGTATGGGTATCAATATTATAGTTGCAGTCAGCCTCTCCAGTGGAGTCATGTGAATTTAGAAATTTAGAGTTGAACAGGGAAAATAAGGAGGTGCTGAGGATTCAATACAAGGAGCTGAATGAGGGATGGTGAAGGGAAGAGAGTGTAGGGAGGTGAACCAGGTTCATCTTTTTTGCACTGAACATGTTTCGCCATTTATTATATCTCCAAAAAGGCCCTAAAAAGGGATATTATGAAATTGCCACAGTGGCTGTTGCATCGGCTGCCCCCACATTGTTTTTCACACATAACTTCACATTTAATTTGAGGAGTTCAATCAGGAGAACGGCTTGTACAATGCAGGGGGTTGGGGGCTTTCCAGGGATATAGCCTCACTGTCCGGGACAACAGTATAGGACTAATTTAGCATCTGTTCAGTTGAAAACCAAAATGACCACTTGGTGCAAATGTGAAAATCTGAAAATGTATATGTTAAAAGAAATTTAATGAATTCTTATGATTATTTTTTCAGGAGAATAAATGCACTCATGGGGAAAAATCTATTCAGAAATTCATTCAGAAATAGTGCTGGCGTATTAATATATCTTAGTATGAATGTAAATCAACATAAGGTTAATGGGTTTATTGCTGATGCTCACAAAATGATTTCTTGTATAAAAATAAAGGGGATCCGTAAACAATTTTCATCAAACCAGTATTTTGATATTGTCACATTTATGGCTGTTGAACATGCATTTGCAAAGCGCATGTCATTAGTGAATCCCTGCTTTTCTCCAGGGCATATCTAGCCAATGAGGTGGCTCCTTCTATATCATGTACGTGCTGACTGGAGGGAATAATTTAATGTGATCATAGTCCAATCAATGTTTTAAATTCACCTGCCAACAGAGTCAGTAAAGAGTAAGAAGCTTACTGAGTCACTAAGCTTCTCAGACAGATCAGTGAACTGTGATGGATTTTTCCACTGTCACATACTGTATCAACTACATATGTACTTTAGTCACATATGCACACAGAAATATCTGTGGGTTTTTTTTCTGCTTTGGAAGATAGTACTTAGCACTGAAATTGGTATCAACCTCAAAAATCCATCATAATTTCTAAAATTAATCTTTTAGACAACTAATGTCAAAATACAGTGATATTGTCCAAAATAAGTTTTATTGTCAGAATTGTTATGACAACTAAACAGGGTTCTTACAAGTAAGTTTAGTACAGTAACACACACTATATAAAAATAGATTCAAATTTTTTACCCTCCAAAAATATGAAAGAGTGGCTTGGTTATATCACTGTTAGTGAACAAATGTTACTTTCACCCTTCGTTGGATCCACGTGACAGGTCCTGGAGCCAGCAGAACATCTTATCAATCACTCAGTGCTGTTGGGAGGAGATGTGATAATTACCCCTTCCTCTATCTAGTACGGTATCATAACCTAATTCTGAGTTATATCATCTCCTGGGAAGACGTTCAATCATCACACTGCTCCACATTCCCAATCAGCTGAACTGGAAGCTAAATTTATCCCGCTTTACACACCCCCTGTTAACATTTGGAGGATTTGTAATCATCATTCAACCTGAGATTTGCTGAGCAGCTGCCAATTAGCCCTACTCCCCTCTCTCTTTGACCTCATCAGTATGTCATTAAACTCACATGGTCACCAGGGCCCTGTGCCCAAACCACAAACCTATACAGATAGAATGAGATCCAGGCTTTGAAGGTAAATTTCTTCCAACATCTTTGTTGTTTGTGTGTATCCCTTTTAGGAAGAAACACTGGGGTTTCATTGCTTGGGTTTTTTTGTCTGTATGTGTGTGTTTATGTGGGAGAGAGTGAGAGAGAGAGAGAGAGAGAGAGAGAGAGAGAATGTAATTTCCAGCCATTTCTTGAGTTTATTCTTCAGCGTATCTAAATTCTGTCCACCACTCATTGACTACGTCTTCCCCTCTGATTTTGAATCTCATTACCCTGTGAGTGTTTGTATGTGTGTGTGTGAGTCTACGTATGCACGCCCCACTTCATGAATGTGTGTGGATTGTAAGGCATTAGCTCGCTCGTCCCAGTGGAGTGCCAGTCTAAACTAAGCGGTGATGATGATGCTCTCTGTGAGCTGACACAACCCATTTGGCCAGGAGGAGCTGATCTACACCAGCACTGCTCATTTACAGCATGGAGGAGGCTGGGAGGGAGGAGCTGTCTGCCTCGCCCTCTTGTCCTTGCCTGGGTGTGATCAGTACCGGGAGAGAGAGAACAGAACACTGCTGGATTATTATCTGTTGAACATGAAGTACACTGTAACTACACATAAAGGCTCTACGGTATATTTAGTGCTGCTGAGTGAAGTCTACAAATATATAACTAAAGGATTATTTTACTGTACTGTCTTTTAATAGTGACGTAGGTGTCTAACAACTTACGTTCTGTACTTTACATTCTGCTGTTCGACAGCAGGAGGAAGAAAAGCTACTGGATGGATCTCCGGGAAGCTTGGTGAAATGATGGGTCGTAGGCCAGGACAGGAGTCCTTTCATTGTGCTGCATATCTGGATAAAGAGATTTGTCCCCCACCTTCTTTCAAATTGCAAGAAAGTCCATTTCTATATAACATTAATTACCAAAAACTTTTTCCCACAAGATCTTGTGGCAGCGTGAGCCATGGGTCAGGCAAGATAAACGGACATCGTTGTTTGACTTTGGAAGAGATTTTGATTCTACTTAGTTCCCTTCTAGTTTTACTTCTAACAATTTGAATCATTATTTTCTGCAGTATTAATCTGGGATTTGAATAATTGTGAAAACATTTCCCAGTATTTTCTATATTTTACAACCCAAACCATCAATCGCTTAATAGAGAAAGATAATTTGCTGATGAATTGATAATAAAAAATAATCATCAATTGTGGTCCATTTACAGCAGCAACATTTCAATGCATAAGAATAACTATGTGATGCTATAATACTTAGCGAAGGGTTACCAAAGTTATTTTTCTTCAAGAGTTAAATTTCCGAACTTTAGCACAAATGCTTGATATTACTTGTCCCACTACAAGAGAGAAAAAATAAACAACACAGATAACAAAAATCTAAATTCTCTCAGCAGGTCAGATCAGCCATGTGGCGTCTCCACCTGCACAAACATGTCAAATATATCAACCCCATAATTCACACATATAGAAATATGTGCATTATGGGTATCATGCATTTGTACAGTCGGTCTAAATTGAATATGTAAATTATTGAGATCATATTTGGAGCTGTTTTTTTTCTGGACTTTATTACAGCGAGAACATATTCCAGGTTCTTGGCCTTCCCATTTACATTCATGAGTGGGCCAGAAAATTGGAAGCCTCTCTGAAAATAACACAGTCCATAAATATCAAATAGGACCTCAGGGTTGAACAATATAAGTTATTTACACTTCTATGACAGTGTCAACAAAAATTTAATATCATTAGCATTAAAAAATGGAACTTCATTGCAGCGCTGTTGATTACATTAGACTATGCAGGCACATAATAAGGTAGACACACCTCAATCAATGCTAATGAATAACCTCTGTGCCTAATTATTTATAGACCTGCTATAAATACCATAATGGCTTTTAATATCAGTTGTATTGGAACCCATTCTAATTTTTTCCCAAGTAAATGAAAAACTGTAACTCCTCTCACTCTGACACAGTAAACAAAAACCTCCAAGAAATTTATTAGGAAGTCATGCAGCAGAAAAAGAATAAGTAAACCAAGTATTCCAGTTTCATAGGGTGAACAAAGGGTGAAATGATAAATGTGTGCTAAATATACTTAGAATAAGAACTAAGAAAAATATACTGCTGGTATAAAGTGCTAGCACTGTATACTAAAAATATACATAACGTTTTTATATAATAACATAAATTTAATTTATTTAGATACCATAGATACCATATATATAATTATTATATTATTATAAAGCCATAAAAGCAGAAAACAAATGTACATGAGCTAATTTATTGTATGATAAAACTTTATAACTGTATTTTCATTAACTTTGTGACATAAAGATGTGTTGTGTTTGACCTGATATTTTCATTTAAACATACAACAATATTTTATATATTTATGGTGTGATATCTGAGTCAGTTGACTAACTGGCTGACCACCCATGTGGTGTAAGTATACGTAGTCGCTCATATGAGGCTGTTGCTCACTTATAAGTTGCAATGATTGTTATCACTGAAAGTATAAACAGCCTGTATTTGTGTAATGAGTCACATTAAACATCCAACCGAGGAGACTAGAGTCCTAAAGAGGTATCTTTGGGGAATCAAGATCAGTGACCCTGCACCAAGTTACATTGTCGTTTCTGCTTTCACGCCCCTCCTTGTTATTACAGGAAAAAAGATGGAGATAAAAGAAAAACAAAGAGTGTTTGGTTGGCCAGAGCGCAAGTAGTGGGAAAGATTTCCATGGGCGCAAGTGAGATAAAATCAGGCGGTGAAATAATTACTAAAGGACTCTGGCATTGTGTTTGATACACAGTGCAGGTGCTATCACACAGCTCAATCATATTACACGTGCATATTTCACCAAATTGTACTTTTCTACTATCTCGTTTGCATCATGAAGGTGCAGTAGACAAATGAGTATTAGTTATGCTTCAGCGTACAGATCCATACATTTCAAATCATTTCCTCTAATGTTTCCCTAAATACTTCAAGTTATTTGCTACAGAGACAATTACCTAATTCTCATTCATTGCTAAACTATCATAGTCTTCAATCAGTCTTCAGACAAACACATAATTGAATTCACATGAAGATTTATCTTTCCAATTGAACAATGAATAAATATTTAATTGGAACCAAAGAAACTCAAGTGTTGTTTCTTATGTCTCTCTAACAGTATTAATGCTCATTCACATTTTTTAAGATCGGAAAAATATTTTGTGTAGCTGTTCACATTACTTTTAAAATGCGGCCCGTATCAGACCCCAGTATTCAGTTTACGACCCTAAACTGTCACGCATAGGCAAAATAACCATAACAGAGACGTCACATGCAGCATGAGGTCAATCCAGATGCAAATTGAAAGCCACTATAGTTGGTTTGAATGCTCTTGTTTACAGTGAAAGTGTTAATATTCATGTTTTCAAATGAAAAGCATCTCCCGCCGGCGAAGTCTTGTGACAAATGTTGATGGAAGATGATGTCAAAGTTGCATGAATTCTGATCTGATGGTTCCTCGTGTTTGTGCTGCCATGAAAAAGTCACATATGAGCAACAAATCAGACCTTGGCCACATTTTTGTGTGAACGTACATTAAGTGTCAGATAGTTGTTCCTAGGAGATTATCACAAAATAAAGTGATTCTTAAATTTATATGTATATATGTATTTCATATATTTGCTGAGTCAATTTAAGCCTTCATTGTTTTTTCGATGTTTGCGCCAGTCGTCTTCATATGTTTCGTTTACAGGCGCATCACTAGAGAATTCAGTAGAGATAGAATGAATCATTTTCTGGAACGTGTATTGTAATATCTGCATCTTCTGTGGGAATGGGAATCCACTATTAAAACCAAGTTATGACAAACTTTGAAATGAATAATGAAAATATGAAAAACAAAAGAAAATGGGACAAGAAAGAGAAATATAATGCACCACGAAACCGATTTCAGATATGATCTTTATTAGTCGGTAGCTCTTCCTAAGACACCAGTCATTCAACTGAGTTATAGAAATAATGAATTACATGAACAACCCTTCAGTACAAATACCCCAAACCCCACATTTTACCACAAACTGGCTACACTCTTAACAATATTTTCAGAATAACAACATTAAATTGTTTTTTTCTGTACTACTGCACATGTTCGCAGATAACCACTGCAAACTCCCTCAACAGCCCCCTCTACAAAATCAACACCTGACCCCTGCTTCATTGTGTTCATAACTATAATCCCTTGGTCTGGGGAAAGGGGCAAACCAGGCAGTTAGATTAAAACTGCAATCAATTTTACTTCTTAAACGGGAACCATGTTTAATTAAATGATGTATCACTTTCCTTTCAATAACACAAATAAAGTGAGGCGAATGGAGTTGCACAAACCCACATACTTGTTGATTACCTTCTACAGATGGGATTGTTTTTTACTGGGTAAACAGCAGCTGAGGTGGGGCTTGAGGTGCCAAGCAGGAAAGGCCACTGAGCAGAGGGGATTAAAACCCTTCCACTGGCCTTCTATTGCCACTTGTCATGCATTTAATTTGATGCTGTAATCAACTTAAGACATTTGTCAGCATGTGTACATGATGGGATTCGTTGCAGATAAATGCCAAATGGAGGCTAACAGAACCAATAGCTGACAGCTGCATAAAGCGTTTCCTGTGTATTTTCTCACACTACATGAAAGAGCATGACCCCGTACCCTCTGAAGACCAGATGTGAAACATTCACATTGTAGGTGTTTGCATGTGCATGTGTGTGCATGTGTGTGTTCGTGTTTGTGTGAAAGAGAGAGACGGAGAGAGAGAGAGAGTTTGCCTGTGTGCAGCTGTCGGAGAGTAATTCCATCGATGGCATACCTTGTCTTTGCAATGTATACTATCTTTTAGAGCCTCACTTTGCACAGCAGATGTTGTCCACCTGCTACTTGGTATCCGCCTGCCAGCCTGAGAGAATATACAACAGTGAATAACCTACTTGAATGCAGTCAATAGCAGAGGGTATTTATGTCGACAGAGGCACAAAGGCACTGAACAACCTGTGAACAAACACACACACACCAAGGCTCACACACATGTAGGTGCACACGCTCACACAGGTAAACAACTCATGCAGGAATCCACCAGGAGTTAACTCAATGGAAAGCAGACGGCGTTTTCCTGTAGGCCAGCCAATCATGCGATAATTGTTTCTAAATGAAGCGCCTTTTGTATTTGAATCCTAATTAACTGATGAAAGAAAATACCTAATAAGTTATTAGTAGTAGACTCAAAGAAAATGTGGACTAGCCATTGCTTAAAAAGTGTGGTCTTTTGAAAAAAACTAATTTTAAGCAGCAACTGTAGATAAACTTTCCGTTTTAACCAGAGACGGTAATGATTTCGAGTGACCTTGATCCCCAGTGTGATTAAATCAAATACTGCCCGGGTGCTTATTTACTGTAGCTGGTTGCAGATTCAATTTAGCTTGGTATGCCATTATATATATTGAGCTGAAACTTTCAACCTAAAATGAGCCAATATAGTTTATTTAAACACATCTGGCTTGTAATTAATCCACATAGAAAGGTTTTGACCCTTCAGTGTTGCCAGAATTGCAGTTTTTCTGTAGTTAATTTCACATTTCCACCCCAGTCTCTCTCAACCCTGCACTATGTTACCGAGCTCCGCGAGTCACACAGAAATGTCAAACCCTTAGTTTGCAGGCATGAGATAAGAGCATGTTTTTCCCAGTGCACATCTGGCCTCACTCACAAGAAACACGCAATACTGAGAAAAAATAAATATAAAATAAAAAAAATAAACACTGAATGTAATTTGAATATCTCCTGGAGAAAATGAATCTGTAAAGTCTTCTGTTGAAATGTTGAGATGTGAGCGGGGCACATTGAAGGGACCACAAGAGACATTGGCATGCACATACAAAATATGTCAAAATAGTAATACTGGAAAATAAAAACACCCACTTAAATAGTGGATGGTGTTTTGTTTTTTCAGAATCCCACAGCTTTCCTGCTGTTCTGTTGTCCCTGTCCAAGTTTGAAACATATTTTGGTATCAAATTCAGAATGATCATATATTGACAATAAGTAAGTTTGTTGATGATGTAATATTGAATACAATGTCTTTGTTTGTGTCTTTGTTTTCAGTGTACCATTAGTAAATCATTAGTTTCTATTACATTTCAACCTTACATTTCAACCTAACCTAACCTCAAAAAAATAAATAAATAAATAACCTGTTCAATTTTCACTCAAGCTGAGCTTAAATGATTTAAAGCGATGGGGTGCTTTGCAATATTCTGGTCAAGTCAACTAATTTCTGAGAAAAGTGCAAAATCAGGGATTGCTACTGCTCAGCAGGCATTTTCTGCAGAATGAGTTATTTTACATTTGAACAAGGAGGAGAGATTTCTGTACTTTGAACTTGGACTTTGAATTCAGAACTTCTTCAAAACGTTAAATGTGGTGTATTTCTTTTACACGTAAACATCTCTTCCATCACAAAAAATGAGCACATTTTGAGTCTCTATTTCTTATTGAAAAATGTGTTCCACATGACATGTACATAATATGATCCAGTGGCAGAATAGTATATGCTAAAGATTAAGGGTCCAAGGATTGAGCCCTGGGGGACACCACAGGTCAAAGGACCTAGAGGTGCAGGCATTAACCATGGCTATAGAGAAAGTCCTGTTCAATAAGTAGGATTTTTGTACATAATAAAGCCCAAAAAGGCTAAGAGTCAAATAGTTAACCAAAAACCTGTTAAACCAAAATGTGAAGTTAATCTAATTAAAATATACTATTGTCAATGAAGTACAAACTTTCATTGTAAAATAATTTATAAATCTGTGTTTTAAAAAAAATGTTATATAACATGCTTGACCAAATTTGTTATCTTATGTCAAATTTACAGGGTCTTGACTCATAGATTTTAAATCAAAAATAGCCCAAAGAAATGAAATATGCATTGAAATAATTTTTCCTCAGTTTTTTTTCTTGTCAACACATTAAAGGGTTAATTGATATTCTCTATATGAACAGCGATGTTGGTCCAGTTGTTGAACAGGCTTGTTTATGTTTGTGTGTAGCTGTGTTTGAGATGATGTCCAGGTCCACTCCTGATGTTCTTTGGTCCAGTCATTAACCTGTGTTAGGCTGGCAGAGATAGAAGTCAAGGGTTGGAGAGTAAGTGAGTCACACTGCTACACCGTCTGACTAATGAGCCCTGGAACGAAACTTCTTTTATGTTTGTGAAAGAAGAAATCAATCCTTTCCTCAAGGGCATTTGTATAGACACACATCAGTGCATCACAATTGCTTAAGTGGACAGTTGGTAGCTTCTTTTTAATCATCAACATTTCTTTTTGCATTGCTCAGGAGGATGTTTGTTTGACGGGCTGGAGAGTTGGACAACATGCTCAAAGTTAAAGGAGAGTTCTGGTGACTTGGCCATCATGGAGATGTGTTGAAGGGGCTGCTTCAGTGAACATTCTGACTGGGGCAGAATTTGTTTTATGAGGGTAATTGTGGCTGTGCTGCAAGAGAAGAGGGCAAAGCAGGCATGAAATTGTGCAGAGGATCAGATCCCTATCAGAACGTAAGGGAGAGCAACGGAGCCTGGCAGCCTGGGGTGGCTGGATTAGGGTGCTCCTCAGAACTGAGGTACAGTTAAGAGCCAATTTTATTCTCTAGCCACCCAATCAATGGAAAAGCCCTGTTTTCTATTAGATTCAAGTTTAGTTTAGGGTGGAGAAGCGTGGTCACCAAAGAATATCATTTAAGCAATTGGTATAGCCATCACAAGGAAAACCACTGTGGAATGGATTGACAATATACAAACAAGCACATTAGCATTCTGGGTACACTGAAACTAAAGCAGAAGCGATAACATCATCACACAAAGCTAAAGGCTAAGAAAATAGGGATCTGAGGAGGGGGTCTGTTGGTCGTTTAACACCTCAGTAAGCAGCTGATATGTCATTGAACCCAGGTTAACAATGTGTGAGCACAGAGCAGGGTCATCTGTCCGATTCTGTCTGTGCATTCTCGTCACGCTGTGGCGTCATTGTGTTTGCAGCCAGCATGGAGCTTGGTGTTGACAAATGCACAGAGGGTACAGCTCATCAGGATTCCTGAGCTGTCCAACTGAGAATAAGAAGAGGGAATTGGCTGTCAATCCCTAATTAATAAACTCAGCTCCCCACCCCTCCCTCTCAGCCCAGTGTTACAGAGTTGTCTGATCAACAACCATTGTGCGTTGCCTCAGATGGAAGCCATTCAGATTTATCTGCTAAAACCGTATGTGATAGCCAGATGTAGACTGGAGATGACAGTAGGCTCAAAGCCTATTACCTCCTTATTTACTGTTTTAAATTCTGCTATAGTCACCGGCGGTTTCTCTCTCTCCAGTAGCAAATACAGAGAAATCTGCTCTACCTTCCTCAGACAAATCGAGGTCAAAGCAGATGGAGAACATTTGAGTGTTGCTTCATTTTTTCTCATTTTCTGGTTGGAGATGTTAGTATCACAGGTGTAAACACACGTAGATCTGTTTAACTTGATTTTAACAAGTTTGAACTGTTTCTTTTTTCATGGCAGGTTAAACAATTTGTGGCTCAGACCCCTTCCTGTTTCCTCTTCTCAGACCTGAAATCAATGCCCAATTTAATCTGAAAATGACAGCCAATTTCAAAACAAGCTGGTTTATTTTAAAATGTTCATCCTCTTATAAATCTTCAGCTCAGGTAGCACCAGTTGCGGTTCACATCCTTTTCATCCATCTGCCAGGTTCGACAACAGGACAGATATTCCCATCATTCACATTGATCTACTGCCGCTGAATAAAACCAGGCATACTTTGCAAAGATGCAAGCTCAGAATCACAGATGGAGAACCTCACATTTAAGACCTGCCCCAGACCTGATAACAATGTCTTTTCTGCGGTCATATAGAGAGTTTCAGGGAGAATTAATGAATCTTAAACACAGCTCTGCAGTTCAGTGTTTATTTGGATCAAAATTGACTTCCTTGTGGAACCAACTGAACTCTGGTCTCATTATTCTGCAGAGTTCTTTACCACAGTGGAAGAATCTCTAACATGAATCTGATAAAAACATGATACTTTGTTCTCAAAATTTGATTTTAAGTGTTTTAATCCAGCTATTGTTTAAACTGGCATTCTACTAATTTTACATTTGAAGTTCAGATCCCTTGTCACGAGAACAATTCAGGATGTGACATGTGACTTTCTGTGGCTGTGAGGAGAGGCTTATTTGTTTTCATTTAAATTTGAGCATTTTCTATCTGCATTCGTTATTGTAGATAGAACTTCCATCTACAATAACTAATGTATCTACATTAAGTAATGTAGATAGAACTGCATATTGTCTTCATAACAAAACTGCATGCACTAAATTATTTTCTGATATTTTTCAATGCAGAGGTGCTACTTGGACAATGTCAGAGGTGGACAGAATCATTAGGTCATTATGTAAAAAAAACAATTTCATTTTTGAGAGACTTCATTTTGAAGATCAAATGTGAAGCAAACAGTTCAAATTTGAATTTACACATTTCTCTAAACTGTGATAATTACCACTCTCTGCCTTCCTGGTTCCTTTAAGTTTTAGTTGTGCAAGCAAGCAACCTTAACTTCCTTCGATTAATATTATATATCAATATCAGTACTGCATTCTATACCAGTGAGAAGAGGCAGCCGAGGGGCAGCTGGATCGCTCGGCCCTATCTAGAGCTCAAAATGTCGCTAGCCAGCCACATCTAGGGCTTGGTATGCCCGTATAAATGGGAGAGTTGTGTCAGGAAGGGCATTCTGTGTAAACACCTATACTAAATAAATATTGCAGCATAGGTGTTTACGGGCAACCCCATAAAAGACCTTCATCAGGGAAAAGATTCCCTGTAGTAGTGGTGCATTCTTGGACTCTAGTGACTTTAATAAGTTTAATGCTTTGTTTTGGTGTTATTTGGGGGGAAATGTTGTCAAAATCAATTCATTAATTGATATCCTCAATGATTGATATTGAGGAATCCTGTTAAAAGGGAGACCAAAATGAATAAAACTCTATCTTGAAGTACCATATTTACAGACATATTTGTATCACTTTACAAAATAATTACCTGCACCATCATTTCCAGAGCGAAAGATTCTGCCGTTGCTGGAGTTTCTGCATTAGTTTATTCCAGGACTTGCTCCAGGTGGTCCAGACGGAGGAGTTTTCCTTAATCTCTCTTTCACAATCATTATTCTTCTGCAATCGAGTTCAGCCCTTTGGATCCTAAAACCACACTGTCATGCTCCCTAACCCTAAAAGTCTTTGTTGGCTCTGTTAGAAAGGTCACAGAACACACAGTGACATCACAGAGCTGTTTTGGTGCCTTCACAATATCAGGCGACTGGTTTTAAGTTTATGGCAGATTGGTGTGGCTGTAACATACACAAGCCTACCTTTCCTAAACACACATCTGGATGCAAAAAAATGTAAACATTATGCGATAGACAGCACTTAAACAAGCGCCAAACACCAGACACAGAAACAATCTCCCAGATAGTCGGTCAATTATCATCAGGTCCTCTTAAGACTCAACAGGATCCCATACCAGAAATCAAATGTTTGGATCTCCAGGATTTCTTTTTTTAAAAGAGCAAAATGAGATGCAAAAAATGTCTTTATTGTTTATACCCAATAACTTTAATTTAAATTATTCACAGAAATCAAACCTTTTATTCTACCATCAAAATAGAAAAAAACAACAAAATTCTTACAATAAAATTAATATTTTTTTTCTAAAACATGTGTACCATAATAATTGGCACTCCATAGAAATCCTTAGATAATGTCTCATTCATCCAGGAACTGGTAATCCATGTGGGTTCTATTTTGGCTCAAACTTCTCAAGAACAGAAGAAGTTATACCTCTGAGATTCCATCTAGAGGTTCAATCCAGATCCGTGAGACTTCAAAGTCTCATGGATGAGAGGTTAAACGTTACCAAGAAGTCTGTTGCTTCATATTCATCCCATATGGAATAAAAATGAATTACCGTATTTCAACAAAATGCAGAGGTCAGGTGATCATTTTAGTTCCGTACGAAAGGGCATCTGATTTGGGGTCAGCATTCATAGTTATAGTTTCGTCTGCTAATTTGTCTGCCTCTTTCCCCATCAAATTATGTCAGCTGAAGTGGATGTAGTGGTGTTGGAGTAATGTTGATGTTCAAAGTCTCTAGCAATTCACATGATGCTTCTTTCATCAACACACCTTGTGTCCACCTTTAGGTGATATCATATGAGGTTTGGTGTGACACCTTCTCCGGAGCGCTCCATGTCCACTGCTGAGGCAGGTACAGGAGACACAGCTGTGGACGTTTAGGTACACGGCGTACATGTCAGGCTGCCTCATGCTGCACGACGCTCTGTGGCTTTTGACTTCATATCTCTGGGGCCAACGTGAAATAGCTGGTGACAATAAGGCCATCCCACTACTTTACTACGCAGCTAAGCGTTGCAAAAAAATCCACTCTGCGCACACAAATTTCTCACGTCGACGCAAAACACACCTATGAACCAAAATACGCACACTAGGATGTAGCAGTACAAACTTTCACTTCAAACACAGCGGTTGTGTCATAATTCAGTCACAGCAAACATGGGCTTATGGTCAAAAAAGGTTATAACCTTAAACAAGAATACTCCACAGAGGCCTTGGCTCGCCTTCTTTTCATTGCAGTCCTGGTACTCATGAGGAAGACAGGCGAAGTCCTGCTTTAACCCAGGATGTCACAACAGGCATGGGATCAAATATGTCCACAGGGAGTTCCTTAAGGTCCACAAACAAATGTAAGGATAGGCTTTCTTCCCGCAACCTATTGTGGCACTAGCTGGCAGTGTCATTTACTGCGCAGAACCTCCTTACGCATTTAGCAGACGTGGGGAGGAAGATGCGACTTGTTATACATATTCTGATTGCCTACCTCTTCCTCACCATAAAAAGTCAATGAATCCTGCTCTCCTGGCCAAAAGCGCCTATCAAGAGCCTAAAGATTCTTAACCAAGATTGACTCATGTAAGTGCTTGGTTAGACTGGCAAACACTGATTCAAAGAAAAATGCTTGTTTATATTCCCTCTACTTTCTGTCAGCTCCACATCTTTAAAGTGGGTCGATGAGACACACTGTTCAGCCTTTTTCAATGATTTCCCACCACACATCTTCATAGCGGTTAAAACATTTAATGTTTGTTGGATGTGGCAACTTGAATTCAAAGGCGTAATTTCTCTTTTCTGCAGCTTGAGAGACAGACTCTGAAATTCACGCAGGAGGTCTTTTATGACGGCCAAATCCTTCAAAAATCCCAAGTTCGTGAGGTGCTTGTAAAGACGTGTGCGGTGTATCTGCACTGGGCCTTTTCAAATGAGGTGCTAGTGCAGGGGGAAACCTTTCCACTCAGCCTTTACTGTATAATAGCTACTGGACACCCGTCTGACTGTGAATATCTGACCAATTTTTAATGTTTGCATGTTGAGCTCAGCTGCTTCCTGAAGGAATCTGGCATTTCTGGTTGACTGGTGATTGAGTGAGTATAACTTTGACATAAAGGAATCAAAGTGACTGCTACCAGACACTTCTGACTTTGACTGCAAGTTCTAATCTGTGCGCCAGGTAGTGTACAGTATGCACGTGCAGAAACTCATTTTTGAGTCTGTCAATTGGTCGACTGTTCCTCCCTGCGAGCAGGTCAGCCCCATCGGTGGCTATGCTTTTGAGATGCGCCGTCAAAAACTCATCATCGAATCATGATTTATGTAGATTCGCCATCATAGAGTGATACATTGATTCAGCATCCACCCTGTCCGCAGGACCTACTACATCAAAGAAAACATCACTATATCACCATGGCCGCTAACGTCACCTCTTAAATAAATAAATAATTAAACAGGAAGGTTAATGAGAAATACTTTCGTCGATTGTGATGCTCACCCGTGATTGCTTTTGTTTCATACTGGAGACAAAGTTGCAGCACATCTTTATAAGATAGCCTTTCTTATGCCACTGTTTATACCGTTCTGAATGAGATGGTCGTTTTCTTGCTTAAGTCTGCCTGTAAAACAAACCGTGAAATTGTTTCGGTGGAATTCTGTGTCCTCCACGAGGCTACTTCCATAGATCCGTAAGGTGTATACCTGGTCCTTTTTCTGAGAGTAGCAAGCTCTTTGCTTTTGTACAAACTAAAAATCCAGCCTTGGTTTCAAGCCAAGCGTTGCACTCTTTCCATTCGCCCACCTGCTTCATGGTCCAACCAGCCAGGTTGCCACCGCATGTCTGTGTTGGTCTCTGTCTGCCAGAGCCGAGCCTTCGTCCTCAACGAGGTCATGTTTTCTTAACATGTATCAAACGAGTCCTTACATTACATGTGTGTAACTATGTCAAAGCGAAAAAAGACCACTGCTTTCTAGCTGTATCTCAGAGTTATCGTATGTATAACTCTGTATGCGTATGCGGACCATTTGGTACAGCGCCATTCAATCCAGCGAGGCTTTACAAGATGCATTATTTTTGTGTATTCTTTTTATTAAATGAATAATTTACCATTTATATAACGTATGTAAACATAGTGCACATTCAGAGGCCATTTTAGGGAAAATACCAAGTACATAATAATCTTTTAAATGATTTTAAAAGACCCCCCTTTGAAGTTTAGGCTTTCAGGAGGTCTCAAGTGTCAATCAAGGGGTCTTAAATCCAACAAGGCCTCCATTTTTTGTACCCTGCATTGGGGTTATATCAGCTAATTCAAGTGAAATACGGACTAATTTCTAAATCCCATGAGGTCCTGAGGTAATACTAGTGCCCAGTGAATAGGGCACACAGGTGCTGAGCAAAGCCCTGACATGGAGTTGAACGTATTAAATCAAGTATATGTCCCACGATGCACTGTGCTGTGCTCCACTTCCTGCCTTTGGTTTAAAACTTGGTCTGCTTTGCTTTCACACCAGAAACGAACCGCCCCAGGCCCCAAGACCCCCGTTTAGAAACGGACAAGAGTTTGCATGTTTGGTCCTACCAGAGTTTGAATGAGTGTTCACAACACCCAAAACATACCAGAATATCCGAGGAAATGAACCAGTGTTCGTTTGAAGCGAACAGCTCTGGTATGAAAGCGACCTTAAAGTTGGCCTGGGTTGGATCTTCCAGCAGGACAATGATCTGAAGCAAACCTCAAAATTAAGTGAAAAATGGTTCAGGGTTTAGGGAAAATAAAGTTCCCTGGCCATCCCAGAAAGCTTACATAAGCCCAAATAATATCTGTGGGATGTGCTAAAAAGGGGAGTCCAGAAACCTTGACGTCAGAGTCCGAAGGAGTGGGAGAGTTTCTGTATGGAGGAATGGTCTCATCTTCTCAACGAGTTCTCAAACTTCATCACACACTACAGAAGGAGACTCAGGGCTGTTATTGTGCCAAAATCTCTGAAAAATTCGGGGATATAATCGATTGCCATCACCGTGGCCGTTTCTGCTGCCGCAGCATATCCTTTGGGTTGACGCAATAACTCAAAAACTATAATGTATCATTTTCAAATTTTGTATCCACATAGACCTTAGTGCGAGGATGAAATTGAATGTTTAGAGGAATGTTCCGTTGGTTCGTTGGTCCCATTTAGTCCAGATTCGGTGCATTAGAATCAGATGAGGGTGATCTATCTTGTATATATTGTGATTTACCCTAATATTCCATATTTTACTCACTAGGGGGAGCCTTTTATGAAAAACACAGGACTAAATGGTTCTATTTAGTCCAAATTTGTTGCATACAAATCACATCCAGATCTGTCTTGTTAGTACATTGTTTTACTCTAGTAGTCCAATTTGTATTCAATAGGGGGAGCTTCTATTATTTTTATACAATTTCTTTCTTTTTGTTTTCTTTCTTTTACAAAAAACAGTGTTCTCCAGACATAATTCAAAAAATATTTCATGAATCATTTTAAAATGTATACTTAAATAAACCTTGGTGCAAAAAAGAAGTGGATTGATTTTAGGAAAGGTTGGTTTTATAGTTGTGACACCAAGGGAGCTTTATTTCTGACGAATTCTCAAATTCTCAACAGTTGCACCTATTGTAGGAGCTTTCATACAAAAACACATTTTTCCAGAAATATCTCAAAAACTATGTCAGTGATTATTGTCCAATTTTATATGTACATACCCCAGTGCGAGGAAGAACTGAATTGATTTTGGGAGAGGTCAGTTTTATATTTCCAATACTATGAGGGAGCTTTAGCTTCAAAAGTTTTCGGCCAATAATTTCTCAACCATTTATCCCTTTTAGTCCACATTTGGAACATATGAATGGACTTGAGGAGATCTATCTCGTATATATATTATATTTAACTCTAACAGTTTATATTTTACTTACTAGGGGGATTTTAATTTCATGACTAACTGTTCACCGTCTTTCAGCCATAATCTCCTAATTGTTGGTCCATTTTTGGCCAACTTTGATCTACTTTCCAAAAGTTATTGTTTTTTTCAGACATAACTTCACATTTAAATTAAAGATTTCAAATCAGGGGGTTTGGCTATACAACATAGGGGACTGGGGACTTTTCGGGGATATATACCCTTGCTATCGGGGATGGCAATATAGGTCTAGTTTCATTCATTTTTCCAAAAGGGTGCCAATAATTCTGGAGGGCACAGTAAATGAGTGATAATCATATATAAACCATTCCATAAATTGAGTAAAGGAGACATAAATCTGTTAATGGCCTTTAGCAATAATACAGTAAAAGTCTATATATTAATCAATATTTGATCTTTTCCTGGGTAAGAACAGGTTGAATTCTTGCTAAATGAAATGCACATATGGTCCTTACACTGGTGGGGTGAGTTCCAAATTTGAAAATTTTGAATTTATCAATTCTGATTGTACGCATATATTATGTTCTGAAATGCAATGAAGGTCATTTTTTGTTTGCAGTATGATTAGCGATATCTGAAAGAGAATACTGTTTTCAAACAATTTCAGTAATTTACATTTTGGAGGAAGAGTTGCAGCTTTGTCATGTAATTTGGACCACTGTGAAAAATATAATCAGTCTAAAAAAAAAATCTCACCAGCACCAATGCATAACGGTGATATGCTGCAAAAAATGATATCAAATATTGGCATGTCAAACATGAATTAATGGAGTATATAAAGGCATAGGCTAACCCTTAACCCTAATCCTAGACATTAGACTCCACAGGGCTATTTTAATTATTATAATATTCAAGGAGGGATGTTATTTTTGTGTATTTAATCACCGAATTTGCAACTAGCGATGAAGCGCATATGGTCTTTGGTATAAAAACATATTTGTTCTGTTTGATCTTTAGGGATTAAGAGCAAACACACACACACATGCACACACACACACACACACACACACACACACATACAAATACAAAAAATACATAAACCCACTTAAACACCCAGCCATCCACACACATATACAAACACACACAGGCCCATTAATCTGCTTTTGATTCAGGTCATAATCGCCTGTCTGCTCCTCCATTGGCGGGTCCGGCCTCCCAGCTTAGTCCTAACAAAGAAGCTGAAGATTGGTGAAGAGTTCAGACAGCAGCAGCGTTCATCATAAAACCAGTTTATCTCTGTTAAACCCTATACTCATTCAGGTGTCTGCAGTGCAAGGTGTTGACCTTCAGGGTTTGTAACAACAAATAATCATTTTAAAGCAGGTTTTAAAACAGAATTCCAAAAGAATTTGTCTTTTCATTCTTCAAAAACAGTTAAATTACTGATGCATCTGAACAAGAGATATTATCTGCCAGGGTTTGTTCTATTTTTCCTCCTTGTTTAAACCTGGGGCCTGAATTACCCACATAAAACTGGGCTATGTTCTAGAACAGTAGTACATATTAACGCAACCTGGAGCAACTTGCCTCTAGCAGATAAGGGGGGCGCTCACTTGTTTTTAAATCTAAAACCGCATAGGTTCTTCATTTCTAATATTGTCAAATTAATTTCAAACATGTGCTAATCTGATTGTTGTGATGTTAAGATTTTCTGGAGCAATGATGCAGTGCTCCTCCAAACATACATGAATTATGTGAAATATGTGAAGTTCTGTCTTATATTTGCTTGACTCCACTTTTCATTTTACAATTTCTTTCTCCACATCAAATGGGGAATAAACTTATGATTTACTTATGGATTTTGGCTTACTACGTATTGGACTTTGCAGTTAAAATGAGCCAGAGTTTGATTTTGATTCAAAATATAAAAGCCTGATGATTTTCTGCTAATAACCATGGAGGGATTGCCGGGGCATGTTTACTTATGTGCAGATGTCTTGATTACCGAGCCATTAGATTAACAGAGATAAGCTTCACCACGCTGCTCATGGATCCTGATATGTCCTGCGCAAATAATCAGTGCTTATTGGTGCAGGGTTAATACAACATTTGGTGGAGGCTAGTGAAAGCTGACAGCCCAGCAGTCCAGTCAGAAACTCCAGAGGTGAAAGAAGACACCCAACATAAAACTGCAGTGAATCATGTCTGTAGCCTCATGGGACCAGTGGTCCATGTCCTGGCACTGATAGTTTGACAGATGATACATCACCATCAACTGCAGGGATCTATTGTTATGACAGCAGGAAAGATGCTAACACAACAGCAATATCCACACTTTGACAAATACAAACACACTGATATGCAGAGACACACACTCGAGCACAATGTAATTGGGAAATACACACATGGTCCAGAGGAAACGATGAATTCACTTTTCTTCTCCATATAAAATTGCATCTGTAAGATCACATATTAAATAATGTTTTGTTTTCATTGTTCAGAATTACAATAAGTCAGAGTTTGGAAGACTGATGTCTGTCATTATTGAAGTACTGGCATTTGCCACTAGAGGTCTCACTCCATGCTTGTTTTTCAGGCCATGCTCACCACACACAGTTGCATGCAGGGTGCACATGGTGTGTTTAATATGACCAGCCTAGCCACTCTCCACATGTGTTGCAGTATCCTCTGGGAGGACAGGAAAGCATCTGCCTCCCTCTGTCCATGTAACACATTTTCTGGGAAAATAGCCCAAACCTGTGGCTCATGAGGAGGGGCAGAAAACACACACACATAAACAACACATACAAACACAAATACATGCACTCACACACATGCACTCACACACACACGCACACACATAGAAGTGAGAGACAAACCTACATTATAGGTCAAAAACGACAATAACAATAACAACAACAGTTTATGCAAATATATATTTGCTCTAATATAACAAACATCAATTTCAGCCTCTCAAATGTGAGGATAAATTGCATTTCTCAGTTTTATCATTTTGGAATTTAAATTATTCAGGTTTTCAGACTGTTGGTCAGACAAACACTCCAAGGATGTCGCCCTGTAGCTCAGCAGGGTATTTTTTTTTTTTTTTACCATTGCTTACTTTTTCAACAGCCTCTCTACAGTTTGGAAACCTTTTTCAGCCAGTGCATTAGCCTGTGGGCACAGCAGACTATGGGTCAAGTGTTGAAGTGTTGAGACAAATGTCACATTTCCCTATCATGTTCACAATGTCCAGATTGATACCAGGCCCATAAACTGCTTGTCTGGATCTCCTTTTGCATTTTTCTAATACAGATGTCCCTAATGGCTGCGACAAAGCATGTCAACTCCCATGGATTGAGGAATGACAATTCTATTCTGTCTGAAAACAAGACCATTAGCTAAACTCAGATCTGCTCTCACTGGAAAGAACTGAGGGCAGCTTCCCTTAGTCCAACCATTGCAGATATAGTTGACCAATTTCTGTAGCACTGGATCTTTTTCTGCTTCTGTAACTTTTTGTAACATGATATCAGACGCAGCTAGTGAAACTGCCACCATGTCCACATGCATTCCAACATCATCTGTTGTAAAGCTGACCAACGTGTCAGTGCTTGGCGCTGGTGCTCTAGACAATGCATCTATCAGTACTTTCTATTCTCAGGTGTTAATTAACTCAATATCATAACGCTGCAATTTCATTATCTTGCGCTGGATTCACAGACATAACTGTGAATCTTTCCACATCCATACATCAAGTCTAAAGTCTCTTTTTGTATTTGTGTATAACGCTTTTCAGTTTCTGTCATTGTTGTTGAAGAATATGCCATCAGTATCCATTTTTCTCCATTTTTCTCTGCTTGCAGCAGATCCCCTCCAAATCCACCTTATGAAATATCTGTGGAAATCTTTGAAGCCTTTGAGGGGTCAGGCTCAGAGGACTGGCTCAGTAGTTAAAGTTTTTTGAAGTTTTTTCCAATCTTTTTTGTGCCTTGCTGACCACTCAAACCTTGTGTTATGTTGAAGCAGGTCTCTGAGACATGCTGTCTTGGTAGAAATATTAGGTATGAATTTTCCCAGGAAGTTGATCATAGCTTGCAGAACCCATACGGTACAGTTTCGTCATCCTTTCCAATTCCTTTTTTAAGGCGGATCTTAGTGGTGTTGGTACTCTCCTTGGGGCATGCACCACAACAGGTTTGAAGTCACTCTTGAGCTGAATTTTGTAAGTATATTTTAATATCCCTTGTCTTTTAAATACGGATGGATTTTCTTTCGAAATGTCTGTAGTTTCTTCACACTGAAAGCGATTTGCTTTTTTGTGTTGATTTTCCAGTGTCATATTTTCAGTGTTTATATGGTGGACCCTCTTGACCAGTCCTAGGTTCGCTGCTTGCCCTTAACTGTCATTTTTAGTACACACTATCCTTTTGTTTTAATTAGCTTACCTGACCCCGACTTTTTATGCCTTCAGTGGTGTGTGTTCTATGAACACTTTTTTAGGCTTCTTTTTTAGCGTCTTGAGGTCACGTTCATTAATCAAATTAACTTTAGCTCCAGTGTCGATCTCAAAGAACAGTATAGTTCCATTAACTAGAAGTGGTGCCATCCATCTATCCTCTGATACAGTGTTTGCTGTCTTAGCTGCGTCCGGTACGTTGTACTCTACATTAAGTGACACCAGCTTGATGAAAAACGTTTCACTGGAATCGTCACTGTCATGTTTTTTCCAACTGTGGGAACCTTTTGCATCTTGGTTTTCTGTTTTGACATTCACATTTTTGCATAACGCTTTTGTCCTTTGCACTTTGCACATTTTTTCCCATAAGCAGAAAATTGCTTTGGTTTGTGTTTTTCTCCACCTCTCTTGCATGCAAATATATCACTATTCTTGTATCTATATTGAAATTTCCTCCACTGTTTACCCTTTGATCTCCTCTGAAGTTATCAAAGGATTCTACTTGATTTTGCGTGAGTAAACGAAAGACGTACCTTTCATACATTTCATTCCTTTTTTGACTGACAGTGCTCATCAAACTTTTTCACAACTTCCACAAACTTTTTCTTTGTCCTCCAGTCGAGCAACGACAAAAGTATTGTAGACTTCTATAGCCCCTGTGGCAGAAATGGTGAGCACTGCGGCTATTTTCCTAGCATCTGCCATCGCATCCACCCCCAGAGCTGCAGCATACAACAGACTGCTGCGAGAAAGTCCTCCAGTTTGCATCCACATTTCCAGTCAGTTTCAACAGACCTGGTGGTTTCAATGCATCACTCTTTTGCCTTAGCTGAGTTCACTCCTGGTACCATGTAATGCTCTTTTGAAGTATTAATAAATACTCAGCATTTGGAACCTTCTGCTATTAAGGCTAGCTACTTTATTGTCTCCCTCATCTTCTTCACTCTCGTTTTTACGAGACCATATACCAGTCTGGTTATCCATCAAGAACCCTCTTGCCACTCCTGCTATATGTGTTCCCAATTTCCACTGTTGCAGAACTAGAAAGGGGGGTCCGCTGGTTCCTGCAAAGATAGTTCGGTTTACCACCGACTATCAGCGGCAACCCGCTGTAAGAGACCACCTGCAAGCTGAAACTCCTCTTGAAATATATTGAGGAGGAGTTCAAGTTAATGCGAGTGAAAGAAGTGCTACAGGACAGGGAGCCTTCAGCTCCAAAGGTCGTCGGATGAGGAGTTGCAGTGAGGACAGGAAGAAGGAGGCTCTCCACTTTCTGGCAGGGAGAGTGGCCACTGCCACTGTGTTGGGGCCTTGTAGAAAGGATAAGTCTGTCCCCTCTGGCAACTGTCACGCTGGAACAAGTCTTGAGCTGCTACCCTATAGCTCTTGCTGATGGCCGTTATTGGTTGCAACATGACCAGGAAAACACTTTGCCATGGGTAGAACACTTGGAGGAGGCCAACAAGTGGAAAAGAGCAAACTATGAGGAGCTGAGGAACAACTTCCAGAGGAAAGACTGGAGAGCCTAGTGTTTGCCTGTGAAGGTCGAGTGTCGAGGCTTTGCACGACAATCGTTTTGCAGTGCATATACGAATCAGAATGACAGGAGAGAGAGAGATGAAGGAGTGCCAATTCAGGAGGGCTGACCCATGGATTGCTGCTGCGTGACATACCGGGGTGATGATCAACCCTGGTCGGGTTGCCTAGGGGTTTTGTATAATATTTGAAAGGCCCTAAAAAGCCTAATACCCTAGGTATTATCACTGATGAACTGATGTTTTTTCCCGTAGAAGCATCATAAAGATATATCTGAAAGTAAGTAACACACAACTTGCTTTATGGTATGTAAGCTAGTAAGACTTATCCTCTCAGAATGTAACAGCCTTAATGGATAGCTTTGTCATTTCAAGAGGCTTTCAAGACTTTCTACTAGGGGGTTAGTGTTTGGGAAAGATCTCCCTGCAGGGAGACATACAAGTGTCCGAGCCCTGAACTACTCATTAATCACTATATTTTAAGAAACATCCCACTGGTAGCAAGTTTTAACTGTATTGTACGGGAATGGCACAAACATACTAGTTTTAACCTAATCAATATATTGTATATCAGTACTAAATCAACTGAAGCTCTAGTTCAAGTTCCCACAGGAAGACCATGACTTTGCACATATAGTTTAATGTCGTACCATCCAGTCATTTACACCTCTTACAGATGCTCACTGTTAGTTATCTGCTGATAGTGTTTAGGGCTGTACGTTTTAGGTATCAGATGTTCACATCCACAGGCCACGTCTGCCCAGCAGCACAGAGATACCTTCATCATCTCACTGCTAGTTATACCTTCATCATCTCACTGCTAGTTATACCTTCATCATCTCACTGCTGTGTATTTAACTACCTTTTGTACTTCCATGCTGCTGAATGCCCTCCAGCTCCTCATCATTGCATAGTTTTTGTAGCTTCCTCAGATTAATCATTTCTTAAGTCTCTTCAGCCTCATCAGTCGCAGGAGAGCCATCAGCCACCACCACCAGCATCTGGACTCCATTGGGTTTTTATCTTACTGTTTCTTGGGGCAAATTCTATTCAATTATAATCTCCATGAAGACTCCAAGCGCAAATTACTTTCTGATAGACTAATTATCACATATCATCTGCTGCTATAAACAATTACCTTTCATTCATTCACTTGTCTATCATGATTAAATTAGTGAATAGAGGAAACATGTCCACTTCTATTAAATGATAATAATCAAAGTTATATTCCACAGGTGACAATAACAACAATTGAGATGGTTGCCTCAGTTCCAGCCGGACATTGTGTTTTCTAATACATCAACCAGAACAATTTAGCCGAGAACTACATGTCAGGGTTTTATGTCTGTCCCTGGGACCTGGAACTTACCTTTCTTGTTTTGACGCTCCTCTGTCCCTCAAATTGTCAAAAATCATATCATGCTCCCATCCTATCTGCTAAGGGCAGCAGTGTCTAAAACTGTCTGTTTGTCAAACAAAGACAGCGTTGACTATCAAGGACGAACGGGGATCACAACGTTTAGCCGAACAAAATCATAACAGGGAATACTTTAAGCTAAAGTTTAAATAAATTGTAAGGTAGGTTTATGGTAGGGCCTCAACTGATGTTAGCAATGACTATTCTGAATATTTTCATTCAAACACTGATTGCATGAATGTCAAAGAATAAGTAAACATAATTTCCTAAGGCTCAGGAGGATGTCTTCAGAATGCCTGTATTGTCAGAACAATAATCAAAATCAAAATCTGTATTCAATTTACTACTGAATAAGACAATTTGAAGCAGTCTAAAACTCCAGCTGAGTAATCTTGAAAATAAGCTAACTGTGATTGGTTAATTGATAGCCTAAGTGCTGATTTTTTTTTTGGCTGGCCAAACAAACTTCAGTAATTTACATCACCTGTCCTTCGTCAATTATTACTCCTCTATCTTATTGAATCATTGTGGTCAAAATTGTTGTTAAGGTTCGTCTGGGACGTTTGGGTTGTGAATGCGAGCCTTAGGCGATAATTATGTGGTTTGCAATACATTCGGTTAACTGCACTTTGAACAATTGGCAAATAAAAACACTGAAGGTGATATGAGTGATATACTTGAGACATAAAGGTTTAAGTCCTCTTAAAGTATCTTAAAGGGTCATCAGATTCAAACCCCATTAATCGGCCAAGAACGAAGGCAGTACATACCATAGCATGCAAAACAGCAGCTCCATCAGCACGGCCTGAGAAGGTTAGCTGCTGTCATGTAAGGTGATATGATGTATTAGCAGCTTTCTGCCTTGGTTCTTCCTCTCTCGCTTCAGGCCACCCTTTTCCCCATGAAATTTCACTCACTCCGTCTGTGGTTGTAAAATCTGCCATTTTGAGTGCAGCTGTGTGTGTTTATGCGTCTGTCAGAGTGTGACTGTGGAGAATAAGCTTCAGAATGTGTGTTATCTATTCAGTCCTTCATTAAGCTTTTATCACCAGTTTTAATGCCAATTAAGATGTGCTTTAATGTGACGGCAGGGCGGGCAAGCGCATATGCACTTCTCACTCCACAGTGACAAGAGAAGATGTGTAGACCGCGTCAAGAAAGGACCACCCGCTCGCCTTATCAAGCCTCTAAGGCATCATGCGCTTGTTACTTTTGCCTTTTTAACACTGAATCTGTTGCTGTGCTCTATATGGGGAAAACCAATATTTTACTCCATGCAAACGCATTGATGGCTAAGATGATGTCACTGAAAAGCTTGATTTATTTTGTGCTAAATAAACTCTATTTCATATCTTAATCCATCTCATTTATCTCAATTTATCTGATGAAAGGCACCTTGTTTGAACTGGGAGTAGAGTTTAAAGTCATTGTGATGGACACACTTGCTTTACTGCATGTTGGAGGACATGTAGACGTCCCAGCCTTCTCTGCTTGAGTTGTATTTGCTGAGGGTGGAGCCCAGACACATTACAGACAGATACACCTGTACAGAAGAACATATGATGTGATGGTGCCTTCTGTGCACCAACCGTTTGGACAAAACTTTTGAGACAGAACTAAAACATGGTGGGAAAAAGAAACAGAATTTCATGACTGTTGAGTTATATCTTGGTTTATTCTGTTTTTGGTTCTATGGTTTTATTTTGAAGGTTTTCATCTTAATCATTTTGGTCTGCATTCCTGTTATATTTTAAAATGGTTAAGTATGTTGTTTAGTTAGCTTTACACTTCCTGTCACGTTTCCTTTGTTTTGCCCTTTTAGTGTGTTTATCTGTTTATTGTTCTGCATTTCTTTATTCCTTCTTAATGTAGTCTGTTATGTGTTTCGCTTGTGTTCCTTTTCCCTCTCTTTGTCTAGCTTTTCCATTATTGCTTCTGTTCTCCTCTTGATTGTTCATCATGTTCACCTGTGTTTCCCCTCCAGCTGTGTCTCATTGTCTCGTTACCTCAGTGTATAAAGTCTGTGCTCATCTTTCTTTCTGTGCCAGTTCACGGCAATGTCTCGCCGTCACACGTCCCAGCCAGCGCCTAGTGTTTCTCAGTGGAAGAGTTCCTTGAGTCTTCCTCTTGGTTTTTCATGCTTTGAACTTGGATTGTTTTTTAATCTGCCTCTTTAGAAAGATCAGTTGTATATTTCGGACACTAGTGGGAGATTAATCTCGAAACATTTTTTTCGGCTAGAATTTCTAAAACGTTGGTTTTATTTACTTGGTGCAAATGAATCGACTCGAGGATATCAATCTCGAATACATCGAGTTTTACTTTAATAGTTCGTATTTTACTCACTAGATGCACTTTTTACAAAAAATGTTTCCTCAACATGACTTCCTAGTTGTTGGTCCAACTTTGGTGAATAGGAATCAACTCCAGGAGAAATATGTTGTATATCATACATCGCCATGTTTCAGATCTCCAGCTCAGATTACTTGGTTAGCAGCTTCTAGTTGGCACTATTGGCTGACCAGGCCTTCGAAGTATCAGCCCCAAAACTTAAGAATCACCTGCCCTCTTGACTAGACAGTTATTTTATTGTTTTGTTTATAGTAGTTAAGATGACCATTTATCATATAACGCTGACAACCGTTTAACCAGAATCTGCTTTTATAACAAAATGGTTTTATTTGGCTCTTAATGTTTGAACTTGGTTTTATTTTTTTTATGTTGAAGTCCTAAATATGCAGTAAAAAATGACAGAGAAATGTATAATAGCCTTGTCTACGTATTCTATAATAGACAAAATTCAGATCAATTCCCATCAATATAAGACCAAAGAATAAGTAAAACCATTTCAAACCCGATCAGGTTAGGACACATTATTACCATACTACATGCCCTGATTGCAGGGCACCGAGGTTTGATGCCCTGCACGATTTAAAGAGTACAAGTACACCATTGGTGGGCCTCAGTAATGTGAAGTCTGAAATATGTTGTGTTTATCTGGCCATGAAAATCAAACAATAATGAGCTCCTGTAGGAGCTTTCTTCAGTGTGTTGACTCCATCTCTCCTCTCGTCTCCCTGTGTGGTGCTGATGTCTCTTTCCTCTCCTCTTTTCATTTCTTGATCCTTCTCAATCCCAGCTTTGATGTATGCATGAGGGAGGATTTCCTCAAGACCAAAGAGGCTCATTACCCAGGGGCCATTAGGCCTCCAGTAGCGCATGTCAATGAGTGCTGAGTCTTTCTCTGTCTTCACGTGCGTCCAGCCACTCTGCTACACGGGTTTGGTGGGGCGGAGGGGAGTTCCTGGGGTGATGAAATGCAGCATTTAATGTATGTACTTCTGTCACAAATTTCTGCATTTCTATCAGAAAGGCCCTGTTCATGCCTCCTGCTGTAACATTTCATATAGTGGTTGTTTTATAGTGGTTGTTAGGAGGTTGGGTCATTAATTGGTGGTGCTGTTCTTTCATGCAGACTAAGAGCAAGAGGAATGAGTCATCATCATCAGGATGAAACGCTCTGACATTTGAGCATGAAACTCCCAGATTGCCTTGCGGTCCTACATTGCTGGGTATGTTTGAATTTTACAGTAAGAGGTATGCAGAGTGCTGGGGTCTAAATGACATTTTTTACCAATGATATTACCAAAGCATTGAGCATATGTAGGTTATAACTGTATTCTACAGAAAAACATGATATGAGGGACCTTGGATGTAGAAATCCTTATTAAACCAGTGGCATGTGTGATATTTACAGGGGATTTCTCTGTTTTGGTTAATAAAACAAAATGGATGGTAAACTGGGAGATGAAAGAGGCGAAGAAGGGAGTTGACCTTGTTGCCTAACCTCTCTGGATATCCCTGCAAAAGACAGTGCCAAACTGACTCTACCCTCGACCACAAAAATGCCCTTAAAGACAGCGTGTGTTGATTGCGCAATAGGGGGTACCATGGTTCTGTTTACACGATGCACTTTAAAAGATCATTGAAGTTTACTGCGAGTGTCGCCACTCTCTCAGGGGCAGCTAACTCTATCATCTGTGGTGAATGCAGCTGATGTGCAGTCCTCTAATCAGAAGTATAAAATCTAAGAATTCAGCATGCTGACGTGACTTGGTTTCACAAACTGTGAGGCCTCTACTTTTCTGTCCAGCACTGCATAACATCAGTAAACAGATGGAGGTTAGGGAGGTAGAGAAAGATGGATAAGGGAGAGAAAAAAGAAGATAACCAGACAAACACACTGGCTGCTTATGTGGGCTGTGCCTTAACTGGCGACTTCCCCAAGGCCTGTAGACAGGGGAAACAAGGAGTGATTAATTTTACTCCTACCTCCTTGGCCTGCATTGCTGGACTGTTCCCTCGAAAAAACTACAATGAAAAAATGACACCCATCACCTTCCTCTCCACTGACTGGATCAATGTCAGATTGGCAGTTCAATCTTTCCAGGAAAACTGCTCGGCCAATGAAAGCAGACCCTAACAGCTGAGACCCGCTTATTGTCTGCCTTTCTCAGCATTTGGAGGATGAGCAGAGGCTGAGATTAATGATCGGTTTTCACTGAGCTGATCATTTGGTCAGCCTGATCGATCAGCTCTAATACAGAGTAGATTCTCTTCGAGCATCGCAGCGTGGTCAATGATGTCCGAGATCTGAGGGTGGCAATCACCTCTTTTATCTACAATTCAGTCACCCTCACCCAACACACAAACACAAACACACGAACACACACAAGCACAGACCAATTAATTCACATTTAATGAATTCAAATCGACAAGTAGAATGTGCCCAGCACGTACATGAAACATGAATTATTTTATCGGTCCAAGAAATTTAGAACTCATGGTACCCTATCAACCAGAAAGATAAAGTCTGCCCAGATTAATTGTACCTTTGCTTTTAATATCATTTTCCATCTGAAGAAAACCTACATATTTTGCATGAACTGAAAAAAATGTAACTTGCATTTATTTTGATTTCCCCTGGCCCATTACCCGTGTTAACTGAGATGAGATTATGTTTTTGATGTCTGAATGAAAGGAGAAAACAAGGGACCAGTGTGAGTCAGCAAATCTTTCAGTGAGAGTCAGCAAGCCTCCATCACTCTACTAGTAACTATTTGTTGCTATCATTGTCACAATGGCAAGTTTGCAACAGTAAATTAATGAACAAGAGCAGCCATCAATTAAAGTTAGCTTTCTCTGCACCTGAAATGATTATAAATCAGAAAAGACTGACCTTCTTTTCTGGCAGAAATTTTCATTTGAGGGGTGGAAGCTCAATAGGACTTAAAAATTAGTTGCTTAGAGCAAATGCTTTGCATAGGATTGTGTTGCCTGCTCTTAATATTGGAGACAGACACGCACCGGGAATATGTCTGTATAAAGCCCTTTTACCTGAAACCTGAGGAAGTCTTTTCATATTTTATGTTCAGGTGTATGTGAGTGACACCATCTCCTCTAGTTGTAATGGGATTATCAGAAAACAAACGGTAATGCAAGCAACGGCAGTGAGACATGTAAAGGTACACCCACATATGCACACAGTCAAACTCACACACACATCACTGATAGAGGCAGATCTTCATTTCTCCAGAAAATCACTTCATGATGAATTAGGTTTGTTCCAAGGTTTCAGTGCAATATTCCATCCTCTACTTCTTTCTGATCTCCTAATTAAGTCCCACTTCACTAAAAATACTTTACAAGCTTCTGATTATCACGAGGCCCCCAAAAGAGACAATAAATGTACCTCATCCACTATGTTAAGTTGTATTTTAACCATTTAAACGGTCTTGTCTTTATAGCAGGTGGCAGCATGACACATGAGACCGTTCCACACTGGTTTTATTAATTCTCTTCCATGTTCATCCATCGGACCAGATGAGCTAATAAGGAGAATCACAGTAGTTGGAGAGCAGTCTCAAGGTGATTGCAAGTGTTTACACACCAGTTAATACAACCTGTCCCTCTAGAAGTCATGCTTCTAATGACTAAACTAAATCTCTGATTCCTGCTAGCAATGAACGCGGAGAGGAGAGGAGAGGAGGACGGGAGGAGGAAGAGTAGGCGGCCTGATTCGCGCCTTCATCTGTCACCCAGGAATAGGTTCTTAGAATAGAGGAAGTTCCGCTTGTGCCACCAGCTAAGTCAAGTACAACTTACGGACTGAATAAACACAGGAAGCCGAGATTTTGTTATTTCAAAAAAAAATAAAAAATGATTCTGTGATATATAAATATGGCTTCGATGATGTGCAGGCCGTGGGTCAAAGTTATGTAATTTACATCATCTAGCGTTGGTCGATGTTAATTAGTCTTTTTTCAACATATTTAATGTAGTATCCAGTCCTAATCAAGCATCCCCTGAGAACTGAGAATATTCAGGTCACAATTCATTTCTTAAACATCGTGTTGGCATTAGCGCTTTTCATGCGTTTACGCGTTTTATTTTGAAAATCGGAAATACAACTCTCTCTTCTTGACGTAGCTGATTTGATGGTGTGGGGATGTTACGTTGGAGAGAGTGGGAGAGAAAAGGAGCGAATGTAAGTGGCGGCAGAAAGGGAGCGAGGACAGCGAGCGCGCAAACAGGCATCCAGGTTCACCATCAGCAGCAGCGACAGAAACATCTCCATTATCCTGGTCTCTGGTCTCTGGTCTCCGGTCTCCAGCAGCCCCTCCTCTGATCCCCTTCGTCTCTGACTGACATCTCAAGTGTCCAGAAGCCTCTACCAACCATCACCTCCCACTACACACTTTTTTTCTGGAGCTCGGTTATTCTTAGCTTCGCTGCAAGAGACTGCCCTTCCGGTCCCTCTCTTATTTATCCCAGTTTCTTGAATATTTAATGGGAAATGGCGATCTGCGCGCAGTCGTGCGGTATTTTCTGCATCCTCGCAATCCAAACTGTACTTCTCATATGCGTCTCCACGCCAACAGACGGGACCCACCTCTTCCCCCAGCACTACACGTAAGTACCCTGTACTGTGGAGGGGACAAGCCGGGGTTCGAGGACAGGCCGCCCCATCCGCCGCTCATGCAGCGTCGCTTACCTCAGTGTGCGAGGGGCTTCTGAGCCCGATGAGAACACACACACACACACACACACACACACACACACACACACACACACACACACACACACACACACACACACACACACACACACACACGCAATCCACGTCCCTGATTCTGCGGTGTTATGAATCTCGGCATAAATTGTTGGTTTACTCTCGCGGGCAATGAAGCTGTAGTCAATTTGTCAGCATGAAAACAAGTGCATGGAACACGCACAGGTGTCACTGGTGATTAAGTGAACAGCCACAAAATTATTTATTACATCACGAGGCTTAACATAAAATATTGGTCTCTGTGTTGTTTTGCTGTCACTGCACCGGAGAAAAATGTCTCATTTACGCATGATGAATAGGCTAAGCTACAGCGAAGCTAGTCCAGAAATGTCAGTAAACACGCACTGTGGAAGTCACATCCTCCATCCCACTGCAGGATTTCAACTGGTTTGATTACCAACTGGTTTATTTGCCAGATCGATAGCGCTCCTAGTGCAGATCCCAGCATCCAAAAGCTTTTCCAGCCTAACTTCAACTGCTTGTTGCTCCATATACTAAGTGGGCCACTATGGTCCCACTCCTTAAGAATGTCGTATTTTTTATATTGCAATTGTTTTGTGGTCATGAGGCATTCAAATGAAAAATTTTGACGCACTTTAGTCCAATGTCACCGATCTTTTACAAAAGTGTCCGGATATCCAGCTGTGCAGCACCTTTTTTTTTTTTTTTTGTCAACGGACACTTGTTTGCATCTTGTTTTGCAATTATATTTACATTCAAAACGTAATTTCTCCTAGTATTTGAACATCAGTTTTACCTTGACACGTGAAGGCAGGCTGGGACATGAAGGCTGCACGCAGCACACAAAAATTTGCAACCGATATCAATAATGATCCTGTAACGGTAAAGTATGAAGGCTGTTTTAAAGTGAAAGTTGCTTTGGTTTAAATGTATTTCTAGTTTGTATTCACCAGTGGTTTACACGGTGAGGTGCAACAGTTCCTCTCTTAGGTTACGTGATGATGTGTGGATGTGATGAGAGCATGATGTGAAGCCTGAAGTGATGATTAGTCAGTCAGGTTCACTGACGTGACAACAATCTAAATGCTTCATGATGCGCCCACTGGATCATCATCTGCAGGGCTTAGATGTCCCTGATGATCAAGGTGACTTTCAAATGACCCTCACCATTTGACTAAACAGCCTGCATAGATTTGAGAAATATTTGCCAGATAATTTTTACTTTTGCAAATGAGGTTATGTTTTCACACATTTCTGTTTATTTGTGGATCATGTAAACATTACTGAATGGATCTCCATGAAACTTGCTGGGAGGATAACTAATGGACCGAAACAGACCCTACTAAATGTTAGTGTGGATCCAGGACTTTTTTATCCTCCCATTGTCAATTCTACCATATTCAGGGCGTTGGTATCTATGAATCTATGCAATTTGGTGCCAATCCCAATAAAAAATTGGATCCACTAGACTAAAATGGTTGGCGGTTACAAAAAGTCTAACAACCTTAAAAGATACTTACAGAGCAATGATTTGATTTTGGATAAGTGGTAACTGAATTAAAGGGGACTGATGGGCCTTATTACATTTGCTTTACTGAGCTTATTTCCTGACTTCAAATTATAGTTTATAAAATCTTTTGTCTACACCTGTGGTAAATGTTTATCAATTCATTTATCAATTACTTTTGTAATAATGCTGGATTCAATTACTATTATAATAAAACAATAATATCATTACTTCTTATTCATACATTTTGACAGCTTATTTTGAGCGCAGATAAACATAATATAAATAGTCTTGGTCTGACAATATATATTGTCAAAAGCAATCATCCTTCTGGTTTAAAATTAGTTTTTTTGTCCCACCATTACTCCACTATTTCCCAGAATTCAACAACCATCTTATTACAGTGTATGTAGAGCTGCTGTGAGTGTTTATTGGGTGTACGGGCATGACACACACACACCTTTTGAGTATTGGAGTTCAACATGAGGATGTGTGTTCATAAGAAATGGCAGAATATCCAATAGTTTGTTAGCATTTTCACAGCAAACCATATACATTTCCTTAATTTTCTCACTTCAAAGTCAAATGTAGAGAAGATTTGTGTGTGTGTGTGTGTTTGGGTAGAGCAACAAGGTGAAATTATTTCCACCTTTTTTTTAATCTAGTGACTGGTATCTTTACAGATGAATGCACATTATTTTCTAGCAAGGTGAAACTCAGAGCAAATTTTTTTGTTTTTGCAAAGGTTTTTAAATAGCCTGACTT
This sequence comes from Lophius americanus, assembly GCA_037951165.1. Classification (NCBI taxonomy): domain Eukaryota; kingdom Metazoa; phylum Chordata; class Actinopteri; order Lophiiformes; family Lophiidae; genus Lophius; species Lophius americanus. Next base: position 7,634,629 of record JBBDHG010000021.1, read on the forward strand.
CTGCCCATAAAGACATTTTAGCATTGCACTAGGACTGGCAAGCTCGATTGCAGCAGAATGCGGCTGACACACGGGTCTTCCATCCAAACTCATTTCATCGCCTTTACTGTATTTCCATAATGTTTCACATAACATAAGTCCTTATACTCACAAAAACACATTTTAGTGCCCCATCAGAATACAAAAAGGCTGAGGGCAGCAGGCAACTTTTTCAGTTCATTCTAACGATATGATTTCTATGGAAAGTTCTCCTCATGTTTGTGTGGAGAGCTTTGAGATTCATTAATTCATGTAATATACCAAACGGGTATCTCATAATGTTTCTGCAGTTGTTACAGAATGGTTCTGCCTCTTTGGGTGTCTGAAAAATGATTCTCTTTTGATTCAACATTGGTTCAGGGTTAGTTGCAACATTTTTACCAAACTGTCTCATGACTTTAAATCTTATCGAGTCATCTTCAGGTTTGTTAAGAATGTCATTCCTGTTAACATTCCACGAGGGACCTTATGTTGTCTGACAGCCTGAAATGGATAAAGTCTGCATATTTAATTGTGTTATTGATTCATACTTGATTCAATGTCACAAAGAGGGTTTAGGGAATGAAAACACTGGGACGGAGGAGTGAAATGGCCAATGTGTGCAGATGTGCTGATGTATCTTCTGAGAGAATATGTGCCATATCACAATATATCTCCGTATGGGTCACGAAGAAATCATTGAATTAAAGACTTTACATGCTTGGCCACTGAATTTATGTGATGAATAAAATCATCAACCAATTTTTGCATAAAATCGTCAACAGTATTTGGGTCAATATTTAGATGCTTTACTTTACCAGGTTTTCCCAGCTTTAAAAAGCTTTATGTTGATATATAACATAATATAAACATCTATATATTTATATATATATATAAGGACTGCATGTCATTCTGTCAAAGCTGTACTTGTGTGTGTGTGTGTGTGTGTAGAGAACGAGACTAATGAAGATGCACAAGCAGTCTGCCTGGCTGGGGGCAGAGGTATTGTCCCTCACTGTTAGTATCACTGCATGCTTCTCCCCTCTACTAACTATAAGCTTGTTTTCATTTCATATCGAGGTGACCTTTTCATAGTCAGCAGCCTCTCCCTGGCGGTCCCGCTCTGCACAGTCCTATTGGAGGCCGCCTTGCTTTCTCTTTATCTTGTCCCTACGAATGCAGCCAACACACACATTTATGCTGGCTCTGCTGGAGCCCCACTCCTGCTTTGTGATTATCACTATTTGTACAGTTTAATAAATCTGTCCTCCCTCTTGTCTTCTGAGCAAATCTGACATTTATAGATGACATTTGTCTCCAACATCATAAAAGACAAATGACTCTGTCGTATTGTGCTGTTGATGCTAGTGATTATCTATCTGCATGCTGCTGAACGCAAAAGGTTGGCTCAAGAAACACACGATAGAAGTCTTGGATCTGATTTCTGAAAACAAATTGTTTAGATTGATTGACATTTGATTCTTCAGCACGTGTTCAGATGTGGAGTGTTCAGATGTGGAGTTCAGACTCTGCTGTTACTTTAAAATGATCTGGTGAATAACTGGATCCATTAAGTAATTTGTTGCTTGCTGGAAGATATTCAGTAATGAGCAGGAGCCGTTTGATCTCTTAATTCCAAACTTGGCTCCGTCTAACGGCAGATCAGCTCCTACTTAAGGTGCATTTCTGTCAGACCAGAGCAGTTTTATTGGAAAGCCACTGATTCCATCCGAGCCAAGAGGGGCACGCTGGCTGGCAGTCCAGCCAGGGCCGACCAGATAAATGTAAGATGTGATGGGGGAGCAGGTGTTGATGAATAGCCCAGAGATCAGGAGAGGAAGGACTGAGATACGTCCAGATTGGTGGAGAAACAGGCTGTTTGACAGCAGTAACAGGGATACACTCATATACAGTGATACGAAACAAAATACACCTGTGATGACATATTGTGGTGATAATGCTGAGTAATGCAGATTAAAAATGCCTGATTTTATTTTCTAGAATGATTCACTGGGCTGGACGCATTGAGAAGGAGCTGGAGAAGGTTCTGCAGCACGTCACCGGCTCTCAGCAGATGAGATCGGTAAGTTGACGTCATGCTCTGATTCGACACGGCACACTTACCTGCATTATTTACAGTTTGACTTCACTGGCTGAGGTTGCACAACAGAATCTCCAGATTGTTTGTGTGTTTGTCTGAGAGCTGCAAGAGTATTAATACTTCAGTTTAAAACCATTTTCCCATGTTAATCCGCTTTAAAACATTTTTAGAAGTGTTTTATTGAGACTGATCTTCCACCGTATTTGTCTTGTTGGACCCATATGAAGTCAGGGTTTTCAAGTGAAGACACACTAGAACGAGTGAAACACTTTCAGACGATGAAGAGCCTGTTTTTACTTGATTACAGAGACATGTGTTAATAAAACCAGAAAGGCAAATAACTTGTTAAGACAGACTCATGTAGCAGAACATGGTTTTGGTTGGCAGTTGGTGCATGAGGCTGCGTGCAACACTTGTCGGTCTTATGGTGGAGCAGATGGTGGAGCAGAGTGTGATTGACAACAAGTCATCATATTTCTCCCATGTGTGCCTGTTTGCTGTGCTTGTAGCGTTTGTAATGCACCCTGAGATAAATGCTTCATTATTGCTGTATGGTTGTGTGTGATTCACCCAACCGGTAAGCTCCCTGTGGCAGCTCAATTGCGAGCGTTAACAGTGGTTACTGTGATAGCTGTTGGTATGGTGGCCACATCGATGGACCTCGGAGAAAAAAATGGCGTGCTGTTTGGGATTGTGCTTTTGTAAATGTTGTACATTTTTAGGGTTGTGTTAGCAGAACAGATAAGATGTATGTGATGGGATACTTAAGGTATCCGCCGCCATATGAACATGAATGATACATTCACACATGTGCCGAGTGTTGTCGTCTTCAGTCAGGACTGGCAGGTCTGGATACCATTAGCTGACTTTTGTTGTTGTTTGTGACAAAGAGAAAATTATATCAATTTGCCCAGGCCTGCTGTTTAGGAAGAAAGATACTTTCACATTGCCGCTTCATGCAGGTCAGCTGTAATTATGATTGTGAACCCTCAAGTTGATCCAATCTGACCTGAGCAAAGAATCTGAATCGACCACTCTTTTTTAACACGCTTTTTATAAATGGCAATCAATTTAAAATAAACATTGAAATAATGTTCCATATGGTGTCAAGGTGGAAGAGTGTTTTTGCATTTGATGAACAACAATATGGCCTCAGTACAATCTCTACTGATGTGCCGGAATGTCACAACATCTGCACTATATTCATCTATCATTTCAGCTTTTTTTTAATTGTTAATCTTTAACTGAATAAATTATACAACTCATTGCACATGGGACATATCGCTTATTTTCATATTTATGAATTGGAAATGTTGAATTGGATTTCTTTTTTTCACTTTATCTTCATTTTCTGATTATTTTCTTGATAAGCTGGTCGATAAAATGACAAAGAAATAATTAAAAAATGTCAAACAATATCCCAAAGCCTAAAATGCTGGTATCAAATTGCTTTTCTTTGTCCAAACAACTTTCCAAAGTCAGAAAAAAAGAAGCTATTTCTCACAAATGGTACCTCAAAGTTAGGGAATGATTGCCAATTAATTTTGCTTACCAGTTAATTTATAGTTTATGTACCATAGTACAGAGTGGGATATACTGTAAGTGTATTTGAAATACGCTGTGATGCATCTTGAGTGCTTGTTAAGACTCGACTGCACGTACAGAATGTGAGTAACCCTGTGCTTAAACAGGCCTGTTTCACAGATGTGACATTGACATGACATTAAGTGCTCAGTGGGCTTAAGTTCTGAGGATTTAAACTAATTTACACTACACGGTGCTGAAATTTTCTCTGTAGGCCAAACACTGTCAAGCCGGCCTCTCCATCCTATTACACCTGTCCTATTGCAGTGCCGTAAGAATTGAAAATGTCCCATTTCTTTGACAACTGTGTGTCTGATCTTCAAACACAATTTAACATAAAACAAAGGCAACCAAAGGAAACATAAAAACAATTTCAAATCACAAGTTAGTTTTCATACAGCAAAAATAGCTTCCAATTCCAATATCAACAGTGTGAATATGTATAAACCTCCCTGATCCTAATGGCTATTTGTGTCACCTTTAGCAGCAGCAACCACAAACAAACACGTCTGGTAACTGGAGATCAGTTTCTGACATAGCTGTGCTAGAATTTACAAAACTGCTTTAAGGCAGTGTTTGGGATCTTTATCTAGATGGAGTTCATGTTCAGACCTAGTGTAGGCCATCATCACTCTAAAACTTTAATTTCGTTCCGTTTGAACTATTCAGTTTAGTTCAGTGTTATCCTTGGCTTTGGAATATTATCCTGCTGCATGACCCAGTTGACTCTGATTTCAGCTCACAGATTGACCTGACATCCGGTAGAGAGCAGATTCATACTTCCATCAGTTATGGCAAGTAATCTCTACACTGAAGGAAGCATGCCAAGAACATTTCACTGACACATCTGTGCTTGATAATGCTCTTTTTGTGGAATACTGTATTCGTTTTTTGCCAGATGTGAAGGTCTACAGACAACTTTTTCTGGTGTAAGTGGCACACACGGCTGTACTATATGTGCATGCCTGACTATGTGAGCAGAGCAGGTTTGTTAGAGCATTTATCACAGCCCCAAACAGGAGTCATCACAGGGTGAGCTAAATGGCCCAGCATGCTTAGAAAAGCCATTTTCTAAATGGATGCCTCTCTCTATACATACCTCTGATAGAAATCGTCCCAGGGCTATGCTGGCTGGTAACAAGATTGTCTCTTAATGCACCTCCTTGCTCTTCATGCGCAGTCTGTTCTGTTCAGACAAAAAAAAAGGTAAAGTGAGCGGAAATTATTTTTTCGTTTGTCTTACATGGAAAGAGAGAAGGAAGTATGAATGTAATGTAGTCTGTCCAGTTTTTCTCTGTTGAGATTGATCAATACATGACTTATGAACAACAGACATATACAATATTTTGAGGTGCTTTAGGTTTTGCATACTGCGCTTAAGTTTTGCATGTCTCTGACAATACGTTATTTAAATGTTTATGATCCTACTCTAGTGAAGTAGGAAGTTAGAGGGTGGAAGTTTGGAAGGGAAAAGTGTGGAGCCTAGCAAGACAAGGAGAGTGGGCAGCTTTTAGAGTGGAGCAGAAGAATGAGGAATGGCTTGGCAATTAAAATGATAAAGTGATTTGACGCTGTGTCGGAGATAGACGGGTACTCTTATTGTCCAGCTTTTTTAATGATACTTAGACATGTTTGCTTTATAGATGAAAGAAGTATCTAGGTAAAAGTGGCAGCTATTTAAAATTTTGTTGAAGTTAATGTAAATAAGTCATCATATCAGGAAAAAGTATGTGTCTAAAGTGAAACCACTTATGCTGATGCAGAACAAGAGCAGTGACAGAGAAATTATATATTATATATTATATATATATATATATATATATATATATATATATATATATATATATATATATATATATATATATATATATATATTTATTTGTAGATTGTCTAATGATTAATGTCAGGCTGATTCAAAATGGCTATGAAATTATTAAAGGGATAGGATTCCTTTTCATTTAGTTTTTTTTGGGGGCCTTTAATGAGAATGATCAGAGACATGAATAACAAGACGGTCTGTTGGTCAGTCCATCTGATTGAAAACATTTTTTGTTCAATTGTTTTCCATGAAAGTTAGCAAACACAATACATCATATTATTCAGCACTTTTGACCACATTTTCCTGAATGAAACTTAGAGAAATAACCGTGAACATTCTCTGCATCAGGATTATTCAGTGTTTTCTATTTTACTCATAGTTTACATACACCCCTAATTTGGGTTAAGGCACTTACTCTCCCCAAAGGGTTGTATTAACAGTTTGTTAAAATCAATTCAGACAGTGTTTGGTATATTATCGTTCCCTGTATAGTTATTTATTTTATCATTGTTTCAATACATCAAAATCAGCTTATATTTATTGCTAGGAATAAACATTGTCCTAGATATGAAATCCATCCTGACTAATCATCTGATATCTATTCATCATCAAACATAACTAGAAGAGAAAGTCTACACTGAAATGTACACAGAGCTGTAGATTGTGCCCTTTCCCTTTCATTATTTGGATAGGTAATTAGCCAAACACACAAACACACACACATGCACAGCCACACACATACGGTTTCCTGTCAGAGCAGTGTGTGTACAGTGTGTGTTCAGCAATAGTACATTTCAAATTCATTATTTTCAATTTGTCACATACATAATCATAAACAGTACAAAGCGCAGTGAAGTGCCTTATGTACCTGTTCCCATAATGAAATATGGAATAACATATTAGACAAGCTTTAGCTCAGTGACAGCAGTAACTAAAGGGGCTTTCACCCATCAACCAGGAGTAGTACGGAGACCACCGCATTGGAATGATCACTTATGACTATGATTGTCATTAACATCCAAGCTGTATGAAAAAACATTAACATGGGAATGTTTCCTATTATAACCTTCCCTCCTAAATGACATATGCAGCATCTCTATAGTTACAAGTCATGTTTGAGGTTCGTCAGTGAAAGTGACGGGACAGCGGCACTGCAGGGGCCAATCAAATTTCAGCTGGATCCAGTGCCCCTCAGGCCCCGCCACGCCGGCATCACCAGTGCCCCTGAAAGCACAATCAAAAATTATAGATAATTATTCATTAATTCATTAATAGAGGAACATGTGTGGAAAAAGCAGACTTACTACGCTAGAAACTTCTAGAGTAGAAAAATATTTTACATACATGTGAACTTTTCTCTCCTCTCACTCTCTGAGCAGTGACTTGGTTGCTGTCACCATGGCAACATTAACATCAGTTAAACACATCTAGTTCAGAGAACTTATTAGATTACTTGATTTTTATCTCAATATTGTGGTTTTCACCCATTTTCATTAGCACAATTTAGATTGTGTTGATTTGATTGTTGTTTATTTGATTGTATTCATACAAATGTGGTCAGCCACCGCTGGGCAGGGTTGCCTATGGTTATCTCCTGACCGAGTCAATCTATTTAATATAGAGAGGCATTAACTGAAGAGGTTCTGATGTCTGGTTTAATATGTACGAACTTATTATATTATACAGGGTCATAAAAAGATTTGAAATCGTAATCTTTACTTACAGTTAATTTGGTGCAATTTCAATATTTCCCTCATAAACATATTAGATCAGAAATACAAGATAGCTTCAACTAGAGTACCTATAAGTGCAGTTTTTCATCGACTTTATGCCACCACCTTGTAACTTTATGCCACCACCTTGTAACTTTATGCCACCACCTTGTAACTTACAAAGGCATGAATTTAGTCTACACAATTCACAGCCCTCCAACTTCAAATTCATTTTAATAAGAAAAGACTAATCAGCATCAATAATTTAGCCCAGTACACATGACTGCTCCCGAACACCCCTATTCAACCCGCAACTTGAAAACTCTGCACCAAGTGGATCCGTCTGTCTTACTCCACGACCTCTCTTCTTTCCATTTGCGGCTCTTGATTACTTGAAACCTGAGAACGTCACGAGAACGTCACGTCCAGAGCAATATCCTCATAAAGAATGTCTAACGCTTCCAGTTTTTTTAAGAGCTTGACCAAATATGTTTTTATTCCCATTTGCTCTTCACTCAGTGTGGGTCCTAATGCTGTGTGGTCAGCACTACCTCAGTCGGACCGCTGACCCCATGCTGACTAAAGGTTTATTTCAGTTTAACACAGCCCCTCATGATTCTGGTTTGTGTGTTTGTGTGTGTTTGTGTGTGTTTGTGTGTGTTCGTGTGTGTGTGGTACTAAGATTGCTGAAAGGAATTTGAGGAGCACAGGTATGTTTTCATGTCTACAGGGAGGTGTTTAATGCAGGCTGAACACTACCAAGTGTCACTCGCACTTCTCCAGACCACACTCCTACTTAAGCGATAAAGAAGGCTCAAGGCCATGGCACCCATCCACAAAGCCCAGATATCTCTGTAAAGTGTGCTGTGGATTTATACACAATCGCTGACTAAAGAAATTTCCAGTAATCTGCCTCAAATGCCCCACACTATACTAGACATCACCCCTGCTCTCAGTACACAACCCCTTCCTCACTTTCTGCAGCTGATGTCAGCATCATGCTCTCTCCCTCTGAGTTTGCCGATCCATCACTGGACGATGATGTGAAGGCTGATCAGTGCCTTTTATTTCTTGATTTAATAAATCCTTATGCCTGTAGACAGTTTACAGGAAGACTTGATGGTCCCTCCTCCCACCAGAAGCGGTTGCCTTTAAAGGAGATCGAGAGAGAGAGAGCACTCAGACCTCTTCTCCCGGATCTCCTCCCTCTCCTCCTCTTATCTGACTGTGTGACACATCACAAGCATTTCTTTCAGACAGTTTGCCGTCTGGCTCCAGGTTTCTCTCTTGCTGCTTGCCTTAAGTGTCCCTCAGTCATTGAGTAACACGCAAAAATATACAAACCTCCGTTTGCTTTATTTGAGGCATTTAATCTAAAACCAATGAATAAAAAATTACGACAGTTTTTGCAACAGCAAACCTTACATATTCTTTCCAGCTGGAGATAATGTTCCGTCAAACAGACAATGGTGACCTATTGGAACATTGCCATGTTCTGAGACAGGTGGTTTTGAACTCTATCACTGAGATCAGCTGCAAATCCATTTCTTTTCCTGGTATCTCCACTTTCTGTCAGTTTTTTCTTCATCAAATGCAGTGGAGGCATTTGAAAGAGCACACTTGAAACAGGATTAAATCAAACATCATGATTAGGAGGGCCAACCTTTTCATATAAATGCACAATCACATCATTTATGTGCACCTAACAATTGCACCCTTTTTTGTCTTTCAATTCAGATCCGATAAATGCATCACACTCAAAAAGAAATTGCCATAACTTCAATGTTTCAAAAAAATAAAGTTTAAAAGTGAGGACGTGGAAAAGTGCTTAACTAACTCATGTAAATAAATCGAATTTATATGACTAAGTACAAAATAGCACTTAACTTTGTGTATGATCTTTTAATTTTGTTTAACAAACCATAAAAAAGTTCAAGCTTCTATTAACGTGTAGTTTAATTTAAAACCTTTTTAAGAAATTATAAAATATAAGATGGATATTAAATATAGAAATGTGGTATAGTAATGTAAACTATATATATGTATGTATATTTATATGTATGTATATTTGTATGTATGTATATACATATGTGTATGTATGTATATATATTTATATGTGTATATATATGTATTTATCATTCTTTTTTTTTTTAATTAAAGTTTAACATAACTGACAGCATACATAAATATAACTAACTTTTCTTGAACAGAAAATATAAATGACATATAAGACAACTTTTCCTTCCTCAAACTGCTCAACAGATGTGTCCTGGCACCTTCTGTCTTTGAAAAAACTGCTTCCGATTACTGAACATATGTTTTTTTACAAATAAATTCCCAACTTAAAATTCGTCAGTTTGTAAGATTTTTCTCATCGTGCGTTTTGTTTCACCACGATTGATAGAAGTTTGCTTCAGGCTGACATCCTGCTCTTTAGCGGCTATGCTAATGTCAGTTAGCACTCTAATAGGACTAGACTTTTCAATCTTTGAATGCTCCTTGAGATTGTATTTTTAAGATTTAAGTGATTTAGTCTCTGAAGGTTGCTTTTTGGGGATGTTTCTTCGCGGCTTGTTTCAGTCTTAAATGTATTACAAAGCAACTTTATTTGAATTCTCTGTGAAACGCTTTGACAGATTTGTAGCCTCAGTATCTCGAGCTGGTTATAGCAAAATCGGCCTTCCAGCAACGATAAACTAATTGACCGATCAATTGGTATTCCAAGCTCCTCTAGATATTATTCATTTGAGTGTTGACATGGATATACTACCCAATTTTTAAACTCCGTGCATTCCCTTGTATTCAGACATCCCAATTGGCATTGGGGTTGTGAGAATTTAGACATGGCCTGGTAGAAAATTGCTTTCTCTTTAGTTTGTACACTTGTGTGGACCAAATTTCTCAGTGTGCCAGCTCCAGCATTCTGGTGTTATTCCCCCAAATAGAAACATCAAACACAGAAAATTAATTGTGGACATCAGAGGCACATAAAACCAGCAGCAAGCTAAATGGTAAGCAGTTTGAGAGCCAGTCGCTACCATAATTCCCAGCCCGAGACTACCCGGGGAGGAGAAGCGCACAAACACACTGTATTTATTTTTCGGTCTTTTTATTGGTTTTCTGACACTGGGGAAGGTTACAAGGATTTCTCAGCTCCCTAGCTTGATGGCCTGGCATTGGTAGAGAGTTTTTATAGAATTGAAAATACATATATCTGCAGAGTACAGTTCTGCATGGAGATATTCATGGGATGTGTAAGAAGGAATTTTCTTTTTAAATAGATTTGCTATAAAAATGAGACAGTTAAAAAATTAAAACAAATTGTATTACAATCAGTGTCCTGTCTCCAGTTTCATACTCTAGTTCCTTTTTTATTCTTAATGCTGCGTAGCAGCTTGGTGCTTTATCATATATTCAGAAAAAGTTTCTGCACTGCTGGACTGTAAAAGCCTTCAGAATTGTAGCACAAGTCAATTTAAATTAGAAGTGAAAATAAGAGACAAATTTCATAATGATTCATGTCTTTATATTATTTACTGCATTAATTATTTTGTTGGTAGGGCTATTTTTTATTATATCATCATGGCTCAGAGCTCATGTATATTTAATGAAACCAAGGTGTTCTGCTCACTCTGAGTAATCCCACCTGAGTGAAATTAGTGAAACATATTGCGCATATTCAGTATCTGGATTTATGACTGGCTAAGTGTTTAAATCACAATATGAGTATCCAAAAGATGAGCGCAAACAGAATTCCAGTGCAAGTTGACTAATCTCAGTAACACCAATTTATTTAAGGACTTTTCATATCAAAATACGTGTTAATATTTCAGCCGATTGGCCTTTTTCAGAGCATGGAAGTGGAGATCAGGCAATGCATAAGACGGTACCCTCTGAAATCACAAGTCCTATATGAGCCTCATTTGCTTTTATGTTTGACTAGGAGGAACCTTGACAACATACTTGTGAACGTCAATGTGATCTGGAGTTGTCTCTTGTCTTTGGTTTGGCCATTTGACCCATCCATGTTTGCTCACTTCATTCATTTTTAAACATTTCAATTGACAAAAATGTGTCGTCCGATTCTTGATCAGTTTAGTAAATGTCCTCATCTCAGTAAGTTGATTCAAATCACTTTGCTGATCCTCAGATGAGATGATGAGTTCATTTTTTTTGTCTCTTACTCACTGAGATCATCTTTAAACATTTCCATTGACAAGTGTAGTAGACCGTCACCTCAGTCAAATTCAATTCAAATCATCAAACAATGACTTGGCCATGGTGGAGATTGTCCTTTTGTTGTCTTCTGGTGGGAGCTTCTTTTTGCTTTGAGGAAGGCCACTAGGCCGAAATGTTAGCAAGCTTGTTGATATGACGAGGCCTAAAACAAATTTGTGTAACTGTGATTAGTCAACTTTTGTTTGTGCTCCCCTTTTTGGATACTCATATGATAATATGTTTTGGGTTGATGCACAACTAACTAATACACTGGGAAGGCGAGTCCCCTCGATGATCTTACATTTTAAATCTTCTTGCTCTCTACACCTGTCGGTTGATTTGAGTTCAGTGAATTAAAAGGATGGAACTGTTTTATCACTGTATTAACACTGACAAAACGGAAAGGTTTGAGTGTGTGAATTTCTCTGAAAGCCATGTGCATATGTATGCCATTTATTTGTGTTTCTAATTGTTGTTTGAATCATTCAACTAAAACAAATGGTAGATGCAGCCATACTAGTAGCATTTCAGGGAGAAATGAGGGCCTTGCACTTGCTTCAAGGAAGACAATATAGCTTTACGTGTCAAAATAATAGGATTAGAGGTCTGCTAAAGCCCCATCCCTGTCAGACAAAGATTTTGCCTACGCTGCAAATCTTTTCTTCTTGTCTTCGTCTAGCTTTACTATATTTTGGAGCGCGTGTGTGTGTGCATGCTTGAACGATTTTCAGCTATCTTCTGTTTGATGTTTCATGGAGGGTATAACTTGTCTTTGGTGTACGGCTAGAGTGAGTGGGTTGCAGCGGTAATGTGAGGTGGGGTGTGTCCTAAAAAATTCCAGGTGTGAAGTGCTGTCTTTCCACTGCAGAGGGAGTGCTTCTTTATGAAGTGTGACATTTTTCTTCCATTGTGAGTCAAATGATTAATTTCTTTATGGCTAATTGTGTTTGCATGTGAGAGTGTTTGCATGTGCACTCAAATCTCAGAGGTTTGTCCTCCTCTTTTCCTCTCCTTCCTCCACCTGCACCATTCTGTGATTGATTGGTCACAGTTCTGAATAACTTTAATTAGCTTGCCTTAGCAGTGGGTGGTTCTCAAATGCTGGAGTACTGTGGAAGTCCTCTAAGAGAGTTTTCATTTTTCATTATGTAGGCTGTGTGGACGCTGTTGGAGAGAGGTCTTCAGAAGTGCTACCTACAACTTTTTAATTCTGCAGATTGTAGCATTGTCTACTTGCTCTCTGTCTGTTTCTCTGTAAAATAAGGGGGAGAAGCTCCCCATCCCTCCACAATCCATCCACCCCCGTCTTTGGCTTCAGACTGGAATCAGTCTCATCTCTACCTTTGGCCCATATCCCAGGGCGCTACTGTTTGATGGGATTTGTGCTTTACCACTTCAATTGCTGCGTTACACATAAACTCAGGCATGTGGATGTACGCTCACATTTATTTGAAAATGCATAGAGTTCATCCCCACAGTATACCAACCCTCACAACTCGAAATTAAATTCATATACCATACATTTTCAACAGCCAGTACTGTCTGGGGGAGAAAAAAGTAGCAGGAATTATAATTCTTATCATCATAATGAGGAAATTCAATTATTTAAACTGTTGCAGAATGCTGGATGCACTGACATCACTTGTGTTCAGACCAAGTAAGAGCACTTTTGTACTTAATTATAACATTACAGTTTACTTTTAAAACTTGTTTGAAGGGGTGATTGTGGCTGCTAGTATTGGTATATTTCATCAACTCTGCATTATACTGGTTTTTCAGATATTTACGGACATTTTTAGGGAAAAAGAGCAGTTTTTCCTACCTACCCATGGCAGTTTAAAAGAACACTGTTTGCTGTATAGCTATCTCTTTTCTGTTTAACAGTATCTTGTTGTAAAGTTTAATCACTGGCGTTAAGTAGTTGCGGCGCAGAGATTCGGGATTAAATTTAGTTTGTCATGAAAATTAGCATGTCGCATGTACTGATACAAACACAAATTTGCTCATTCAGTCATCCTCAGTTTTACAAAACACACACAACATGTTAGTCTACCTTTGCCAGTTTTAAGAAACTAATGAGTCTCATAAATGCAGTTAGTCTAAAAGATTTTTGGAGCTCAAAACAGGATGCAGTTAAAGGCGTGAAACTCGGTATAACACATTTAAGTGATGTGACACAGCACACAGAACACCAATACCTCCCTGTGTGGGTTATTTTGCAGTGAAATTGAAGGATTATAAGAAAGTTGCCATTCTACCATAAATTATGAGTGAGTGTTCGGTTCATAGTTTCACTTTCAAATAGGTTTAGATGCATACCCACACAAAATCAAATCACAGATAAGTGCTTACATAAGCTCATCGTTTATATTCATGGTTAGCTCAGAGTAACGTAACAGCATGTTCTATCAATTTTACAGTGCAGTTGCGGTTGTTAATTTTTAATGCAGGCATTAAGATGGTCTTTTTTGTCTGTCACTAGTTTGGATTTGATAGTCAATGGTCGATTGTAATATTTACATTAGACATTGCTATATAAATTCACATCATCACTGTAATTACTGTCACTCGGCATATTTGCTTGTAAATAACAACATTGGTCTTCTTGATGTGAGAAAATTGCATTGATTGAATTATAACCTCATTGATGATTCTACAGGTGTAAATCTAATTGGTGGATGTTTTTTGAGGGGAAAAAAAAAGAAGCAATATATAATGTTGGTTATTAAGAATCTATAAGATGTGTTTTGTACAAGAGAGTTAAGGTTTATTCCATACTATTATCGCTGTATTGCTGCAGTATCCGCTTTACATAGGTATTGTGAGTAGGAAAGCAAGCACTCTGTTGTAGCCTACAGGCAGCTTAGCCTCCATTGTCACGTGGATGTGGGTAGAATGTGAATGACTGTATGTGGATGCTCTTGAGTTAAATCCAGAAAAGTACAACGAATTTAAGTCTCCTTGACAAACTATACTTGAGCTTTCATCTTTGTTTTGATGCTACACAATACATGGTAAGAGGTGTGTTTAGATCCTTTTGTTTACACGAATGGTATCCTGGATACTTATTCAAAATATGATGATTAGAACATGTGTATTCTAGTGCAGGACTGCATGTTTGTACTGCACTGTGCTTGTGTGTGTGAACTCTGGACAACTGGCTCATTTCAAACACAGACAGACATCAAAGGTTGTTAAAATTAACCCTGTGTGTCGGGGCCACTTTGCGTGACATCCGCAATTTTAAATCTCAGCCGCTCCAGCAGCACCAAACTTACGTGACCCATCCATATTGAAAAGAACAGATGGAGTTTTGCCATGCACAGTATAGTCACACTTGACAGAAAAAAGATAAAAACTTCAAACGAGCCAAGATACATTCAGAGCTGCTTGCAGGTTACTCTGTGTGTTGTTGCTGATGAAGTGAAGATGTTCTTTGTCACTGTGAAAATGTGAGCAAAGAGCAAGTATCATGTTTTTCTTATTGAAGCAGGTCAATTGTGTTTCCATTACAATCCTCTCGCAAATGCTGTCTCTCTTTCTCCTTCATTAGACGCCGCAGAAATGAAGTCATGGTCTCATATAGACAAACACACCAACATCAAAGCATACGCGCCTCAACTCTTTTAACTCACTCTTAAATCCCTAACAGGGAGTTTTGGCCTTAACATATTTTTTTTTTGCTTCTGTCCAAAATGGTTTTTTTGATTGTTATGACAGAAAAATGTTACCTCTCCCTTCGCCTCCAAACACTCAATTTTACATTTTCACCCCATCTTGCCAGCTAATTTAATTTCATATTATATTTATTGATCTGGCCAACTTCAATTTCCTGCGCTAGCGTGATGCTGTTAGACGATTAAGGATAATGTAGATGAACAGGCGACGATGGAGAGGAGGGAAATGATGATGAAGAGAGTGATGATTTTTGTTCATGATTGCAATGGGTTGTATGTTGATTAGAGAAATGTCTCGAGATGGCTGGGGTCGCTCGTGAAGTCATCAGTGCACCGTGTATTTTTAATGTGCCACATCCTTTAGTAGGCTACCATGACCGCTATTCAGTAAACACATTCATATTTCATGAATCTGGCCTCTCCTCTCGCCCGACAACTTTTTATTGTATCCTCTAGAGGTTTTTTAGTAATCCACTAAGACTTGACTCCATCCCACTGTATTTCCTGCACGCACACATATTCACGGTGGTTTAAGAGCTATAGTAGAAAGTCTCTACTCGTGGTTATCATGGCAGACACTTGCTCAGACTATGGCTGTTAAATCAAATTCAAATTAATTCATAGTATAGGGTGTAAGCACACAAAAAAAGGGATTGTCGATACCACTGACATACAAACACACAAATAGCTGTCAGATTAAACGATGGAAACAACTGTATGCCGTGTCACATTGGGTTACTCTTGTCCTTCTGTCTCTCCGTTATTCTGAACACATCCTCTCAAATAACACTGGAGGGTGCTGAATGAGATTTCAAGTGCCTTTTAGGGATTCTCAAGGTGTACATCTCACCTTCAGTTTGCTGAACAAACCAGACTTTCAGGCATATATTCACTAAGGTGATTTTCATGTAATGCCTCGGAACTGGTCTATTAAATTTGCTTATTTGTACTGGCACATTCCTCAGTTTCATGAAAATCTCTCACTGTCTTGCTGCATTTTGACAAAAAACAGCCAAAAGCACCATATTAGAAGGTTACAAAGGGAAAACCCCCCTCTGAGAACCACTCCAGTTGTTTAGCAGATATTTTTTATCAAATGTTGGACTGCTCCACCAAGTTTGGACACACAATGAACAAACTGGACAGCACTCAGAGAAAGCAAACCTCCACCAAGGCAACTAAGTTTCCCCCATGAGTTTCAGGAAGGAAAGGAAACTTTCCTTTGTGAAAATCGTTTCTTAACTAAAGTTGTGGATGCACTTCAATCTCCCTTTCACACACCTACCTTTTCCTAATAAATCTGTAATGGAGCATACCTTTGCACAAACCTGGTGTCTTGTTCTGATAAAGGAATTACAGAGGCCTCTCTTCTCCATCCATCAGCAAATCAGGAATAATGAACTGCGGGCCTGTAATGGTGAATCTCAACTGGTGAGTCCGCGACCCACTTTTAGGTCATGGACCCGTTTTCAGTGGGTCATGGGCCTTTGTCTGGGCAAAAAAAATAAAAATCAAGTGCTTTTATTTTGAAGGGGATTTTTTACCGTCTACTCACACTCCTTAACAGTAGGTGGCGATAATGCGCGGTGATGCTAATTGACAACCGTCATTTCACAGAATAGAAGAAACCCGCGATGCTTGTTTTCATAATCTAATTAGGGCAAAGCGAAACGCAGATTCAACACTGACTACATGAGTAAAGGGTTTTCAAAAATTGAGGACAAAGAAGGAAAAAACCTCAGTGTGTTTTGTGCAGCGGGGTGTTAGCAAATGAAAGCATGAAGCCGTCAAAACTCAAGCAGCATTTCGAAAACAAAACACCCTTCTTTGAAAAATATACCTATTGAGTACTTCCGATGTCAGCCTTATGATTAATACTTAAATAAGTGACTGAATAGTTTTAATTAGTTTTTGAAACCTTGTGTCCCTGAGATGCAGTTTTTGGTTTTATTTAAAATGCAGCTAATTGAGTGGAAAAGGGAATATTTCCCTCTCTAGCTTTGCCAACTGCTGGTCATTTTGGTTTATCTTTAAACTTTTTTTTTGTGTTGGCATACTGTGATATTCTATAATATCTCAGGTTCCATCTGCACCATCTTTTCATTAAATAAATTTGAGAAGTTGAAAATTGCGTCATGATTTGCGTCATGGCTTGTAATTAAGGGGTGGTTTAGGGTGCCGAAGCCAGTCCGGTTGAAAACCACTGGTGTAGATAACCACCAAAGTTGAAAGGATTGTTCCTTGAGCCTAGGGCTACACAATTTTGGCTAAAAATGGATAATCTTGATTATTTGGATCATTAGAAAGATCCCCATTATTTATGATGATTATTCATTATTCATCCATTTGGATGGACATAATGGCAAAAGATCTGGGGATTGAAAAAAAGGATTAAGAGCGACCAATGTAAATTATGGAAAGATGTGCAAGAAGACAAAGCCTTTATTTTGTCACATACAATTTTAAATTTAGTACAACTAATTGTAAGTAGTAGACTTTATGCAAATTACTCCCAGCAGTAGCAGTCCAGAAGGTCCAGAATGAGGCGGATCAAGTGTACAGCGGCCAACATGACCTCACTGTTGAACTAGTTTTACAACGATATGGACCACATTTTGGAATGGACCATGATGGGAGGCGTTGATGTGAAAATTAAAGTTATGACTTCATAGCAAAAGTTGTTCACTGCATTTAAATCAATCCCTGAGGAGCAGTGGGCATCCATCTAATTTCCCAGGGGCTCAAATTGGTGTTCAGGTCTTGCTCAAGGATCCTTAGGCATCAAACTGCAAGGGGCTGGGATTAAACCGCCCACCTTCGTGTTGGGGGATGACCCTTCTACCACTGGGCTACAGCCACCCAAATTAAAGATCCGCCAAGCTAGGATAAAGTGTTCTGAAGGAACAGGAACAAGACAATCCATAAGTTCTCAACCTGCCAGGCCAAGAGTCACCCTGTAGTGCCCAGAACCACCACAAGTTGCTATTGGCTCCGAACAGCCTAGAGTTCAGATGGAGGCTGATCAAGTGGCCAATATCCAACATGACCTCACTGTGGAATTAGTTTGACAACGATGGACCTGTTTTTTTCCCCCGAGGCGAGATGTTAATCGGAAACTATACTATCAAGCTATGACGACGGTCATTGTCAGCATCACAGCTGAGTGGTTTGGAGAAGACAAGACGAAAGGTGCCAAAAGGCCTCACATAAAGAGTCAAAAAGAAGGTGAGAAGCCAAAATATATGGCAGGAAATCCCCAAGAAGATAGATCAATTGTACATCAAACACCTGAGTTGAAGATGAGATCTTCAGCATTTCTTCAACCACATTTGTAAATTCCTTACAAAGAGCAGCTTCATCAACACATTGGTCCAGAAGGGTGGCATCTCAGAAATGCTAGGGTGCTGTAGCACACTTGGTTGGTAATCCAGCTCATCCGAGAGGCCAGAGAGAACAAGGACAATCTGTCAGTGTTGTGGCTAACCTTGAAAACGCCTATGGCTCAATACTACACAAACTGGAGCAGCTCAAACTGTCAAAACATTGCGTGCCCACACAGATCAGAGACCTCATTGCTCATAACGACGGCAACTTCAGGGTTCGAGCCTCTTCAGGCCATCAGACTAGCACAAGATTGTGGATGCGATCTTCACGAATGCACTGTCTCTGTGATCCTGTTCTCCCTGGTCATGAATATGATCACACAGTCTGCTGAGCCATCTGCTGATGGCTGGCAGGGAAGTTTAAAGCATGGCTCATATATGGCCCCTTGTCGTCCATGAGGTGCCGATCACAACAGTTGAGACCTCGGAGAGGAAGGATCAGCAGCCACCTCAGACGATGTCTGGGACTTCCTAAGTGCCTGAGCAGCATCGAAATTTATGGACAGCACAAGTTTGATTTGTTCATGTGTGTGCAGTTCCAAAGGGAACTTTTCCATCCTTTTAACATCATTGATTCCGCTGATATTGTAATCTCATACTCGTAACAGTATGGCTGACTCATTCATACTTAAATGACAATGGGACCCTGACACTTAGGCTACTAAATCAAGTCATCATTCATTTTATCATTCACATCTGTTATTTTCATATTGTCACTTACTAAATATATTCTTCAGAATAGAAGATAATAGACTGTTATAACACATGTAGTTAAAATTACAACTTGACAAATTCCACCTGCTAAAACATATTCATTATAATCGTAGGAAAATAAATTATGTCGCTCTAATAAAGACATTGAGATGTGTTAATAAGCTCTCGACCATGCCTCTCCTGTAACATGGGTAGAAATTTTGAGATTTGACTGAACTAAATTCATTTTACAATGTTTAATAATAAAGGAAAGGGTACATTTATAATTAAACCAAACTTGAATGAGACCAACAGTTACTTCTGGATAGATTGTCAGTCATTCTTAATAATTCCAAAAGGTGTTGTTTTCCAAAAGCTAATTTTTATTTTCACCCTCTCCAAAGCCCATTATTTGCAAGAGTGGAGGGATGACTTGGCTGCCAATAACCAGTAAATAAAAGAAAGTTCCATAGCTTTTTGCACTTAGTCAATTGAGTGACTAGATTAACAGCCGAGTGGTTCGGTCGTCATTTTGACGATAAATAGTCCTTTTATGTGCATGAAATTTATATTTAATGATTTGGCATTAGTGGTCTCTTACGATCATCTACCATTCACCCTTCAACATATGACAATGATCCTGAAGCATGTCCTGATTTACCTTGTCACTCAGAGTGGGTCTTTAAAGATGGGCAGCTGTGTCAAGACCTTTACCATATATGTGAGAAGTACAAAGATTATGGGGGTTCGTGTTTAGTGATGTTTTTAGAGGTCTGCAGAAAGCAATTATGGGTTTGCAAAAGTTCATTTCAGAGTGATTTCAAGTAAAAAAAATTTCTGCCTGCCAATAAATTGGTATTGTGTTATGTTTTTAATGCTTATAGGGTGGCCTTTAAGTGAAGACTCGTCCCACATCTCCGTAACCTACTGAAACAAACGCCTGTATCAGTCCATAGTAAAAGCTTGTTGTAAATTTTCCTCATTATAATTCCTGAGTTATTCAGTTGCTCTGAACGGAACTGATCTATGTGCATTTGTACATTCTAAGTTTATTTTTGTTTGTAGCTGCTCCAGATAAAGTTGAAATCCATGCATGTGTGCGGAGCAGGAAAAACGGATACAACTGTTTGCTTTTGATTTAGCATCAAATGAGGAGGATAAAATGTCCATCCTGGACTCATTGAGCCTCATAATATCATACGGAAAGGAGGGTACAACAGAATGCACGCCTGCGTGAAGCTTAGGTGTATGCTTGCATGCATAAGAAAACGATTCAGCTACAGTCGAATCACAAGGAAGGAATCACAAATGTAAGGTCAAATGAAATCCCTCTTTGATTCGGCACTGGGGTTTATTTGGGAGAAGAGTTTGGCATTGAATGTGGGTCAAAAGTATATGTATGGGCTTTCAGTGTTGGGCTGCTATGTTGAATTCACTGTTGAGTGTGTGGAGTAATGTAACCTCCTGCTGGGACTCCTACCAGCATCTTGACCAGTCGACATGAGCTCCTAACATGCCGACGACCAACTTCCACACTAGCTCGATTAACATGGATACTTTTTCTGCTAAGAATGAATTAATTCTGAAAAAAATTCCTATTGACTGTTTACATAAGCAGGGATCTATTTGGAATTTGTGTTTACATGCGCAACACATCACTCGGAAGAGATGTCAAGAGCTGTGTGACGATAGATGAGAGTTTCATTAGAGGGTGGGTGTCTGTAGTGTGATCGGGGCAGTTTTTCTGTTATTGTGATGCTTTTTATGAAGAAAGAGCTTGATAATCATTCAGGTTTACTGTACTGTTGACATGGGGGAGGGAGAAAGAAGGTGTTGCCATACACACCGCAGTGGTTACTTTGACTAACGGTATAACATAACTTAATATTTGATAACGTAGTAATTAGCGAGGCCGTGTTGGGTGGTAAACTCACCAGAAATGTTATGTTAACATTAAAATCTTCCCATATGACGTTTGAAGCTTTTAGACGAAAAATCCAGGTCCACCGTTGGTCATAGACCTTCTGGGTGGTTGTCCTCCCATTTATCAGGCCTACTTTATTTATTGTTGCATGACATGTGAAATTGATCAACATAAATGTTAAGATCAACATTATCCGTAACGTTTAAACCAGAAATGCTTCGTCTTTGCTGCATCCTGAAAAACCCAGATCCATTTCATTTGATTCATTAATTTGCCATAAAGTGTCTCGAGGGGTCGGAGCCTAACCCAGCTCTTTAAGCACTTCATTCGTGCTCAGTTAAAAGTGAAGTCGGTGGGTTTCATCCACTTGATGGCCGTGGGATTTATGCAAAAAGCATAAGTTGCCAATTATAAAATTGGCATCTTTAAAATTTTCCAGCACTTTTAAATTTTTCACTGCTCCTGGACGGTTTTCTTGGATATGTTTGCAGAGTTTGTCCCACTTGTTTTTTGTGAGTTTGCATCAAAAACAAACGCTCTGCTGTGGTCTGGATAATTAAATGCCAGCATCATGCACATGAATATTGCGGCCGGGCACACGCTCACCAAGGATTATTCGTAAACACTGCTTACATGCAGCCGTTGGCTTCTCCAACATCTTTGGGAAAGGACTTATATATCCCCTTTGAATAGAAAGGAAATATCTTTTGAAATGGGCTGTTTACATGTAGCATTTAATTTGGTCTTAGGCATCTTTTCGAATCTATTTGTAATTAGGCTGTGCATGTCTTTTTCCTCTGGCCAGACTCACTCAAAGGTTCATCAATGTTCTACTGTTCTGTTAGCTGCTCTTATTTCCCGTTTTGTGGCCGTGTCAACACAGTGCTGTTTTTTCAATTGGCTGTTTTTGGCGCCTGCTTTTGTATGGCTCTTATGCCACTAGGAGATGATCACCTGTTGTCTCAAAAGGCATATGTCTAACACAGTTGGAGTCTGTCTGTATCTGGTAGACCACTCCACTCAAATTAGCAGCTTTTAGTCACAGCAATCAAGCTAACTCAACTCAGCCGGCTTTGAGTAAGCTGAGAGCCAAAGCTGTGGTCAGCTGGGCTCTCTCTCTCTCTCTCTCTCGCTCTCGCTCTCTCTCTCTTAATTAATCTTAAAAATCACAAACTCAAACATTGTTGAGAGATTGCACACAAGTAACAATAATTTGCAGAGCAGCAGAACTGTAACCCAGCGAGAGAGACCCTGACCACGACCAAACAATGACCCAACACCATGAAGCCGGTAGAGGTGCACATTAGGAGCGCAGCTGACCACTGTATTAGCAATGGGATGTTAGAGCAATTATTCCTTCTATTTATTAAGTTACACTAATTTGTTATCATACTCCACTGTTTAACAGTAATACATTTACAAAAGAGAAAATAAGAGTTGTGTCTTAAAGTGAAATCGACTTGTTCATTGATTGCGGCGAGAAGGGAAAGCAGGTATGACAGACCTTCAATACAGTACATACATATACATTGATCACTCTTATTCTATAATATTTATACAAGCAAATAATTATACGTTATGGACAATGACTAGTAGTTATTTATGTGAAACACAATCAACTATATCTATAGTTATTGATTCAAAAGAAAACACTATTCCTCACAATGACTCAGGAAATGTATTTATTATTATTTTTATTTTTGTAAGCTTGAGCATTTAACTGATGACTGGCTTAAGTCAGTCGCAATTCTTGCTCAAATAATAAAATTAATTATGGATGATTTATAATATCAATCTTGACAATAAAGACCTTGGTAGTTATTGGCAGTATCTGTACCTGCTGAGTTGAATTTAGATATTAGAAAAAAATGCATCCCTTTGCAAAGTAAAGCAGTGAGTAAATGGATTTCTGTGTACTTACTGCAATAAACCTTATAAGGTTATTGTATTTGAACAACTTCATATAATATAGAACATTCTTAATGTTATGAGTTCTGGATTTTATGAAAATATAAGCTGCGATTAAATTAATTTTATTGTAATAACATTTGTTTTCATTATATTTATATTAATCAATTCTACATCCTTCTACCCAGTAGTTTGGGAGAAATGATAGTATGTGAGGAGAAGTCATGAACGTTAGGTAGAAGGGTCGTTGTCTCCCTCTTATGTCTGATAGGTACAAAGAAACCACAGTGAGAAACTCACTAATGCGGAAATTGCCACTTTAAGCTTAAAGAAAAGAAACACTTTATTTTGTTTTTGCACAAAACTGCACTTTCTGGCTCTAAAGAGGATCATTCTTTTCAGCTTTCAAAAAGGCTGTTTTCCACTCTCTCTTATACCATAGTAGCTTAGCATGTTTGAGACATAAAAGATAAAGCAATAAAGTCCTTTATCATTGTCTCCGATGCTATGTGCCACATTACACAGGCTAGATCTATCATTTAATATATACTATCAGAATAAAGGTAAACATTTTTATCACAATTTTAATATTTGTGTCAATATTTTCATCAAATGCAAAATATCATAAGTGTTTTGTTATTTTGATTCTTATTTTGGTCATATATTTTGGTCATATTGGTCAGATTTTAAAATAATTTGTGAATATTAATGTAATATTGTATCAGGTAGATTTGTCAGATCAGTCAAGCAACCACCTCAATTAAATTTACATTAAAATCTTACAAATGTAAATTTATGACTCAATAATTGACCTTGACGAGACAATAAATTATTCTTTTTTAAAAAGATACTGGATGAATATATGGAAATATATGTCAATGACCTTGATGATCCTACCAAAGGCACTAATGTGGGTTACTTTTGAAATTGTTTGCAATTCAGGGAATATTTTCTTGCTACTGAGATGTGAAGTTGTGCAAAAGGTTTTTTGGCAAGTTGAGCATCATTTAAATGTGAATTGAAAGTCTTTCCAGGCGTGATAAAGGTATATAACCGCATGCTCATTACTGCTGGTCTTAGCCTTCACTGAGAGGTGGTGTTAAATGGGTTTATATTTTGTTTTTAACGAGTGGAAAGCCATTGGTTTGCTTTCTACTTGTGTGTGTGTGTGTTGAATGATAACACGGTAAGCAAGGCACTGCATTGATCTCTACTGGAATGGCATGTCTGTAGAGACTTTCAAAGCTCCACATACACAATGCACCCGCATGTTTAAGACATTGATTGTCTCACTGCCGAGTACTTTGTACAAATGCTAATTCACATTTCTTTCTTCAATGTTGTCTTTGTTTATTCCACTGAACTGTTATTCCACTGAGTGAATACAGGTGTCTTTCTGCTGCTGTGAATTGTTCTGAAGTGTGTCTTGTCAAAATTGTGTTTCCATTGTAAACATTGAGACCAGTTGTTGGTTTGTAAAACAGTGCCTTTTGGTTTAGCTTAAGCATTGTCATAATGAAAGAGGAAAATAAAAAGCCTGAGAATTTCAACTGATATTGAAAGTTTTACGTCTCTCTTACCCATAATAACTAAACTCTATGTCCTCATATTTTATGTAGTCATCTGGATAATGTCCAGAAGTTTGATGAATCGCCAATACAAAGACTATTCACATTATGTTGCACGGATGCAATGAAACTTTCTCTGAGACACCTTTGTTTGTTTACCATGAACACAACTGCAGCAGAAAAAAGCTGCACCGGTGTGGCACTTTAAGCATTTTAAATAGCTAGCTGGGGACCAAAGGAGGCGGAACACATGTTACAGAAAGATGTCCTTTCAACATCATTCTTCTCCTTTTATGGAAATTGTCGATTATTATCCATAGTAAGTAATGCTTGGGGGAATTTAAACTAAATGCATTATAACTAAATTTTATTAATTATGACTGCATTTATCTTGTTTTTTTTTAGGTCTAATCCTACCTGTATTAAAAAAATGATCTCAAGGGACCTCAATAAGTCTCTGATTGTGGTGAATGATTGATACAATGTATTCTACATTCAGATATTTCGCCTCTTACCTGGTGACAGTTTTTGACATATATTACAAATAAAAGCCCGGACAAGTCAGTCTTACAGTAAATGCAGTCATAACATTGTGACTGCATTGAGTGCACATTAGCTGTAGTATAGACTAGGTGAGACTGGATCCACATCAGACACGCGATGGCCTTCGCTTCAAACATGCATCAGTGAGCTTTCAGTGTCCATCACCATATATCTGGTTGTCCTTCCTCAGGCCACTTTGATAGGTACTAACCATACCAACCAGTTTTGAAGATACTCTGACCCAGTTATTCAGCCATCACAATTTGTCCTTGATCAAAGTTGCTCAGATACTTATGCTTACCCATATTTCCTGCTTCTAACACATCAACTTTGAGAGCAAAATGTTCAGTGGCTGCCTAATAAATCCCATCAAATGATAAGTCTGATTGAAAGTTATTATTCCTCACCTGCCAGTAGTTATAATAGTATGGTGGATTGAGGTATTTCCACTTAGAAAGGCTTCAGGACTAAAATCTTTCTTGCAACAAGGCCCTCTTTATCAATATCTGACCTTATTTGTGGTCAGTGCAACCAACGTCGTCCTGTGAGGAAAAAAAAAGGAACATAATTTAAAATGATAATGCTTGAAGCACAGACACATTCAGTTAAGCCCCATTATGTAACATCAGCGTCAGCGCTTAATTTAAGTGTTGAAATATTACTATGGTCTTCATGTTGTTTTATGTGTGCCATTTTTATCCATTGATGGGTGTCGTCCAAGCTCTGTAATTTGTTAAAGCCATGGTTGCAGCTCCAGGCATGGCCAGTGAAATGGTTACGCCCTGGCTGCTTTCTACAGTGTGGAATGGTTAGGAATTAATCTGGTCCAGCTGGACAGACGGAAATTAATGATCACTTACACGGACGACATAATCAGGCTTCACGCTGTCCTCTGATACTAAATTGCTTCTTTTGTTACACAAGATCTTCGCCTTTTTCTCTCCATCTCTTTTTGTGTCAATGTCTTTTTCACTCTTGCTCACAACTCTCTCATTTTTCCTCCCAGGTCGTTCTATGTTATCGGTCATTAAGTGCTATGTTTCCATGGAAACAGCCAGTTGGGCAGGAATTGGCATGCTGTGGAAGCATCCCTGTTAAGTTCAGTGTGGACACTTTCCTTTCAATGAAAGTCTGTCCAATTTAGTCTGCAAATGCAAACATGGTAGTGCTGCAAGTTGTACTGCAGACATCGGATACTTTTTGAGCGAAAGAATGGGGTTGGAGCCGATGACTCTCAACAGGTTTAGATCTTCAAGGTTGTTCAGGCTGTACACCTCCCCTACAACAGAACAGCGTTTGACTAGCTATTTACTTAATGCCGTCACTTCTAAGAGCTGTGACCCTGTTGGTAGGTGACACGGGGGCTGTCTTTGTGTAATTAGACTGTGCTCTCTGTGTAATGGTTTTGCATGGAGCCAGTCTCTATATCAAGCCACGCAGACAGCCACGTTGTCAGATAGTGGAAAGGAGTGAGAAGGGGCCTTGGCCATCACCAAAGGCAAGCCTACAGGACATTCTGGTAGTCTCATCTCTCCAAGTGGAGGTTAAATTAAGTTCCTCATTCAGTGAAAATCCCCATATCGTTTATTGAGAGGCAAGAGGGTTAAATATTAAGTCCGGGAGGTTTGAAATGTAATCTGCACTGTGAGTTTAAATTCTTTTTGGATTCCTTTCTCTCTGTTCTGTTCTGCCTGTGGTAAGAAAAAGATAAGTGGGCCGGAACAAAATGACTGTCATAGCTACTGTCACAATGTGATTGGTCTGCAGAGTCGGACATAAAACTCAGCCTGCCAAGTAAAAAAAAACAAAATAAACTGTTGATAATGATTTCAATTTGGAGGTTACTTCAAAGCCGACATTGAAAGCCTTTGTGGTTCTGCTTAATGAATATGTTCTTTGCAAAATAAAAAACAAAGAAAACTTAATCACTACAATTCAATTGATCTCAGATTTAATAATGGCCTTGAAATTACTTCAAACAGACAGAGATAATTCCTTTTGTTACTTACTAAAATTTTTGACTTGGTCTTTAAAAATGAACATTTATTTATTTATTTTTAAATACATTGTAGCTACAATTAATGTCCCACAGATTTAGGTGTCCTTGAGGAAGTCACTGAAATTCAAATACTTGTGTATTTCACATGTAAAAAAGTGAATTGACTAAGACAGGACAAGAAAGAGATGGGTTGGGGAATTTGAGTTATGTGACATCACCTCATTGACCTTTCAGCCTCATACCTATATGAAGTCGTCTGCAATTTATGCTTGATGGCTGTCTCTTTGTCCATTTTACACTCACGAATGATTGACAAGAGGGACCTTAGCAGCTAAGACGGCTCGTCTGCAGGAGCAGCGAGGCTGCCCGACAAGCAAATTGTATTTATTGAAATTTGACCAAGTGCAAGAGTTGCCAAAGCTTGGCAGAGATTTTGGAAATATGTAAGGCAGCGCCGTATGCAGTGTTGAAAAGATGACAGGATATAAACTTTGGAAGAGCAAAGACTGATGGTGTGAAAGACCAGCGGTGCCTATACTTTCTGCCACTGCCGTGACCTTGGACCAACATTATGAGAAGGAGCTGTGAGCTGCAATGGGAAACAGAAATCCAATTACATTCTGAATATTTAAAAGCAGTAAAGCAGAAGTAAAACAATGTCTTGAACGCCATCAAGATATCCTCTTTGGATTATTTATTAGCTTTAAACTTCAAAAATCAAGAGAGTGAGAGAGCCAAGGATGAGCCGGTGTTTAGGAAGCAATTTGTATCGATAGACTAAAACAACACAAGCGCACATTTAGACTGATGGACAGGTGCCAGGCTTCATCAGTGCCGTGGAAGTGGCAGAGTAATTAGTCAAATGAGAAGGAAGTGGATGATACGCTACATTGAGAAAAGACCCCTGGGGCTCTGTCTACTCAGCAGGAGGACCTTCTTGGCCCATTCAAATACCACAGAGAAAAACCAACATACCAACACAAATTCATGCACATTGCAAAACTTAATGTGCACAGCTACAGACATTAGGAGTCTTGAAGACACAGAAACAAGGAGTACACAAGCCCAAAGTAATATTTACACCCACACAAATGCGTACACTCATCCTGTGCTATTTTGCGGCTGCTGTGACTTGATGCAATTTGACTGAAGATGCGATTTCGATTATGTTTAATATACAATAATCTCTGCCCAAGACATTACTGTGACAATTTGCAAACGATTTGGGAGCTACATAAAGAATTGAAAAGAGGGTGGGGATGGGGAGGAGGTCGAAGAAGTAAAGAAAATAAGAGAAATAGTGAAAGGAAGAATTATATGGAGGATATTTGTTTTGCTGTCTATTCGCGAAACGCTCATGGACGGGGAAAACAATTCCCTACCATCAGCAAGTTAATAAACAGACGGCCGTTTATCTTTGTCTAAAAGACAAATACCCTGACGGAGGACAGGAGGAAGGAGAGGAGCTGGGGGGAGGATGCCCCACATTTCCCCTCTTCTTTCCCCATAACAGTAAGTCACTTATGAATCCTTTTCTCCTATAGTTGCCAACTGGTCAACTGGTTTTAACTGAGCAAGTCTTGTTGAATGCTACAAAACCCATACGACTTCTTCATGACCCCTTGGTTGTGTTGACAGGACTAATTAATGAATAAAAACAAAACTGGGCAGTTTAGAGGTTGCTGTGGGCTCCATCTGTCCAGCTGGTCCTGTTTGCTTCTTGGTTGGCACCATCTGTGGCATAGTTGCTATCCCCTCTCACAGTCTTACTCCGGCTTTTTTTATCTGTTTGAACTCGATTTTTAATGTGTACTTGGCTCGAATCGAGTTTCTATAAGGATCTTGATTGTCTCTCGGTCAGTTAAGTTGGACTTCAATCAGTTATGGTTTTTGTTATTTCCAGTTCATGGCATTCGCAAAAAATTTGAATTAGAAGTACTTTCCAGCCTCTAGATCTAGATGTAGATTTGACACAAGTGAACTCTAGATGGAGATTATAATGATTTTTGCACTGAAACTAGGGAAGACAGCAAGAGTAAATACACTGACTACAATTGAATGAGACCATACAGTACCTGCAGATGAGTACGCTATGTCAACATGGAGATTTGACTGCATTCAAACTCCAGTCTCTGTAGTTATGGTGTAGTTACAGTTGTGTAAACATAAATGACGTTTTTCTTTGTTCCGACCTGTTTGTATCACCAGTTAACAATCCCTCTGATGATGTTACAGTAGCCAATCCACTCTATCCCCCTTCCGCACCATCTTTCTGTATCTTTCTCCCTGTAATCTCAAACACTCCCCTAGGGGTGTATGTAAATATTTAGCCTTGCCTTTTGTTTCCTTTGATGAGTGCCCGGATGAAGATCACTCTGAGGTACTTGATGATGGAATCGGCACCCTGTGTCTACTCTGAGGCTGCTGCATTGGAATCATGTCTTTTCTTTTGAGTTTACTATTACATCACTGGCTTTCTATTTAAAGTAGGTTAATTGCAAAGTCTTTTTCATCAAATATGTGAAAAATGAACTTGTTAGGTCTTGGATATCTCAGCTTTCAAATAGTTGTTATTTCACAATTAACAAAATGTACTAGTTGGTCTAGATGACCTCGACTATATGTGAATGTCGATTGTTCATTGTTAAGTGTTCCTTCTGGCTACACTCAAACCGCTTAAGTGATTTTTAATTAACTGGTCACTGACAGTCTGTGTCTTTAAAGGTCTCTATTAAGGATGATCTAAATAGTTGATAAGATATGCACAAGAGGCAGTTTTTCTCCACATGCCAATAAAATGCAGTACGGCAGGTTTTTAAAAAAAGTGACAGGATAACAATAAGCATGATTTTAGCCTGAGTGTGAGTAGTTATTTTAGTAATGAGTTGGTAAATAATTTCCTGTCAGCTGCATGTGTTCTCCATATTGTGTACACTACTTTTTTTATTAAAAGGTTTAAGAGAAAGAAATAACATAAAAATTAGCAAGCCTTGTTCTTATACTATATTGTAGACCGAGTCAGTCCTGTACTTATAATAATGATCAAAACATTTACTTCAACCTAACCTCTATAGCTTACATACTTATTTCAAATGGTGTTTTTCACTTTTGGAAACCTTTTAGAACTGCATTTACAGACTCTCTGTGAAAATAGTGGCTATTGTTGTTGTGAATCACCAGTTTATTTAGTGATTTACACTAAATGGTCAAGTGTCTTTTTGGAGGGTGGGGGGCACTGCAAGCTCGCTCCCTCTACTGCGACTTGTGTCACACCACCGCAAAAGACATGTGACCAAGAAAAGAACTTGCTGAAATCAACACGGATGGCTGCTGGTTCTGGAGTGACCGCTCCTCGGGTGGATGGATGGTACAATCTCAGCCCCCAATACCAGGAAAAGATTAAGTACGGGCAATGATGAGGCACTCTGAAGCAAACCAGCCTTCATCCCTGTGCGGCTGGATGGAAGGAGGCTCCGTTTTGAGCTGGCTCCAGGCTGCCGGAGGATTCTACATCTAAACGTTTCATGAATCTTCATGTTTGCTTAGATGGTGAGGGCTTGTTGCTTTAGTCTTGTTCAAAAGAATAAGTATGATCCTCCAATTTTCAAACACAGTAACAAGTTTAAATGCGAAGTCCCACTCCAGACATCTCCATTTCCGTTGT
This sequence comes from Lophius americanus, assembly GCA_037951165.1. NCBI lineage: Eukaryota > Metazoa > Chordata > Actinopteri > Lophiiformes > Lophiidae > Lophius > Lophius americanus. The sequence goes on from JBBDHG010000021.1 coordinate 7,665,440, forward strand.
AGGCTTCAAGGTAGTTGGCTAAACATGCTGATTATTGCAATGTGGGTGGATCTTATTAGAACCTTTTTCATCATTCATCATTGAAAAAAGACTCCACCCCTAAATCACTTTAAATTAAGAGTATCATATTAGAATCAAGTCGTTCAGCATGTAGATAAACTCAAAGCTTGCATACTTTGCTAGGGTTGCTAAACTACGGTTATATAATCATGCTGTAGCATTCACTGAATAATAATCCAGAAATTCAAGGGTAATGTCGCAAAAGCAAAAGACAAATCAGGAGTCAGAATTCTTGCTTTTCTTGATATAAAACCATCTTGCTGGACGGCATTTATTTTTGTGGGTGTGTTTCAATGCCAAGCACTGGTAGACTGCCAGGGATATTTGCCATCAAAGCAGATGGCAGATTAGTCGTAAACATGTTGTCTTTTGATGACACACTCATCTGTCTTTTCTTCTCCTTGGTCTCATTGGTATAGAAAACATTTCTTCCTAAGACACTAGATTCCCACTAGCAGTCACTGATTCTGTTAGTTTTTTCTGACTGACTGGACTCCACTGGAGGCCTGCAGTTTTTTGAGCTGTGAGAAGCTGCTGGTGAGTTCCTTCTTCTTATCGAGATCTTGTGAAGGGCTTCTGCTCCCTATGTATTCCATCTTATTGAACTCTTCCTGGGGCCCATCGAAGCTGGGCCTGCTCGGCAGATCCCACTAATATTTCTTAATGATGTGGCATCTGTCTCTGTCAAACTCGGCGCTGCAGCAGCCTGTCGCGCCCTATTGTGGCTGACTTCATTGAGAGATAAGCAGACCTGTCTCCTAGACACAGATGAGGAAACAATAACACCAACTGTACCGAACAACATCAGTGCTACCAGCAAACATGGCGTAAAAGTCAACAAATAAGTGTTAATGCAGAAGCAGTCATTTTTTTCATTTATTTTTACTGTTATGACTTTGTTGTGCTCATGACAGGTGGAACATTTAGAAAACTCATGTTTTCTAAATGAAACACAACATGTTTCAAATGTATGCAGTATTGACATGTTTTCTTTAAAATTGCTACTGAAGTTGAGAAGTATGCAATTGACATGCTAAACATTGGATTTTGTAATGAAGTGTTGAGAGCCAGGGCATCTGCATAACATTTTTCCAACAATAATTCTGCAGTCTCGCCACCCTCTGTCCTCCCATCTGTGTGTTTACAGTGACACTTAGAGATTAGTACTCTGGAACCAGTCGCCATCCCTAATGATAAGTATGTATGAGAGGCACAGAGTAGAAGTCGACAGATCGTTGGGTTTGGCTGTTTGATTTATCGCCACAAATGAAAACTGTAATCATTCAGCTATGATTGTGGATAAGGGCTGCACAGTTGCTACCAGTCACAAATTAACCAATGTACTCTACATGATCAAAGTTAGACAGTGTTGGTTTAAGTTCGGTTTGAATATAAAAAGTGAACCAAATGTTAGATTGATCAGGTTGTTCCTTGAAATTTTTAATGCTTTTGGAAAATACTGCCCTGCTGACCATAAGATGTCTGTTTCGTCCCATCTAACTTAGTTAGCCACTACGCACTTAACGGTCTTAAATCAAGTACACTTTTCGGTACAATTATATAGTACATCGGTCAACACAGACACTTTCACTTGAACCACTCCACTATAAATTAGTTAGATTTGCTTCTGATTGGCTCAGACCCTGACGGAAACAAGCACTAGCCAATCCGAGGCAGAGTAAGTTGGGAGTTTTTTTTTCCGGTTAATGAATTTGAGTAATAGACATTCAAATGAAAATATGTGCGACTGATGGAGGAGAGTTTTTTGACGGACAATTTACTCTGGGCTCCTAACCTGTGACTGTGAGATCTTAAGCTCCTATGCCACCAATAACATTTCTTCTTTGACATTTCTCTGTGACTTGCCCTCATTGGGTCTCTGAACTCTCCTCAACTGACCAAGAGGATAGTTACATTCTCATTTCCCAAAAAGTTAATGTCAAAGATCCCAGTTTCTGGATAATTGCCAGCAAGGACAAAAACAAAAATTGGATGCCGATGACTTTAAAACTCTCGCTGCACTAAAAACGCAGTGAGAGACACAAACTCTTTCTAAAACTGTCAATAAATTTGTGGCTACATGTACAAATAAAAGTTAAGACTTTACAGCGCCAACACCACTTGTCAACGCTTTGTCAGAAACCCTGTGGCTTAAAGCATCAACATATTTGCTGCTCATGAAATACAGTATGCCCCCATTTAGGCGATATCTTTATGAGGGATGTCGTGTATTTTCCAGCAATAAAATGTTGAATTTGTGTAAGTCTATATATAAACAAAGGTTATACATCAACATTTATCTTTCTGCAATTTTCAAATCCTTGCATTTTGCTTGTATTGGCATTTTACCTAGTGTTTAAATTGTTAGGGATTAGGATTGTATGATTTCCAGTGTGTTCTTGATGGAAATGATACTCTATGAAAGTATATTGGCTGCGATTGGCATTGATACTTGAATTATTTCCATCATGAGCGTCAGCAGCAGACGGTTGGATAGGCCGTCAGTGGTGCTCTGCTCCTCGCCTTTGTTCTTGTCAGAATAAACGGCCTACACATAAAGCCGTCCAGGCGTCACAGCATCAAGCCAACAGCACTAATTAATACTAATTAATACTGGTAATTTAATCCACAGCCTTAACAGACCATCAAATATCATTAACCTTTACAAAAAGGATGTGCCACATAAAACACGTCCATTGATTTTATTCTCTTTTTCTCTCTTTAAATATGCCATATTTGTTATGTAAAACTCTGAATTGAGAACCGACTTCTCGATCTGGGAATATTCCCATAAGCTCCTTGTGGAAAACACAAACCAACAAACGGTAACAAACTATTAAGTAAACGAATGAATAAATACATCAGTTTTTGCTCGGGTTCAGCAATGTCTGATGAATTTGTAGATGATTATGTCCACATTGAATCAGTGCAATGCACAATGACATTAACTCAAAAGGCCTGGTGTATTAAAAGTCTGCGCATGAAAAAACTATTGCAAACTTGATAGCACCCCAAATTAAATGAGCAAGCTGATCTATTAATAATGATCTACACACTGAGGATTGCGTCTGTCACAACATTGCCAAACATCACTGGTCAGAGCCATGGATGTGGAGGAGGAGAATGACCACTGGCCACATCTGTGGCTGTGGGCGCTATGCACTCTCGTCCCGCACCATTCCCTGAATGCTCCGTAAGGGGACTGCTTGGATTGAGAGAGAGAGACCCCACCTGATGCCAGGGCACTGATGGCCATCATCAGACCAGATCCAGTGCTGACCAGCTGTGTAGTGTTCGTCTGTGGCTGACCATTTGCCTGCTTGCTTGCTGTGCCATGAGAGAGACCACCTCCTGTGCAATTGATGAATACAACTTCAGAACTAAAAATCCATTTTATTCAGTAAAATGTTAAACATTTAATTTTGATTTGGTAAATATGGCAATTAAATTAAATATATTCAGAGAATATGAATATGTGCCTTTTATTGTGCACGTCTGCTGATCACAGACAGAGCTGCACCTGCTGCTAATTAGCGGTCAGAGACATGTCTTCCACCGGCCCCAACCTGTTTTATTAACAGAGATACTATTATAAGCTATTTTCTCTTTTGTTCTTATTATTTCTTGCCATCATCTCTTAATTTCATCTGTCGCTCTTCTTGTTTTCCCACATCATTGACTTTCTCGCAGATACTCTCCCATATCCCGTTTCTTTGAGTAATTCTCAGATTCCTTTGCTGTAGCTCAACAATATGTTTATTTGCCTCTTCCACTGACACCTCCAGTTCCATGGCATTCAATTTAAATTTGCGCTTGCGGTCACTTTGCTCTCCGTCCGAACTCTCCAAGGCGCAAATTGGTAACACATGCAAAACCCTTATTTAAATAGTACTACCTCCACCATGATTGCACCTGTCGTCGTTCACACATTTATTCTTAGTAGATCACCTGCAAACCAAACGAGCAATTGTAAAACTGCACAGGTAATTTAGCCCTTCTTATATGGGATCTTAGTAAATTTGGCGCTGAGGGTCCAGAGTCATGCCTGCCTCATGATAGAAAGGCCGCTGAATTGTGCAGAGAAAATCTCACTAATTCGCTGACGTAGACACGGCTGCTTCCTACCACTCTCACTGAGTGGTACTCAGAGTACTCTGGCTCCTGTCACCCAAGTCTCTGTACCACATCTGTACGTAATTGTTTTGAGCCTATGAAGTTTGAAACAAAAATAAATTGAATCACGTTCACTGGATTAAGGATATTAGTCGTTGAATGTTTATCAATGAAACTAACTGACTTTTCTGAAATTTAAAAGAAATGAATAGTTATAAATCAAAAACTTTATAATCGCTGTTTATCCAGTGATTGTTTTTTATTTAGTTTATTTTGAATTAACAAAATAGGATAGATTTTCTGAGCTGGATGTGGAGCCGCTGCCTCCCTTTAGGTTTTTTCCCGGGCACAACCAGCTGGGAGGAGACCCCTAGGTAGATCCAGATCTTTCTGAGGGGCAGGAATACATCATCTGGTCTTGGAATTCCTCGGGGTCCCCCAGGAGGAGCTTGAGAGTGTTGGAGAGCGATATCTGCCATATCCTTCTTAAGTTGATGCCACTGCGACTCCACCCCAGATGAGTGGAAGAAAATGTATTTTTCTTATTTCTGAATCAATGTTATCTAAAGCTTAATCTGGTAGCTTGCTGGAAAAATGAAATTACTTTAATTATGGTACATTAGAAAAATTATGGTAATTACGGCTTACTTCTCATAGGAAATTAACCAACTAATTGCAGTATTTTAACAAAATATCCTTGTCATTTAGTGCCTTACTTTTCTTTTTTTTAAATTTACCTGTAGTGTTAGTTTCTATGTGCTATGGATATAGTTTTGCCTTGAGATTGAATTGTTTTTTTTAATGTATTGAAAGTGTTTTTTTAGCAATGCCAGATGTGTTGATGACCTGTTGGAAAGTTGAGTCACATTTATTGCCTGTCAAAGGTGATGTTTTTGTATTTAAGTGTGGGTTTTACATTGTGATTGTGTAGTAAGTGAATATATGACATCTTTTAATTTTTGATGGTGTCAGATTGTGTCACTAATGAAGGGTATGTCTTTAATTGCTATGTCTTTACATTCTGTTTGTTCTTTATCAAACCATGAGTGGGGATGAGGTGCGTGGACCAATTTGATTAGGATTGTAATTGATTTCCGAGGTAGAGGTCCTGCAAATCTGCTGCATACAGGCCTCCTCTGATGGAAAATAATTAAACAAAAAAGTGAATAAAGAGTAACACTAGTCACATTAGAACAGTGAAAATGTTCTAATGTGACTAGTGTTACTCTTTATTCACTTTTTTGTTTAATTATTTTCCATCAGAATTTTTTTGTCGTTTGGTCTCGCGTGTTGAACCATTTATCAGTTAGATTGGCATTATTTGCATGAGCAATAGGAGACCATAATTGAGAATGGCAGACCAACTGACTTCTAACATATAGAATCCCATCTAATGTGCTTTTTAGCATAATGCAATCACATTAAGATTATAATTTTACATTTTTATTAAATATAGGCATGAATCTTTTTTTTTCAATTATTCGAGTTTTGATCTGGCTGTTTAATTTTCCAAAGTATGTACAAGAGGTTTGCATCAGTTGAAACACTGCATATGTTTATCAATAAAGTTTCCTGACACAGTACACGGTTTTCCTCCAATAGCTGTCCCATTACCTGTGAGTGAGTCGAACTCTAAAGCCCTGGAATATAATTTAAGTTAGGCTGATGTGCTTATGGCCCTTCAGCAATAATGTTCACTCATTTCCAACCTCTTGCTGAGGGAGATTTGAAGCTCCTCAGGCCTATCGTTGCCAGCATTACCATGTGCTGTCAGTCTGCAGCCTCTGCTCCTCCAGCCTGCTCATTTGCCAGCTGTTTCAGTCTGGGCTGGAGCTCTGTCTGGTTGATAGCACAGCTCAATCTTCTCTCAGAATGGACCAGGGCCTCATCTGCCCATTACAGGAGCTCGTAATAGCCAACCTGTCATAGAGATGAACACCCAATGGTACTATCTGCCTTTATTTGTCTCTTGTTGTATTTTTATTAGTACATTTAGAGTAATAAAAACAGAATAAGACTGACCTTCCTCATGAATCATTAGTCAGATAGAGAAGAGCAGATAAACTGATTTCACCGCTATTTATGTGGCGGTACATGATATACAGTGAACATCTGTCCCCAAAGAGAGGAACAGAAGTCCATGTGGATATAGTGCAAATGTGTCATACCCACCTACACGTGAGCTGGATTCAGACTACAGGATATTTGAAGTATTGTTGCATAATACACAATGGAGAAACTTCACTTCTTCTGTCCGTTCAAAAGCGTGTTCCAAAATTTTGTCTTAAGAATTGTCAGGTTGCAGGTTGTTCTTTTTGCATATATTGAACACAACGGTTTAAAAAAAATCTAACATTCAGTAGTACTCTGTGACAAATTTTGCTTAAATGAACATGTTAAGCATCTGTTTTGTCAGGGGTCTCATTAACAAAAATATAAAAACAAAAATTCCAAGTACCTGTGCTATCATAAGTTCCAGAGATAAGAAAAATCCCAACCTTTGTTTTACAGAAGCAATTCACACCTGTGTTCTATCCTCTTTCAAACCTAATATCATAACTATAGCTGGAAACTCGATCAATACATTTGCAATGGCCCTTTCATGCCTTTGTCAGTGTTTGAAATTTAAACATAACTGGCGTCGTCCTTCACAACAGTTACCCACGTCACTTGTCACTGGTTAGCTTTGAGCAAGAAAAGACATCCATTCAGGTTTAGCATCATTGGGTCCGAGGTTGTGTAATTAACCATTAATATACGTGCAAAGAAATTAAAACCCCAGCAGGTTAACATGTGACAAAAATAGTTTTAGAGGCCTATAAATATTTCAGAGAAGACACCGTGTAGAAAAGATGAATGATTTATTACAACAGCAGATATTTGATAATGAGTCTATTAGAAAAAGTCTGTGATGTCAGACTCGTCAGTGAGATTGTGATCAAAGGGTCGCTGCTCTGAGTAGCATAATGGAATATCACCCCTCTGTTTGTGTCTGGATACTAGTGGTGGTGGCTGATGACTCTGCTGAGGCTGAGGAATAATGCGGCTGATGGATCTCTGAGGACTATTTGGAGATGGGGAGGTGGAGGGGACGCGAACAAGCAGCATGCAAGAAATAGATGGATGGAAAGAGTGTCATATTTAAAGATAGCAGCCGATTGTGATGGGCTAAGCATGCAGGTGTGTCAGAGAAAGGATGGATGAAGCTTCCTGAATGGGTGCAGCTGATATCGATTAAGCCCCAGGCTGTGAAGCAGGTAATTGAGACTGAGTATGTGTGAAAGCTGAAAAAACAGAGTGGTAATAGCAGTAACTGTGGCCCTAGTGCACCAGAGGATAGTCTTTCTGATTGAACTTTCACCAAATCTCCATTTCATTATTCCTCATGGTCATTGCTGTATGTACCAAATAAGAGTGACATATATTTTTCAGCTAGTAATAACTGTTATATATCATTGTTATCTCAGTAACCGTTATAGCTAAATTATTTCCTTAAGATGACATTAATTAGTAATTAGTTTGAAAACTTGTTTCTGAAAATCAAAAATCCTGCATGACATTCCGAACTGAGAGAAGGTAGAAGATCCTGTTATGTGGTCTCTGAACTATCAGCCATAATATCTTCATAGGCAAATGTTGGCACAATGAGGTAAAAATAAATGTTAATATTGACTAAAGGAGTACCGTTCTATTGGCGCCGGGGGCCTTTTTGGTTCATTCTGAAATCGGCAGTGTCTGTTAAACGCACCAAGCATGAGCTACCACAGCTCCAAACATCTCACAAGTAAACCAGAAAACAAAGCTTGCAATTTTTAACACCAGTAAGGACAAAATAAACTGTGAAGGAATAACCCCAAACATTTGGCATAACAAACTTAATCACACGATTCAAATTGAATCACCCTGAGGAACATAGTTATTATAAATAAGCTAATGTTAGCAGAGCGGCTAAAGATAGCGGGATCTCAGAGCCAGCTCAGAGCGGCCAAAGCTAGTGGACGCTTAGAGCCAGCCACAAGCTCTGAAGTCCTTGAACAAAGCCAACATATAAAATATAATGGACTGAACGACGATTACAAAGTTTCATTTTTCCTTCCAAATGTCATACAATTCGTTTAAGAAACGCACGGCGGGTTAATTCATTTCCCCCTATGTCAGAATACATACACAATGCTGACGAGCCTTATTTCCACTGTAATCTTTCAAAAGACGAGCACTTAAAATTCGGGACTGTTATGATTTTAAGACTAGAACCAAAGAAAAATCAGATTTGGCCAAAATCGGTATCGGCCGGTCAGACTTTATAAAAATTGGGGAAAGGCCAAGAAAATTGCAGTCTGTGCCTCTCTATTATTGATATATTGTTTTGCTCCATGTATTTATTTTCCATCCCTCTGGCAAATAACAGACAGGGTTATGTACAACACAGTCCTTAAATATAATTAACTGGTTAGGCTACTAGCACAGCAGCTCATTTTCATACATTTTGGACCACAAAGACACTGGGTGACTGGGTGACTTCTCCATAATTTTGCTGGCTCTATGCTCTACGAAGGTAATTAAGAATTGCATTTTCCGGTGAGGCTGCTTGATGGTTTTAATAGCAGAGGCTGTACAATCGTTCAGTACCTGGGAAAGATTTTAATCCTTAAACATATAAGAAATTATATAGGCCAGAGTGCAGGACAAGCAATGGAAGTTGTTTTACAAAGCGACACCTTGTTTAAAGAAAGGGGTCATCAAAGCGAAAAAGTGGTACCTGCTATATGCCATGATAAATAAAAAGAGTTTGGAATGAGTCTAATTGAGCTGTCCTTACTTTTAATGTTTTGTTTCCACTACCATGGTAGAGATGGTTTGGCTTGTTACGTCTCATTGGAAGCCATGAATCTTCCAGAAAGACGCAGTCTCAGAGGGCACTACCACCATTAAGGTAATTAATATTGATTTATAAAAAACAAAAAACACTTAGTTTTTAAGTCGACTGGAAAAATTGCATTGCTTAAAAGAATCAGTGGTTTTCAGTTTTTCAATTGAGTGGAAAAATCCTCCCTCCTGTTTTATGGTTTGGTAAGATTCCATTAGTGTTAAGTGACACATACCGTTTCAGAGGGATTTTTGCATTGGTACTGCTGCTAAATTTGAATTTAGAGGGGAAAACCCCCGCAAGACTCAGCTAAGAGTGCATGAACTGTCTTCTCAGGTAACGCCCTGACATTGACTGAGTAACCGATCAAACTGATCAAATGGTGAGAGCGGATCAGCCATCCTTGCCTCTTGACCATGGGCAGAGCTGAGTATGTGCTCATCACAGCCTCATTACTTGTCCTCGTACTCAAATTTATTGTTCTGTTTGCTTGGACCATGAGCATGGGTTTGTTTTTAATGAACACATGGTTTGAGACTAATTAAACACCATAGTCATAGTGAATTCTTCTGCAAGTGCTTGCCGATATGCTTACAAGAATAATGGCTTATTCTTTAGATGAACAGCTGAAGTACTGAATGAAATAGAAATTCCCACCATTCATCCATAATCTCTCCAGTGACTTCTGGATGTACTCTGGATCTCCTCCCAGTTGGACATGCTTGGAAAACCTCCAAATTGAAGCGCCCTGGTTGTATCATAATCAGACGTCCGAACCACCTCAACTGGCTCCTTTCCACTTAAACCACCTGTTTTTTCTCAAACAACACATATTGATTTTCATCCTCACATTCACTTTGAACAGTAGTTGAATGGATACTAAGCAAGATCCTTCATTCCTTAAAGGGCAGCCAAAATAAGACACTTGGCAATTTTGTCAGATTGCATGGCTGTCACAATTTGGGCTTCGTGGGCCAATGAAGGAAACATCCTCTGGCTGTCTGCCCAGATCAACAGAGATGGATCATTTGAATGCCCGTGTTTTCTGCTCATAATTGATGTAAGAAAACTACTTTAACACATTATACCCCGGACAAATTATTTCATCACAGATGTAGAGATTCTGACTTTGAAAGGAATTTAAATAAATGAGGGCATTTTTGGTTTGCAAACACACAATCATGTCACTTCAGAATGAGGCCGTGTGCTGATTCTGTTTGCTGTGGTGTGTGGCGGGTAACCAAGTGAATGGAAACACCCAAGAGAGTAACTGAAAACCAAGCCCGCATAGCACAATTTAATTCAGTCAAAACGTCAGTTATGCGTTTAATCCAAACGATGGCTCGCTGTGTGTCAACAGGGCCTATTGCTCCAGCCACAAACAACAGTGTTCCTTCAGGAGACTGGTAGGCAATACACACCTGCAGTTTGTTTAGCATGATATAAAGACCACGTTCAAGCTCTTTTCTGGGTGTTTTTCCCATGCTTTATTTAATTATTTCAGATTATAATGATGAATAGAAAACTAAAATGAAATGCTACAGTAGCTTTCACTGTTTTTTTTCCCTTCTTTGTCCCAATGGTCATGAAGTCTTGCTGGATAATGTGTTGAGTGACATCCCAAGCGAATCTGGAGATTAACCAATTCCAGTCTTCGGCTCCATTATGGGAAAAACTGACAATGGGGGGTCATGTGGTTTGAATTCTGGTAATAACAAAAATACTTAAGAAAATTGTCATTGACATAGTAACAGGTTGTGAGATAAGAAATACAATGATCAGAAATACAATGATCAGGAGAGATAGGTGTACCTCTCTCTCTCCACAAGTTTTGAGGCACGTTCATGATTTTTAAAGAGCTGTATGTCTGTTTGACCGAGGGCAAGGCTACGCTACATATAAAGAGTGGAAAGGACAACAAATAAGATGACTTGTGCAGTTTGAAGACTAGTGAGAGTTTATTTGTGCTCTAGGAAGAAACCACCCTGAGAAAATAAAGATTTATATTTCTTAGTCATTGTTTTGCTCTTGTACACAGGGCTAATTTTTCACAACCAAGCTTGTTCAACAGACGCATGTTCTCTCTTAATTGCTGAGCTTGTGCAAATGTGTGTGTTTACAAGCGACTGAAAAATTAATTCAGACACACTGTCAAATGTACAAAATCATATTTATTGCAATGCATTGGAGCGTGACATTCATCAGGCAAATGTATTTGACATTGAGAAACCATCTTAATTGGACAGCGGCTATATTTCTGTCACCAATCACATTTCCCATGTCAAATGGAAAGGCCAAATCAATTACATAAATGTCAATGTTTGTACTGTGTGGAGCTGGATTAGCACATTTCTTCTACACATTGATGCTTGAAGCACAAACAAACAGCAAAAATATACAGTACACTGATGTTAAATCTTTGGTCAAAAATGCTCAATGCCTTAATCAATCAACACAAATATAGTAAAATATTCAATACCTAGGGTTGACAGAAAGGTAATCTGAAATTCTGTTGTTTGAAAAGCATAAATCCAGTAAGTCTTCTCCTGTTTGAGGTCTTCAGCATAGTCACCGTCTTTGGGAGAAAAGGTGTTCACTGATCCTTTGTGTCAATTATGTCTGGTGGTTTTCCCAAAATACTGACAGACAAATCATACACAGTATGCCTTCAGAAACATTTGAACAGTAATACAAAATGCATTTTTCTGTATTCATGCAATTATATAATTTGTAGATTTACAATTGTTGCTTTTTTCCATTATCAACATTCAGCTGTTTCATTATTAAAACATGAAAATACATTATATAATAGATAAAGAAATATATTAATATATAATTTATATATTTTGGACTGTGTATATGAGACATCTCATTGAACTACACAAATAAGAAGAATTCATGTAACATTTCAGGCATTTGAGACACTAATTGCTTTAAGATATTCATCAACAACAGGCGTTCCATGGGTTCTCTCTAGTATAACTACAAAATGGCTATATGGCGTGAATGTGGGTCTTGGGGTGTGTTAGGGCAGGATAAGTGGTAAACCCTCTGGTGGTGCTCTGTTGTAGAGAAAAGATCCTATAGAGAGCCTGGGTCGCTGAATCAGCCTTCATAATTTTTCCAGTGGGAGCAGATTAATCTCCCCGGTACCTTCCTCTGTCAGCAGTCCAAGCTTCTGTCGTTCTGCTGTTGGATGACCCTCCTTTCCAAACATCCCATTCCCTTCTGGGATCCCAAACAAATGTCTTTGTCTATGTCTGTTAACTGGGTCTTTTGGGATTTTATTCTCAGTAAGTGCATGGTATATTGCTGTTTCAGAGTGAAAATGTTGTAATTCCTACTTGCACTTTCAACTTTGTAATTAGGGCACAGTGTAGGTTGTAAGTGAATCACTAACACCATGTTTAGATTTGGGTTGCCTTCATTAACACATTTTTGTCGTCGGGCTGTAAGTAAGGCTGCTTGTTTTAGTTCCAAGTTAAAATTGTGGAAATGCAAGGTGTTTACCCAGCAGTGTGGATCTGCTGGAGTTGCATTTATTTAATTTGATCTTGACTGCCAGACTGCAGCTGGCTAGCTAAGTGCTTTGCCATTAGGGGTCTGTTCTGTGTTTAATTCTGCTACAGTGCTGAGGCTTATGGGTATTAAAGGCAAGCAGCATACTGCCTGCTCTACAGTAAATTCAACCATCCTCTACCCCGCCTTAATAATAAGTAATCAGCTCATCTGTAATCGTCTTAATTAAACTAATGGCTTGGCTAACATGACCTTTGATTCCTTATGTTCTCCATCTGCAGATTTATAATGAAAAAAAGAGCCAGTTTGAAATCAAGAGGAACAACCCCAAGGACCTGGTGGAGAGAGTGGCACGAGACATCTCCAGGCTGCTCAACAGTAAAAGAAGAGCCCTGGAGGTAAGAAAGTCATGCTTCTCATGTAAGGCCACCAGTGCACGGACACACACTGTACCAGTGTGCACGGACACACACATGCTGAGTTATTTGACTGTACTGGAAAGAGAAGTTGTTGTTCTTTATTTTAAACCCGCGCTTTTTGTTTTTATTACAGGATATCTGTCACTACATTCTCTGATTTCTGGTTGTTTGCTATTCCCTCAGCTTTTCTGTAGCATATTCTTAATCTCCCATCATTTATTATTATCATTTTGCCAACAGTTTTACTCTTCTGAGTTTTATTTCAATGAGGACACACCATTGGGTAATGGAAGGAGATCAACTTTGGTCCTTTATTAGAACTCTTGTTGAAAGCAGTGTAATTCCTCTTTCAAGTTGAAATACAGTTTTAATGCAATTATGTTTTCTCAGTGACAAAAAATGTAGATAATGATCGTCATAATTATTTATTTTTTTTGCCTCTACCTCTTGTTCCGAGGGATGCTCTTTAGTCGTTTCAACTTTGGAGACATTGTATATTCTGAAAGAAAGTTTTGGAGGTGCATGCCAAAAAATATTATTTCAGGGGTTATCATTTGATTGTCCTGTATTTTCGGATATAATCATCAAAACTGTTATGCTTAGACAGTTCTGAGATTATTTAGAAATTTGTTTTGCTCTCACAGTGGGAAACCTCTAACCCTTGGAGAAGAATAGAGGGAGGGCTACAGAAGGGGGGAGGCAGAGTGACAAGGAGGGAAATGAGAAGAATATATGCAATCAATTTTTAATTTAATTTAATACCTAAAAATTATACTTTTAAATGAAACCGTTGTCCCCTATTTAGTAGTCAGGGAGCATTTGTTCAAAATACCCTTCACACTCGGCATCGCAGGCTGTGGCGGGAGGCTATCATTCCCATATCACCGGATCTGAGCATTGATTTGTTTCAGTTTTTTGCTCTTTTTCCACAGGGGTCACAATCAGTTTGCCAATTCTCATTATCTCAGCCCACAGTATAAAGCTTCAGACTTGTTTTGACTCTGAACTCTCTTTTGCCGCTAAGATGACTCAAGTAATGCCGTCCTGCTTTTCTCAGCTGCTAAACAAAATCAAGTCATTCTTCTCCTCTGCACAGTAACAATAATGTCATCCATGCGTTCATTTCTTCCAGACTATGCTACTACAGTTCACTTCATTCTGCTGTTAGCAGTCGAAACATGCAAACACTGATTCAAAACACTTTTTACACAAGCAACGAGAGGCGACCATGTTACAAAGATCCTTGCTACATTTCACTGGCCTCATGTTTGTTTTAGAATTGATTTAATATGTGGGGGCTTGTTTTTGAAGCCTGTGGTCTGTCTCCTACTTATATCTACAATCGGCTAACTCCACATGAGTCTTACTGCTGTGTCAGATCCTCTGGCTTGACTTGTGAATAAAAGAGTCTGAGCCCAGACAAACCGTATATCCTCCTTCAAATCTCTTTTTTAAATTCAGTTTTATCGTGTAGTTTTTTTCTGACTTGCTGCTTTTTAATATTTTTTATTATGTGAAGCATTTTGTAATTTTTATTTCAAAAGGTTAATTTGTAAAGGTGTTATTATACTTAGTATTATGTACGCGCAGGTTTTTTTTTTCCTGAACTGTGTACATAATACATATCTTCATTTTTAAATATATACATACATAATCATTAGCATCCTTACATGTAATCATCAACATGTGTTTTCGGAAATGTAATTTCTTCCTCATTGCACTCTGTACTAAGTTTGCGGCGATTTCAACTCTGTTAAAGCCTTATAGAGAGAGCTTGTTCAGTCTCTAGAATCCATATAAATATATATAGATATATCTTTTAACAGAAAACCTTGAGGCACATTCACGTTTCAGAGCAGAAGCTTCTCAGAGGGGTGGTTAATTCTCCAGCTCAGATTCTAATAGAGAAGATGGAGTTACTTCTCCCCTGGTCATGTGTAGGAATGGATTTGGGATGGCACTGAATCACCAGCTCATTTTTTTGATGAGAGGGAGGCTGTACTCCACAAACACACACACATTCTCACACCACTCACTGAACAGGGCCCCAACCCCACCCTAACCTCCACAGGCCACACTGTCACCTCACATCCTGTCTGAGAGATTCACTCAGGAGGGAGGAAATGAGGTGAAAAAAGAGAGATAGACTGGAATGAGAATTTCTCCCTGGGGCATGGAAAAATCAAGAAAATGATGTTCAAAAATTCATAGATTTAAAAATGAGCAGCAAGCGGGAGGGAGAGGGAGCAACAGAGTTTGGGGGGCTTGCAAAATGGATGTAGAGAAAGAGTTAAATGAAAAATGAATCTATTGAAGAAAGCAAACAGGAGAGGAGGATATAGGCAGGTGGTAATATTGCAAGCTGTGTAAATAAATAGGCAATTATTATTTCATTATAGAATAGAGTTAAAAACATAAATAAATAAACAAATTAGTATATTAAATCTAGTAAGGTTAGGATTTATTTTCTTTCCACTAAAACAAACATTAAAATTAAAGAATAAATATGAAAAATCGGTCTTTAACAAATTCAAGACTTTCAGCTTAAGAAATAGATCGTGACTTATTATTCATACAGGGAAGTAAGTGAAAGCTATGTCTTAATGCAGCACGTAGATAAGTCTCAAACCCAGCTCAACCCAGTATTAACTGTGTTATATTTTGCAGTCTTCTAAAGTCTGAGGGGAGAGCTCAGAATGTAGTTGCTTTAGCCCCTTAATTCCCAAATTAGCTTCACATGTTAATCATTTAAATGCGCTCGCAGAGCTGGGGAAAGGCTACAAAAGGCCCCAGCGTGAGTAGGTGTGCTGTTATTTGTTTACCTGCCTGAGCTCACATCACAGCTGGAGTTAACAATGCAATGAACAAAATTTGTGGGACATTTGGAAAACAGTTTTTTACATCCTGCATTTAAGCGTTAACTTTCAGATTTTAATATTCTGGGTAGCAAATATAAATTCATATCAAAATTATGATTCTGAGTGCAGTGAACCTAATGTTCCCTTCATCCTAAAATTGGAAACAGCATAAGCTGACTTTCTTTTATCAAAAGCCTCCCCCTATTTATACTCTTCCTTTCCCTTTCTTAATCTCCTCCACTCCATGTCCCTGTATGCTCTCGTTTTCTTGCCTCTGGCTCCAGTCGTCTTCTCAAACAAAGATCTGATTCGTCGGTCGGTGCCAAAATTTAAATGTAAAGTACACTCCGGTAGGCTGACAGGGACTGGACAATTCCCTTTGATACCGGTTACTGAGTATTTCTGAAGTTTTCTGTCTATTGCTGTTCTCTTCAAGTTCCATCGTGCCTTCAAAGCAAATTTAAGCAGTACATGATACGTTCAATCTTCATTAGGTTATACAGTACGGAAACTTTGTCATACTTTTTGGATTTGATTTAATTTTCCATAATTTTAAAATAAAATCCTTATAATTCCTTGAAGGAATTTCCTACATCATCCATTCCAGGCCTTTACCATCAGGAAAAGCCTAGAATGTTTTTTTCCAGGCATGGAGATAATGTGCATGCAGCAAACGCTCTCCATCTGTCGTCCAGGGTTTACCCTGCCTCTTGCACGAACCGGCCAAGGCCTTCATGGAGCCCAAAGGAGAATTTATTTACTACTTGTGGACAGTAAGAAAATTAACTAGTAGATGACAAGTAGACCAAGTTTAGTTTTTTTTAAATGGCTTTTGTTCAATAAAATGTACAAATGTACAGAACAACTATTAACTCCAAATAATTGCCATAAATTCAGTATGGATTAAATGTGAATTTTAATAAAAGAATAATACTTAAGTGAGGCAATAAATCAGAGGAACCTGTAACACGGTAACAACAGTGGTCCAAGAAAAAATCTCTTGCAAAATTATTATTCTTGAAAACTATACAAATGGTCAAAGGTATTAGAAAAATGCGAAAAATTCCAAAAGAAGCTACATTAATTTAGGGTTAGGGTTAGTATAGTATTATTAGTATTATTATTGTGTCTTACAAACATCTCTCAAATTAATTATTGGAAAAACTAACCAATGGATGGTTACCATGGATCCCTAAACAGATCAGTGTGCGTGCGGCTCAGCTTGCCCAATATCAAGTCAGTTTACAGTCTAAGAAAATTCATATATTCATGTGGGATGGATGGATGGTGAAGTGAGAGGAAGGTGCAGAATGTGAGGTTTGACTGTAGTAAAGACACAATATTAACTGCGCACAAATAAATGCATCATAAATTAATATTTACTTAGAAGAGGGTTAGGAAATAGTTGGAAAATTACAGATCAATAAAATGGATAAATAAAATGACAATGATGAATGAAAAGAAGTTTTTATGCATTAAGAAACTGTCATGTTTCCCCTTGGAACTGTCTTCAACATGAAATCTGCTGCAAAACTTTGTTATATCCCTCTTAATTTAAGTAGCCAATACTTTTGCTTTGGCCACTAACCACAAAATAATACAATGTTGGAAGAGCTATGTTGCTTGACGATTAGAGAATGTTGAGATGTTACATCCTGCTATGCCGTCAGTCTTTGTTATGTAAATCACATGTGCTAGTCTGTCAGATTTTATCAGAGAACGTCTCACAGCTCAGTGATGACAGAGTCTGAGAGAGACTGC
Organism: Lophius americanus; assembly: GCA_037951165.1. Lineage (NCBI taxonomy): Eukaryota > Metazoa > Chordata > Actinopteri > Lophiiformes > Lophiidae > Lophius > Lophius americanus. The sequence continues at coordinate 7,683,037 of JBBDHG010000021.1, forward strand.
CTGTCAGACCTTTGAGCTGAGATCAGCCAGAGAGAACACAGCCCTCTATGTAACCGTCTTTTGTACAGAGCCAAACCGGGGCGATAGACCTCACAGAAAGAGCCCTCATCCTTTCCTGAACTCTTTTTTGTGATGCTCCATATGATCCTAAGATCACCTGGACCCCTGAGAGCCATCTGAGAATACACAAATTCCTGTCAGTCAGTCAAAGCTAGACTGAGTTGTGCTGTCTGTCAGACAGCCATTGGGATTTTCCAGCCTGGGGGTGGGAAGATGAGGCCAGAAGCTGCAGAGATCGTGTTACGTCCCATCAGCTCCAGCACATCAACGCTGCCATTGACAAAGCTCAAGTTATGATTTCACAGAATAGACTTGTGGAATAGAGAGGGGACAAAGGTTTTTAATCCAATTATACCGATTCCTAATGCTATCCCAACACCGCTGGCAGGCTGAGGGATGGCTCCCTGTGGGCTGCTTGCTGCTCAAAGTATACACAACCAGGACTCTACTGGGTTAGTTGTGAAAATGGTTTAAGGGCTGAACCAATGGAAACCAGTGAGCCGAAGAGCTCAGGCCTCGTTCACATATGTCTTACAAAATACAGGACAAGAAATATACTGACAAGAAACACAATTTAGAGAGGAAACCTTAGCAGCCGGGGTACAATTTCAAAAGAAGGGAAAAGCACTAATGGAGGGGTTTCAACTTATCAAATACATCCGGAGATGTGCATATTACTGAATTGTGCATCTAATGTATTCAGACTTGAATTTCAAAATTTGGAAAATGTTTTTTTTATAGTTTAATTAATTTTTTATCTTAAACATATCTCTAAAATTTAAATATTTAATTGATGTAAGTGACAGGCTAGCTGTTCCTCACAGTGTCCAATATCTTTATGCTAAGCTAAGTCGCTACCAGCTGTTGCTTCATAATGAACATGAAGTTATGACACTTGAATTTATATTCTTGTGTAAGCTTAGGTTAGAATCATTATGTATCCCTTCAAGTCAGGGTCTACCGTTTCTACTTTATCAGGTGCTTATCACACATTCCTGCCTTGCAGCTAGAGATGCTTAGTTGTCATAATGACACCCAAGAAAGCTATGGCAGTAGTAGTAATCGAATTTAAGAAATTCATTCAGACAAATGGGGACAATTTCTGGTTTTAGACATTTCGGTAGTTAAATGAAAATGATAAAATATAAGGAAACATTTTCCAGAGTAAACAACTCTTAGATTCCAAAATGCCATTTTGCATTTGTGAATATTAAAACTAATACAAAGTGGCATATCTCAAACTAGTATATGTTAATTTTGATTCAAGAAAAAGGTATTACACCCTTAAATTATAATAAACATATCTGAGTTTGGGATATGTCATTATTTATTTGATTCTGAAATTCCTCAATATGAAACAGCGTTTCACCGACCTAATGTATTTAGGGCTGGGTTATTTCTAAGAGCGGGGGAGACGTTCTCTGAGTTTGTTGTCATAATGATGGTAATTGTGAGAGAATGCAGGGGGGCTCGGACTGGACACTCTGCAAGGGCAGCAAAAACGCGCTTGACAGAATTAATCCGAAAGCATGGGTCTCCATCTCCTCCTGACCGGGGATCACAAGATGACACCACCGTGTCAGGGATGGAGAGGGGCTGGCTGCTCCAAGTCATCTGTCATCAAGTTACCTCCACAAATAATTCACTGAGACACGGACTCAAGCGCAGCCAACATTGACAATAAAATGGGTATGATCATGAATGTGTCAGCACAGGTGTGACTCTTTGGATCTACTCATCAGTGAACTGTTCTATCTGTTTTCACCGAGCTCAGCTGCCAAAAGACAAGCCAACCCCTAGGTAGCCCTCACTAGGTGGCACCAGAAATACTAGATGGCTTTTATATGAATAAATAGGATTCTATGGACGTCATTTACCGGTGCTGATGGACAGAGAAGCTGTAACTCTGATAAATACAAAATGAACCCAAGGTGTAGGACGCACACACACTGAAAGGGAGCAGGATTTTTGATATAGAGCTTTTACTTGGTTCTTTCAAATAACTGAAATTTTAATAAACAAGAAAATTGCAAGGCACATCAAACAATAAATATTTTAGTAGCTCCACAAATTCCTTAAGAGCTCGTATTCCAAAATCCATCTAACAATAATGTCTCCGAGTTCAACAAAAATCTTTTAGAGTTCAATTATCAGAATCAGTTTCCCACATGCGAGAGAGGATACTTCTCATCCGAGTCCGGAGTTGTCCAAAGGCTTCCCAGTAAGCCGCCAAGTCCCGAGAGCAGGAGGATGCAGAGCGCAGGAGAGGCAGGTGTGCAGAAGTGAATTGCAGGAATCCGACAGAAATTTTGACAGGGCTTATGATCTGGCAGCGTGCTGGAGTTGGAGGCCAGTATAAATATCGTGCTCGGTTGCAACAAGGCGCAGCTTGTCAGAAAATCCTTCACACAGTATCCCATTCCTGCGATCAAAGGAAGAGGAAGGACGAACTTCCTCCTAGCTGGGGGAGGGAGCAGAAATGCTGTGTTGTACTGGTGAAATATTTGGTTGTGTGGAGATTCATGGGGAATGGTCTTGGATTCTTGTATGTAACACATCGAAAGACATAAATGGTTAGCAATAAATATTCTATCAGGTGTCTAACTAAGTAATTCTATGCCGTGCATGTCAGTCACTACCAAGTATCTGTAGCCACTCAGTAGCTGCAAGTAATTTGCATTGGATTGTTGAGTGATTTCTCACTTTTGGAAATGTTAACTTCTCATTTAAACATCAGGAAAATTTGTCATTACAAACATACCTACAAATTACTAGTGGGAGAATTTTGGTAACAGGCCGTTGGGCATTGAGATTTTCCTTGCTTATTACCCTGTAATTAAATGATAATTACAGAAAAAAATCCCCTCAACTCGATTATGTCTTTTTTTTTTTTTTAATCCTCCACCGTTAAACTTCACTTAATCTCTGAATTACAGTGTCAGTGGTGTACTAGAATTAAGAGTGTTCCAAACACCTCTTGTAAAAGCAGATTGAGCTCCCTCATGAAACACAGAGTGCCTCCATTTTAAGTGTGGTCACTTGTTCCACATGTGCTAAGGACATGCACTCGATTGATTAGGTGGTAGCATTTAAAAATCTAAGAAAAAAATGAGATGAATTTTCTCTCACTCTTTTTCCTTCGGTGACATTTATGAGAACGAAGATCATCATTTCAACCAAACTGTCTCGGTATGAGAAATGCAGCTTTGACCATTTAATAGTTTGATGATTAATGAGAAAACAGCTGTTCTTCATTCATTTTAATATATTCCATTAATATCTTATACTGATAGATCATATTTCATCCAATTACTTGTAATCCCTGGTCCAAAAAACAATTAATAACTGTCTTTGTTAATGCTGTAACAATGGGAGAATAACCACCTTCTTGGAGTGTGCGAGTGATGACTCAGTTGTCCTCTCAGTTAGATTTTGGACTTCTCAGTGACTGGCTTTAATTCTCAACTCAACTCAACCTTATTTATAAGCACATTTAAAAAACAACAGAGTTGTCCAAAGTGCTGTACAGTCAATAAAAACATAGGCACACGATTAAAACACAATGTTACATCAAACAAAAGCAGTAAGACCAGAAAGAATGAAATGTCCAACAACTCATCCTGGATTAAAAGCCAAGGAATAAAAATGAGTCTTAAAGTGAGATTTAAAAACAGACAGTGTGGGGGTTGCCCTGACATGAGGGGGCAACTCATTCCACAGTTTAGGGGTGGCAACAGAGAAAGCTTGTGTGCCCCTCATTTGCAGTTTTTAATTGGGTACGACCAGAAACAACTGGTCAGCTGACCTCAGTGACCTCGACCGAGTGTAAGTCTGTAACTTGCACTCCACGACAAATAACCGATTTAAAACAGCTTAAGTTAGCCCCAATTCTGTTAAAGGGACACCAGCTCAAAAAAATTAAGTCCCTTTTATCTCCCCGTTGCTGTTATTGAGTCAGGATTGGCCCTCAGTGGTAGATTCTGCTAATGATGGTGGAGTCATGCACTGAAGCTAAGGCATTTGCAACTGCCTTTTTTAGCATTAAACATTAACATTTTGGATTGTTTTGGCCTTCTCTTCACATTGGAGTGGCATCTTTAGGGACCTGGAAAGTACAAACTTTTGAAAATTTTGTCCTGAATCTGCCTTCCCTGCATGTCTTGGACAGCATGGCCCCAATTTGCAGATAACTACTATTTTTTCAGTATATTGACCACACACAGACATAACAACAACAACAACACAAATGGCAAACTGTCTTCTTTGTATGTAGGTGTGGTGCTTTTCTGTGGCCTGGCATTGACGTGACAGCCTTTTCAATCAATGTGCGATGCCTATGGAAATTTTGAAAACAGAAACTGAAGACCTTCTTCGTTTCTCAAACAAAATCATCACGTAAACGACCCCGTGTGGTTCAAATTAAGTTTAATTTCAATGAGTCGATCCATACTTTGCTGTATGGTATGCCTGTGTTTCCTGCTGTTATAGTAAATCAAAAAGTGACTCATATGCATTATTTAAAAATATCTGAAAAGATATTTTCAAACAGTCACTTTTCTTTCAGTCTTTGTCATTTCCATCAATTCGACAGCAGCTGGTGTGCATACAATATATCATACCACCAGCAGCAAGTGATTATGTCCCTCTTGATGGTGTGAAGTGATGAAAAATGAAGGAGTTGTCTCTCACTTTCAGAGGGAGGGAGATTTCCCTGCAGCTTTGCTCCCCTCACACCTCATTCTGGGGCCCTGTTAGAAACAATGTGGATAATGTGCTATGATCATCATTACCACCATTACTGACAATGTTTTAGCATAGAAATACATTTTATTCCAGTTATTGTGTAATAAGTTAATTGGGCACAAAAAGTGTCTTTATATATTATATGTTGACGCCCTGGCAGTTTAATTTCTTCATAATTTTCTGAAGCCAGCGGTTAATATCCAACCCTGCCCTGATCTACACACAATTAACCTCCCTGAGAAACAGCATTGCCTCTCAGCGATAACATGCAACCCTCGGTATGAGTTCTTTTCATCTAGGGAGCTTAATGAATTACTAGAGCTTCAAAATGAATGTGTCTGGGCAGGGCTGAGGGCAAATCAGAGTGTTTGAATAGCTGATGGACCCAATCACCAGTATCAGACACTCTGTATGTGTTGTTTTAGAATACATACCTACAGTACATATTAGCACCCAGTCCTCCTGTCACTGCCACTGTGACATCCTAACAAAGTAATTTGGGAATCCATTTCCTGTAGGTCTTTGGAGAGGCAGTTATGACTCTCAGGTCCCATCAGGGAAGAACTTTTGAAGTAGGCCGAGCTCTACTTGGGCAAAAATAGAACAGAAAACTTTACAACCTGCACGGCTTTAGGTGGATGAATGGATAGAAAATTATGTTTTTGAGGATTATTTTCTTTTTCTAACCATTAAAAGAGTCACTCAAATTTCCAACAAAGATCTTGATTATGTAAAATGTCTTTGCAGTACCTGATCATTATTGAAATTTAGCTAAATATTGTTATCTGATTTTTATACTGTCAGTCATAATTTGCCATTTCATTGTCTTTTCGAACAAATTGCCAGATCAAAATTTCTCCCTGAACGAGTTGAAAATTACTTGAGAATGTCAACGCTAATGTCAGGCCAGGTAGAAGGCCTGACATATTTTTGCACTGAAATAGCAATAACAGAGGTTTATATTTTAGAATTTCCCTACCTCAAATCAAAGATGAGCAGCTTAATGTACTACCTGATTATTATGAAATACATAGGCTTTAAATGTTGTACCACTGTTTTCTCTCTTTCTTTCATCTGCCACCATTTGCAAAATCAAACAGTCCAATCAGCTCCTCTCCTTCCACTTTGTAGCTTAAATGGGGACAATTGAAGGTAACACGAGACCAGCTTTCAACACTAACCTTGTATAGTTTTCAGTATGCCATACTGGTACTCATATTCTAAGTACTTAGTACGATATCTTGTCATACCTGTGAGGATGCAGTTGAACACTCAAACTGGCAAGGTTAAGTATGGGAGTACTCAGTTTGAGACACAGTTAATATCCAAATCCAAGCACAAAGTGTCATTCAGGCTGACGTACATCGTTAGATATAACCTTTAAGACTTTTATTGAGAATCCTAAGAAATTTTCCATGATACCTACTGCAAGTTAAATATATCAAATGTAGAAAATGTTTAAACCGTAGTGAATAATAGTAGCAAAAATTCACAGTATTAATTATTATTATTATTATTGACATTATTGTTATTGTTATTAGGTAGTTCATTTATCACATAAAGTTATACATTGTCATATTCCCCATTCTCCCATTGTAAATATGTTGAGTTCCTTTACAAAATACAAAATTATGCAAATTTGTAAGATTTGAGTGATTTCAACTCATCTTTGGGGGACGCCAATTCACCGATTTCTATTGCAATCCATTCAAACTTTTTTTCTTAACACAAAACCGGAAATGTCAACCTTATGTTGTCATCTGGCAACCTTGAATGTCTTTAGAAAATTTCATGGGGAGATTTTTGGATGGATCAGATAAAGGATTTGACAAAAGGGTGGTGAGAATTTGAAATTAATCATCAGGCTTCATCCCCTGGGGACGCTGAATAACTTTATTCAATAATGGTTGAGATATAATAGTGTGGACCAAAGTTATATACTGACAGACCAATAGACAGATTGTATTCCCTAACAGCGCACTTATGATATAATGTTCCTCTTCATTTACCCCAGGGCGGGAAGTATCAGTTTGTCTACTTTATTAGTGATAATGTCAATAATTGTGAATTGTACACAGAGGTGGACCCACCCCCAACACATGGATGCATTCACATATGCACACATATGGGAACACACACATCCCAGATCCCCTCCCATAATCTCCTCCCCAATCTCCCGGCCCCTGTCATTCAGATCTATGAACTTCCATTAGCAACCATCTGTTACAACCTGCAGCAACACTATTATATTTGCATGCTCACACACTCATACACACAGAAAGACACGCGTGTCAGCGGACAAACTTGGCTCACACAACGTATGGTTGAATGACTTCTTCCATGCAATGTGATAATTTGCTGAAGCATTGCCCGTTTATCCTTCAAAAGAGAAGTCACCTGTACACCCGGTACCACCTGTGGTAGCATCACTACTCTGCTTGTCCACCACAGGTGCATCAGAAGGTCGGCAACCATCATGCTCTCGCTCACATAGTGTGAGATCATCACAAACTTACCCACAAACCAACACATGTACACAAGATTAGGTTGCGGCATTGAATCTTATAAACAGATTGTTGTATCTGTAGATTATTCCATCTGTACTGACGGGTCATTCTATCATGCCTACTGATAAAGGGCACATCATCCCACCCACTGTTCCTTGGCAGATTTTCACATTCGACAAAATGTCAGAGCCTGATCTGCTTCATGGCAACATGCCTCCAGCACTTTTCATTACATCTTCAATGCACACATTTACTTGAGCTCTGAATGCAGCATTTTCCGCCTTACTCCAATGCTCTGCTTTCTTTTTTCCCCCCTTCTAAACAAACGTCAACGCGAAGCAGAAGGTTTATGCTTTTTTTTTTTTTTGCCTTGTTCCTTCCTTACAAAAAATCATTAATTTGAGTGACAATATGGGTTCCAGGCAGGAAGTGGAGGTGGATGGGGAGGCATAGATTCAGCATCTAATTATCCAACTTCTTCTTGAAAAAAAAGCTTGCTGTGCTTAAGTAACTTGTTCACGTAGCAATAGCATCTGCTTCCCCCCTTCATTTCCCCGTCAGCGAGAGACAAATGAATAGAAATGACTGCTTTGTCCTTTTATGCAGCCGTCTCTCCAAGCTGATTAAAATATATATTTCCAGTCTCTTGTGCATTTTTGTCTGGGGAGAAAGCAAAAGAAAAGAGAGATAGTGACGGTTGAATCTTGAATCGTTGTGCCAAAACTAAACACTGAATCGCGCAGAAGCATTTTGTTGATCGCTGTTCTTTTTCCTAGAGGGCACAATTGAGAAAGATCATTTGTATGAATTTTTTTTTTCTTTTTCTTGAAAAACACCTCAGCAATCAAGGATGGAATATGTGATACTACTGTGTTGTGAAAAGAATGATACAAATATGCGCCGAAATAATGCCGTGTTCAAAACAAAAACCAAATCTTTTCAGATACAAATCATAGTGAAGACAGGTTTCTTTTGCGGGACTAGTGGTAATACTGTTGATTTTTTTTTTTTTATTATAAATTTCATTATAGGGTTTGTTTTTCAAGTAGGTCAAAACCCACCTAACATCAACTCCCTTCAGCCCTCCATCCCATCAGACCCCATCCTTCCACCTGCGCTATCTACTCTTCATCCAGACGATTATCTTCAAGCTCCCTCTTTTCATCATCATCAGCTGTATATGTTTCTCATAGGGGGAAGGGAAACTTCTGTGTTTATAGGCCATAGAGATGGAGGAATGAGGTTCGTTTACCTCCCCCCCTCTTTTAATTAATCTTCTATTTAACTCTCTCAATTGCCTTATCGGTTCTTTTCATGAGAACCTATGTTGCAGTGAAATGGCACTGCATAAATTAACGAGAGGAGTTCAATAATTGAAGTATAGGATCTATGCATTCGACGTCACAGTAAGCTACAGTCAACATGGTTACAGCTCATAAGTAGCTATATTGTTTTAAAGAGTCCAGTTCCCTGTAATGTAACCAAAAATTGTTTGGTCCGCCCTAGGTTTTGCAGTTTTGGCTTCTAAATACAGGCTTGTTGGCAGATTATTTCACACAGTTCAAATGGTGGGCGGTCACAGCCTCTGTTTGTGGTTTTAGTTGATGAAAAGGTAAGACTTTGTAACGTGAATATGAGTAGGAAGCTGGAGGTTGGTTGTGGGTGAAGTCATTTTTGGTGCTGAGGTAAATAATCCCTATCTGAATGCTACCCTGATATCCGTAGCCTGCCTCTAACCCCAGGAAGCTTTAGTTCCAGTGAGATGGAGAGTCGGGCTGTGCTTGAGCGAGCACCTTTCTTTTCTTCATTGTGGAATGGACAAGGCAAATAAAGGGCTTGCGTCCTGAAAAGGAGTTGTTAGCTCCTGACAGACCATTGATCAGAAGAACAGGGGATTCTTTCACAGTGTGGCGCTCTTACATAACATTTCACAGACAGGCACGCACACATGTGAGGTATGTATAACCCCAAATTTATCTGTCAACAAATCTGATTTTATGTTTTGGCCACAACTATTACATTGAACAAGATGTTATTTGTCTACAGCAGAGCTCACAGAAAGACAAGCAAATCCTTTATTTTCTTTATTTTAGTGGCTTTTCAGTATCAACCCAACATTGTAAAGCAGTATTCATCCTGAATGACGGACGGTTGTGCGTTGCATTAACAACGACACCATAAAACATTTACCTCGGAAACAGAATCCGGACTACTACTCAGTATCTTATTTAATGTTTTTAAATAAGGTCTTATAAACCAATCAGCATTAAAAATAGAATAAGTTGTTATTTTATAAGTGTGTGCAAGTGTTCACTCTTACAGACAAACACCAGGTTTACACTGGTTACAAACATGTGCACCTCTCTAACACACCTGATAACCTACTTATGGCAGTGCTTTAAGGCAATGTCACAGTAACTGTAAATAAACATCCTTGATGGCAAGCCTTGCATTTTCCTGCTCCCATAGTCCTGCTTCTGCAAGATAATCAATGATATTCAATCCACCTGTCAGTGGTTAAACTGTAATGGCTGAGCAGTGTGTATTTTAAACATATTGATAATATTAATTAGAATTGTCATGGTGAATGTGATTTATTTGTGTATCAAAACGCAGTGCCTCATGCTATGGTATACCTGTCTTTAACATGCACTCACATAACCCCTGTAGAACGCTAGTTTCAGTTTGCATAACCACCGCCAAAATAACCAGATTTTACCTGCAAAAAAAAAGATGCTCTACTTGACAATTTTTTTTTCCCCTTGACCCCATGCCGTGATTATAGAAAAAAAAGTTTTTTCATGTTGTTATATTAATCAGTTGGTTAGTACATTCTTTGCAGAGCTAAGAGAGCTTTACCACTCAACTCCAAGTGTCAACACCACCATTGTAGATACTGCAGAACAGCTCTGTTTCATTTCACCAGCACGGCTCTCTATTAGAGCACGGCTTTTGCCTCAGCGACTGGTCGGACCTAGACAATAGTTAGTCAGTTGAGGAAGTACAGGTACAACCACCAACATTTATTTTAAAAGTCTGCAGTTCATGGCTGTGGGAAATGAAAAATTCCACGGCGGTACAAAAAGGGCTGAGTTTGAAAGGATATGAAAGGTCATGAAGCTCACATTGCTCACAGGAGGAATGACATTTCTTTTTCTCTGAGTTGGTGTTGTTTAAACATTCTCATCATGGCTAATGTTCCCAATCCCCACTACTCGTCCCCACAGAGTAAGGACACTCACGCCGAGGGAATCAAAGGTCGGCTCGCCTTTATTTTGCTCTTCCATCAGAGCAAGCATTTAATCTTTGCTTGGCCCCGGCTTATCTGGCTGCCTGCCACCCCAGCCCTGTCCAGGGAGAAAGTCATCAAACTCCTCAGCCTCCTTTCTTCCTCCTCCTGCTCCTCCCTCCCCTCACTTTCCTCTCAGCCCAGTTCTCCTTGGCTGACTGGAGGAGGTCCACCCTGATTGAATTATTCTCGCCGTTTCATTTCTGCCAATTTCGCATTCATTTGCAGGGTGCTGTCACTTCTCCTCTGCTGTGTTGTTTCTTAAGGAGAAGCTGTTCTAAGTCTGTCTCGTGTTTCTTTGTCTCATTCTGCCGTTAGCCGCATTCTGACCTTCATCTGTGATAGAGCTCATTTGCAGAAGCGAATGCCCAGAGCTCCCCTAGCGGCACTGTATTACAGATTCAGAGTGTGTAGGTGTGTTTGTGTGCGTGTTTGCACAAGTCAGATTTCCCACTGGGCCCAGCTTATTGGATACTGGACTTTTCTGTGTCTTTCAAAGTCATGTTTGGTAAGGTTTCTTAGCTTTTAAATGAAAATAGACATGATGTCGGAAAATATTTGACATTTAATGCTTTAGTTTGCTGAAGCACTTCATTTTATAATTTTTTCACTCTATTATATAATATTTATTTATTTAGACACAAATTAGAAACAAATACATTTATACAATTATATCAATTTCTAATTAGATCTTGTCACAGATGTTATGTAATGATCTAAAAAGTTGTTTTGAGACTCAATGCAGTGAAGAATACTCACTTTTTGGGAATCTCTGTTTTTGCTTCTGTTCATGTGCTTCTTCAGGTTTTATCATTTTGTTGAAGTGTTTTTATCTCTGATTAATCTTAAGGCATTTAGCTTTTAAAACTACCGCTCAAGCGTAGACGCTCAAGTCATTCGCCAACTCAAAACATCAATATTTAAACATCCCATTTGGTCAGTGGAACTTCTAAATAAAGCTGCATCCTGTATTTAAAATGGTGGTGGGTATAAAAAAAAATCCATGTAATGCAAATACATGATTTCCGGTGTCCATCATTAAAACCTATTCCTAGATCTGATCCAGGTTCATATAAAAATTTATGTTGTTTGATACATATTTTACTCAAAACACACCGCTCTGAATAATGAAGAAACAAAAAAAACTACCCATTTGCGACCTCGGTGCTTTGCCTTGCCCAATACAAACAACTACAACAACAACAAAAAATAGCAGAAGGGAGTTGGAAATGCCCTAAATGGAGTTGTCGTATGGACTGGAGACCATGAGCTTCACATAATTTCAATAGGGCCCCTTTTCACTGTTTGCAGCGGAGAGGAGGGGTTTGAGGGGATGGGCAAAAAGAGAATGATGTGCACATCTGCATACTAATGAGAAATGTCACGGCTGAAGATCTGCTCTGGAGCCTCACAGATCTTATGTGCAAACCCACCTAGCCGACAGCTTCAACGATTACACCTGAAACAAAGAAACTGAAAGCGAGAGTCCTTCTCTCTGCTCTCTTGCATTGGCCTGGAAGAACATCTTATTATGGGAGATAAAGACACTGTTTTTTCACTATGACTGTGGCAGATTTTTCTTTCAAATTAAAACTGCTTATCCATTTGTTTCCAACTGTTAGCGTGTTTGGACTGCAGAAAGTCTCCTTATCTTTTTGTGTGCTCTCCAATCTTCAGGATGAGTTTTGAGGTCATGCTGTCAAATTGCGTTTTCCCTGCCTCCTTACTCAACCATGACTTCTTGCCCAGTGTCTTGAGTTTTGACAGTCTGTCATAACATAATGACCCAACATTTCCCATGATTGGCAGGTGTTACAGGCCAATGGAGTAGTGGATGGGATATGTGGTTTGATGCTCAGTTTTTTTTTTCAATGACTGACAGTTGGATCCCCAAAATAGACAGCAAGAAGGTTTGTTATTTCTACCACTCAATTAATTTGTCCGGTGTTTAAAGAGTCGTGGCATCTGTCGGCTATGTGTTTGGCTCATCCGTGCGTTGGCGGTGAGACCAGGATCCCGTATTCCTTGTCTGAAAGAGTGACAGCAAAAGGTTTTACAATGGGAGACGGAGGGTCGTGAAGATACGAGCTCACCCAGAGGCAGGGGTTGAGAACTGACTTGAGGAACAGTGGGGTTATGCTTCAGAGAGAGTCTAGGTAAGAGAATCTCAAATATTTACCTTGGAAAACCACTGCTATGATAATAATTATCTCTCACTCTCCCGCTTTCTCTCCCCCACTCTGTTCTTTTATCCCTCTCTCTCTCTCCTCTGGTCTCTCTCTTTCATGTGTGTCCTTTACTCCGGTAATCTTTGCGACCTCAGATAAAAGCACCCTGTTTCTTCTTCTTCTCTTTGATACACATTAATCCCTATCATTGATTACAAACTTACAAGCTGAGGTTCAGCTTATCAAAATAAGCCCCTACCGTTTAACGCCCCCATTCTGTACTGTTCATATTACTGAACACCAAACCTCACACATTTACATGCAAGGCTAGAATTACTACTGCGCATTATCCTGCATATCCTCCAATTATTATGAAGCCGGTTTTTTGAATTAATGATTGTCTTATACATAAATACAACATTCTATATCACAGTGTTAATTATAATTGCATTAGTAAATGACAAACGAAATATCTTGTTATGATAATTGCTGCATTTCCCCTAGTGTTATATGGGCTTGATTTGATTTAACTTTGATGAGTATGATAATTCAATATACAATTATTGAGTATTGACAATAAACAGAGATTCCCTTTATTTTCTTCCAAAAAAAAAAAAAAGTGCAAAGGAGTTGGAAGAAATTTTCCAGTATTGAGCTAGGCCTGCAGCCATCCTGTAGACTGAATCTACAAACGTCCTCCTGTCAGAGCGAGAGGGATAGAATCTTCTTTGCCTGTCAAGGTAAACACAGGGCCATGAAATTCCAAACAAACACTCTCTGCTGCTTGTCTCGTTTAATTGCCGTCACTGCAAAATCCCTATTTCAAATCCTTCCCATTATTACTGTCGTTGTTGTAGGTTTCAAAATCAATGGAGGTCTTCCTCCCTCTCCTCTCCTTTGCTGTCCCATTACATCAGACAAGGTCATTCCTCACACAAGGTCATACCTTATAGTCAGTGTACGCAGGTGTTTCAGTGTAAAGGTCTAATCAGATGCTGATACTGTAAAGCTGATTTATGTCCCCTCTCTTGCTGGGATTCATTTTAGTGCTTCTTCTTGAAGGCAGTCGTGGCAAAGTATGCTGAGTGAAGGCATAGGAGTCCATTTATTCATCTCAACTACTTATAATAAACGATTTCAAACTCAATAAAATACTAGGTGATTGCACAGTTCCAGGTAATGCTGTAACAATGCTGACTAGTTATTGAAGATGTTGATGCGATTCCCCTGTGTGTGTACGTGTGTGTTCCTCTTATTTGAAACTGTACACAAAAATCTTTTCACAAACGGATAGTCTTTTATCAAGTGAATAGTGTCATAAAACACCAGTGCAGCAGAAAAGCCTCTTGGATCCAGTATGTGCATTCATTTGTGGAGATATATGCAGTTGTGTAATTTAAAGTGAGTGATTTCAATTACCAATGGTCTTAAATCTTCTTTATTTTACTTGGCTCAAATTTCCATTGTAATCTTTTGAATGCCTTTTTATTTCTCTCAGGTTGACATCACTAACTGCATCTCAACTCTCTCTCACCTTTTCTCTTCGTTTTCACTTTATCACCCTGCTCTGTTCGGCAGAGAGAGGAGGCGTGTGTGTATTGAGCCTGCACACACACACACACTGGCAGCTTTCAGAATCGGAACGCTCGATCAGGCACAGCGCATTCGCATTTCCAGACTGCTGGGCCTTTGTGGATGGAGATTATTTCTAAATTATTACAGTAGATTGATGCTTGTCAGAAGATACTCTCTGTCAAGGTTTAACTGCTTCCCTAGCGCATAGTTTTCTCATCTATTCCTCTCTCAAACGTATGTCTTCGTCATCTTAAAATCTTCTGTTTCCATTTTTATACTTTACTCTATTTCTGTACCCTACAAGTTTTTTTTGTTGTTGCAACTTTACATATTTGCATTGCTCTTTTATATAATGTAGCTATCATTTCATGCTTTTCCCTAATGGGAAAAATGTTTGGCACATTATATGTAAGATAAAAGGTGCATAGTGTGCGCCAATGAAAGCCTGTAAATGTCTTTTGGAGTTGTCTTCATACGTGCGGCCTGAAAATTATAACCCCTTAACAATGTAATTTCAGTATATAATATTACTGAATATTACAGCAGGCTTCTGCATGTCTGAATTGTTCTTGGGAATCATTCCCTTCTTTTTGGAACTATTTAAATAAGGTGTTTTCAATCCCTTCCCTGCAGCAACCCTGAAAGTCTTCTTTTGAAATAGATGGCTTTTTGCATCTTGTTACTGCCGTATATGTGTTTCACAGTCTGCACATGTGAGCAGAATGTTTAAAAGTGCATAATTTCAAATGAAGTTTTTCCTCCACTGTTTGTTTTTCTCATATTGGACTTTTTAAATTTAAGAATGTCCTCACACTCCCTTAGCCTAACCTTATTCTGTCCTTTTCATTTATCCTGGCACAGCTTTATTCTGATGGCCGTATGTATTGTACAGGTATACAGGATCTTGCTAAGAACCATCTCAACTCTATCACATAAACAAATTCACAGAAATATTGAAATACACTCCAGGTTGATCTGAACAAATAAAATAGTAGCTTCTCCCTCTTTTTTCATTATCCTCTATCATGTGTTCACATTATCTTCATACATATAAATCAAGTATTTTTCTAATAATCTATTAATTCACACAGTTTAAGATTTTATTTAAAGGAGAATATATAGATATGTTAAAGAGGTAGTAAAAAAACTGCAAAAAAATTTAGACTTAAAGCCTCTATAGTAATTTGAGGTAGTACGTATAAGATCTTATTTGTTGTTTGTAACTTTGAATACATGGATGGAAATCATGAAGGACATATACAGAAAAGAGAAGGTAAAAGCATTCATCAATCGGAAAAAGGAACAATTCTCTTCATACTGGGAAAATGGCTTACGTGTGTAACACCCCATGGACTGGATGTTCTATTTACTGTTTATCTAATAAGACATAATGTTGTAAAGAAAAAGATCACAACCCTACATAATATAGATTTTTTCTCTTTTTCCTCTCTTTGTTTCTTGTTATCTTTCTGAGTAGTGTTGCCCCCAAGACTTGCGATAAATTATAAATCAATTATGAAAAAATATCTTTAGAAGATATTTTGTTTTTTGATGTTGACTCTAAATGTAATTGAATTTAAAAAAAGAAGATTGATCTTAAAACAAATTGCTCGCTTACAATTTTTGCTGATTTCTGCTCTTCATCAACAGTGTTCAATTCATGTTGAACATTTGAGAATGATTTCTTTTCATCAAGCTTATTAACAGTGTAGCTTCTGTGGATATGCAATATTAAGCTTTGAGCTATAAGATTTGACCAAAGATGTGTTCCGACAACCTCAATATCTGACACACATGCATGTTATTCCGGCTATCTAGGTAGTCCATCACCAGAACATACAGATATCAGCTGACAGGATTTAGCAAATAATCTGCACCCAACTGTTGTTTATTGTTTTTCTATGTGAATAAATTGAACAAGATATAAACCGTAAGGAAAGAGGTGAAAATTATTTCTTTGCGAGGTTTAATACACTTCTGACCAACCACATCCCAATGATGACTCGGAAATTGATTTTCCATTTAACTCTCCGGGTGGAACAGAATATGACCATATTTCCAACTTCACTGTGTAGCCATCATGTTTACATCTCCGGTAGTGACAAACACTCGGTATGGAATGATTAGTGCTGGTTGTTCTTCTATAGCTTTGAACTCCACATGGTATTAGACTTATAATATATACATCGCATATTGTCAGCCCCTCTAGTGAATTAGCAGCTCAGAAAATAGAGCACTTTCTATCCACACATGACAGAAATGAAAAGAAAGCTGTGGGATTATGTTCTTAGATGGGACTGGGTGGAGAGGTTTTAATGAAAAGGGGGATTGAGTAAAAATTTTGGTCATAGTTACTTTGATTTGGCCTGTACATAAGATGCTAAATCAATACCCAGTCTACTCACATTTCTTCTTGTTTTTACCAAACCATTACTTTATGTATTGATATTTGTGTGGACGCTTTTATAAATCATCCCTTTTAAAGATCCAGCATTTCGTTACCACCGATCATTGCCTATGTGAAGGCTGACATCATTCCTTCGTCAAGTATTCAGAGAATTGTCTTTCAGCTACCTCGGAAACTGTTTGAGGACGAGCGACCTCAGAGTGCTCAGACATGTACACTCCTAAACAGGTTTAAGACATACTTCAAAACGCCACAAAACGTTTTTCTAATGTTCAGGTTTCTCTGTGTTACTAAAGTCATTCATTTTTCATCCATTGAGGAACTGAAGTAAAAAAAACAAACAACAACTGTCAAACTGATTTATTTCTGTATTGTACAGGTATACAGGATCTTGCTAAGAACCATCTCAACTCTATCAAATAAACAAATTCACAGAAATATTGAAATACACTCCAGGTCGATCTGAACAAGTAAAATAGTAGCTTCTCCCTCTTTGTTCATTATCCTCTATCATGTGTTCACATTATCTTCATACATATAAATCAAGTATTTTTCTAATAATCAATTTTTTCACACGGTTTAAGATTTTATTTAAAGGAGAATATATATAGATATGTTAAAGGGGTAATAAAAAAACTACAGAGAAATTTAGACTTAAAGCCTCTATAGTAATTTGAGGTAGTACGTATAAGATCTTATTTGTTGTTTGTAACTTATGGTGTAATAAAAACACCCATATTACGTGTATTTAACACTGCAGATCTCTGACACGGGCCGCCGTCTGAAAAATGATTATTCGATAATCTGTTTCAATCAACTGTTACCGCTGGTACCCTTCTTACTAGCAGTACCATTGACAGTAGTTTTAAACCCAAGCCACAACAGATCCCATTTGTAACAACCTGCATTTTGATTTTACGCTGGATGCCCTTTCGGACGCCACACTCCTCATTTCTCCAGACCTAGGACCGGCACTAGATGTTCGCTGATTTGTGACTCCCCCGTGGCTTAATTGTCAAATTATATAGTTAAACAAAAATTATGGTTGATTATCGTGGTGGAATTTCATATTAATTCTTTAAGTTCCAATTGATTGATGACTCTTAATAAAAACACTGGGGTTTGATTGAATTAATGAAATGATGAAAGATTTTGGAATTACAGAGCTGCGTTTAGCACATCTGTCATTATGTGTTCAGTTAATGAAACATAGACTTTGCTGGCATTAAAATTGCTGCATCTTCAACAGTTGAAACAATGGAGTTAAATTGCATGAATGTAATAAAAGGTTTTCGGATTGTTAACTGTGTTTAGTAAAATGCAACATCATTTTGTTCAGTAAATGAAGTAACTGTTTGTTAAATCCATCATAACTGTATAATGTAGCACGGACTGATGTTTTAAAGACATTTGCCTAAAATCACTGAGTAATAATTACTTTTCTAAAATCTTTAATGATAACTTTTGTTAGACAAGTTGACATAAATAAGTTAATTAAGTGGGATAATTTAGAGCTTATTGGTAATGGATATTGAATGTTTAGTGTGCACAATCACAGAAAAATTAAATGAACAAATTCTGAAGTAGGTTTAAGTGCACCATACATTTAGGGTCCAACAATGTACATACTATATCAAATGGGATTTGTTAAATAAGAAAAAATAACAATAATGTTAAGATATTAATATATATTTTTAGAAACTTTAATTTTTTCATGAAATTAAGAGACAGTGCAAGTGCAAACAAGCAAACATATCTTCCTTATCTAATATTAACTAATATAATTTAAAAAACGTTTAAAAAAAAGATCTCCTCTGGGGGGGGATAGACAGTGTGGTGGTTGGGGGACGGCTAAATGGAGGCGAGATGAAGCCTGGATACGGAGAGAGAGGGTATTTAGAAGGAGAGAAGTGAGAGGGATTAATTATTCACCCAGGAGAGGGAGATAACATCAGGTGTTTAAAAGCCACCACAACTAATCGTGTCATTTCTTTGACTAGAAAATGGAAAATGGAGGAAAGAATGATATATTTTGGATAACTAGAAACTGAGCTAAACTGTATGGTTGTAACGAGCCCGTTTGGGAAGTTTACGGATAATGGTATATCGCTGCTAACATGGAATCATTTTCTATTGTGGTTACTGCAAACACATTTCATTGGATGTTATGTTGTTGGTTTTCTATTATTTCCTCTTTCACTCCTTAAGCTTATATGATAAGATTTCTACATATTGTTTATTTAAATCACTCTAGAGAAGGTTAATTGTCCTCACCACACAAATTGTGCTTTTATTAGTTTCGTTAACATATTGTTTTGTTATCCTTAATGCAAGCAGGAGCCAGTATTTAAGATAAACCTAACACGACAAACAATTAACAAACACAGGTATCAATGTAAGAATGTAGATTTGCTATTCATTAGTCGACTCTGCATCTGTAGATGTCAGAACATATGATGATGAAAAACATTTGCTGTGATGAATTACCTCCATCAAGCACATTTAAAGTTCATTCTGCACTGAAATGAATATGAACCTGCAGCCCTGAAGGTAGGAAACCATTATAAAAACATATGGTGTGTTTTGAAATCAGCCGGCAGTAACATAATTAAGGAAGCACAGTTTATGGTAAATGGAGTAAAGCATGCAAATTAATCTCCATGGTTCTCAAAATGCTGTTCTCTGTGAAGAACCAACTCTCTGCCCTACTTCTATCATTGTTTGGTCTCCTATCTAAGCAGCTCGTCCTTCCTTTGTGACCCAACCCCGCCATTCCCACCAACATCCCTTCCATCCTTTGGTCCCACTCTGCTCCCATTCTTCCCCTGTCATATCTGTCATTGACGTTCATTCGCTCGTGTTGCTCTAGGCTTCAAATTTAATTTGGTTTCAATCTGCGGTAATTGCTTTGAGAGACGGCCATGTCTGCATGTTTTTCCTCTCTTATGTCTGCTGAATACTGGATGGTTCGTTTGTGTGTGTGTGTGTGTGTGTGTGTGTGTGTGTGTGTGTGTGTGTGTGTGTGTGTGTGTGTGTGTGTGTGTGTGTGTGTGTGTGTCAGTGTGTGTGTATTTCTCTATCTGTGTGTGTGTTTATGCAAGCTTGGGTGAATATGACTGAAGGTGTGTACTCATGTGCACACGTGTATGAATCCTGAACAATTGCCTGCCCACACACTGCCAATGATACACTTTGTCATACACCATCTGCTGTCACTGGACTATCTGGCACTTTGACAAGGCTTTTGTCAAGACACCATACACTTTCTCTTTGTAGCGGAGAAAGGAAGAAGGGGAGGGAAGTAAATCTGCAAGACATCACAAAATATCTTTCTGGTAACACATCATGACCTTAAAGTTGAATAATAACCCCCGCCTAATACCCCTCAAAATCCTGATCCATCCTTCAGCACTCAGCATCGAAAGTAAGAGGCCAGGTGATTGAAATAAACTTCAAGAAATGCACAGCAAAAATAAACAGTTTGCCCTTGAAATACGTTGTGCTGGGGTTATTCATCGTGATTATTTATCATGATTATTCATTTATTGATTGAATCGTCAGGTTAAAGCTCGATTGCTGGTCCGTGGCTGAGGCAGAGAAATGGATAGCTGTGAGATCCCTCCCTGTTACTCCAGAACGTTCGACACATAGCTCAAGACATGCCACTTTGGAGAAATAATTTGTGAGGGGCTCACATAAGTTCTGTGCAGTGTGCTGACCGTTGGAATGAAATTACTTACTTCATTACTCACAGCGTTAATTGTTCAAGTGAAATGTGATTGCATTGTTATTTTCTGCGTATTTGTAAGAGACTTACAGGGGAACACACTGTAGCTGGTGACAATTGGCAACAGCTAAGTGTTGGGAAATTCAGGTTAACAACATTTATTTGTCCTTCATGCATCCATTATTAAGCTGTTGTGGGGTGTTTTCAAGTTATTGAGTCGGTTTGGAGAAGACAGAATTCTTAAGCACTCCTCGCATACAATTTATTCTTAGTTAACATTACTTGCCCTGAAACCAAAATACTTCAAAACAATGGATGATGATCCTCCTAGAGATACAAACTCTTTGCGTTCTGCTCCTCCAGACATTGAAATATTATTTCATCCATCGAATGATTCTTATAAAATGTTTGCACAGGCAGCACCATGCAGGGAAAAGCTGTGTCAGTCAGTGGTTTAGGGAGAGCTTGATTCTCTTTGAAGCAGAGCATTCTGTTTTCAGAGTATTTTAAATGTTGATGTTACTGGATCACATCATTTGATTTTGGGAAGCCAAAATCCCGGAAGAGATGGAGATTTTATTGCCTGTCACCACCCAATTCAATTTTCTTTTCTGCTTCTTGCCATTGTAAATTACTTTTCTTCTTCTTCTTCTTCTTCAGCTTCTTTTTCTTCTTCTTCTTCAATTTTCAGCTGTTCCCCTTTGGGGTCGCCACAGCAGATCATCTGTTTCCCTCCATAGTTGCGGCCAGTACCCTGCTGCCTCACATTACCAGTGATGGTATTTGTTTTCCTCAGCCCTCATCAATCCAGTTTGGAATGAGTTTTGTGTTTTGCATATTGATTTGGTAAATGTTTTACCTCGGATACCATTCCTGATGCAACCCTACCCATTTATCGGTTTTTGGGGCCGGCATTAGAATTACACTAAATTGTGACCTTTTTGTGGCTGAGTAAATGACTATCGCTCAAAAATTTAATTAAGGAGTGTGTTTTTTAAAGAGCGGTGGAACACTGGTGGAGTGGGTTGCAGAGCCGTTTCGCAGATTCCGGCCTTTCATTGGTTTCTGAGTTTGCATGTTCTCCTCGTGTTTGCTTTGGTTCTCTCTTGGTACACTAGCTTCTTCCCACATTTCAAAAATATGGAGTATAGATGAATTGGTGACTCTGAATTGCCCATAGGTGAGAGTATGAGTGTGAATGGTGATCTGTTTCTTTGTGTCAGTCCTGTGATGAACTGGGAAATTATCCATGGTGTACTCCATCACTGGCCAATGTCAGCTGGGATAGGGTCCGGCAACCCCTGCTTTCAAAATAACTAATCTTGTATTTTATATACAAATATATTTAATGAAACCAAAATGATATTCCCTCCATACCATGCAAAAATTCTTTCATTTTCACACTTTTCTCGACAATATTTGTACAACCCTTTCCAACGCTGTTCACATCCAAGCTCAGAAGGCAGGCTGAGTCGTACAAATAAAGGGGCTCTAAGAATAAAAACGTGTGTATAATTGGTTGCATGATGTGCGAGGCCTCTTTCGACTTGATTGCAACCGTACTGTATTTGCATGAATCAGAGTGGAGCTTGTAAGGGTGTGATATGTGACCAGTGCTGATTGAGAGTGTGTCTTTATGTCTATATTCAGTGAGCACATGTGCTGTGACAAACAAGCTTGGCTTCCAGAAGACGTGCTCAGGACTTTCCGTCGCCGCTGTTGTTTTCCTGCTGAAACCGTTACTGCTCGAGTGTGTTTTCCTGTGATTTGTTGGTTTAGATATTACTAAAATCAATAGGTGACAAAAAAAAAAACTGTTTAAGTATTAACTGTCACATCAGCTCCCAGCCCTGTGCCTTTTGTGTTGCAGTGTTTGTGTGTCTATATACACAGTACTTGTGTCCCTTCAGCCTGCTGAGGACGTAGACCAAACAAGCATGTAATACAGGTAGTTCGAAACACCTGCTAGCAATTGAAAGTCTGCTGTATTTCTATAAAGGGAAATGTCACTGGATTTTGTTTGACTTTTTTATTTTTGTTTTACGCTATTGCTACATCTGTACAATGGGTCACCTATAAGGTCGATGCCTGCAGGATTGCGACAGAAACAAGACATCTGAATTTTTTTTTTTCTGCCTTTGGGCACTTTTTGTGTCTCACTTTGTCCCTATTGTCTGACTGATTCCAGTAACAGCAGGAGGTCGTCAGCAGTTTTGGAATGTGTGTGACTATCTGTCAAACAATAGATAGTGAACCCAACTAGCCAGTAACTCACATGACACAGAGCTGATTCTGGTTTCGCTGACACATTGCTCCGCCTACAAACTCACCCTGAGCTCTTGCTGGTGACTGTGTGTAGGAATTGGCTACCTGTGATCAGTCAAAGCTGTTGACTCACTGCAGTATTCCCTGCAATGACCTTGATTGACCTTTCAGTTTGTTTGGTGCTTGGTATGCATGCCATTACCTGTGTACATGTGCGCCAGTGAGTAAATTATGTGATAGAGCTGTTAATAGCATCCATCCCATAGGAGGTTTAATTGAAATTACAGTGGTGGTCGCTCCCGTGAATGATAATGCACGGTGCAATCGTCTTTGGCCGCATTCATTGCTGATGAGTCTACTACTTAGATTCAGAGTCTCTGTGGTTTAATCATCAAGATACATATTATTTTGAATGAAGTGGCTCAAATTATACAAAAAGTGCCATAATTGGGGGAGAATTTAGATTATTTTACGGTACTCCCTTAGAAGTCAGTTATATGTTAAATTAGCTAATTTGCCTCAGTGACATTGTTTCTAACATAATCGTAAAGTGATACACAGGAGCTTATGATCAAGGACGATTATTTTCAGTGCAGTACTGGAGACCCATTATGAGGGAGTTCAGCTGCTGTTGAGAGCTACTGTATTGTTTCAGTTGTCTTTCGTCTCCCAGTGAACACAGAAGCTCCAGCACAATACTGGCAATCTGCAGAGGAAATATGCTTGTTCTGGGGGCCTGTGTGGAGTGTAGAAAGCTTCTGTTTGATTTTGAAAAGCTGCTGCTGTGGTTAGGTGACAGCTTGCATCTTCCAGAACCGATCTCCGTGGAAACAGCAGAGTGGAGTTTGGAATGTAGTGTGATGAGTGGGGAAATGCTAAAGAAAGTGTTAACATTTACTGTTGTGGAGGGGGAAGATTATTGGCATGGGGGGGACAAAGAGAGGGATTAACTCAGCACATGCGACAATAGCACAGCATACGCCGCCTCTGCAAACGGCCTGCCACGGGTTGCTTTGGAACAAAGACAAGGTCTCCCCCTCATCCATGGAGATCCTCCGTTAGAATTAGCTTATATGGACTACAATACCCAGCTGCCAGGATCAAGCCAACTGGGGACCTGGAATTAAGGGTCATTATTTCCCCTCCTTATGGACTATGTCATTGTTTGGCCACTTTGAGAAAGAGACTTTTCTTATTTTGTTCATCACAATGAAATGGGATGTTCTGTCGGTCTGTCACTACACTCTGAATATGTGGTAAAACCTTTTCACAATTTTGCGAGATTTCTACTCTTTCAAATCAAATTACTGACAGCCTCTGTCATATGTGAAGTCAATTAAACTGTTCGGAAGTTGGTCTGTGACTATGTCGAATAGTGTTAAAAGGAAAGAGAAAGTTTGAGGGCAGTAGGCTGAGACAGATGGAGAGAAATGGAGTACAGCATATGATGGTAGGATATAACAGTCAAGTGAAGAGGGGAGATAAAAAGATGGCGAGAGATTGAAAGGTGGTGGTGGGAGGCAGCAGTGGCAACAGCGTGAGGTAAAGTGAACGTGAGTTTTTTCTGTGATGTTTCAAAATTCTGTAGTGGAAAGTCCCTCCATCTGTTATTGTGGGACGTTCTGACTCAGTGATTTCTATGATTGGCCTTAATCCCGGCCGAGTAGAGAAGACAGAATGAAGAGCTTAAAGCAGACTGCGCTCACTCTGACAGGCTCCATTGGCGACGGCTGCTGCTGCTGCTGCTGCTGTTGCTGTTGCTGGTGGTGGAGCTCACTGGCACGCTCCGTTTACCGCCCCCTAATGGGCAAACATGTGCATGACACTGCTCTTCTCCTCAGTGCTACAGCACATGGAGCATCTCTGAGGGCCTCGACACAGTAGTGACATTCTGATGAAACATAAATTGGTCAGCCGCTGTAAAACACAGTAGTTTTCACTCAGTGTTAACTTCTATGTCTGTGACAATTAGGACTTCGTAGGATTTCAGGTCCTTATACACCCAATCAGCCAAGCTGAGTTTATGCCCTTTACACTGTATCAAGGTGAACACTCCATTACTTCTTGATATTAAGAATCTATAGCTTCTTGTTCTATGTATGGACATCTTTTGTCACAGAATTGATTGACGTCTGATTATGAGTGCCATTGTCCACAGCCGCTAATCATAAAAAAATTCACGTCAGTTCATGTGAAAAGTTAAAGTTACACAAACGGGGTCATTTCACAGACTTTTGGTCCCCAAGGTGACTTAAGCATTTCCAGAAACAGAGCTGGGGGCGTCTTTTGGAGCATGCTGAGTACCTTGATTCGAGGCTGCAATCACATGTACAGACTGTGTCGTTTTTTTCTCAAGTGCCCTCTCACTCAAACACACACATCGTAGCGCTGCTTTGGAGTGTCCATCCAAATCACACAGACGGCAGTCTGGTGTGTCGAGTGCCCTTTAAGTTAATACCCAGTGGAAGGGCCTAACAGGCTGCAGCAATCACACAGTGTCGAGTTGGCGCTCACCACAGCATGACGCTGTCCATCCCTGGTGTGCTGTCATTCCCTTAGAAATAACATGACTTTGAGTGATTGAACCGCTCCCCTCAAGAAGAGACCTAACGCAACAGTTAGGAATATTAAAAACCTTCAGGCCTCATGCCGGGCATTTGGGAATTTTTTCTTCCTGTTTTTCATGTACTTGTGAGTTAAGAATAAGAGAGTACAGGTTTACACCGCCTGATTGTTTGTACAACTGTATTATTACTGGCAGCCATCATGCACATTTTTGCATACATGACAGAGTCCTTTGTCTGTCGTGTAAGGCCATAGACCTTGTTTAGGCACTTCACATGCCGCTATCCATCACAGCGTCATGTTGCACAGAGTTATGGTTCTTGACCTTGCCTGAAGGCTCGGTGAAAAATTGCCCGACATGTGACGCATTTCATGTCAAGGTTATACAATGGCCATAATATTAGAGGGCCGTGTTAATGTTGTCAGCTCCTCTGCTGTCTGTGTGCCTCTGTTCTGTGGTGTTATTTGTGTTGTGTGGGCCTGTACTGAGCTTATCTGTGCTGTACTGTGCTGATCTCACTATGCTCATCCAGGGCTCTAAGCTGCTTGGGCTCCAGCCACCATCATAGATGATATATGCCTGCCCCCCTCCTTCCAACATCTCTCACTCTGATTCATCGGCTGTTTTCGTGTTGCCCATCCATCTGGGCAAACACAGCGGAAGGAAGGACACATGAACACCAATGATTGTTTGGGAGTTGGTGGACTGGTGTACTGCTAGGGAAGAGATGGGGTCCCAGAGAAATGGTGGCCCACCAAGGAGAGAGGGAGCAAACTCATAGGGAGTTGGAGAGCGATGTGTTGCCCACACAAGGAGCACAGAAATTGATTCTAAAGGGACAAATTGCATATTCATAGAGGATGAAAGGTTAACTACATCAAAGATCTTGACAGCGATAGGAGGACAAAAAGGTGGAAACTCGGTGGTTCTTATAAAGATAATGTGTACTCTTTATTATCATTTTTATCATAGAGTACAACTTTGTCAAATTAGTTTCCAGCATTTGACCTTTCCCTGGGAGCATTGGGCGGCCCCTTCAAAGGGCCCGGGAGCAAATTGGGGCTCATGGTCTAACACAAGGAACCTAAAAAATGTATATTGCAGGAGCAGTTCTGGGATTAGACCACCAACCGTCTGGGTATGACCAAAAAAATTACTTTTCATATTTATTTAGAGATGATACATGCCAGCTGTTAGGACTTAGATCAAAATCAATTTGTCTTCAGACTCATAACTAGTAACGCAGTGAGATTATTATTCAGCTGCTCAGTGTTTATCCCTAATTGAAAAATGCAGTGTGGATAGTTTTACCACGAGATTATCTGTAAGTCACTGCCCCTTAATAAGGCTGGCCTTCTCTAATGAAAAGCCACACAATTACCGTATTTTGTACAACTGTGTGTGTAGTGGCGATGTGCCAGTATTGTTTCTGTGGGTGGGAGGATCTGCTTAGACAAAGTGGTTTGGGCGCTCTTAGTAGAAATAGGGCAGCTTTTACTATAATGAGACTTTCTGTCTTGTCCGTGTTTTTTTAGTAGATAAAAAGCCTCCCATGATAGAGGATTGGTTCCTTCAGTTTGGCTCCTCAAATAAATGAGCTCTTACTGAAACAAGAATCTAAATAGGGTTAGTAATTTCATAGCCATGGGACTTAACACTCTAATCTCGGACAAGAACAAGATCGCCCCCTAGAGGCCTGGGGAAACCTGGATACTGAGCCTGTATCGGGAAGTGGAGGGTCAGAGAGACTCCAGGGTTTTGCCACTTGGACTACTTCCATTATGAGAAGCTTCATACAGTAAGCTTACGCAAAGATGATTGTGAGCTGCATTGTGGTAGATGATGTTTGAGCATTAACGCCAGTCAGTGGGTTGTGTTATTATTAAAGGTATTTGTCTGGAGATGGGGATAGTAGTTTCATGTTCATTTGTAATACAGAAAAATAAAGAAACAAAAAACTACACAGGGCAGCTATTCGAATCTATGTGATGTAGAAACATTAAAAACAATGCAATTGAAACTTATATTTGTTAGTCTCATGTAGGCACCCACTGGCTGTAAATACACAGTCATGCATGAGGTTTGTTACTTGTCTTTGTAGATGCCTTTCTTGGGGGCATATAGTTAAACAATGAATATGTGTTAACCTGTTCAACATGCAAAACGAAAGGAGGTATGGTGTGTAAGCCCAGCTTCAAAACGTATCCATGCAATATAATAGTTTTGAAAAATTAATCTAAAGTCAATATATTCTGCAAAATTTTCAACATAATTGATGTTGTGCGGTTGTTAATATATAGTCAATCAAGCTTTGTATATTAATGTGATTGACACGACTTTTAGCTAAAGCTAAAGAACGACCATTTAGATAATGTCTGTTGCTAAACCAAGATACAGTATCATCCTTGGCAATATATATTAAAACTTCCAGTACCTTTTTTCTCCAATAGCCTCAGTAATTAATTTACCATGACCTCCTCTCCTGTTCAGGGACCACTGGGGGCATGTACCAGCGGACACTGGGTGAGAGGTAGGGTGCAAATTCATCGCAGGGACTACACATAGATATAGACATCCGTGCTGGCTCACATAATATGGGCAAATTAAAGTCAATTCAATGATACTAAATTTTTTTAGTATCAGTCTGTGTCTTTTGTGGGGCACAGTCACAGTGACCAGAGAGAACCCGAGACAGAACCAAAGCAAACACGGGGTGAACATGCTCACCCTGCACAGATCCTTGAACCTCCTTGCTGTGAGGGAACTATTCTACCCACTGTGCTGCCCTCATTTGCCTCAATTTCATTGACAATAAGGTACGGCATACTACCTCCTACGGTCAATACGATATTTCTTTATTCTTTCTCATCTGAAGTACAACAGTATATACATATAAGGCTGTACCTCATGAAGTTGAAACACGGACTCTGAACTTTTGGCTTGATGATAACAGTTATCTGACAGTGGGATGGTGAACACACTCACCCCATGTTGTTGATGTCCATGTTCCATGGTGTCTAACGCACCGACTTTCATGGCAATGTTTGTGTTCTCTGCTCGCTAAATAAAGTTGTGTTAAAGGTCAAAGTCTCTCTCTATCTCTCTCTCTTTGTTTTTCCAACTCACTCACTCACTCACTCACTCACTCACTCACTCACTCACTCACTCACTCACTCACTCACTCACTCACTCACTCACTCACTCACTCACTCACTCACTCACTCACTCACTCACTCACTCACTCACTCACTCACTCATTTTTCTATTGACGTCTGACACTCACTCTGCTGTTTTTGTGTTTCCTTGTAGAAGCTGGCCAGGGAGGCAGAGCTGCTTCAGAGGGAGCACGTATGGCAAGACGGTGTAACGGTAAAGTAGGACACCCACTCATCCCCCTCCTTCTCCGAGAACCCTGTTTTCCTTTAATTGCCAGGCAAACTGGTTAATATTACTACAGTCTCCCTTTTTTTCCGGTTTACTTCCAATTTATTTTGCCCCTCTTTACCTCAAGGTTTAAATGACAATGTGATCAGCAGCACAAAGACAACTCAGTAATACAATAAAAGGCTCTTAGATAAAAAATGATCGGAGAGCCTTCTGTGCTGTTTGTTGCACAGACTGCAAGAAGTTGAACATTGCATTGTGTTGCGGCTGACCTTTAAAAAAAAAAGAAATCCTATGAAATCTTAAAAAAAACCAAACAGGTTTGTGTATTGGTCTGCCTGCTCCACTGATTCATAAATTGCCAAAATTCGCCCATAAAAACAGGTTCATACTGATGCACACATTCATACATGCATATATGTTTGCACAAATATATGTACATATATATATACATATATATATATAAATATATATATAGGATATATATAAATATATATATATATATATGCATGTATGTAGCCTCATCCGACAGATTCGCATACACATTCCCTACTGTCAGATCCACTGTCTCCAGGGAGACGAGCTCTCTGTCATGGTACACTTCCCACAAATGGATTTTTAACCCAGCCTCTCCTGGGGGATATTTGAGAAAAGGCTTTAACTGATTTAAAACGAATAATTATGAGCCCTACTTCCCTGCAAAGTCCATTTCTATTCATGCTTGCTTACACTCTGAAGCTGTAGTCTTGGGGTGACTTGGCTGCACCCCTCCATGTCTGCTGGTCTGTGTCAGGGTCTTACAGGGCAGATGTCCCTTCATTTTAGGGCTGAAGAGGTTGATGCCTGTGTCTCCCTGCTCAGCTCCCGGGTACCTCAATCGAATGTGTATCCATGCAGGAAGTGGAGCCTGGGTCACAGTGACCACACACAGCACACCTGTTCATAAGTAGCTCCATCCAATATGGCATCAATACCTCCTCAAGTTGAAAAGCCAGCACCTTCTTTTATCCATCTGCCCCTGCTGAAACTCTCACTCTGTTTCGTTCTCCTCTTTCTATTTCTTTTTATCCTCTTTCTATTTCTCGTTCTCTCTTCCTATTGCAATCTGTCATTTTGTCACGGCGCCGCCCTTTTACCCATTGTAGCCATAGTATATCCCTCTACTTCTCCATTACGCTCGTATACCATTTTTCTTATCTCTGTGTGTCTTTAATGAGGCATGAAAACAGTTAGAATATATCATTTTGTTGCAAATACTGCAAATGAATTCTAATGGTGCTGCTCTATTAATAATGTATTTGAGCTGATTTCATTTGCCTTTATAATCAGGCCAGGTAATGAATCTCAGCGGGGTGAATATGAAACCATTAAAAAAATCTCACAAAGAGGGGGTGCGGGGGGAGAAAAGGAGGGATGGGAAAGGTAGATATGTCACATGCTTGCAAGAAGGTTTTTCCTGTTTGTAGATTTTGCAATTTACTAATTTCTCTTTGGGTGAGCACTCTGCTGACTGACACTCTAATTAGATTAGGACTGCATGCTCTTTGGGCGTATGAGGAGGAATGCATCGCATCCTGAACTAGCGGGTGGAGCAGTCTGTCAAATGAAGAGAAAAGGTGTTTATGCATGAGAGATGGTGCATTTTCATAGAATTTGTGAGTGTTTTGTTTGTGCACGTGTATGTGTGCTTATTTGTGTGCGTGTGGGTGTGTATGTGTGTTTATTTGTGTGTGTGTGGGTGTGAATGTGTATGTGTGTTTATTTGTGTTTGTGTGGGTGTGAATGAGTGTTTTAGCATGTAAAAGCGTTAAATCTGTTTTGTGTTTGTTGGCATGCTGGCATTTATTATATTTGTTTATTAATGGCAAGTTCTGTACCTGGCCCAGCCCATCTGCTCGGCTATCCAAACTAGTGACATCATAGAAACTCAATGACATGCCTACTCCCCAAGCGGCTGCCATCGCAGCTGTGACTATAGCAATAGGAGGCTCTCTCTATCTCTCTCTCTCTCTCTCTCTCTCTCTCTCTCTCTCTCTTTCTCTCTCTCTCTGTCCGTCCGTCCGTCCGTCCGTCTGTCTGTCTGTGTCTCTCTCTCTTGTGCGTGTAATACACATTAAAGCATTGGATCACTACTGTTTTCTCAAGGTCAGGTGCCCATTCCTCTGTGGCATTCGACTATCGTGTCACCGACAGAGCCATACCAAACAACACAGTCATTTTCCTGATGCTTTGCAATTTTCATATGGACAAGGCACCAAAGACCTAAGAGCCAAATGTCAAAACTCTCCTTTATATGGAATGGAGATTTGGCAGCCAAGGAGCGAGCTGTTTGAAACCAATCAAGGTTTCAAACAAAATTTTTCTATTTCAGAAACAAGTCTAGAAACAATTCTTGGTTTGACCAAGAACTACACTGATGAATATAGACACATGGAATAAAGTGATAATGCCTTTAACCAAATGATAAAAGATGGATGATGTTAATAATAATAATAATAATAATACATCTTATTTATAACGCAATTTACATTTGGATCAAATCTCAAAGAGCTATGTTAGTCTCGGGGTTAATGAAATAAGAAATAACAGTAAGCCATCACATGAATGTCTTTGAATTGATACCTGTGTAATGTTAGCTACAGAATTACACCCAACATGGATACAAAGAACTATGGCCAAATAGGTCTTATCATCGTCAACTTCACCACATCTATGCTGTGTTGCCGGTCTTCTGTGGGCTGTGCTGGCTCTGACTCTGTGTTGCTATGCTGTCCCTGATCATAGTTGTCTGTATGTTAACCCATGCCACCGCTAGCACTGGGGCTGTCAGCATCCTCACTGCCGTCTCCACTGGTGGTGGTGGAAATAGCCCAAGCACAAAGAGAAAAGTCTTTTCATGTTCCATTTGAGTTTTGTTTTTAATTTTTTATAAATTATTTTTTAAAGCGTATCCCTTCTAAGGGTTAGGTTGGTAATTTATTTGTTTCACTTTTCTTCTATTGAGCTGTGACTGATTGACAGCAAACTCAAGACATACCCAGATAGACCAAAACTGACTGGCTATGAGGTAGAGATACCTTAACTACCGTATTTGGTACACCATATCAAATTATATTATTAAACACAAAACGATTTGCTTATATTAGCCATACAAACTTCAATTGATCGTGTCACTGATCTCAACTTCTTTCAGCTGCCTCCATGTTGCAAAGAAACATTGCTTATCTTTCCAAAGACGCTGTTGATTTACAATCAGCAATGAAAATTAGGTTCTTTAATCAGTACCTTGAAATAGAAAGATCTAAAAGGGCTTTATGAAACTAATACTAAACCAAACTGTGCAGAAAAATTTGGAAAAACGCCTAAGGTAAGCATCATTTTCAAGCAAATGGTTCAATCACCAGTATCTAATCAATTACATTATTGTCAATCAGCTGTTAAGCCACTTACTTCCTTGTATGCTTGCTAAAGATGATGCCAGTTGTCGCTTAGCTGAAGCAGGGATGACATGGAGCACAACACAGTGGAACAGACACGATAGATTGGGTGAAAGAAGGGACAGATATTGTGGAGATTGGAGGAAGACATGTACTTTCCCTCAGATTGTGATGTGGCAGCTGCTGTACGTTTGAAATGCATTAGTGCTAATAGCAGTGCCATTAGGGGAGAGAGAGAGGCACTCTGTTGATGGGCTGCCATGATGAAACCAGGGAGAGGGGTTTGATAAAGAGAGGCAAAGAGGAAGAGAGAGGTGTAAGTGAGGAAGCAAGTGAGTGAGGGAAGAAGGTAAAAGAGACGGGGAAAACGAGAAACAGAGATGGAACCATCTTCCAGGCCATTTACTGTAATCATCACTCTCTAATCAATCAAGCCTTTCATCATAGGACAACAGAATCTCTCCTTTCTGCTCTGCCTCCTTCTCTTCTCTCTCTCCATCTCCACTTTCATACATAACGCAGAAGTATTCATATGACTTCTTTTCTCACACATGCATGTTCACCTGTAACTTCGTGATACCAATACTTTTGGTAGAGTACTTTGCCATCGTGTTCACCCCGAGGTTAATAGTATTTATGTTCTTAATAATCTTGAGCAATTTTCGTTTTCCCAAGGTTGGTTCTCACATATTTTAGGGGGGATCAATAATGGCTTCATTTGGCCAGTATTTCAGCCACATTTACGGCCCCAAAGTGACAATAGGTTCACTCGGAGGTGTAACACGACTTTAAGTGCTAGAGCCACTATTTAGAGTTGCCAGGTTTGTTCACTTGACCGAGTTCAGTTCCTTTCATAATGCCTCTCTCTGAGATAATTGGCCCTTCAGAGGAAATGAGTCAGAATCATTGTGGTGACTCTCAGACCAGCCCTCAGAGCTACCAGCTCCATTAGCCACAGAATACATTAGTCTTATAAGAGCTGCCTTTGACAGATTCAAGTTCAGATTCTATAATAAATAGACATCTTGGCCTGGCTTTCTTTAATCTCACTTTAATCTAAATATATACATGTTTTTTTATCATCTTCTGTTGCTAAACTATTGTTTTCATCTCTGAAACAGACTTGAAAGTTAAATTGTCCAAGTATATGACATTTTTTTAAATAACATTTCTGTTCTTTCTTATTCTCCCTACTCTCTTATTTTTATTCACTGACAACCATTTTGTGTATTTTTTTTCTTTTTTTGTATTCTTCTAGCTGCTTATCTGCCCTTAATCTTTAAGTAGGATGCACATCTTCTAAAGCAAAGCTAGAAGTTGAATCGATATTTCTGACCGACTTGTGTCTGCACCATTACAGACCAAAATCCCAAAACCATCTCCCTAGCAGAGACTGGTGAGAAGGCATCTGGATTAATGATAATGATAATGTGACCTCCTTTTAAATGCACTGTTTCAAATACAGATAAAGGTATTGTATAATCACAAGCAAACAATCTATATTCATTGTGAGCCAGGTTTTTTTTAAACTTCCTCATGACCGGACTGAGACAGGGTGCTCGAAGCCTGCAGAGCACGTAATGGAACTCATAAACAGTGTTATCACTGAATCCTGAGCAACCGGAACAGACTTCCATCTGCTCACCAGTGGAAGGGAAAAATTGAGGAGGGGCTATGTGGGAAGAAAATCCGACACATTTTATATTTTAGCGGAGTTTCCTACCTATCAGATGCATCTGATGGTGTGCGTGCCTCTGAAGAATGTGGGCCGAGCCTTACTTATACTCCGTACAAGGATGCATTTTTAATGGATATTAAAACATGCACACAAAGATGACTGTAAAGTTGTTGTCTATGTGGATCAAGCCACATTCAATCAATTGATCGGTTATAATTATTTCAATACCGGTTTGACCTTCATCTTCCATTTTGACTGTAGCTCCTCCTCCTTCTAAGCTCCCTCTATTGTTTCCTCGCTCTATATCAGCTGCTGCTCTGCACACAGCTTTGATCAGGCTTTCGGTTGCTGTGGTGACCCAGTAGTTTGGTAATTTTATCTTCTTGATTTCAGACGGCTGTAATTTGTTTAAGTGGCACTCTCCCAGGTAGAAATGTCCTTTTCTCCTTTTTGTTTTTCTTCCCTCCCACTGCTCTTTTCTCTCCACTGTATGTTCTAAGGCTTTTTTCACATCTCACAACTAATTTTTCTTTGCTGCTTCAAGAGAGACCCCTTGAAGACTCATGCGGTTCTAGACTCGAGTACGAAGGGCCTTTGACAAAGTCTAAGATGACTTAGATTGAAATACACACTAAAGTACAAGAGGTGTAATAAGAAAAAAACACAGTCGAAGAGTGGTTCAGGTGTGTCCGTCAGTAGGAGTCTGGCCATTTGTGTTGCTATGTGCTCGCAAGGATGTACGGTTGAGAGGGCTGCCCCCGTGTCTAAATCCTACTGATTGATCCCCCTGCTTCACTGGTAGATGGCAATCGATATTCAGAAAAATCCAGCCAGCCACGCTGCAGACCTTAATTTTCCAATTTCAGCACATGGCCAACATCCATGAAATGTTGCTTTAAAGGACCCTTAAAAACACCCCAAAACACAATTTTCTGTATTTCAGTGATTTATATTACTAGATTTAAATATTCATATACATTATCTTGAGATTTAACTCGAGCTGGCAATATACATGGGAGGAAATGCAGAGAGAGAAGAAATATGGCAACAACAATAATATAATTTATATTATTATTGCACAAAGAATGTGCAATAATAATAATGTAATGTTCTTTCTAAATAAGAATGTTAATCAAATATATTCATATATATATATATAGATATATATATAGATATATATATGTATATATATATATATATATATATATATATATGTATGTATATATTATATCTTTGCTGCCGTTTCTGTTTTATTATTATTAATATTTATATATTTATTCTATTTTTAAATTCATCTACCTGTATTCTATAGGAGATAATCCATGCATAGCTTCATAGTACATTGTATAATGGAAAAAAAGCTGATTCTGATTCTGATATTTAAATAATTTGATACTCAATTAATTGTTCAAAAAATTTTAAATGAGAAAAAAGTTTACTGTTGCTTTTCCAATATTGTGAGTTTTGAGTATTTTCAGATTTTAGCTGTCAACTAAATGTTCTCAGACTTTTCCATGCCCAACTAAACGGGATGTCTGCAGCAGTCAATCATCTGTATATTTTTGTCAAGGGCTTTCCTGCGTTCCAGGCTTCCATGATGTCCCAGGAAAGTGATGCGACTGAGACGCCATATTGTCATTCTGTGAGTGACATGATGGTTGTGCCGGAGCAGAAGATAGATGGCTCCTTGGATTTTAGTGTTAGCTTGGGGCATTCTGTCCCTGCTGTCCTTGGTGTTTATCCGCAAATATATTAAAGCAGGATTCTCTTTGTCATTTGAATGTTCAAATCATTGTGTGGGACAGCAAGGCATCTAATGGAAATGATTGCAGGGTCGAAAATAACAGGTTTCCTTTGGCCGGTACTGATTGTTGATTGGCCACTCTTAGTCATTCAAGAGGGGGTGGTGACTTTACAGAACTCTTGGGGCTAGCACTGGTAAAATGGCTGAAATACATCAGTGAAATCTAAATCTTTAGTCAACCCTCTGGGGAAAAGAGCCCTGGAAATATTTTTTCTTTAGATAAGTGGGCTTCCAATGTCAAAATGAGCCGCAGTGTGATTGGACAGGGAGGTGCAGACTGGCAAGGACCAGATTGTTTGTGATTGGTCACCACAGCTACAGATACAATTAATATGTGAGATATGGACAATGCATTGCTTTATCAAATACCTCTGCCACCCAATGATAGTGTTAATATTGCTGTTGCCTGTTTATCTCATTTATCTTTATTTGGCGATACAGCGCCTCCTTCCTGCTTCTCCTCTGATGATTAGATTGGAGCCTTCTTTGGAGGTGTTGGTGTGCGTGTGTCATGTTGGATAGCATTTTTATCTGGCACTGTGTCCATGCAGTGCTGTGATGCTATCTGTGTTAAAACCTGCTCCTCAAAGGAGCCATGTCAGCCAACAATGGAGAGCATCATTACCCAGAGAGCAGCAGGACAAAGCCCTCTTTCCTTATCATGGGCCTGGAATATTCACAGACTGTTTTAACTGCTATTACCAAGGGGACGTATCAGAACCCGAAGGGAAGACAAGGCACAGCATGGATGGGGTAGAGAGAGAAAGACAGGTAGGAAAGGATAGGAAGAAGAAGAAATAGGATTTTGTCACCTGGAGTATGTTTACAAAGAGACGTTTGAAGAGCAGAAATTGCAGAATCATGGGAATGTTATGGTGGGATGAAATATAACGATGTTATATGTGTCTTTAGTATTTTTTAAATTCTATATTTCATCACAATGATGAAGACATGTCTTCCCCAAATGGCCTCCCTGTTTCTCTGATCCCTCCCTCTTCCTGCTATCTCTTGGGTTGCTGCCCATCGTTGTTAGAGCCTTTGAAGTGAGGGAGCATTTAGAGGAGGCACTGCCCCTCATTTGAAGAAGAGCAAAACATTGCTAAAATGTGGATGGAGAAGCCATTCAGTTTGATGAATTTGCACTGTGTATTGGAGCTTTAATCTTGGGGCACATTTGTTTATTGGCAAACAAATGAACATCTGCATGGAGCTATGCTTGGACGCCATGGTCTCAGCAGCTCGCTAATCGTTTAAAAGCCTGGAGATGCAGAGCATACCAATGAGAGTGAGATGCAGAGGCAGCCATGCCCAAGGCCTCTGTCATACGCTTCTTTATCTGGGTTTATTTGGTCAAGATAACAGCCATATAATTTAAACCAGACACCTCAAATTTCATGTAAGTGTTTAAGATACACATGAGATGTAAATTACGTTAAATTAATAAACCAACACCTTTCTCAATCAGAGACGAGTAACTGAGGCGCCACGGGTATCCTTTAAACCACGGCTTCTCTTTAAAAGGATAACCGCAAAGAGGAGTAGAAGAATTATGACTAAAAAGATGTGGATAAGAATCCACGACACTTGTGGTAGGCTTGAAAAGTAAAAACGCTTTTAATTAAGTGGACTCAAAGCACAAGCCGACATATTTTGGTGTTTTTTACTGACCATAGCCCAATGAATTGAAGACCTTTTATTATTCAAAGCATCCTTGAGTGAGACTGAGATTTATTCAACTTTCTTCAGCAGTTTAAACAAGACTGAAGATCATGAGAAAATGTTGATTACAGTGCTGTTCTATTAGATTAATAGAATGGTGTCGGGCGAACTCCTTTCCTGCTTTTAGGATGGGCTAGATGCTTGCCCCAGCCATTTAAGTAAAGTTTTGGTAAGTATGAAAATAGTCCACTTTCATTTATTTTTTTTCATTTCTGTCAATACGTGCTTTTCTAACACCCACTAAGGTTGAATTAATATCATCCAGTGAAAATGTTCCACCATGTATGTTTCTCCGAGTCTAACATTTTGATGGCTGTGCAAACCTGTGGCCAAACAAACTGAAGGAAATGAATCCTCATTATTTAATTCCTGTCAGTATTACTGCCCTGTGTATATATTTCCGTAACATTTGATTGTCCAGAAGAAATTAAGCATCAATCATTCCTTTCTAAACATATGTAAATCATAATGCACCAGTGTGATGTGTGTCTATCAGAGTTGCACTTGCCTTGACTAGAGGATTCCATTTCTCCGCTCACCGTAAAGATGTCTTGCGTTTCAGAGAATTTGACCCGTAGAAATTAGTTATAAAGATACTTTGGAAATGGAAAGACTGTAGGAAAGATGGTTAGGGACAAGAAGAAGGAGAGAAGGGGAGTTAAGAGATGTAGTGCCTAAGTATAACTCCTGAACAACTTTTCAGGAGTTATTCTATTCAAACTTTACTTAAGCTCTTCTCTACAGCCAAATCAAATTGTTCTGTTTTTGCTCCATATTCTAGTTGTGTTTTCTACTCAGTGACCACTGTTTGTGTGTGTGTTTTTGTGTGTGTGTGTGTGTGTGTGTGTGTGTGTGTGTGTATGTGTGTTTCCTGACAGCAGCACTAAATGAAGTCCTTTATTGTGTTTGATATCATGTCAGCCTCCATTAAGGAAACTGGTTCTGTGAATGATTGCTAGACTATATTGGCCAGGAGAAAAGTGCAATGTTTATGTTAGACGAATGTTTTTCCGTGTGACAGAGGTGTGTGTATGGGTGTGTGTGCGTGTTTGTGTGGGTGCGTCTCTATGCATTTCTGCATGCTTACGTACACACCCCAGGGCACAGCAGAGGCACTGAGTGTGTTCTGTAATTATAAAATCATTAGCAGGTGTCCAGAGGAGATATGAATATGACTGTAATCTGTCCCAACCCATGATGAAGCACTTGTCTCACACTCAAATGTCAACCTGTCTCAGCCAGCCCATTTAGAGAACACACAGATTCAAATTCACAAGATTTAGTCCCGGCAAAAACATTCAGTCATTACACACACTGACATGTGACAGTCTCCATTTCTCAACCGTTTTCTCTCTCTCATTGGTACCCTTTGCTTTACCATGTAAAAAATATGTCACGGTCCTCTTCAGATGATGACGTTTTGGGCTCTAAAGCCTCTGACCTTCGATTTAACTGGTTTCTTGAAGTTTTAACTTGTAAGCAGAAGCAAGAAATTACATGCAGCTCATAGTCATGTCAAGAAAAACACGCTGGCATATGAACAACCTCCTCGTCAGTCAGACAGACATGCGTGCATTCAAACTAAAGATTGGCAGGCAGTTACCAGGTCATACAAAAACAAGCAGACATTGCAGGCCTGGTGACGAGACAAAGTCATATTGTAATCTAGAGCATACGGCTGTTTCCATGACAATGGCAGGCATCTGACCTATGTGACGCTACTTTTGCGGAAATCTGAAATTGGCGAGAGGAGGCTGGTATTGAGGATATAGAGATTGAGGAAGATGAAGATAAGGCAGGGTAAAGGAGGAGAAATGGGGGAAAGGGACGAGGGAGAGGAAGCAGATAGAGATAAAGGAAAGGAGGGAGATGACTGGAGGGAGATCGATGTAAGGGAGGGGCTGGAAATGATCACCTGACCTCAGTGTTTGTCACCTCTTTGGAATTTGTTGGTCCACTCAGCATGATAGATTTAATTTACTGATAGTGCTTTGTGTCAGTAGGACTTTCTCAGCCTTGTGTGTGCACTCACGATGTGTGTGCTTTTACAAATGTGTTCATGCCGTTTTTTTCTAATGTCCTTTTTCTCAAAATGGTGTTATTGAAAAGTGTGAGCCACTTGACTGAACCTGATTATTATATGACCAAGTGGCAGCATGTAGATGCCAAAGAGTAAGGAGCCAGTATGGAGCCCGGGACGACACCATGGGTCAAAGTGGCCACCGAGAAGGAGGCATTAGCCATGGCTATTGAGAAGGACCTATTGGATAAGGAAGCTTTTTGTTGGCAAGTGAAAGCATGTGAGGATAAAACCAAAATGTTTAACGTACAACCAAGAAAAGTCTTATATGGATCAAACAGTTTTCG
The DNA here is from genome assembly GCA_037951165.1 of Lophius americanus. Classification (NCBI taxonomy): domain Eukaryota; kingdom Metazoa; phylum Chordata; class Actinopteri; order Lophiiformes; family Lophiidae; genus Lophius; species Lophius americanus. Next base: position 7,722,733 of record JBBDHG010000021.1, read on the forward strand.
GATAACAAACTTAACTAAAAGGTTGTGCTAATCTCAATTAAATTGACTATTTTCCTTGAAATACAAAATTTTATTTCAAAGAATTTTTAAGCTTGATTTTTATTACTGTTTAAAAACATACTTGACCAAAAAATATGTCATGTTATGGTACATTTAGGGTGTCTAAGGGATTAAAGCAATAAATGCTCTGAAAGAAATACTATATGCAAAGATTTGCAATTTCCCTTTTTTTTCTTGGTGAGGACATTAAAGGATTAAACGTTCAATAAATCAAACATCGATGGCTCACTGATGTCTTTTATGTTTATTGTTTGTTTGATCCTATGGAAAACTAATGCGCATGGTGAGTACTTGCCTGAAAAAATCTGAAGAAAAATCTTGACTCCTGATTATTTGAAGAAAAGGAATTTACCTGAGGGGTCTGAGTTGTCTTATGTAAATATATATGGGTTTATTATAGACAGATATGTTATAACAGAAAAGATAGCGTCACGCTCAGGTGTGTGTCTCAGATGCTTACAATATCAGGGCCAATCTACCAGGTCAAGCCCTCAGACAGAATGGAACCCTCATCTTTGTTAAGATATAACGTATCGTAACATTATACGATATAACGTATCGTATAACTGTGATTCTCAGAAAAGACCTCAGAATCACAGTGGGACAAAGGGATTGTTGTCTTTTCCCTAACAAAGTCAAAAGAGGTACATTACTGGAAAATGTGTGTGTGTATGTTTGTGTGAATGTGTGTGCTTGAGCATTAGCAGGGTGCACAATGCTTGAGACGAATGTAGGTTAATTGTTGGCTTGGTGTTGTATCAGATGTGTGTTTAACCCAGACCCTGAACCCATAGAGGCTTTTACCAGCTGTAGCAGACGTCGTTGCTTGCCTGCAGTCTGGTAAGAGGGTCATTGTGGATTCTGACTTGTCCACATGGAGCAAGCTCCTCTGTGTGTCTGTGTGGTTGGAGGATAAGGCTGTTGCATCCATGGAGAGGATTGTATTTCTGCTCATATAAACATGTATTATGACTTAGGCCCATATTATAAATGGTTACAAAGTTCAATTATATATTATTTGACTTGAAGCTTAGTTAAGAATAGGTTTGGTAATTAATTGCTATCTTCAACCCATTCAATATCACAATGTGCCATCATGTCATAGCAGCGCCAACTACCTTATTCAGTTTAACCCCCTGTTTATACTGCATCCTTTTCTAGTCATTCCAGTTATATCTCAGTATCACTTTCCTTTGACTCCCAATACGGCGTGTTTGTAAGCCATACCTAAACATTTAATAAATACATATATTAAAAACAGATATATACAGTTTTTTAGGTTTTTGTCAACAACTATAACTGCTTTGGGCACTAATAAACAGGTAATTACAATCTGATAATAAACACTTAAAATACAATAAATCATGCCTGCTAAGAAGTTATGATTTCTAACCCAAAAAATATTATCATAATAATAATAATAATTATTATTATTATTAAATATCAGCTTACAATGCTTATTTCTGTTATAACCCCTTCTTTAAATATTTAGGTACAGCTTGTAAAGGCTGAAGGTTAATATTATAAATTAGCGTTGCCCTTGGAAGGATTATATGACACTACTGATTTTACTAATACTTTTAAGGATTTGCTGATGTTACTTCACATGGAGCAGATGTAGTAGGAGTAAGTGATGATCCAATCCAATGTGAAATATTTTTTAAAGTAATGGGGTTTCTTTAGCAACCAAAACCGCTCCAATGCTGCTTTGAATATATAATCCACTAGTTTCTGAATTCTACTGAAAGGATGGATTTGTGTTTTCATTAGGATGGCTAATTTAAGGGAGAGGTAAAAAAAGTGAAAACGCAACCATGATGAGGTGTAAAAACCGTAGTTTTGGACCTCTCGCTGAGCTTTAGCCATAGTAGGTATAAGTATTTATTTTAGTATTTTATTTGTCTGTGTAAAGCTACAGGGTGGTATCCCTCGTGTGAATGGAACAAAGCCTGTATTTACAGTAAACAGTCCTGAATAATGAGTTGTGATGGAGCAGTAGTGAGAGTAAACTCTTTATTTCTGAGTGACCAGTATATGAAGGACTGGGCTACAGATAAAGTCTGTTGGCAGACACAACAATGCTGTTGGTCTGGCACAAAATCTCTCTCTCCCTCTCTCTGCAGATGCAATGACTATTTTTAGCCCTGGCAGCTCTTTTTATACTGCTCCTGCCATCACCACCACCCATCTCTTCTCTCTCATCCTATATCCTAACCTTCCAACCTAACCCAATGTTGTCCATTAATGATCCAGTCTCATTCTTCCTCTACTCAGCTCATTTCCGTCCGTCCTCACTCCTGATCTTTCTGACAGAGCTGGGGAGGCCGAGCTGGTTAGTTGAGTAGATTTGTCAGGGGGCAGATTCCGCTCCTCCTCTATCTTGTCCACACTCATTACCCAAAGAGACAAGCGGAGTCCAGGCTGGTCTACCCCATGTTTGATGTCAGTGTGAGTTTTGGTCATACTGTGTTTTGTTAGTGAGATTTAAGGGCCGAGCTGATGAGTGACTGTGATTAGCACTGGAGGCCAGCCAAGGCCTAGTGTGTGGGCTGACTCTCAAGCTATAGGGAAAGATAAATTGATTGAGAAAGGGAGAGTTTGTGCCTCATACTGTAGGTGTGGTTTGTAAGAGAAAGTAAGTCAGTCTGAGTAAATCAATGGTAAGACTCAAACAATAGACTCCCACTTTCTCTGTCCGTCTTCGTCCCTTATTGTGCCCTTGAAAATGCGTCCTCAGTCCGTCTCCCCATGATAATGAGGCAGCTCGCTGCCCCCGCCACTGCGCCTGCCTCTGTGAAAAGGTTGGCAGGGAGGCCAACAGTCTGGTTATGGAGGTCTTTGGTCAGGGGTGAAAGCCGGAAGCTTGGTGGCAAAAGGCTGAATATGTGACTTCAGTGGGTCATTTTATCTGGTAATTAGGGAAAAATGTTGAAATACAATTCCAAAAAATGTACATTATTCTCTTGTTCTTTCCTCCCGTGAGAGCTGTCTGCCTGGACTGAAAACACAGCCAGTGAAGGTTGATAAGACTCCCTGGGAGAGTAATATTTTTTAAGTCTATTCTCTTCTCACTGCTAACCACTTTAATACATGTCACATCTAAGCTCATACCACAGTACCACACAGACTTGCATTTCTCCTGTTATATGCTTTTCCACCGCATATAACAGGACAATGTTCCAATATTGTTATGAACACAGGTTTGAACATGTTCTGCGTACATTGCATCTTATTAAACAATAATAGATGCATTACTACATCCTTCAATATCTCTACTGCTATCTGCTCACCTTCTCATGACTGCCATTCTACATCACACTACTCCTTATGTGTTCTGTGATGCTGATTATATTCTCATGCTCAACAGAGTGATGGAATATAACCATGACTCTCTAGCTCACCACGGCGAGGAGTCAGGGCTGATATAGAGGGCTGCTATATCTTCTCTCATCATCTGTCTTTTCACTTTTCTTTCTGCACAGGAGAATGCCATTTCATACTACGATTCCAAAGCGGATTCAGACTATGTGAGTACAGTACGGACTGCTCCCCCTCCCCATCTGCCTGCCTTAAACCCCAAATCCTACCCGCTAGACTTCCGGCCTCTTTCCTGCAACCCAACCTCAGCCCTCCTCCTAGCCTCTGCGGTGTTGCTGCCCCCTCCTCCGGTCACAGGCCCTTGGGTTGTCTGTGTGTGTTAGTGAGATGACATTCCTACGGTGAGTTGGTGTGACAGAGCACGGGCAGGCTGACATGCATGTGACAGTGGCTTCAGCTGTCCTCCCCCAGTCTAATTTCCAGAGTCTCTCTCCTCCCCACAGATCCTAACTAAGTTCACAGTGGACCTGAAGTGTGAGGATTGTTAGATGTTTGTAACCATTGAGGCACTTTAGTCTAAAAACAAGGAATATTGCCCCTTTCATGCACTATTTCTGCCATCTGTGTCATTCATACACAGGAATATGAACGATATTAATGGAAATTCCTGCATGCTGGGTAGCAGAATCCCACAGAAAAGCTGCAAGTCACCGGCCTCCCCGTTTCTCCATCTTGGCAGCAGACTGCAGTTCCTCTTTAGGATATTCAAACACTGACAGCCCATCGCTACTGATTGATTAGGTTTCAGGAAAGACGGCCATAATCCCCCCTAGATCACCAAAGCACTAAAAGATGGGAAGAGAGTGAGATAGAGAGTGGAAGAAACTGGGAGAAGGAGGTGGAAAAGCAATAAATCATGGTGTGATTTTCTCTTTGTGCACACCACTGCTGTGATTAATGACACAGAGCTTTAGGGCCTGTCAGCACATCTAATTGGAGAGCATCGGTCATCATTAACATGGTGCACTAATGCAGAGCCAGTGACACACTCCTGAAGCCCACTTCACCAACGATACACCACCCAAAAACAGCGGCAGAGGTCAAGCAGGTGTCAGACCTCAACCCTACAACCACTGTAGTAGACCACCAGTACTCGCCCAATACCAACCCAACTTACCATCACAACCTTGATTCCTACAGCGATGACCCTTATGAGTTAAGGCTCTATCACAAGAGTGAAAAACTTGTACTATGTGAGGGTTACGATAAGAATAAAGTTATTATATGAAAGGAAAGTAATCCGTCAGCCTTCTTTAATACAAGCCTTATCTCTTCTGTTCCCTATCCTGTACTCTATAGGTATAATTTTCCTCTTGCCACTATTTCCATAATATAAAGCTGGAATGTGATGATTAATTTTAAATCAAAACTGACTATGTGACATAGCAAATATCATGTTTTGTAGTGGTGCAATCAGGAGCATTTTATTAACTTTTTTTCTCATTTTGAAGAGCTACTCAACCAACCTCAATGACTCTTCCTCTTCCGTGTTCTGGAGATTCTTTACAGTTGGATTAGCAGCTTCACTACATTTAGGCTAATATTTATGATGATATATCCAAATATGAAAACAATTGCATTTAAAAAGCATTTCGGCAAAGGTGCTCTACCTCTGTATTAGTCAACACAGATGTTTGCTTTCATGTGACCAAATCTGCTCATTTTACCACATACAGGCCTTCTATTTGTATTGTTACACATACTTATACGAACATGTTTACTTCTCTAACATATGCCAGTAAAGAAAATAACTTTCACTTCAGTATGATCCCACCAACTGTAAAAGTTTCATCTATCTGGGGAAAACTTAGTGTCTATCATGCCCATTTTCCTCTATCTCATCCATTCCTAATGTCTTTCAAATGCATGTAAACGAAACGTAGGGTCATGAAGTCGGGTAAAAGTTAGAGATCATCAATACTAATGTCTACACCAGCCTGTCTCAAATTGGGTGTCTCCTGGTTTTGTTTGGGATGCAATCTGAAAATATACTGATATTTCTGAACATCATTGAATCAATTACATTTCAAATATCGATTGTTAGGCATCTCATCAGAAAAATGCAGCTCATGATCTACTTCATACATCATAAGAAACATCACTATGCCTCAGCATTTAATTGTTCAGTGTGTGACAACATAAAAAGCCTGCTGGGAAGTTTTTTTCTGTTTTGTGGGTTTTTTGTGCAGGATGAGAGTTTGGTGTGAACCATAAAACTCACAGATACAACAGTGTTCTAAAAACGAAATTCTCCTGAATCAGATTTGAGTCTTAATTATCAGCCACATCATTTATTGGAAATGAGGGTCATAGACGCCAACAGCAGGACAAAGAAAAGACACATACTTGTTGTATGGTTTCCTCTCTTCTGTGAATCCATCGTGGCCGCTTCGTATCTGCCTGGTATGTGGTACAACATTTTCAAACAAAGCTGAGGCACTGAATAAAGATTAAAAAATAAAAATCCTTTCAAAAATTCACCTTTAACTTGTCAACATAGGGTGCAGAGTATTTCATTCCTTTGAAAGTTAACACAAACCACAAGAACAAAAGATAATGTGTGCAAAAGTGTCAGAGAAAGCACTAGAGACTAGCTATATAATGAGCAAGATGGTCATATTTCCTGCATACACAGCAATTGTCAACCATATGCTCTGCCAACAATCAGCAAGAGAAATTGAAAAGGTTTTGCTCTACAACTGGAGGATGAATAAATGACATGTCTGCAGATATTGAAAAATTGATTATATGTTAAAACCAGTTTGAGTGAGAAATTACATCAAGAACAAGGACAGACACTGACAGATGGCTTTGGGCCAGGAGATCCAAGACTGAGAAAGATTGCAAAAAGGTCATCCACACCAACTTTCATGGCAAATCCAGAATCTGTGGCGACACTTAACTCAAAACCAGAAATAACTACCTCAGGTTGGCCCTAAAGGGAATTCATTGGAAAAACCATGAACAATGATTTCATGAACCATGAAATTCATTTGTTGAGATCAGTAATGAAGAAAATGCTATATTGACTGACCCACAGGCAGACAGTTGTTCCCTGAAGCTACACCTCTAATGTGGCTTGATACATGCGTTCAAAATTCTTCTTCCTTTTTCTAGGAATGTCGAGAAGAAGTATTTGGTCTACTTTATTAGTGATATTGGCAATAATTGTGAATGTGTGCACAGAGGAAGACACACTTCCAACTAATGGATGCGCAAACACAGGCAGGCACACACACACAAACACACACGTAGCAAGTTTTAGACAAGGCCCGGTTGGCTGAAGGAAGAATTTAAAAAATATTCAAAATGTCATCGCTGGCCTCTTCAGCCTTTAATTAAACCTTGAGAATGAGGAGATAAAATTAACAATTTGGGTAATGATTCGAGCAAAACACATGGTGGATGGTTGAAGAAAATGAACCAATCAGTCTTTCCTGTTTGGATTTATTCAGCTCCTATTTAGACGCTGCCTTGGTTAATTATGATTAGGCTCCTCTGAAAAAAGACAAAGAAAAACTCCCTGCCTGACATTAGTGTCAAAGTAAGTGATAAACAAACACCTCAACCTCACAGCTAGTATTGCTGAACTCCCATCATCCAAAATTCCACAGCTATTCCTTTGTCGGGTAGTCAACGTCCCCCTCAAGATATCATCTTTTCTCATTTGTCTTTGATAGTGACATTTTCTAACGTGGAAAATATACATCCCGGTAAATTTCAAATCACAACACTTGAAGGTAATTTATTTCAATGTATCACTAATCTAAAGCCTTCTAATGCAGAAGTTCTCTCATTTTAATACAAATTTCCCCCCAAGAGACAACCAAGTACCTTAACCATCACCCCATATTTTTATATGGTGGTTTTTAAGATGCCTCAGTGCTTTTATTTAAAACTTTTAGAAATAAAGGCATCCAAAATTATGAATTTTGTATTGGAATAAAGTATTATGTGACCTCCAAATTAGTATGTTTAACTGTTACAGGTTGAGAACAAAGAGTATTAAGGGAACAAAGTCTTGAACCTTTTCAACGTTTTGTACTCAAGATTGCAGTCAGGTCCCAAGGGAAAAAAAAACAAGAGGTGAACGTTTTCACCTCAACATGGCCATAGACTGAAACGGCTTAAACCTGAACCCTTGATCTCAGCCTTCCCTGGTAATTATATAAAAACCCTAGCATGCATTGTTTGGAATGCATACACTTGTTGCTTCTTCAGAAAAACTTCCTCTGTTGCTGTACTAGAGATTCAGGGTAGCAGGTCAATATTGGGAACAGACACATGTGTTTGGATGCCAGTGGAATTTGCAGGATGTTAAGAATTTACAGTGTGGATATTAACCTCTAGCCTCACAACCTCAAATTAACTGCTCCAGGCTCGCCAGAGGAATGGAGATGTCCATCACTGATGCATCCTTTTTTGGTGATGTTGGGGAGAAATGTTATCTCCAGATGTCTCTGGTTTTAACTCATCTTGTTGGCTGCACAAATCACTTTTTATTTTGAATCAACTCGTATGGTTATAAGTATTTAGGTAACCATTTGTTGTATGTCGAGCATGTCAACTCAGTACACATTTGTCTGTCTTAACGTATATGTTCTTGTCAAATCCTGTGCTTTAACATCACATAATGTAGCTGTTCTCTCTCATAACGGCAATATGTTCCTCGTGTTGACTTTCTGTGGGACTCGACTAGCACTGTCCCACTGCTCGTCCTAACAACAGCTTGTAATTGCATTTTAATAGTCAATTAAAGTTAGCCCATCAATCAACTCCTGTCATGGACATGGGGTTTTGATTTAATTTCGGACAAAAACAAACTGTTTTTTTTTTCATGTCAGATTCCATCCATCCAATTAACCCATGTTGCTTCATTAAAATGATAAAATGTGCATCAAAGTCAACATTTTCTATATTTATAAGATGTATTTTGGAGTCAAGTCTTGCAGTTAGACTGCCTGCTGAATGATCAGAGATTTGATTTTTGTTTTACACATTCAATGACTAAAGGCTCATGAAGAATGATGCCATACTCTGCTGAGGGCGACTCCTGTTTTGAGGTATATCAAAGGACCTGGTGCATAGATACATATGAATTAAGTTGTTTTTTTTCTAGAAATACTCCCGCTGCAACCTCCTGGGTTCTAATTTCAGGAATGTTGATCAATAAATATGTGTTATTTTTTTGGGATGCATCTTGAGGATACACATCCAAAGATATTCACTGAAATCATAAGCTATTAACGTCAGACAGAGATTCCGGTTATATCCTGCTGCCATTTTATCATAAATCGCACAATCACCATTTCCTGTGCGAGCAGACACAGATTGTATGCCAGTTATAACTTATCAAGATAAAAAGCTTAAAGGTCAGTTTCACATGTTTATCGTCTGACTTTCTTTGATATCCGACACTTTCCTAATGCGATTGGGTCAGGTTTTCTCATCATGTACACTGGCGAGAGCGCAAAGCTTTTAAAATGCCAATTCATGTTGAGAACATGCGGTATTAAGGACTTTTTTTTGTTTTAAACAATTTCATACACCCACTCCCTGCTATCATTGGAGTGGGTGATAGACTACACAGTGGTATTAGTGGCGTTCTTTGGGGTTAACTTGTATGGCATCTCATGTTTCTGCGATTGTCATTAGAGTCATTAAAGAGTTTCTCTGTTTGGATTCTGTTCTGATACCTGCTGTTTTTCTTTTATGGAGGGGAGAGTATTAAACCACTCAAATCTGAAGGCAGACCAAAGGAATAATTGTTATGTCTGTGCTGAACATTATTCAAATGCTGTGTGTGTCAGAAACTTTTTGCACGACCTCTGCAGATGGGAACTGAAAGCCACAATATGGGAGGTGACAGAATGTTTTCCGATTTTTGCAAGTATTTCTCTGTTTCTCAAACCACTTTTTAATTTTTTTAATTTGTGTGATTACTCAGATTTGTGTGTGTGTGTATCAGCAGACGGAGGATGGAGAAGAGGAAAACCCACTGGAGAGCTCAACATCCTTGGAGCTGGAGTTTGTCGATGATCCCAATTTTAAAAACAAGGTCAACTACTCTTCCAGTGCGGTCCAGATTCCTACAGACATATACAAAGGCTGTGAGTATATAACAGTACCTTGTCTTTATTAATGCTCTCGTGTAAAGGTCAAAGGTCCAACTCTGACACAAAGACTAATCTGTGGCCCAACAGAAAAATTACTCTTAAACACGTGTATCAGGCAAAAACAGGTCTTAAACGATGTCATAATTTGTCATGAAGCAGGGTCACATTAAAGGCTGAGATTCCACTGTGTGTAGTAAAGGCACACAGGCTTTCTCCTCCATAAACCACGTGGAACCACTTGATATTTTGTCAATAAGAAGCTGTAATACGTGTCTATGGAGGAGTTATACATGTTATTACATGCATAAAGATGTCCTCTCCTGGTTTACGTACAGGCTGTAGATCTTGACCTCTTCTCCTTCTCAGCAGGTTGGTTCTTTTTTCCGTCATTTTATATCAAACATCACTCTAGCATACTAAATGGATTTTTAAATGACGGACCGTCTCTCACACCAGATCTATCCTGTAGTTTTTTATATCCTCTGTGGACATCGTCTTCCCCTTTCATTGAGCCTGCACTTCCTGCTCGGCACTGTGCTGCCCTGTGGGGATAAAACCCCCTCAATCGGCAGCTGCCAAATGGACTAAGGGAACACATGTCCCTCCCTTGGTTCTTATTTTGCCTAGATGATCCCTTTGTTATTCACCTTTGGCCTTTTCTCAGAAAAAATGGAGCAAGTGCAGACAGACAGCCATTTTCACATGGAAGGTCATTTTCTTTTGGTCAAGTCAAGCTCTTTGCCTTCTTTTTTAAGCAGGCAGTGAGCATCTCTCCAAGGCCTGAGCCTGCGTGAGCAGAACATGATGATTGCCGGAACTCTGTGGCTGACAAGTCTAGCTTGTACCCAAACAGCGATGCTGCTGCGGCTGTTTCTGCCAGCCTTGTCTTTCTATGTGGGGTTTGGCCTTGATATTGATCAGTGATGATGAGGATGTGATTTTTTGTTTCTCTCTCTGAGTAAGGTTAGAAAGAGAAAACACTGCCTTTACCCTGAGGTTTTGTTCATGTATTTATATATTTATTCATTCTTAGTTGTTGGCTTCTCATACCTGTTAAGATAGGTGCAGAAATGAAAACCTAGAGGTTCTGTGAAGATGAACCACCCGTAGCAATGCCCTCCAGCTGTGTCTCCAGACAAATTTCTTCAGAAATACACACTCTCGGTTCAGGAGGAGATGTCAGAGGTCACTGCTAACTCACAATAGAGCAATCATGTCGGCACATTGTTCCCAGAGCCATTTTGTGCCAGCTGTGGTTCCCCTGTTTGAAGATAATGAGTCAGAGAATAAAAGCCTCTTGATTGAGCCTGTCGGCAACTTGAAGATGAGGATGGTATAGTGTATGGAATTCGTTTTTTTTTCCTCTTCTCTTCTTTGGAAAATGTTTACTTTTGATGTTATTCAGTTAGCTCCCGTAGCGCGGTCTGCTGAGATGAGATTGCCTATTGCAGCTTTTGTGCCAACTCCATTATGAGTGCTGAATTTAAGACATTGGTGACAAATAAACATTGTTGAAAAACGCTCCTGACCAAAAGTACAATAATTCTTAGAGTCTTTGCAACAAAACCAAATATTCCAGTCAATAATATGGATTGAGAAAAATAATCAAATATAACAACATAGATAGATAGATAGATAGATAGATAGATAGATAGATAGATAGATAGATAGATAGATAGATAGATAGATAGATGGATAGATAGATAGAACCTCAGGTGACATTACTTGAGTTATAGAAAAATTATGAGACTGATGTCTACGTAAAATATTAGGCATAGGTCAATACTGGCATAATGCGTTGTCAAAACGTTCTTGGTGGCATTGTATTATGGGTAGTGAGGACTTCAGGTTCAGACTTGGAACCCGACCTAACTACCTTAGCGTATAGACATTTTTATTATGTTGTCCTCTGGGTCTTTAGCGGTCTGGATCTCATGTATGTCTGAGGGTTTAAGAGGAGCAGGAAAATGCAGTAGAAGGTTTCTTTTGTCAGGGGCTGGAGAAAAGAATTACAAGCCCACAGTTCAATATAAGCCTAATGTTGAGCAATCAATATGAAATTCTGAAATGTTGTTTATTGCCACTCTTTAACTGTGTTGTCTAATTTGCGTACTTTATTAATGTACTGAATAAATTGACTGTTTTGCAGGAAAATGGCGGCGTGAATCACCAGTCACAGAAAAATTGGTGTCCTTGGAGATGGATTGAGAGAGAGGCACAGTAGAGTGAGAGATAGAAAAAGGTGTTAAGAGAGTGAAAGAAAATAAACACTTTAATAATAGGAACCATTTAGACCCAAAATAAAAAACCTTTTTTTGTAATCCTTTTAGTAGCTGAATGAGACAGCGCACGTGACCTGGTGTGATTTGTCTGCTAGGGCCCGTGTTATTTATTGAGATTGAGAGTGTTCCCTGGGCGCAGTAATGAACCATTTTATGATTCATTATCCCAATGTGGATTCTGGCTACCTTGTATGCAAACTTTCTGATTACCTTAGGTCAAACATTTACAGTTTTCTTCTAATCATGATTGCTCGTTTACTGATTGGACATGGCAATACAGCCACAATGGAATAAATTGATATTGTTGGGGTAATGTACGGACACACAGCTTTTATGTGTTTGATGTGTCCCCTTGAATGTAATAGAAATGGCGAGGGTAGAGGCAGGGATTTGCTGCATAATTGCAGAGGAAGGACTCTGGGAATATAATATTGAAAGGATTCACTGAAAAAAGGAGTGATGGAACACACAAATTACTCCAGCCAACTATTTGGTAGAGTTTGTGGAAATCCTATTAGTAATTTATTAATTGGATGGAGTTGAGATTGTAGATAGAGGATATTAAGCCATATTGGGATATTCTGTAGTTGCATGTTGAATATTTCACATATATGGTTGTAAATCTGCCATTTTAAGAGTAGTAATTACGTTGTATAGTGTGAACATAGTGTCTGACTGCACTACGTTTTGTGAAAGAATTGGCTTCCACTGTTCCATGCAAGGAATAAAAAAAGCCACCATTGCATGTGGGAAGTTCTTTCCCACATGCATGATCCTCATGAGACCATGCGTCGTCTCATCCTGATCATGCCCAGACGTTTCAGGGAGTGTTAACAGACACGTGGAGGCCTTACACACTACAGAGCAACGTTATGACTTGTCTTGAGGAAATTCACAGACGTTGGATGATTTGTTGGTCGATGGTTGATTTTGAATATGATTGTATGAAATGTAGTTGGGAATAACACATTACAATTTTGAGTGGATCCAGATTGTGACATAGGGCTTCTTTCGGAATGTGCATTAATTATGCATAAACTACTTAACGTATTCTTAAGAAACTTTGTTGGACGAGTGGGGCTTTTTCCATAAATAGAGCTTTTGTATTTGGAGTGGATCCGGCTAAAGCGTGATGGATTCCTTTTTGTTTTTTGTTTTTTTACCTATTTTAACGGAATCCTAATGGTAGTCATTTTGATGGCGTACATGCCGTGTTGGAATTTAGAGTGGGGTTTAATTTTATTAAAATATACTTTTGGGCTATGGCAGAGGTATGCACTCTAGAGAGTTTCATTTTATTTATTTATGGGACTAATTTACAAGAGAGAAAAAAAAATCTCAAATCAGTGGCTTAACCAACAGGTTGATATTTCCCGTCATTTGAATATTAGAATACAATTTTATCTGTAGTTTCTGGCTTCCCTTCAGAATAAAAAAAACACATTTCTTTCACCTGTGCAAAGAGCTAATCGCAGGGAGCCTATATACTGTTCAGTGGGAAACTGGGTGTAACAGATACAATGGAAAGAGCGTCAAAGCAGTGTCATATAAGATTTGAATAGTAGAGAACTATTTGCTTCTGCAGGCTTTCACTAGAGCGAAAACACGAATGACATCCCTCATCCTTTTAAATGGAGGGATGCCAGTTCTCTTGGAAGTGGAGGGACAACAGAGACCGACTGAGGTCTATTGTAACAAGGAACGGTTGTTATAATATTGGAATGAGAGTTATGCATGTGATTTAGTTGTATTTTATTTTGTCGTCCCAATTAGTGAACGTTCCCAATTTTGATCCAAACTGTATTAGCCATTTTACAAAGTTAAAAGCAGTGCTAACATTGAGGACATGCAGTCTGCATTAGTTTCACACGCTCCAGGTTCCTTCCAGTGGAGGAAGATTCCATGTCAATCAACTCATCCCCTCTCAACATCAAACCAGATTTAAATGTGTGGAAAATAGCAAGAGTGATTTGTGAAAGAGGAAGAAGAAAGCAATTGGGTGGGGGATAAGGGAAATGGAATTTACAGTTGAAGCAAAATAGAAAGAAGGAAGGAAAAAACTATCAACACTGAAGGCTATATGACTCTATATACTCCATCTCTCTCTCTGCCCCACACTCCTCCACGCCTATAGTGGGTGCCCAGTGAAGGGGCACTATCATTTACCCACACACTAATTAGAATAGTCAGCACAGCAAACCCCACGTCACTCACCACCAGGCTCTCAAATTACATTTCAAGTGTTTCTAATTTCTATAATTAGAGCGAAAAAATATTTGGATGAGCACATTGGAGGTGTGATGAAATCTCTTATACTGTATATTGAAAAAATCATCCGTTTTCAGTGAAATTTCCATCTACTACATTTTGGTAAAACAAAGATCCTGAAATAATATGCTTAATGCTATCCCCGAGTGAAACCGCTTGAGTTCTGCAGACACATTTTATTTAGTTACTTCTCCTGTTTAAGTTGCAAAGAAATTCTTGGAGAATATATTTTTCTCTTGGAAGAATTAAGGATTTTGTGTTAGGTAGTCTTTGTGGATGTGTGAGCTGTTGCCAGGTCTTGTTGTTGCTGTCAGTCTGCAGAATGAGTGGTTTAAGGTTGACGCTCTTTCATACGCAGCCCGGCCACAAAGCAGAGCTGGAACAAGAGGAAATGAAGGAAATGGTTTGACAGTAGAGAGAGACACATGCAGAGTAAAAGACTTAATTACAAATATCTCTTCTCACTTCTTCACTCTCTGTGGAGCGAAGGATCCTGCAGAGCTAATCTCCACCGTTCTTACTGAAAGGGTGTCACAACACACATTGCCTCGCAGAGCTGATTTGTTGGCAAACAGGGGGAACTATTCAATATCAGGCAGGTGTTTATAATGTAATGGCTGACCATATGTTGTTCAATTTTCAATGAGGTTACTCCAGCTTTTACCACCATATTTACGTTCACTCTCTTATAAAATCTAGTTTAATAAACGACCTGCTACGTAAGAAAATTAACTTTTTTTTAAATTTATGTGCGATCTTTTATTTAAAATACCTAATTAATATATACCATCCTTCAGTTGACTTTGCAGCAAAAAAGTGTGTGACAAGCTATGAATTGTGAGTGAATAATAAATAAATGTAAATCCTTTTCTTAATGTTTTATCTGAACAGAGTCTTCTGGAGACGTGATTTATGCTAAGTTAATATAACCTAGTTGAGATGTGTCATGTGCCATACAGGTCAAAAATTGTCAAGTTGAACTAAACCACCATTTAGTCAGTCTGTTTAAAAATAGGAATATGTAAATACTTTCTGGCAGTCTGGAATGGCAGTGATAATAGTTATGACTTTTCATGGGGACATAGTTAATAGCTTTAGCTATTACCATTATGGATTTCTGATGAAGGACCACTTGTGTTCTACTATGATATATTACGGGCCAATGTGCCATTTTCTGTTCCGTGTGTACAGTAAACTCATGGACCTATTTATATAATGTCAGATTAATACAGAGCATAAGGCACGGATCGGTTTGGATGGCTCTTTATCTCCAGTCTATCAGTGTGAATAATGTGTATGAGAGGTTGGGGGGTGAGGTCATAAGATAGAGGTGGTGAGGGTGGGGGTGGGGGGGGGGGGGGGGGGGGGTTGCTGAGGAATTATCTCACGCAAAGATGCTCCATAAATCTCACTCATAATTGTTTCCCTACTTGGTGTGCAGTCTTGCTCCATAAAGGGGCAAAGCCAAGGGGGCTCTAAATGTCAGGGGAGCGGCGCGCTGATGAATTACCTTTTAAAGATATCAGAGAGAAGCGCGTTTCACGTGAACGATGAGCCCAACAAAGCACTCGGAGGCCCTGTCTGCCTGCGTGAGCATATTTCCCCCCCAGGGTAAATTTGTCTTTTTATCAATCGTCCAGAGAAGTCAGGGCAGATCATCACTGAATAAATCCAAGAGAATTAGTTGGCTGTGTTCTCTCATCTCTGATTCTTCTGTAGAGATCACCTCCAGAGGGTGTGCGAACATGCATCACACGTAGCGGAGTTAGGCACTTCTGAGGCAAAACATCATTTCTGAACGTCTGGTTAAGGTAGGGACTAAGGTTATGTTGTTCCAGATGAATAGTAAAATGTGATGTATTCACAACCATAGCTGTATTAACCTTTTTGTTTAAGGGTGGTTTACACTGTGGGAGGGGCTGAAAGACAAATTCCGAACGACATTGGTAGGGATGGGATGGGAATCACCAGGAAGATATATTATATATATATATATATTATATTATTTCAGATTTAAACATTTTGTTATGTTTTCTGTATTGAAATAGCATATATAATGATTTATTACATTTTTCCAGCTGTAAATTATGTCCACAAAGGAAAACTTTAACAACATCGGTTTTAGCCAGTAAAAGTTTTCAGTTTATTCAAGTTAAATTAAACAGTGAAAAGCGGGATTGTCAAGCATACAGACATTTGAGCATGTCTTTAAACCTTTTATGGCCTAAATGACAAACTCAACTGTTTTTATTACAGTCTAGTCCAACATCAGTATGAGATGCATACTGAGTGAGATGCAGTTCAAATCCTCAGTGGGCTAATGAGCATTTATTGTCATTTGTATTCATAAATAACCCTGTATTCATGCAATGGCTTGTGATGGCTTCATGAAACAGTGTAGCGACAGGGTCTAATACTTTTGTTCCAGCAGATAACCAAAGCTGGTGTCTCCCACTGCGTCCTATGGTCACAGGTCTTTGCACATAAAGTAGACGATAGATTTTGATATTTTCTTAGCTTGCTGTGAATTAGGAAGTAGCTACGTCAAGCTATATGTTGGTCGGTTTGTCAATGGCATTAACTTATGCTGTCCTCGTCTCATGCTGTCTCTGGGTGGTTGTGTCTGTGGTGAACCCTCACGTTCAGAGTGTTTTAAAACTCAGCGTCTGCGTATTGATACACATCTAATTTTTCAAAATTCTGCTGTTTTAATTTTTTCTCTCATCCTCATCATCATCATCATCTCCTTGGCCTAGATAGAAACCCGAACACTGCTGCCAAGCATCAGCCAATACTTCATGAACAGACATTAAGTCAAGATACACACTACAGATTGAGCATACATGTGTGTGTGTGTGCTCCTGTGTGTGCGTTTGTGCTTCTGTGTGTGAGTTTATGTGTGTGTGTGTGTGTGTCTGCGGCCTCAGGCAGTTTATAATCCATCCATAGCAATTCCTGCATATCCTGAGTTTGGTTAAAAATCAAAGGAGCCAAAATGATGCAGGTTTTAAACAGAGGTTGCAGGATGTCTCTTTGCCCTTGGCCTGTCTGGGACAGCTATCATTACAGAGCCAGTGCCTCTCCAGATAAGAGCACCAAGGACTTCACAGGACATAGGCTGCAGTAACCTGCTGTGATAGCTTGTGCTTAGAGGATAATATTTTTTAGATATTAATCTGATGCCTCTTTGACCTCAGAGTATTTGATGCCAAGATGAAATTTAAATGTGTGGCCTGGTTTCTGAAGTATCCGTTAGCAGAATGAGTAAAATTTAGCCACTGGTCTTACTCAAAAGGTTTGCAGACATGGGAGAGACTATGATAAGTTTGCAAATTCACTCTGAGATACTGAACCTCGTCACAAAGTTCCTGCTCCTAATTCTTACTATGTTTTCTTCGGACCGTTATCTTCCTTTTAATTTTTGAATACTACATGCAAGTTTGTTGTCAACAAACAAACATTTACTGAAATGTCAGTAAATATGATTATATCAAGTATTAAGTTTAAAAATGGGGGTGCAGTCTCAGCTAGTTCTTCATCTACCAAGGAAAATACAACATTAATCAGGCATTGAGATATGACAATCACACTTTGTCCTTGAATAAAAGTCAATAGTCACCTTTTCTCTCATTTCATTTTTATTTCAGGAATTTACTGTTTCTTTGCTAGTTTCGTCTGCCAATGACAAAACATGTTTTTCAGGCTGTGAAAGCAGCCTCTCACTCATTTAATTTAGCAAATATTCACCGATGTTTTACATCCGCGGCTCCCCCTCTCTGGGTTATGTTTATCTTCATCCTTAGGGTGGCTTCTTTTCTCTTCCATTTATTCGTTTGTATTTGTGTCTGAGAATCTTCAGGAAAAACTTGGCGAGACACTCCCCTTGTTGATGACAGCAATTTTGGCTATCTCATATTCCTATAACCCATACACAACTTACTTC
This sequence comes from Lophius americanus, assembly GCA_037951165.1. Classification (NCBI taxonomy): domain Eukaryota; kingdom Metazoa; phylum Chordata; class Actinopteri; order Lophiiformes; family Lophiidae; genus Lophius; species Lophius americanus. The sequence continues at coordinate 7,740,780 of JBBDHG010000021.1, forward strand.
TGCTGTAGTAAGTGTGTGTGTCTTTTTTTGTGTTTTCTTTATAGGATGTCGGAGAGATGAAACTTAATTTTGAGCTATAATTTTGGCAACGGGAAAGTCGCCACTTGTTTGTGTTAATTTCTGAGTCACTTTCATCAGTCGTCAAACCCCCTTCTCTGAGTTTGTGTGTTTATCCCCATCCTTGGGGATGGGGGTGTATCAGGGTTTAGTTGATGGGGAAGGTCAGCAGTGCATTTCTTACCTTTATACGGACTGCCCATCAACGGCAGAGCAATAATTGAATAGCATGGAACGTGTATAATGGTGGTTCATTTGAGTGAAATTCAAAGAAAGAATTGAGAGACGCTGCATTTGTCGGTTCAGAGGTTTGTCTAGCTTTGGTTGACTGAGTAATTAAATCAGCGAAACAAGTGAAATTCTCCTCACTTGACTGCCTCGTCATGTTTCCTCTTTAATCAGGTGGCCATTAAACCTCTGCCCTCACTGTCTGCTAACGTCATTTCACTATTAAAGACAGACTGGATCCATTTTTGGTTTCTATGTGTTGATGCATATTGTTTCAAGTTGTGAGGATAGAAAAACCTAATTTGGACCAAGAAAGTGAAGAAGGATCGTGTGCAAATACATTATACAGTGTGTGATGGTCTAAGGGTGAGAGGAAACTAGACACATACTGATGTTGTTGAAGTGTTGGACCAAAACCACCATAAAACCACCATAAATAATTCCACTTCTTGTTGACTAGATGATAAATAACTCTTTCCACAGCCATAAATCCACTTAACAGGGCATCACTGAATTTTTAAATATATCTGCAACCCTGTGTTTTAATTCCTAACACACACATTGATGGCATGCTGTGCATCAGCAAGCAGACCATGACTATGTCTTTTTGTTATACATTTATCATCCCTTCTCTCCCAGTCGTCGAGCAAACACACATCCTCTAACACAAACGTAGAGTCATTTGCAGAAATATTTTGTATGCAAAAACATTCTAAAGTGCATCCCGCCTCCATATGTTGCGACTGACGTAAGACATTCCCCAAGGTCATCTCAGATTACTCCTCTGTACTCCTCGCTGATCACCCAGATTAGACAGATGTCCTGCTCAGGTTGCTCCTACTGGACGATCTGCCTGCAAACAACTACTATTTCAGCAAAGAGAATTGACCTTTGTGTTTTTACCAGAGAAAGACTTGTGTTATACAATACATAGGGTCCATTATTTGACATCTTTTCTTTTAAATTCAGGATTAATATCTATGTTTAGAGTATTTGTAAAACAAAGATGCAAAACATACTGGGTGATCCCATGGGATTATTATAACGATTTTCAGCGTATCCTTGTATTAAGTCACCTTTTCCTGGGGGTCAGCTGTGTTTCCAGCTTCATCGATCTTCCTTTGGTCGTCATCCAGGCTTCCCAGTAATGACTTGACTCCCAGAGTGTTTGAATAATAATATTGTACGTGTTTGTTTGTGTGTGTGTGTGTGTGTGTGTGTGTGTGTATCTGTGTGTGCCTGTGTGTTCCAACAGCTCCAGTCATCCTAAATGAATTAAACTGGACCCAGGCCCTGGAGAGGGTTTTCATTGATAACCGTCGGGAGGACAGCTCTCTACGCTGGCAGGTGTTTGGCAGTGCCACAGGAGTGACTCGATACTACCCAGGTAGGCTGCTTGGTACCAAGAGAAGAGTCTGCCTTATAACTCACGGCAAAGATAAAGTCTAAATTGACCCTAGAGTTCTTCAGCAGCGGAACATTGGCAATCTCTTATCAGATGGCTGTACCTGGTAAATCGAGACAGAATGAAATTATGATTACTTTTATCTAATCTGATCTGAAACATCCTACAGTGCACTGTATGCTCTATCACTTATTTTCCTGCTCTTTCCAGCCACTCCTTGGAGGGCACCCAACAAGATTGACCTGTACGATGTCCGCAGAAGGCCATGGTAAGTGCCATCTTAACAGGACCCTATTTATAAGGTGCTATGCCTCACCAGTAGATCAGTGTGACTTAATCACTTCCACCATTAATGTAGGAGGCTCATTTTAGGAAGAATACCAGAATAACATCCATTATCTTCATCTTTTTTTTTTAACATTTATGTCATTTTCGGTCACATTTGTATCCAAAATCAGCCCATTTGGACCAGCTGAGCATTAGTGGTGCCAGAGAAAATTACACTGGTATTGTTCTTGATGGTCCTTTCAGACAAAAGTCGATAATCGCTGTTCTCGCTGCTGGGTTTGAAGTGAAAGTCAATGCAGTACAGTGCAAACCATTGAAAATGATAGGTTTCTCCGAACTACTCTGACATTGTTTTGTTGTTTTTAAAAAAAAAATAGCATCTTTACTAGCTAAAAAAAATCTTGACAGCCTGATGGGTCGATTCCTGCATGGATTTATGCTTCAAACAGTTTACATATTAAGTTGGATGATTCAGGTGTGTGTATTTGCCATCAAATGAATCCAGCAGTAGAGTTAAGTGCAGAAAATTAGAGAAATTGAACTTGTTATTGTACTTGTTCCGTCAGGTGTATCGTTGATATGCTTTTGTAAAACATGACAGACTCCTCTGATCGGATTTGAGTCGAGTCTACTGTAAAATGAGTAGACTGATTTTACAGTCTACTGTAAAATGAGTAGACTGTAAAAGCTGTGAACACTTTTGATTTTTCTGTTAGAATGGAGCTGTAATTTTATTTCTACACACTTGTTATTACAGACCATTTGTGGTCTTTTTTCTTAGTACACGTGATAATTTTTGTTCAGTGTTGCTGTGAAAAGGAATAACCTGGTTACATACAACCATTTTGAATTAAAGCATGCAATATTTTACTTACTTCACTGTACTTAATTGAAACAATGCAGGGGTTATAAATACTTCTGAGAATTCCTTGTCCTAAAAATATTTTTCATATTTTTTCCAACTGGCTGCTTACTGTCTGTGTGAATGTGAACATGGGAAAAAAGGACAGGCTCATCCAGCCTTGCATTAAGATTCCCGTGCAGCATTTTGTCTCTTACTCCTGTAGACCTCTGTGTTCCTTCCAGCCCAGAGCTAAATAAATGATATTCTTTAATAGAGTGAGATGAACATGTTTTCCTGACCCGTATTCACCCCAGTAAGTGATAATGTTGATACATATTGTTTCTACAAGGACAAAACAGAACAGCGCCAAATGTGTTTTGTCATTAGTACCATCTGATCCTTGTACCAGGGCGTTGGGCGTGAGGGGACAGAACAAGGCTACACTGGGCCAAACAAGCCTTCACGCAACCCTCTCAAGTTTCATGTCCGACCTTCCACATTCCACGTTACCTGCCACTGTCACATCGACTTTGTGGCAGCCTCGCCTGTTGCTTGGTTACAGGTTGGAGTGAACTGGACATAATCATGACAGCAATGTTGATTGGACCTGACCTCCTTTTCCATCTCTGTCTCGGTCCAGCTCAATCTGAGTGGCTGTTTGAGGTCAGGCCAGGCTTGTCAGATGAAGTCAACGACATCAGACCCAGCAAGCAAAAGACTTGAAGCCTTTACATTAATACAGATTCACTCAAACAGGTCACGTTTTTATGAAACACAAGATTCCAAACATACCATCTTGACATCTTAAAAAGAACAAATAATGATTCAAATTATTTAAATCTAACTTCAGTTGCTAATTGGATGTGGAGCATTTTTTTCTTCAATGGAAATGAAAGCATTTTAATCCTCATCAACCAGCATTGCTTATTTACTAACTCGTTGCTGCACACAGTTCTTGTGGTAGTGTTGTTAAAATAAAAGAGACAATTTCTACGCAGTCAGGGACCACAAATTCTGCTCATTATGGTATTACCACAGAATACAGTGTATAGAAGCCGTCAAGACGTTCCCTAACAATTTAATTAAGTTTACATCATAAGTTTCTCTAGTTCACCGTTGTTACTGTAGCCAACACAATTAACAAGAAAAATGCTAGAAAACACAGGTGTGTAGGAGGAGAAGTTAAAACAAGGATCCGGTCTCTGATCTGTCAGCACAAACACCAAAGTACATCTGAGTTTAATTCTCTTACACATGTTTTGACTTGGCAACTCTTCCAAGAGACAAGAAGGAACAAGGAATGAAAAAGATTAGGGGGAAGCTGAGTTGTAGCAGAGTGCAAGTTGAAAGAGATAAAGGGGTTATATTTTTGCATGGAGGAAATCCTCCTCACACACAGGTTTACAAACAGCTCTCCTGTTCTCCTGCTCAGTACTTCCATTCTTCTCCTTGTTTCAAAAGCCTTTGACTCTCCTGTGGACAGTTGCATAGCAATCCAGCTAAGCTGAGATGGTGGGCTGTGGCAGAGAGTGTCACTAGTGTGATTATAGTCTAAAATGCTATCTCCTCCACTGAGTTTTGAGAGGTCGGCCAATCACATGCATTAGGAAAGAAAAAGTCAACAGAGCTACCGCAGCACAAAAAAAAAAAAATCACAAGCACATGTTGTACAGATGTTAACTCAACCAATGCAACCGATTGGTGTTAAATTCAACACCAATTGTGGCCACGAGTGACAATTACATGATAATTACTTGATTACATCAGAAGACCATACTATTTATTCCAGCAAACAAAATAAATGCCTAAGATGTTTGTAAGTTTGTCTCTGTTGATAAGCTTTATTTTCTTTAGTTTTTAAATGAAAGAGGGCTTCTAAATTCAGTATGAAATGTTTGTAATGGTTTCTTGTACAGTATTGTTGAACTCATCTGAGAGCAGATTAACTAGCGTGTACCGTCATAAATAATGTCTCTAGGGTTACTCCTTATGGTCCAAATAAAAGATTAAAGTGTCAATATTTGAAATAAATCAAACTGAATCAGATTTTTTTATGAGAAAGAAATAGTTTACAACTGCTACACTCCCTCTTATTTTTGCTGTTACCCTGTACTCTGTCTCTGTAAGCTACGGGTCGTACGAGGAAAAACTCGTAAGTTACATGGACTTGCTTTAAGTTGTCTGTTCCTCTTACAAAAATTCAATATTTGGAATCACTCATCCATTGCGCTGTTACGTTTGTGTACCACTCGTAAAGTATTACGAGTGTAATAGATGCCAACTAGCCCTTACTCATAAAATGGAAGCATTTTATTTATTTTATTGATTTCCAATAAGTTTTACTCTTAACTTAATGTAATATCAAAACCAAGTGGATAATGGAAAAACTTGCACACACGCTTTTTTTGATTTAAATGAGACAAAGGCCAAAATAACCTGATATGCATGTAAAGCAAATAATGTGCCTACACAGACAAACACACAAATTTTCACACACCTCCTCCCCTCACAAAGTCACACACATCAGATCATATAGACTGATATAGCAGATACATGTTGGAACATCAGGAATCTGGAACATCTGGAAGAGTATGTAATCCGAAGTAAGAGCATACAACCAAAAATGGTGTTCGAAAAACTACAATTATTCACAGATCCAAGTTCCTTGAAATAGGAATGCAATAGAAAAAGGTGTTCTTAGAACTGGAAATGAAAAGCTTCCTTAAGTCCTAAAAAGCCTACAGTCTCTTAAAGCCTGGTCAAAGATGCAATTTAGTGAGAGTGAAACTAGCAATCAGGTCTCGTGCTCAGTCTGTAGAGTTGTCGCCTGCCTGGGATGGATGGATGAATGGATGGATGCTCGTTTGACTGGGCAGGTGCACCTCTGAGGATAAAAAAACGTGAAGCCGCCTGCTTCGCCAGATGTGTTTTCTCCCTGCCACACCACCAACACCCGCAGGAAAATTAATGGTCCAATCATCACACTTAATTGTGTCCAATTGCTCTTTCATTAATTATTAACATTTGTCCATTATAATTTCTGTTCACGTTATCAAGGGAGAGGAAGCAGCAGAGTGGGAAAAGTGAAAGAGTGAAGAGAGAAATTACCAGACATAGAGTCCTGTTAGTCAAGCGTTACAAAGATCCCATTACCTCCCGGACTCACAACACAATGTGGTCTATATCACATATTGATTTCTGCGGAAAAAAATCAATCTATCCTCTGTAAATGTTTTGACTGCTGGTCAATCCTTAAAACTAAGGCTCCTCAAAGTGACATTCCCAGTATGTTGAGCCGTGCGTCCTCTTTCTTTAGTTTTTTTCACTCACTTCAGGCAGGAGCCGAGGCAATAAAAAAAGTATGTTTTAGGTGAGTTTGAAACCGGGGTTATACTCTAGTACTTTCATCCCCAATACACTGAACAACAGTAACATACAAATAGTGTGCTAATTTTAATTCATGCTGATGAATTAAAACATGTATGATTAATTCAGTATTTTGAACTTTTATTTTTTTTTTAAAGAAAGCGAATATGAGATATTGTGTGTGTTTTTCTTAAGCATTACGAAAAATATGGAAATGTGAATCTTCCAATAATCAACAGAAAGTGGAATAAATAAGACTACATCTATTTATCCTGCAGGCTCTCTGGGCACAGTCCTATATTTTATCTTAATTCAATCTTTACTCGCCTCCCACATCCACAGGAGTACTGAGAGACCAACAGTCCATAAAATAATAAGCCAATCAACAACAGCAATCCACACACACATAGCGAAGCATGCACACAAACACACCTACATGAACACAATACACTACATGTATATGTAGGCGTATGTAGATATATGGATATGATGCAAAAAATGATAGATCACTGGCAGGAAAATTCACACATTACACTGGACGCACACACAGATGACACTGTATATCCATCCCACTCATTATCTGCACTGTACAATTCTGCCAATATCCATGGATCACAAAATAAACCTAAAAAATAGTGAAACCTGTAAAAACCTGCTGCTCCTGCGTACTCTCTATAACACATTGAAAAGAAGCCAAACCACTTTGTGTATCGTGCTACTTGTATCTATGGCATGTTTCTGAAATGTATGTAACTGATAATTCCTCCAATTTAAATGTAATGCACAGCACTTTGTGGAATGGGTCAGGGAGCATAAACACAATCTCCTCTGAGAGTTAGCCCCCCGGCACAGTTAATGTATTGATTTTACTGTGCTGCGCCATGATAAAAAAACTATTTCATGAATTCCAATGAGACTCCTCTACAAGACCGCCGCAAACGGAGCAAAATACAATCACCGCAACCCAGAACATGTCATTGTGTTCATTGCTTGTATAATGCATTTCTTTAGATTTATGGGTGTTGGTGGCAGGTTGTGAGGGTGGGGTGGCTGCGAATGTTGCTGCTTTATTCTCCTTTCATTTAGAGCAATACCATGTCCACCTCAGTGTAAAGACCACGGGTCTGCTGCACATAGGAATTAGGATTTATCTTTGCTGTCCAGGTGTGGCAGTGTAAATGTGTTTTTATCATGACTTCTATCATGTATGCTACAGGTTTTTTTCATAGGCATGCAGATTACTGTAAGTCACTACAGCTACTGCTTACAGACTTGCTTTTAGATTTATTCCATTAATAGTATATCATCAAATGAAAAAAGATGGAGATACATATATTTAGACTATTCCATTAGCTTTTTTTGTATTTGATTTGAACTTTTAGCTGAAATGCCCTCGTAGACTATACCAACTATAGTACCAAAATCTACATTTGGCTCAAGGGCTGGGCCGAAATTATTTTTGTTAGATTATATTTCAAAAATAAAGAAAAGGTCATGCTCATCATAAGCTCTCAAAGGAGTAAATCTTTACTATTCAAATCAAAGCAAGCATTTAATGCAGAAGAAAGCATTTAATGTTTGCTTTGATTTTGCTTTGATATTTTGGTTTTGGTTCAAGTTTGAGAATTATTGCCTCAAAGTTTTGTAGATGTAATGAGCAGTAGGAGTGTATGATCAATTGAATGATTCTTCTGTCACGGTCAACAAATCGCACTCCGACAAAAATGTTATTGCTACACTGTGATATTTGTTGGAATATTATTTTTAATGTCTCAGGGCTCACACGTTGCATTATATATTTTGTAATACACTTTAAGTAACCAGATTGTGGACCTTGTCCTTTTTTTGGTCTGAAAGTAGTTATTTAACCACAAAGGAGTTGCCCTTACATGACCAATACATTCATGTGCCACAGTTTACTGGATATTAGGTTATGAAATATGAGGTTACACTTGAATTTCTGTGCATGAGGGACAAGGATTAATAAGCTAAATTAAATAATGGCCAGAAGCATTGCTTCCACAATAGTTTATCTTCTCTAATTAGCTGTTCACAGAAGAAAAAATCTAGCGAATGCGTCAAACACAATCGTGTAGTCATAGAAGCGCCCCCTCAAGTTATAGTAGTTTAACAACAGCCGATTCATACAAAGTATTATTTTTGAGTAATTGGAAAGAGAGGCCACATGTTGTGTCTGCCGGCTGATGGCGGATGGTTATGTCACAGTGGGGCAGAATGGGCAACAGGGCTCAGTTCAATATCAGCCAGGTCCATCTGCTTGTCACCTGGCATTGGCACGCAGGAGACTGGGTAATGACAGGGAAAAAATGGCATCAATGGGCAGAAGCTGAGTGGTAATTACTGAGTGGAATCCATGCAGAAACAGCACATCTGGATCCATGAGTCAAAATATGGAGAATTCTACATTGATACTGACCTCAATTCATGATTTCAGTCAGAACCATAGAACTACATAACAACCTGGGGACTGTATATCCTTGACTCTATGAAACTCATCTGATCCTAAAATTCCCTACTCAGAGGCACAGAGAGATTCAATTGTACTTAAGGAAATGGAAAGGGAGAGAGAGAGCTGTCTAGATATACAAAGACAATCTTTGGCAAAATCAGCCATGGAAGCATCGCGTTTCAGTGTCGAGTGACGCTATCCTGGCTCATGTGTTACTCCTCTCTACCTCTTCACCGCTCACACATTCGTCCTAAAATCCATTACTGCACATCAATGCTACCTCTTTCACAGCTTGAGAGAGATAATCTGCTTCAAAGTGATATTTTCCAACCAGATTTTAAGGACAGTGGTAGCGTAACTCTCCATCGTGGGATTATACATTGGGTTTGGGAGTTGACTATAATAACTACGAGTAAAAGAGGTCTGCATTACTTTATAATCAATATTTAGCCTCTTTAAAACAACTCAAGGCCAAATTAAATGAAAATTCTCCACTGGAGGACTAGACTGACCAGAGAAGTTGATGAAAATCTGCATCTGGTCAGGCATTAACCGTCACTAAATGACCTTCCTTCAAAACTCCAGAGAAGAGTGTCTCTGTCCATGAGTCTGACGTAATGGAGGACTGGTCCACATTCTGGTGGCATTTCAGTCCTGCATCGATGATCGCTTTCACAAATCCAATCCACTCGAAAGAAGAAGCAAACCACTGTGTTGAGTCTCAGCTCTCTTTTCCTCTCCGTCTCACTTGCTCAAATTAAGATTTCAGTAATTAAATTGATAAAAGTCATGCATGCCAATATGCCTCATGGTTCCAGACCTGATTTCATACGCCACAAAGTTGAGGGGAGCTGCAGAAGTTTTACCTTTGATGTGGCATTCTTTATTATGAAAATAATTGAATTCCCTTCACCCCCAGTGCAGTTTTCTCTCACCCTCACACACCCACACACAAACACACATATTGTAGCCATGTTCATTCTGGGCATGCTCAGTCAATCCACCACTTGTGATGCTTTTGTGGTGCCGGGTTCCATCTGGGGGTTTCAGGCAGCTTTTCAGCAGAGTGGAGCCTGGGGTGCGTCTTTGGAAAAAAGGGTTATTTGATCAGACCAGGAAGAGTGTTGAGGGATGTCACTTCAACGGGGTCAGGGGTCATTCAGCAGGTTGGAATGGATCCTCCCAGTGAGCGAGAGCAGTGAGACTTGCAGTGGCAAATCCTACCGGGGCTCTGTTGCTCTACCTCCCTATCAGTTTGGCTGAGCATAGGAAAAGAGCCCCTCTAGTCCACCGGCAGTTGACTTCCCTCCACACGCAGAGTGAGACCCCTTATCATAACTCTGCCTCTGCCAAAGGTGGTTGCTAACTGCTGGTTCGCCCATAAAATGTCAAACTAATACTCACATTTAAAAAACTCTGTAGAAAAGCCGGCAATGTCCACAAATCTCAGCTTTGTACCAAGGGGCGAATATAATCACCATCAGAAAGGAATAGGTGAATTTCCCTCAGCATGTTATCCTCTATCAAATGTGGACTGTCTGTGTGTGCATTTATTACAAGAGCAGTTGTTTGAGATGACTAGTTTAGGGCTGTCTTGTGAGCCCACGCTGTGCACTGGCTGACACACATCCAGAACAACCTATTTTAGGCGTTGTTTTGCAGCAGAAGCAGAATGGTCTCAAGTGACATGTGCCTTTTCCTAACATTGGAACCACAAGAGTAAATAATGAGCCGGACGTGCAACTGATGAGATAACAAAGGAAAAGTGACATTAGCTGTCTTATTTTACTGACAGCATATATTTTCTACAGCACAGGTCAACATCCCTAAAACTGCACCTTGGCAGGTTTTTGTAAAATTCCATTCTCTAAATACACTGATCAGCCATAAAATGATGAACATCATTTGATGAACACTACAAAAAAGTGTAGTCTTAGCTGCTGGTGTTAATTACCAATTATATGAATCCTCTGTTTGTAGAGGGGCTGTCCTTACATTAATGAATTGTTTGCTGAGGAGGGTGAACACCTCAGTGCAAGCCATTATTGTGAATGTGTTATTATATACTGAGACCATAAACTAGCAATTACTCTGGCTTATGTAGTTATTATTTAGAGTGGGTGTTGTTGTCGGTAAGAAGAGTATCTCTCTTGAAGTTAGCAGACAGTAGCTGTAGACAACGCTGAAGTATTCAAAACCCATTCTTAACTCTTTTAAGTTTAAATATAAGCCTTTTTAGTATTCTGCAGCCTAAGTGAGCTCAGCCCTGGTCATTCCATATTATAAAAAGCTCAGTTCATCGTGACTTCTTTAGTCTGATTCTCACAGCGTATTGGGAACAAATTAAGTACTTTTTGTGCCTTTTGTGCAGGTATATCCAAGGTGCATCGTCTCCAAAGGACATGGTCATTATTGTGGATGTGTGAGTATTTTTACTCTTCACTCTCTCTCTCTCTCTCTGTCTCTGTCTTTCTCTCTCTCTCTCTCTCTCTCTCTCTCTCTCTCTCTCTCTCACTCTTCTCCTCTATCTTTTTTCCTCATGGCTTAAGTGTCTCCTTTAAAGGCCACTAGTGCCACCTGTTGGACTGAGGAAAACCCAGCTAACTCCTTGGTTCTCACCTTATTTTGAATTAAAAATCATGTGTATCGCCATCTAAAAACACGCAGATGTGATTTACATGCATGACTAAACATAAAGATGAACAGTGGTGAGATCAAGACATCTCATCTCATACCAGAGCTTTTTTGCTGCCTTGTCTGCAGGAGTGGAAGTGTCAGCGGACTCACTCTGAAGCTGATGAAAACCTCTGTGGTGGAAATGCTGGAAACCTTATCAGATGACGACTATGTGAATGTGGCCAGGGTAAGTAGAAGCCCACTGGTCTTTGATTGACAAACAATAATACAAATCTCTCCTGAAAGCAAAAACAAATTAAATATTTGGTATGTTCATTAAGTAGGTGGATATCTAGCCAGTTAACGGCACATTTTGCTCATATTGCTCCCCAGTTGTTGCTTGCAGTGGAAACATACCACGTTTCTCATTAGTGTGTATTCCTTTTCCTGGACCACTGCTGTCCATGTGGGACTGTGTCGGTTTTTCTCACTCTCTGCTGATTACTAAGTTTCTACTTGGACAAATGTTTTGAAAAAAAAACATTTAAACAATGTTTTGGGACATGCACAAAAACATCCACACGTTCGGTGCGGTGGCTCTGTTTGGTGACTTCCATCTCTAATCCCTGATAATCCATTACTCTTAGCCACTGCATGCGTGTAAATTGCAACTCTAAGGTTAAAATATGAGCGTGCTAATATGGGTGGGAACGGATCTGATTCGCACCACTGTAAAGAAGGAGTTTGCAAAAAGCTTGCTCTGATTTGCAAACGCAAAAGACATTAATAATGAAAAAGAGAACTGAAAATAATAATCAAACAACGTCTCTGGTGTTTACATGCTTCATCGCGCTTCAGTGGCCTCACTCTCTCTATAAAGGCAATATCATTTTTTTGTCATACAGACTTGATTTCATAGGACTTCATGTCTTATTTATTATAGATAGTAGATGTTACCCAGCTCAGTCTTTTTCTTAATCTCATTGCAAGGCTACTTTGTTCCCTAACAATTTAAGGCGCAGGAGATGTGATATTAAGAAGTGACACAATGAATATTGAATAAGTGGATCCAAAGACTTTTGTTAGTTTGATTTACTTGCGCGTCAATTTGGCAGTGACAAAACACTTACCCATGTGAAATGTCAGCTATTCTATCACATAATGTTTCACATTAATCTGTTCTGAAAATGTCAGTAGATTTGGAGGTTGACCTTCAAGAATACACAGCATTTGGAACATGCTATTACAGACATTGCTGATAATATTGCAATGACACAAACACAGAACACAGGTACATAATGATGCCCAAAGTACACACTGATACACCGTGCACACACACATTTTTACACACACCTTTTTAGGCTAATTTGGTGGATGAGATGAGACAAATTATGTTACCTTGGCGGGGTTTCTGTTCAGCAGTCTTTACTGACGTTTCAGGTGCACCTGTTCTTTGTATGGAAAGTTTTAATTGCCAGTGATTACTGCCAGTCAGGAGTAGCAGGGCAGCTTACATCTGCACACACCCAGATCTGCATTTTGCCAGCGTGAATTGCACGCACATATACCAGGGAAATGACCAAGGACTACAGTTGTAAATAGACAAAGATGTACATCTGTGAATTTGTGTTTGTGTTTCGTCCTCCAGTTCAATGAGAAGGCCGATGCTGTTGTTCCATGCTTCAGGACTTTGGTTCAAGCCAATGTTCGCAACAAGAAGATTTTCAAGGAGGCCGTCATGCATATGCAAGCCAAAGGAACCACCGACTACAAATCTGGCTTCACATTTGCCTTTGAACAGCTTCTCAATGTAATAACCAGCAAGCTTTTCAGGAGAGAGTAAAGCAAGGGTGGGCTGAGTAACTCTTTAGAAACATATTAGAACTGTGTGACTCTGGATTCAACGTGTCAGGTTTTACCGTCTTATCCAATTATAAAAGCTGATACAGCAGTGATGAAAAATCGCTGACAGCGAGTGACATATCCAGAGTTGTGTGTGATTGTCAAAGGAGGGACTGATAATAAATGCTGTTGTGATGGAGTCACTCTAATGTTGGAGCATCAGGCTGGGGAGTGTCTGTCAGCAGCAGGCATCCAAGGGGTCTCAACACAGGTGCTGCCTCAGCTCCGTATGCTGCTGTATATTTTAAGGGGCTGCCATCCTAATGGGCACTGATGGGATGATTGATGAGCGAGGCCCAGAGGAGATCAGCCACAGACACTTTATATTCCTCTGGTGGGCTTGGAGGCATAGAGCCAAGTGCCAGCTGCCCTCCTCCCCTTTCCCTTGCCAGCAAAATGAGAAATAAAAGGGCCCATTTAATCACTGTCTGTTGCAGATTCACACTCGTGATTGGTGGCAGAAGCACAATAAAAATATGTAATTGTAGCATTATTATTTATCTTTATTAGAACTTGTCAGATTGACATGCCACTGGCCTGCATACCAATGGCACCTGCCATGCAGACAGGCGTGGGAGGAATTCTATTAGAGCTGATAGCTAGAAACTTCCGCCTGGCTAAAAGCCTGGCTAAAAGCCAAACTTAACATAAAAAAATGTTAAGTTGGTAATGTGAGAATGCCTCCACCTACTACCAAGGAAATTTATAAATTGAGAAAATCTAAAGGTCTAAAGTGTTTTATTGCAATAGAATAAAAGAAGAAAAAATGTGTTAAGATGATTCTTGATTAATAACTAATTCTCGTTTTACAGGTATACAAGTCTCAATAAATAGTAGATTACTGTCACTCCGGATTTTCCAGGTTAACTATCAGTATGAAATTTTAAAAAATTGACAGATTATCTATCATTAAAAACTAAATCCACTCAAGCGCTAACAGTGGCTACAGGTAATACCTACATCCTTAATTATTGGGCTAAAGTTGTGTAAAGTTGAGTAAAACGGTTAAATTAGTTTAAAAATAATACTATTAATCATAATAATACATACTTCAAGAAAGGTTTTTATACGTGGTATAAAGATACATTATCATATGCAGATAGGTTTCCATGTCATGCTGGCAAAGGTTGGGGAAAAACATATATTAAAGAATAAAATTGAAATCAAAAGAAAGTGGAAGATGCAGTCCATGATTAAACAAAATACAAATGAATGAAATATTTTTACACATAAAAGTATCTTGGCCGTATATTACATTTAATTAGACAGTTATGTCCTTTGAAGATATCTCATCTTCCTAACTACTTTTAATCTACTAAGAGAACATTAATGGTGTGAACCCACTAATATCTACTTATTGCAGAAATCCAATTTGGAGCTTTTTTCAAAAGCATTAAAGTAATTATTAAATGCACATCATGTAGCATCATCACTTCCATACATTCTTGCATATTTGTTAAATATGTCTTCCTGCCTCTTTCTCTGTTCCTTGGCTTCCTCCTCCTCTTCTCTTTTCATGTGCCACAGGAGAGCAGTGCCCCGAGGGCCAACTGCAATAAGATGATAATGATGTTTACAGATGGTGGGGAAGATCGTGCACAGGAAATCTTTGAGAAGTACAACTGGCCCAACAAAACGGTGAGTTTCCCCTCTATAAGATGTTTCATCTGTTGCTCAAAATGTTCAGAATCAGTCTTCGAATCACCGTCTCCAACCATATTTTGCTGACAATTTTTTAATACTGTGAAGGCAGTTTTGTTAGATATAGTCAGAAATACCAAGACAATCCTGTCTGCATAGTCTGAAGGAAAATTATTCAATCCCCATCTAATTTTATGTTTAATGAAGATAGGAAAATATACATTTAATCGGATGTGAGCAATTATTGAACTACACAAAAAATGTTACAAATAACAAAATTCATGTGCCATGTATTTTCTGCCGCACGTTCTTTGTCAATTCCCAGTCACAGCATGCTAAGAAGGGTATTCCAGATGTTCCTCTCCCCAGCAACGTTTTCCAACTTATCCATTGTCAATAGAAGCAGCATTTTGTTTTAAATGTGAGATTAAAAAAATAAAATTAGTTGAACAGAGCTATTTTAACAGTTTGATTCTGCTATCACAGACAGCAGATAAATAGTATATTTTTCCAATAAACTTGACATATAATTTGAGGCAGCATAATATTGCATCCAATTGCAACTTCAGGTTTTTTCTGCTTCTACTTCGATTCTGATTGGATTTTTTTTTCTCTTGTGTTACTCTCCATCTAGTGTTCTGTCCGTTTCATTCTTCTTTTTCTCTGGGTAATTATCAGAGGAAGGCCCTCCTGTTTTTGAGAGGTAAAAGGGCGATAAAAAATTAAGTGTAATTGGTTGAAATAAAACATTACCAATAAAACATTATCATTTATGAAATTATATATTTTATGGAAAAAATACATTATTGAAATTCAGATTATGCTTCAATAGAGTCACCTACAGAGCAGGTGAAGGCAGTCTGTGAAGTGGAGAGCAGTGCAGGACAGACTTAGCTTATCATCTTCGGTAGTTGAGTGTATTGTGTTTTGTTTCTAGTTTTAGTTCTAGTCTTCCATGATACTTCTGATGAAATTAAATGTGAATTTGAACATCGTACTGAAATATTGACTCTATGATCAAAGTAGCTACGGTACTAGTGGTAAAGGGGAGATCAATTCCTTATGAACTACTTTCAGATATGACCA
The DNA here is from genome assembly GCA_037951165.1 of Lophius americanus. Lineage (NCBI taxonomy): Eukaryota > Metazoa > Chordata > Actinopteri > Lophiiformes > Lophiidae > Lophius > Lophius americanus. Next base: position 7,756,683 of record JBBDHG010000021.1, read on the forward strand.
AAAAAAAAACAAAAGAAATATATTTTATTTTGTCCTTGTCCAAATAAATTTCCTTAAGCCCCTAAAAAGCTTATAAGCAAGGATGGCTATGGATTTTTTTGTTGTTTTTTTTGTTTTGTATTTGCGTACCTGAGGATTTATGACACAAGCTTATACATTGTAAATACAAAATAAATAAAACCTTCATGTGACGTTGTGTAACAAGGGACCACTTGTACTTTATTTTCTTATCAAGGCAGAATACACACAACACACTGTCAACTCAATTTCCGCTCTACTCCTTCAAAGTAAGAGCACTTAACACATAAACCACAAAACTGCTTGGTATCAGCAAACATAATCATTACGAGCATTTGATGAGGCCTAAACCATAAAAACTGGTTACATGTGTTTGCCAATGACAGGTGACAAGGATTTTGTAACATTTGTTGCAAAAACTTGTGTTTGATCATGATTGTCGTGAATGTATACCTTGTGTAGTTAAAGAAGGCTTTAATTTCTGACTTAATAAAAAATAAATAAAAAATCTCTCAATCTTCCACAATATTTAAATACACCAGCCGCCACTTTTAATTAGCAATTTTATAATAAAGGCCTATGAAATACAGCCATCAGATTTGTGGTTTGCGTTTGAATTCCGTTCCTGCTCCCACTTTCACCCCTCCTTCTCCCATTCCACAGCCCCACCAATATTTATTCTGATTCCTATCCGCTTCTCTCATGGTCTCTGCTGTCATGATGGAATAATCTGTAGTTTGACAACTCTTTCACTGCAGTCTTTTTTTGGAGGCAGTTTTGTGAGTTGACTGGTTAGCTAATCTAACAATAGTCCTCTCATTACAGTAACCATATTTACATCAAGAGGAAAGACGGTGATATTGTTTTTTTTTCTAGTAGCTGTCTCTGCAGAATTGCATTGCCTACTTCTTATGTCCTCTCTCTCCAGGTTCGTGTGTTCACCTTCTCCGTAGGCCAGCATAATTATGATGTCACGCCTTTGCAGTGGATAGCTTGTGCTAATAAAGGTGAGTGAACAAAGTTTATCTATCAAAGGTTTTGTGTAGATGTAGTTGTGTGTTAAATATGAAATATGGTATATTATTTATGATAAATAGGGGGAAAATATTCTGGCTGTGACTCAGTTTGCTGGACTCCATTCGCCTATTTAGAAGGAAGAACGACGGAAACCCCCATAAAATCTTGCTTTCACTGATCTCGAGGGGTCAAACATCTCACCCAGGTTCTGTAATGTACAGGTAACTTCAACTGTGACGTTACAGGTGCCACAACCCTGCAAAAAAAGCTTGTCAAGGAAGTGACTCATATTATTTTATTATTCTTCTTCTTAGGATATTAATTAGGTAGATTTAATCAGTCACAAGGAATGTGCACTAGAGATTCTTAACGTCAGCTCAATCAAAAGAACAAATACTAATTTTAACCTGTAAATAGACATATTTTTGAATGAATACAAAGAAATCGAATATTAATTTAGAACAGCTCATAAAATGAGTGTAGAGCAATTTTTTAGAAGCTAAGAGTAATTTTTTCTTAATCCTTTAAAGACAAATGAAATATGCATTGAACCAGAAAAGAGCAGCAACATACTCCTTAATTACCTCTTTAACTATTATAAGTAAATAATAAAAGAGCAAAATACAATATTAAACCCTGGCCACGCCATCCCTAATACATCAAGTTAGTCTAGGCGTCTGTTATGATGTTCTAATGAATATTTAAGTAATCTAAAGGAGCTCCAGGAGCTCCTTTAGATTAAGGAGAGGCAGCCCTGACTCTGACAGACAGTCTGACAACCTCTGTGATTCTTCTGCTCTTCCTGACAGCTACTTTGTCTGCATGAAGCTCATCTTTACTCAGCTCTTTTAATCCTCCCTAACGTAGACACTCAGTCTTGAAGTCCTTAAATCCATAACCCGTTTCCATTTTCCTCTCTGGTGTGGTTTGATTTGATGTTGTTTCTCAGTATTTCAGTTGATCTGAGGCTGCTCCTTTCTGAGACCTTATCAACCGGTATGAAGCCTGGGCCAACTGCTGCTACTGATTAGACAATTGCTAGTGGAGCCAAGTGCTTCAGAAGTATCTCCCCAGAAGTTGGTATTAATTAGCAAGATGAGTCTGGTAGCAGGATGATTACTGTGCCATCTCCCTGTCAAGCTGGGGAAACTCCAGGATTACGCCTCTGAGCCAACATGCTCTCCGTTGTTTGCGAGTGTAGTGATTACCATAGCACTAAAGTCTATGCCAGCATAAGACAATAGTGTTGACACAGCAGTCTCAGTGGAGCTGTCCTCTCATATCTTCAGTACTTATTACTCTTTGGTATCTCCCACCAGAGCCTGCTCCCTGACACCTCCACCGGTTCTAACCTTTCACCTGTGACATCCACACATTTGACAAACATCAGTAGTATACATACAAGTAACCCAAAATTAACGTTTTCAAGTGCGAACACGCCACCAGGCCACTTGGAGATGCTAGCTGCTGTCTCAACTGAGAGTCTTAAAAGGAAAGTGACCACTCTCTTACTCCGAAGACAATAGGGCATTTATCCATCCTTTCACACAGTGTAAGAAATATCTAAAACGGAAAAAGTTATCTTCAAGAAAATATGTGAAGGTGAAATGAAGACTAAAAGAATCAAACGATATGCTGCATTGGTGATCTTGATACTATCACAAAAGTGTCATAACTAATCCAGAGCTAGGAATGAAAAAAATTCTAGAGTAAACTTGATAGGGTTGCGTTATGACAAAAGGAGGTTGGGTTTCGGTGATCTGTGTGGAGATATATTCTCTCCGTGTTAGTGTCAGCTCTCTCTGGTTTCTCCAGCATACGCTTCAAAAAAATGCAATACATTTCTCCACTATAAAATTGCCATCAATGGATGGATGGATGGTGCTTTATATTGCATTTCTAGTATACATCATGATTAATCTACCAATTTGAAGAGATAGAGTGTGCCTTTTCTTATATTCTCTTACCAGAAGGTTTGTGGTTCGAGCCCTAGTCCCTGCTGGAAATAGCTATATTAGTTGAAGACACCAAAGTTCATCACCAAAGTTCATCTATGCAAGCTTGCGTTCCAAAGTGCTTTGAGTGATTCATAATATAACATAATAATGATGTAAGCGCTTCACATTATGATAAATAAAAAACATGAAATATGATGACCTTGCTGTGCCTTGGGTGTGTGTGTGTGTGTGTGTGTGTGTGTGGGTGTGTGGGTGTGTGGGTGTGTGTGTGTGTGTGTGTGTGTGTCTGTTGGTTAGGCACAGTGGTGTTAAAAGTACATACTAGTTACTCAAGTAGAGGTATAGTTACTTTTATAAAAAGAAATTAAAAAAAACTAATATTCATTTATGGATTTATAATCTTTATTTCAACTTCTAGCTCTGCCCTCCAACTGCAAAGAATGCCCTCTGTGTAAATTACAGTGTGCGTGTATATTAAAATATAGAACAGATATACAGAAAAATGTAAGTGATGGATTCCTTGTTTTTCTTGTTTTGATACGTTTTACGTCTGTCATCATTTAGACCCGTCATATATCTTATTGTCCATTCCATTTAGGTTGAGGTCAGTCTTGATTTCAGGAGAAAGATGTCATAAAAATAAAAGTAATCTAATGTAATGTGCCTCTTTTGAAAATGCAGAAAGTATAAACTCTAGATATTTGTGTTGAATCTAGAAAGTAAGAAGAGTAAATTCTCAAGGTAAGTACAGATACCTGAAATCTGTACGGTAATAAAACATTTGTACTTTGTAACTCTGATGAGGCTATGAAATGTGCGCGCTGAGATTTGTATGCATGTTGATGCGTTTGCAAAAAGTCTGCATGTATGCGTGTGTTATAGAGTGAAGGAAAGAATGCAAATTTCACACAATCCACTGTGGAACAGCACAAAATGTATCAAAAATAGGGAGAGCGTTCTTTGCCTTTTAACATTCTGGGGAGGCTGTCTTCATTTCGCAGCTCTTTGTATAAACACTCATGGCTTTAATAACTTGTGGAGCGGCGTGGTTATTGACCCAGTCATTCACTCTCCTCCATTCCTAATCAACAGCAGCAGTGCCTCGGGCTCAGCATTCCCAATGAACCCCCACATTTACATCCTACAGCACAACTAAGTGTTGCGGTCATTGTCCAGAGGCTCTATGCCGCCTGCTTGGCTCAACATCATCAGCCGGAGAGGATGGCTTTACATGCACCTAATCTTATGGGAGGGGTTATATGCCAATGACTAATAGATCCCTTTTCTACACACTGCTATTGCTTAACTTTTGGAAATGTAGACAGAATATCGCACAGGAAAGATCTACTTGAATAGCTTATTGACTCATTTTTTTATCTCCAGGTTACTACTTTGAAATTCCATCGATTGGAGCCATCAGAATCAACACCCAGGTGAGATGTATGAATGTGAGCATGCTGTATGCACCTTTAGGAATTCATTACATGCAATGTCAAGTAACAAGCTAGCTCATTCTTCCTTCCTGGTTGTACTGCTGATGATTATGCAAATTGGTCCAACACTATTTTTTGACACCAATAATGAACAAACAAAACATGACAGCGTAAAGACTGCAGAAAGGAAGATGAAGCCAACATTTTTTTCTCTTTCCATAATATATCTGAACTTGGCGATGAAATCTCTTTCAGCCTCTCTTTCACAAACCACCACACACACACACCTGGCTCCTCACACACCTAGGGCACTCAGATCAGGCACTACACGTTTATAGAGGCCTTTGACTCACTCCAGCTGCAGAAATTGACTCACTTGCTGGAAGGTGATGATGCTTCTGCACACCCCTCCTCCATTCCTTTTTCCTTTCCCAATTCCCTCCCATCTCCTCCTCCCCATCCACCTCTCACCTCCACCACCACCCTTAGCCTCAGTGAGCGATCAGACCCCATAATATAATGTCAGCTGTTTCATTAACGCTGGCATATTTATTTTCTGGGAACTGCCACTTACTCTAATGGGTTTTCTCAAGCTGGGTGACTACAGTTCTCCGCATAGGCCCAGAAGACACATTATGTAATCGTACTCTGCCCTTCAACATCACACTCATCACACAGCCTCACTTGACTAAGACAGCAACATTCAAGTCAAAGATCGACCACAGATGCTAGAAGTATTATTCATACTCATACATCATTCTTCACTCAAGCGATTAAGTAGGAAGAGTGGAGTGGTTTTGAAATTAAGCGGCACTATATTTTGTGTTTGTCTTCCGACCTACGCATGATTCGTTGTATGTAGGTTCGAATAACAGACCAAGCTTTAGTATGATACCGATAAATTTTCATTCAATCAAATGCAGGGACGCCGCTGGAATCTGTATGTGTCTGCTTTCTTTGGACCCCATAACTCCACTTGCTGACTCTTTGTGTTTCCTAGATTTGTTCTAGCTAGGCGGAAAATTTCCCCTATATCCCGTGAAAAGGTCTTGCTGTCATTGTCCTGATGGAATATCTCCCTGTGGCGCGTTAAACCAGATTTTTATTGAGCTAATAATAGAATAGGTTACGCCTGTCAGCACCTTACTGTTCAGGCAATGGAAAAGCAAAGGGGTCAAAAGCTTAATACGGAAATAGCTGTGTGCTTACACAGGGTGCCTGTTATGTGTATCGAGGATAGCTTCAAGGATCAGATATCTGCGCTTTGTTTCCCCTTTGCTGCAAAATGCATGGGTATTTTTTCATCTTGTGTAAAATGCTTGAATATTACTATAATTAGCAATTGATCAGCTGTATTTCCACTCCTGTATGATTTTGAAAATATTGACTTGCTACATGAACACAAACAACTGAAAACAGACTGTCGAAAAGGTTTATTTGGGGGGTTTCGCAAATGTTAATAATAGTAATAATGCATTTAATTTATAATGCACTTTACATTTGGATCAAATCTCAAAGTGCTAAAATGTTGTCATAATTATACACAATCAGTTTACAGAGAATATAATTTTACTGTCTCCGTTCTTTCTAATAACACAACACTGAATCCCCAGGATGCTTCATAGGTGACCCACTCAATAATTTTATCAATTACACAAAATGACATGGATCAATAGGACACTCGAAAAATAAATCACGGCTGTTTTGAGAGGAGGCTCTTGAGAGCGGACCAATATAGACAATTTGATGTATTACTGGTAGACTTACCCCTCGCCTGCATACACCATCACTGTGGGACGTTCACATAGTGTGGACAATGACAGTAGAGCCTCTGGTAGAATGGCCTGTTTGCAAGTTATGCCATTGACACTCTTAATGTGTTTTTAATAGCTCCTTCATAAGGATGAAGAACGGCCTTGAGTGTATCAGGACTGGAGGCTTTATGGCTTGTCGGGGCCAGGAAACTACTTGTTGTAGCCCACTGGTTTATGTAGCGAGAGAGAGGAGGCAACTGAGGGCCCTACAGTTTTATGACACAGAGACATTGGGCAGCTCCTCCAGTTCTGTTTATATCACTCCTACATTCCAAGCACTTTAAATATCTGATTGATTATATGCGTTTATTTTGTTGCTCATGTGTTTTTGCGGCCCCAGGAGTACCTGGATGTCCTTGGTCGGCCGATGGTACTAGCTGGGTCTAGAGCCAAGCAGGTGCAGTGGACCAACGTTTACCAGGATGCTTTGGTGAGGGAGAATTTAAGAAACATTGCATTTCATTCATGTTTAAATATGTATTTTGCAGACTTATGTTCAAACTTGATAATTCAACGTTTAATTGTTTATGTGCAAAATATTAGCATGTGTACGTCTTACATTTAGTATTAATTTAAATGATGTCATTACAGCCTGTTTATATTATTATTTTTAATTTAAATTGCATATATATTATATTTTTGACTATCAGAATATGTTGTCGTTTCAATATTTTATTTAATTGCAGCATCTTCTTATTGTTGTTTTTTATTTTCCAATATCTTATCAGGGTTTGGGCCTTGTCATCACGGGAACAATGCCAGTTTTCAACCTCACTGTAGATACGGTCAGCTCTCAGGTACAAACAAAGCATGACATCCAGCTTTCATTGCTACACGTTTGTGTAGATCTTATGTAGTCTCTCATTCTAGTGGTATTACACATGCCACCCTTTGCTGTACTGTAGTACTGAGTCTGTTATGGTTTAAGTTAGAACAAATCACGACCCAAATGCAAAGCTAACAAGATAATATTCACAAAATAAGTGATAAATAAAAATACTTATCACTACTACTACTAAATAAGTAAGTCTGATTTATAAAAAAAAACCTAAACAAGAGGCTAAATATTATTATACAGAATTCAGGGAACACATGCAGCAGTATGCAGGAGGCTATTGCAGGGAGAAATACATGCAGGTTAGGTAGGGTGGTAAAACAGACAATCTGACGCCGACAGAGAGGAAGAAATACAGAGAGTAATATGGGGGAATAGGGAAAAGGTGAGGGCCAGGAGCAGGTGACAAAAATCAGGGAGGACACACTAGGAGGCAGGATTAACACACATTCACAGACACTGGAGAGAAGTCAGGAGGAAAAACACAGTCAAACGAGGAAAGAAAAATACAAGCAAATGAAAACAGGATTCAACGTATACCTGACAATAATTGTCTTAATACAAAACAAACATGACAGCTAGAACAGGACCATGACAGAGTCTGTACATTTATCATTATTAATGTACAACATTATAACATATAATGTCTATAACCAACCCAGAGTTCCAGCAGATGAAGGGTTTTAGCTTTTATGTCTTACCTACTGCTGCTGTTGGACATCATTGGTCATCTCCTGATGATGTTCACCCAGCTGCTGCTCTTTCTGGTAATACCTCCACCATGAGGTGACAACAGACATCACAACCACCCAATATGTAGTAGCCTTCAATCCAGAAAGCATCCAGATCGCAGCTTCTATGTTCAGAGTATTTACTCTGTGTTTATCACACAGACTTAGATCCGTGGTGCTGCTGCCAAGTGACTCAATTTAAAAACAAACTCAAAGAATCAGATTGTGGTTCAGAATCAGAAGTTAAACGTGGCTTGTTGATGCTCTCAGTAATCTCAAAGCAGTGTTTTTTCTCTGATGCCTATGCTATTTGCAGTAGTGGACAGCTGCTAAATACATTTATTCAAGCACTATTCTTATGCACAAATTGTACATGATGAATCGGCGGCTTGTCTAGGTTGCACGCAGCCTCTCTACCAATATTTTGTGGGATAGACTCCGGCCCAACTCAGATTACCAAGGATCAGATAAGCATATCCTGATGAAATATTGTATTTTCTACTCCATTATATTTGCCTGACAATGTTAGTTATTAGTAACTAATTCCTTTTTGGATTACAGTTTCTCATACCTACGTTCTGCAGTGCTTATTTATGGTTTGTGTAAATGTTCATATTCCTTAAACTGAATAAACATGAAAGCCGACTTGGATTATTTGGGAAATGCATCATCAAAATGCTTAGAACAGGCTAGCGGGAAGAAAACGGGACGTTTTCTCTTTAGAGATATTTGGTTCCAGTCTATGATCATCTTATAGAACAGCCAGTCAGGAGCAGAAGAAGTAGATAAAAGTTCTTCAACCTCTAATAACATGGGCCTACACATTAATACACCAGTAACTTGGACGCAAAAACATTCTATCCTATATTCTATAAATTCAGTGTGTAGTACTTTTTTTTAACTTGACTGTACTTTAAGTAAATTTTTCTGGTAATACTTATTTACTTTTATCAAAGTACGATTTTGAATGTAAGACTTTTCTTGAAGAGGAGTTCCTTCGCTGTCTGCTATTTGTCCTTTACTGAAGTAAAGGATCTGAATACTTTATCCAGTTCTGGCATTATGTGGATGAAGTACTAATAATGACCTTTCATGTTCTTCCCATAGAACCAGCTCATCCTCGGAGTCATGGGAGTAGATATTGCAATCAGCGAAATCAAAAAGAAGACACCAACATACAGAGTGAGCATGTTGTTCTCTCAACGTCACAGTCTTGTCATGTTTATACTGATGAATATTTACTCTCAAAGTCTGGCTGATCTTTTTTCTGCACAGCTTGGAGCCAATGGATACTCATTTGCTATCGACCCAAATGGCTATGTGCTACTTCATCCTAATTTGCGGCCCAAAGTAGGTCCAAAACAAGTGCCACCCTGCATCTGATGAGTTTATGTCCTTCTGATTCAAAAGCTAAATTTGGACATTACCCACTGACTGACATCCACCGTCCTCTGGGTCTTTCCCTACTATCCCCCTCTGTCTAGATCATCAACTTCAGAGAGCCTGTCACTTTGGACTTTCTGGATGCGGAGCTGGAAGACATCAACAAGGAGGAGGTAAGATAACCTCAGCCACTTTGAAACATTATTTCCATCAATTTAGCTACTTAGTTTATATTTCCAATAAATATTTTGCCGTTTCTCATAAATCTGAACACCACAGCACACCACTGCATAATTTTCTCCCTCTCTTTGTAGATCCGTCGACAGATGATTGATGGCAAATCAGGGCAAAGGAAAATCAAGACGCTCATTAAGTCAGTTGATGAGGCAAGTCATCAATAAATTAGACTCAATCAGGATCCAAAGTAGCACCAACCTGTATGGTGTTGCAATGAATTTGAATCACTCAGTATATTTAGGAACTGTTGTTTCCCAGCAATTATGGAGAGAGGTGTGTGCTGCTGCTGATGTGGCGGCGTTACTTATCCGAGCCTCTTTGTCAACAGAGGTACATTGACGAGGCCATGCGGACATACACATGGACGCCTGTGGAGGGAACCGATTACAGGTAGGTTTGAAATCAAACGTGTCACCTGACCTCAGACGAAAAGCTTATGCAACTTGAACCCGTGAGTGAAGTCTAGCTTTGTTACTTTTGCTTCAACTAGTTTGAGTTTTAAGATTTTACTCTTTTACAGCTGTTACTGATAAACCATCTGCTTTTATCGATTGTGCATGCCACCATTATATTTGCATTAAATTATTCACTCACACATAACAACATGCTTATTCTCTCAAAATAATCTTCAATAAATCTAAAAACGCAAATTAAATGCATCTCAAAACATTGTTGAACATTTGAGGTTGCGTCATAATGACTTCCCCTTCAGGCAATGATTTGCAAATCATGATTTATGATATACCCTAGTCCTGCAAATTTGTGTTTTTATTATGTCTTATGGCAGTTTCGTCCCTTCTACTAAGTCCATATGAGGCTTTCTCTGCACAATTCTATTAATATTCAACTCAAAGGGAAATTCCAGTGTATATGACAATCCTCATGAGTTAGTGCTGTGGCTTATAATGGTGAGAATGAACTCTAGCCAGACATGCAAAGTCTTAATCTGTCACACATCCTACATTTTAGAGTAAGAGCAGCACATGGGGCTTTGTTTGGACGTTTCTTTAATTCTGAATTAGCTTATATCACAGATACTTGAACGTCGCTGTGGCTCATTCTGAAACTGATACTGTCACAGCCTGATTTTTTATCTGCCCAAATTAATCCTCTTACTCAGTTATAGTCAATCCTTGTGTGGCACCACATATTAATAGACAGGACGTGACGTCTCCTTCTCTCTTTAATGTATGGCTGTGGTAAAGGAGTTCATTTTTAGTATCAGAGGGAATATGTTGATCAAACTATGATAGATTGATCAATACATTCCATGATGATATTTTTATTTTACTTGGAGCAATTGTTTGACCTTCATAGTTTAAATACACCAGGATTAAAAGTTATTCACAATAAAAATTTATATTCACAATTCCTTAAATTATGCCATACCATTCCAGACCCATTTCCTCATTAAAAGAAAACTACTGGGGAAATAAAATAGATTGAACTGACTGCATGGAACATTTCTGAAATAATATTTTTAATCCTGCACTTGCAATTTCTTGTTTACAAATTATTATTTTTTATTCACAATTTCACCTTGAACATTGTTGAGCAGGTTTTAAAATCCTAAAATGTGAAAAATGATAACATGAAACTGCATCATATTGGAGGGTTTCTCTACACATAAACAGCAGATAGTTTGAAAACTAAGGCTCAGACCTATGCAGTAAAGTTCTTATGGGTTAAAGTTGGGCTTCACACACCCTTCTCTGCGACTCCCCTCAGCTCTACTGGGTAATATCCCTTGGTTTTGGTATTTGACCCTCAAATCTACTGATTAATTCAGTGTTACGTATTGATGCAGCTGTTTCAAGAGAAAAAACTGACTGCATGATCCCCGCCCAGCTCCAAATGGAAAGATATCACGTTATTAATAATGTTGAGATATGCTGCAACCTGTTAAAACCAGTTGCTTTAAGTGTGGGGGAGTGTCCCGGCTGTGTCTGCTTGTGATATGTTCATGATTTTCTGCCTCTGCCTTGTTACCTCAGTCTAGGGTTGGTATTGCCTACATATAGTGAGAACCACATCAAGGCCAACTTGAGTGACCAGATCCTTCAGGTGCAGTGTAAGTAGACGGGAATTCCCAGAATCCTTTGAGCTCTGTCTCTCTCTGTCTCTTTCCTCCTTCTCTCTCTCTCTCTCTCTCTCTCTCTCTCGCTCCAAATATGACCATATGCTCTTATTTAGTCCTCTGTCCCGGGTTTCCAACATCTTCATAGGGAGTGTCCAAGTGGAGTTGCCTGCCCCTCCTCCATTCTCCCCCCTCTCTGATAGGCAGGATCATACCTGAGTCCCCAATCTCCTCTATTGCCCCGTGTTCCCTCCTGTTCCATGCTGTGCTGTAAATGGTGATGTTTTTTCTTCACACTGGCTGAAGAAAAAAATAACTGAACTTACAGAAAGGTGAAAGCTACGGTTTTTCTGTGTTATTCAGGTGAAAATAATGGTGACCTTTGTGCTATTATTTTTTTTGCCAAATGCTCTCGCCTCTTCTCCACCAAGTAATGATTCTGAAGCATCTGTGTTCAAAGTATTTGATGTTATGGAAAACTGTGAAAATATGCATGTTTTTCACTCCTATGATGAGTTTTATGATTTTGAGAATGTTGCTTCTGTTTTGTGTTTTCTTTTTTATTATTATTATTAATTTGTTCCTTTTCGTTTCATGTCTGAGAAGTTTTTCTGCTTTGGAATCATTCAGTATATAAACTCCCACATGGCCCGGGATAAGGGCTTGACGAATGTGGGAGTTTGGGTTTATGTGGGTCTGGAAGGGGACACTTGTCTCCCATTCTTTCTTTATCCAGACAAAGTTACTCCCCTTTTTTCCTGTTTCATGTATTTTTTTATTCAATTATTTATTTCAATTACTAGTTTTGTCTGTTTTCCTTTCCTGGATTTTCCAGTTTTTTCTTTTCCGTTGGTTTTCCGTGACTACGTTTGCTCTTGCAAATAAGATGTTTGCTCTTCATTTCTTTTTTTCTACTGTCTCATTTGACTCAAATTTCTTTTTATTGTTTCAAAAAAACAATATTTTTATTCAAACAGTAATTGAATAAAATATTGTCTGTGATCCCCCCCTTCCCACCCAATCCCCTGTTTCTTTTCTTGCTCTCTCCTTCTCTGATGGATCCACAAAGTGCCATACACCAAGGGCAAGTATACTCCATATTGGTCCACGTTCCGTACCTTTTTCTCCTCCTCCTTACCACTCGTCCTGAACCTGTTCCTGCTGATACTCCCTACCCTCACCTGTCCCAGCCTGCTTGCCTCTGTTTCAGCCCGTCTTGCCTTTAGGACTTCCTCCCCTTTCCCTCTTTTCCTCTTTCTCATCTTCTTCTTCTTTTCCCTTCTTCTCCTCTTCACCCTCTTGCCGCAGATCAATGGCTCCTCTGGTCCACGCCTTCACTCTCCTCCCCACTTATGTGCTACTCAGGAAGCTTAAAAAGAAAAGAAATGCCCAACTACTGCACCAAGGAAGACAGATATTCATGTCCCCTGTTCAAACTGATCCTTTGTCCCAACTCCTAATCCTATTCCTTCTGTGGATAACTTCAAATGGGTGGTGTCTGCCTACTTTCTCCCTCACTCTCTCTCTCTCCCTCTCTCTGATCACATTTCTATTTTTCCGCATCTTTCTTTTCCATTAATTCTCTTTCACCACTCTCTCCCCCCCTCTTTCTCTTTGTCTCTCTCTGTCTTTTTCTCATACTTTCATTAGTTGATAGATGTCCTAACTAATTCTCACATGAGGGCGTAGATATACTTAATAATTTAAGAAAAAAAACTGTCCCACCAGAGCAATAGCTAGATGAAGATATAGCGTATTAAGATATACATAGAGTAAAATATTTCTTATTATTAGCTGTAACATATTCATAAAGTAAGAGAAAGCAGGTGAACTCACAAATATTGATTTCATAGTCCTACAATAAGGCATCAGCTTACACTTAGCTTAGCCCTGCTAATGATTTGCAATTAAGAAAATAGGTAAGGGTCATAATATTTTTAATTTAACCATTAACTTCTTCATAACAAACTTTATTGAACATTTGTTAGCTTCCATAATAGCTCCTCCATAGCTGGAAACGCTGCAGCCTGCAGACTGGCCCGTCAGGACTTAACTTTGTCCTGCCAAGCCAGGTTCTGCCATTTGTCAGGTTTCGGGGTGCCGCTTGGCGCTGTGCCTGACTCCTATGTCGTCCCTCTGTTCTCCCTGTCTCCATCAGCTTGTCTCCCTCCCTCCTCACCCCTCAGACAGCCAGGGTCACGGCTCAACACTTCATCAGTAAACTGTACGCCGGATGTGCACGGCATTGTGGGCGCAAAACTACCTGGGCACTCTATTTTAGCTCTAAAATGGAACCTTTATCTCTCTTCTACTTGCACCGATTACAGGCGATTAACTTATGAGAAAATAACTCGTCGGCTCCATGGCAGACTCACCATTCTAGGCTTTAATGATGGCGGATTTTTTGTGTTCTGTTCTGTCTGTGATGGATGAAATGATGTTGCCCTTCAACATGCCCTTCACAATGCAATGCATTTCCTCTGATTGCGTGTCTCTCTGAGCCCACTCCCCTGCCAGTCTGAGGGGTGACCACTTCCATCAGGACCCTAACCCACCTCCCTCTGCAATAGTTGGCCATGTTGATGCCTGCCTGATCTGAAAGCACTCACTGTTTCATCTGTCTGAAAACTTGCTTCCTGAAAACTTGCAAGTCAGTTCTCAGACACCCAAAATATGATACCATGACAATAAATGAATCTGCAAAATGTTTGTCAACAAACTGATGAACAAAAAAAGAGATGAAAAAGGATAGGGTGCGAGTGCTTATGAAGATTGTGAGAGTCAGGTAGTGTTTTAGGCACCATATTGGCTAACGCGTGTTCCCATGGTACCTCAGTGTTGCTATGGTAAACTCCCTGCGTCCCTACGCCTCTGAAGAACAGCTGCTGTTTACCCACATCTTCCCACTACGCTGACCACTGCTCTTCCCAGATAATCTTCCCCTTTCTTTTGCAGATTTTGAATCACTGCTGCCAAACAGTTTTGAGTCTGAAGGACATGTATTCATTGCTCCCAGGTAGCCCTGTGTGTGAATGCTGCCATTCATGCTCATCCAATTTTTGGTCCTTTGACTTTTGTGATTTTGATTTGCACTGAAGTGTTTTGGGTTTTTTTTCCATTTATTCACAGTTTGACTTATGTGTTTACTTGCACTGAAAATAGAATGTTCATTGTAACCTTCTATGAGTTAATTGCATTTACCCTTAATAGTAACCTTTAAAATAAAGTATTATTCTTTGCATGCCGCTTCATGTTTGTATTACACAGTACATTTACAGATAATTGGTTTGGTTTCTCAATTTAATCTAATAATAAATTGTAAGGAAATGCTATAGATAAAGTATAAAGAAAATATATAAAGGTGTGCAAATAAAAAATGTCACAGAAAGTAATGATGTTATATTCCTCATTGCATGTCTCCCTTTGATTTGTTAGTAATCCATCCTTGTATGCGCCTGCAGCCTGAACTATGAACTACACTACTAAAATCACTCTTTTGTGTGACACCTGTTCATATTTTGAATGAATTGAAAGCCGTCTAAGCATGGGGGTTAAAAGCTTCAAGAAGTTCATTTTGGACATGATAGCCTAAAGTGATGGGTTATTTGGGCATCTGTGTTGGGCATCCCAGTATAGAAGAGGGATAAGAGCGTTTACCTTTCTCAAGTTTCCCTTTCTCAAACTGTCTTGTCTGTACCTCAGGGAGTACTGTAATGAACTGGAACTGTCCAACAACAACACGGAGTTCCTGCTCAACTTCATTGCACTCATGGAGAAGGTGACACCGGACTCCAAACAATGTAAGTTGCTCCTCATTCGAAAAATTTAATTTAATTTGTATTGAATTGTTATGTAAGATATACTTTATGGTTAAGGCTGAAAATATGATATCTATTTTTCCTTTCCTATAGTAAACAAATCTTATTAGAAAAACGATGAACATTAAAAAAGCTGAGCACTAAAAAAGTTTTTAAGCATTAAAAAAAAAAATCAGACTTATAAAACTATTTCATCGTGATTTTGTATTTCATGGAAAATAGTCCATTCTAACTAGATTAGCCCAAATTCACCCTTATTAGACTTTTTTTTGTAATACAAAGTTGCATAATTCTGTTCAGTAAGTCCCCACGTGCTTTAATTTGCAAAAAGAAATCCTACTTCAAATAGAAAATTCTCAATAGCCATGTTAATTAGGTTAATGCCTCCTCTCAGGTAGTCCCTTTGACCTCCTGTGTCCCCCAGGAGTCCATCCTTAGCCCCTTACTCTTTAGCATATACATGGTGCCAAAGGGTCACATTATAAACAGGTTCAGTCACATAGTATACATTTTTCAATAAGACATTGACTTAAAATGTGCTCAACCAAAGAGGTATCTGAACTTTCTTTTGAAATTGAAGCTATTTCTTTGTGAATCAGTAAATATTTATATTAGCAACAGCAATGACTAGACTTGTGTCAGACTGCCATAGACAGGGTGAAAACAGACAGATTAACATCAGCCGTTATCCTTTGAAAGCTTTATCCTTAAGAATGATAAATCAACCAATATGACCAAATGTTGGTATTAATTATTATACGTATCAGTAATTATTGGTGCAGTGTCAAGTGTGGTACTAGAGTAAAATAAAAATAGAAAGCACTCAGGGAGTGCACACTGCCACCAATGCCATTGTCAGTAAAACCTGAGAAGTCAGAAAATATTTCAAGGTCATCTAAAAACAAAACCCTTTAACATTTGTTGAATGTTTACATTCCATTTGGTTTTGCTGTGCATCATCAGCTGCTGTATTATTGCAACCAGGGCATAGCACACCTAAAGGTAAAGGTGTTGTAATGACATGGCTGTACTTGGATCTGGCTGACACCAAATTGAGTGAAATCACATATTTTCTTGGCTCTGAAAACCGTCTCATATCATTTGGAATCATATACCATAATTAAAGATATGTGAAAAAAAAGATTTCCATAGAGGCAGATGCAGATTTATTTTCTATCTAGATATAACGGTGAAACTCTTCCAGGCACATGATATAATAATAATAAAACCTTCTTTTATAGCTATCAGTCATTCACACAGTACAAAATACTGAAATCTGTTCTCTGCATTTGACCCACCCCTGAGATCACAAATACATGGACCCTACAATGTTTAGACTGCTGGGCTCAAACCGCCGACCTGCCTCTCTTCGGATTGGAAGATTACCACTCTACCCAATGTGCTAGAGTCCCCTCAGGAATCCATTTGAATAACTCTGAATCTGCCTTTCCACAGTTACATACTGGTGGCAGTCCCATTGCTCTTCCCCTCTCTTTTACCAGGCTGTGACCCAAGGCCTTTTACACGCCTCCCTAAATGTATTTGAAGCACCCACACCTGGATTATTATCCCAATGGGAACCCAGTAGTGGTGAATAGTGGTAGAAACCATATTGTTTATTTCGATTGGACTAGTATTATCACTCATGACAATGGTTTACAAAAAAGGCCATTTCATAAGCCTTTGTTGAAAAAGACCAATTATCCAGAATACAAATCTCTAGCTGGATCGACATGGATATCTTTGGCTCAAGTTCCACCTGCCACCTGAACCATATTTGACAACCTTCTGAGATATCCTACAGACTAACAAATAAAACAATTACTGAACAGCTTATGGGTGCGCTGTCGTCAGAGACAAAGCAAGTTTTTTTCGCTGGAAATAAGTGACATTTTCCAAGTATATATTTTTTTTGATACATTTTGAGCAAAAGTGGAATGAGTCCGCTGTCTTTGTGCATTTTCTTTAAGATAAAGAATATCTTAAAGAAGAATATCTTTATTTCTTTATTGATAAAGAATAAAGATTAAGAGTGGTGCAGAGAAATCTACTGCTGATACGTTAATAGTTGCTAATATTCTGTTCCCCTAACCATGTTTAGGTGACAATCTGCTCCTCCATAACCTGATTCTGGACACGGGCATAATCAGGCAGCTGGTGGAGAAGGTGTGGAAGAACAAAGACTTGAACACGTGAGCACTATCAGCCATGAAGGCTTTGCTTTTTGGGTTTGACTCTGCATCCGATTTAAAAAAATTAATTTCCTTCTCTTTCATCCTCTTGTAAATTTAGCTATGGCTTTCTGGCTGTGTTTGCCGCAACAGACGGAGGAATCACAAGAGTGTTTCCGAACAAGTAAGTGTGCTGATCATCACGGCTAAATGTGCACACAGCAGCTGCTCTGAAGTTCTATCATGTTCCTCATTTTATTCTCTTTTTAAAAAGTAAGTTGGGAAGACTATAAGTGTTTCATAAAGAGGCGAACAAGCAGGAGGCTTGTGCTTCGAAGACTCACTGCTACTGTGTTTGTTATTAATCTCAGGGCATCTGAAACCTGGGAGGAAGACCCTGAGCCCTTTAATGCCAGCTATTACCGGCGCAGTCTCGACAACAAGGGCTACATCTTCCGGGCGCCTTATCGAACAGGTGAGATACGCTCTTGGTCTGAGGTTGAACATCTCATGCTGAGCCCAGAATTTGTTGTGGCTATTTTTTTCCAACCACCTCCTGGCTTGTCGCTCTATTTGTTTTCCTCTTTAAGCCAGGGACGAGCTGCTGAATCCAGAGAACGACACCATAGGGATCCTGGTCAGCACAGCTGTGGAGATCACGGTGGGAGGGAAGAACATCAAACCTGCCGGTGGGTTCAGCCCCTGATATAGGGGGGCAAAATCCTTTTAATAATAGATATTACCAAAAAGCAGATCATTAAACTGTGTGTGTATCTATTATGCTTTTTTTATGGACCTGTCTTTGTTTTGCATTTTGAATCTGTTTTACTAATGTATCTCATTCTTTCAGTGGTTGGAGTTAAACTAGACCTTGAAGCTTGGACAGATAAGTTTAAGATTCTTGCCAGCAACCACACAGACAACCGTCAGGGCTCCAACACGGTAAGAAAATCAAGAAAAGGAGGCATTATATCCTATATTTTCACAATTTTGTCCCCCAGCAGCTTTCCGGAGATGGTCTGCTGCTGACTTTTGTTTTTCTCTGTGACAGTGTGGTCCAAACAGGGGCTGTGAAATGGACTGCGAAGCAAACATTGATGTGAATATTCCTGCAAATTTCTCATTGAGCTCCATATAGTCAACTCACTCTACTTTACCGCAACACTGTACCTTATTCCATGGTGTATTTAATTACAACAGCTCATCTTTGCATCTGTGTGCAGGATCTCCTGTGTTATTTAATAGACGATGGTGGATTCTTAATCATGTCCAATCAGAAGGATGACTGGAACAAGGTGAGGTGTTTTTCCTATGACTGTCATTTATCACTAATCTGTGCAGTCAGCTCAACTACAGTTACTTTTTATCCACAGGTGGGAATGTTTTTCAGTGATGTTGATCCCTACTTGATGCACGCTCTCTACAACAACTCCTTCTACAACCGCAAGCAGTCCTATGACTACCAGTCTGTGTGTGAAAGGGTGCCCAACAGTGAAGCTGGAGCTGCACCCAGAGGAGTGTTTGTTGTAAGAACACATATTTCTCATCACTGGCAAGGACCAGACATTAAATTATGACAGGAGACTAATTTATGGTGGGCTGAATTAATGGCATATAGAGAGATTGACTGATGCAATCCAGCTGATCGTCATTGTTCTTATATTTTTCTGCAGCCCACAATCGTTGATTTTGTAAACATGGCTTGGTGGACATCAGCGGCTGCTTGGTGAGACTTTTACCAAACATACACGGCTGTTAATTACAGTACACAAATGCAGTATCCTAAGAAACTATTCACTGAAAAATCTATTATTCTTACTTACTTAATTACTAAACCCTCTTTTTCCTGTCTCTACAGGTCCGTGTTCCAACAGTTTATGTATGGACTGGCTTATCGCAGTTGGTTCATCACCGGTGGGTATATCGTCTGTTTAACGTCAATTGTATCATTAAAGCCAGGCAATACCGCACTTTATGATGAAGAGCAATGATAACTTGGCTCCTCACGGATCTATCTCATACAAAACTTTGTAATTATCTGTACCCCTCAATTCTACGACCCTGGGATTCTGAATCAACATGGTTTGGGTACAAATGAGACACATTTATTGGCATTGGAAAAGAGTCTGTTTATTTCCAAGTGTTGGAAAAGTTTCACATTTTTATGACAAAATAGTGAAATCCTCATTTTTATAGATCCACAAAATCGATTGAAAATGCTGTAGTCAGCAAGCCAAGCCAGTAGTTGGTTGTGCAACCTTTCAGTCTCCACACCACAGAGAGCCTCCAAGCATCTGCGTACAAAGGCAAATGGTATTCATGTTGATGCTGATCGGTGCATGCAATCGAATGGTGGACAAATTTTTTATAAAGTTATTTAGTGTAGAAAAAGTGTAGAAGTCCTTCTCTTAGAATCTGATCTTCTAAATCCGTGGAACTGACGAGTGTTTCTCTCATATCTATGTGCCATGTCTGCAGATGAAGTAGATGCGGAAGGATTTGACGCAAAAGAGCGGAGTTGCGTTATGATCCAGACCCAGTACTACTTAAGTAATCTGAGCAGCTCCTACAACATACTGCAAGACTGTGGCAACTGTTCAAGGTCTGTTCCCAAAATACACACAAGTAAATACATACACATAACAGCACAGAGACTGATAATGTGACAGGGGCACAGTTAACAAGACAGCTTCATCTTTCTGTTGGAGCTAATAAACTCTGCTGATGATTAAACCGTATCAGCTTTAATGAAACGGTCACATTATTGACTAAATGAGCCTTAAAAGACTCTCATGAATCTAGCTGTTCCATTAGCAAATGAGCCTGTGATGTAAGCGAGCAGAGGGGGGTAGTTGACAGAATTGTGTCTCCCTGCAGGCTGATTCATGCCAAGAGGATAAGCAACACCAACTTGCTGTTTGTGGTTGCGGAGAAGATGCCGTGTAATACCTGTGAGATAGAGAAATTGTCCCAGGAGGAGGAGGAGTGTATCCTTTTTCTCTCAGTGTGCCCCTGATGGCAGAGAAGAAAACAGAGTGCTGTTTCTATGAAACGTACCTGTGGAATCACTGATGTTTTACATTCTTTTCAAGGTTATTTTTTATCTTGATGGCCAGTTATGTAAATTTGTGGTGCTGTGGTAAGAATCAGTGTGTGAATGAGTATTTCAATATTGCAAAAATACAGAATTTTCAGGGATTTTATTCCTTAATGCTGTCACTTCTCAGTCAAGGAAGATAATCCTTGTGAAGAAATGGCTGCAGCACGCTATCGAAAAGGACCATCTACCTGTTTTGACAATAACATAGCTGTAAGATTTTCAGACATACAATCAATTAGTAGAGTTTTTTCTTTTTAAAGTAGGTGTTTTGAATCGCGTTAGTAAAATCGTGTTTTGATGATACGCTTCTATTATGCTTTATAGAATCGATTCTCTAGTCCAAATAAATAATTCCAAACACGTAAACATCAAATTAATTTATAAATACATGTAATACAAAACAGGGAAGACAGCGTTTATAAAAAAAATAATAATAAGGTAAATTCATTTTATACATGTTTTTTCACCCATTAGCTATATTGTGATGATTACAAATGAAGCCTCTGTCATTCTCATTCACTGTCTTCTTTTTAAAGAGAACAGTTCAACACTTGGGCTCATTTGTTTTGTTGCTTTTGCATATCTGAAGTCTTATCTTTGCAGTTAGACTTCCTGTCCACCAACAGAAACTCCAGCAAGTCACTGTTCCTAGCCAGAATGTAAACTGTGTCAGAAATCATTCCCTTGAGATATATATATATATATATATATATATATATATATATATATATATATATATATATATATATATATATATATATATATATATATATATATATATATATATATATATATATATTATATCGTTGATATAGTATATATTATTTGAGAGTGTGAAATCGTCAATCACATGATGCAATACTCAGGTCGCAGGTTTACATATGTGTATTCAACTGTCAGCAATAACAAAATTATGTTTTTGAAATCTATATGCACTGTTCTGGGGTGTGAGTGCCTTTCTGCAATCCAGCAAATGAGGTGTTACATATTAAATGGTTTTAGGTTTGGTGGTAGGTGGGTTTTGTTACCTTTGACCAGAATTTGCTGGACTGCAGCTGTGTCTGCCTGACTCTGTTTGCAGTCTCTGGATTAAGCTAGATTATATCTTTATATTTAGCATAAAGATATGAGAGTGAATTCAATTTTCTCTCGAAACATTTGGTGGGACAGAAAATAAATGTAGAACTGCTCCTTTAAAAATTCATAAAAAGACAGGTAGTAGAGGCTTCCTGGCATGTTTAAACAAAACATAATGATTAATTTCATGTTCATAATGAGTATATAGTGTTAGATTGTAGTGTTGCATGAGTGCCTCACATCTTTATTTTCCTCTCTGCAGGAGAACACATCAGACTGTGGGCGAGGTCACTCTTTCCGTCCGTCCCTCTACACTCTCCTGCTCATTCAGCTTCTTCTGCTTTATCCAGCTGTCAGCCCCCACATCCACTTTGTACTACATTAATTCCATGCCCATTCACTTATCCTCCTTTTAGTTCTCCTCAGCGTATTTTCCTGACCTAAAACCCCCACGACCCCACGTCCCACCTCTGTGCCCCCATGCCCTCCACCTAATATAGTCATAGATAATAATGAAACTTCCCACCACGGTAAGTTGGACTGCCGTACTACCCAGCTCGCTTAAGTTTGTGTCGCTTAGTGGCAACGGCCGGACGATTGTTTCCTTGGCAAGTTAAAAGTCACCTGCAGGAGGAGTGGCTGGTGCCGAGCCACCTGGATCATCACAGGTAACGTCAGAAAAGAGAAAAACAACCCCCCCACCCCAAGACCAACTCACCACCTCTACACCCAGGAAAGCAAGTGGAAAGGTGGATGTCCTTGTCATAGACCTCCTGCCTCAAACAGATTGGGGAGTTGAGTTTGTCTGTATGCCTTCGCCTCTGTCCATCAGACAGACGCTGAGACTTTTCGTCCTTTTCTCTCCTCCATTTCAGAGTCTCACCACTCTGTCATTCGCCTCTCATAAGAGGCTAAGTAGTTATAGACACCATGAAAGAAAACAACAGTAAAGAAAAAAAAAAAGGAACTGTCAAGTATATAAAATGTCAAGTATAAACCGCTGAAGTGATGAGTATTCCAAAATATTACAGTATCTTTAGTCTATGATTTTAAAATGAAGTTGTACGGTGTTAACTTTAACAGTCATGAATTAATTTATGCACTGTATCTACTTGCCAAAATGAGATAGACTTTCATGTGGTCTTCTTTTTATAGCCAAAACATGAGGAGGAAATGGCTTCTGATACAGATTGAGGATAAATTATGAGCGGAAGAGAAGAAACTCTGAAGCTGAGTGCTGATTCATTTTGTGCAGCAGCTAATTGCTGATTAATGCTTTTAAAAGACGTCCACTGGGGACTATTGTAATTACATGATGGTAATCTCATTTCTGGAAGTAGTATTCTATCTGATTCACACACTAATGACCGCTGTAAAATATGAATCAGTGTTCAGTTACTGGAGCTTTGTTGATGTTGTGCAGTGTTCTCCTTTAGGCTAGATCGACCATTCTGACCTCCACTTTGGACTGATGTTAAAAAAAGATAAACTCCTGTGCTCCTTGATGTGAGAGCTCACCTCTGCCAATCCTCATGAGGCTTCTCCAGTAACCTCTACTAACGCTCCTTATTTTTTAAATATGTGCTTTACTTCTATTCACACAACTGACACACCAATATCTCTGCCTCATGACTGTCTCATAGTTCCAGGTGGGTTTTTTTCTTCTTCTTTGGGGTGAAGGGGCTTGTATTATCATTGACTGATGCTGTTCAAACTTCAAAACCATTCGCTGCTGGGGTTAGGGGCTTATCAGCATTCCCAATGAAAGTGCAGAAGAGGCAACTCAATGTGTTGATCACGTACAAGTAGTAGTCTGGTTGTAATCTGTCACATTATCATTTGTATCGTTGCGATGTGTGAAAAGTCATTTAGACTCCCTTGTTTAGGAGCCACTCTGTCTCATAGTGCCTTGATGCACTTTGTTTTGGACCACATCAGCTGTATAAGAGTAGAGCTGCTGTATAGTATCTTTATAAAGCTGCCACTTTTGAGGCGTGAGCTCTAGTTTCATGGCTTTACTCCTGACTGAAATCATATAAAGCTACTATACAGTTTCTTTACAAAGCCATGTATAGAGCTATAATACACTGTCAGTATACAGCAACTTAAATGCTCATAGAGCATTTTTAAGGCCACCCGACTGCTCTAGTTCTGCCTGAATCGTATGTGTTTATGTATGAATATATGTGTGTTAGTTTGCGTTAAAAATCCTCGATGGGAAATGTCTCATAAGTGAGTTGTGGAGTGTATGAGGTATGGCAGTTTTGGTAGAAAAGTAAATTTTCCTGTACTGTGTTGCTATGGACAAAATCCAGTATTGTAGAGAGAAAAAAGGGAGAAAGAAAAAAAAATCCACTTTTAACCATCAGTCTGGCTACATATTAATCAAAGGGAGCGAGGGTGTCTGATGGAATGTGTAGGTCATCTGTGTTTTCTGCTTAAAATGCAACATAGTTAACAAAGACTCTAAATGCCTTAGTGTTACACAGTATGGAGCTCTGATACCCCAAATAATACTCACTTCCCTGTATTTCCTTGGCGTTCTGCAGTAAATATAGTGAGCTCCAATTTTTGTTTTTCCAAGTCCTGGAATTAACTTGTTATTGATCGATCTTTATTCGATGAAATGGTTGAAAGCAGAGAATTTCAAACGCCTCTGACCTTCAATGTTCACACCTAAACCCTCACTGTGTCACTCAAGTGTGGCGACACACACATAGTTTTTGGTACTATTTGATGTGACAAACATGCTAGCACAGTAACTACAGCGCAGCTCTAAATAAATTTAAATAAATAAAGTGACTGTTATAAAAATTTAGATTGAAGACCGTAAATGGGCTCCTTGCTGTGTGGATTGCTGACGGAATGCAGTGTTACTTCTCTGCCTTACATTTGTCTCTGTCCTGTGCCATTATTAACGTCTGTAAATCCCAATTTCCACTGTCTGTAAATGAAAGCTACACGTGCCTGTGGAAATGTACCCCCTGCAACTTCCTCTCTTTTCCTAGCTCTGTATGCACAAACTCTAGGACAATTAATTATGTAGGTATATGGTTTTTGCACCTGCACTGAGATATTATTAACACAAACCTTTAATCAAACATGTAAAGACATTTAGTCATGCCCAACAAAGAGATGTCAAAGCATCAGGCAGAAGTAAGCCAAGGAAGTCTCTTCCCTGGTGTGTGTTTTTTTTTTAAGTTGGGTTATTGGATGGAATGTCAGAGGCAAGCTCAGGGAGTGGGTCTCCACAGAGCTGCACGGGCCTGTCAAACTGAAGGTCGGGGGAAAAATCATGTGGTGACGTCTGTGTGTGAATCCCGGTGAAAAAATTGTTCTAAAGGGACACGCTGATTTCTGTGGTTTGACAAATTTACTTTTGCCAAAAAAAAAAGAAAAAATAGAAAATTGGACCAGCTTGGGCATAGAAGGAGATGTCAGCTTTATAATCATCCTTAGAATAAAAAGGGGATGGTTGTCATTAAGCGCCCTCCTGACCCCTTGCTGCATCTGTGTTAGTGTGTTTCTGTGGGAAAGACACGTGTGTATGTGATTCTGTCGTCTGTAGTCTGGTGCTGTGGGACCATGTTTGACAAGTGTGTGAAAAAACCCAGCAACATCTAGAAGACGGGAAAAAAGAATTATTCATTAAAAAAAAAATTAAGTGAAATTAATAATAAAAAAAATATATAGGAATACAGCACCGTTGATTAGTTGGATATCTGAAGTCAAAATGTTTCAAATTTACTTTCCGTTTTCTTTTATTTCTTGTATGTGTGTGAGTGAGTTGGTGTGCGTGGAAGATTTATTTCCTTTTCTGGGCACTGGTCCATGTTGCTCCATTATTTTGTACAGACAAAGTAAAAAAAAAAAAAAAGAGGGCAAAATTTGTAAAATATTGTGTCTGTGACTCCTTGTAAAATATTTTCAAATTGTTTATTACAGAGAATCAGTTATTAAATAATGTTCATATTTTTCACTTCATTTCCCTGTGTCGTGTTTTTTATTTCCCAGTCAGACCCAGGTGTTGATTCATTTCATTCAAAATAAAATCTTTTGTAAAGAAAATCTGTTTCTAATATGGCCGGAAAAATTAAATTGTTGATCCTTTTCAAGATCAAATAGCGATGAAGGAACTATGAATATGATTTAAATTTTTCTAATGATAATTAAAAAGTATTATCAGGAGGAGACAGAAATGAAAAACAGTTTTTTGTCTCGGGAGCACTGCCCTCATTGGTGCGCCTCTAAATGACCAAATCTGATCTCATAAACAATCTCAAAACAAAAAAAATCTAATCACCACTCTTTTTTCATTTTTCAATATTCGTTTGTGAATGTTTTTAATGTTTAAACATCAAAATCAGGTCAAGCAGGAAGAAGATTATGGCCTAATATTTTTCTTGATGAGCATAATGTGTTTATCTGTGTGGCTCCCCAGAGCCACTCATGCGTGACTCTTCTATTGAGAATCTTCTGACACACAATAAAGAGCTTCACAGTGTATTAAGGAAATGTGTGAGAGCTTTGTGCCAAGTGCCCGGGTCATGCAGGTAACAGGGGTGATCCGCTCCTTTCATCACCACCACACTGTGGTTGGCCAGATTTTTCAGGTTTTTGAGGGAGACTTGTCCAAGCTGAAAATCCTGGTCACCGTAAACAATCAGCGATGGGACCTGGAGCAAGACGGGACACAAAAACACAGGGCTCTGTTTTTATAAACCTGAACTCACTTTACTAAAGGGATTTTGCAGATGTCCTACATTTTACCTCAGCTTTTTAAAAACTTCCAACAGGTCTTATAAAAAGATGAGAGGCAAGTTATTTGTGTTCATTGTGTGTGACTAAGAAGAAGAAAAAAAGGTTAAGCAGATATAAAGCCATAGAGAAAGTATGCCAGATGCAAAAGTGACAAAGCACTGATATAAATTTGCCCTATGACCAGATTTCACAAGTGCTTTCTAGGGCTCTTAGAAATATGCATCTCAAAAATTGTTCCTTCAATTTCCTTGTTTCTACATTAGGCTTGTTAAATTAAATTTTGCTCAGTCAAAGAATATGGTTTTTACCAAAAACTGCTGTACAGAAGTCAATGAAAAGACTGCCTACCTTTTAGGACCCCTAAAAGTGTGCATCCTATAACTGGTTCTATGCTACGTTTTAGTGACTAACGCATCTCCATCATGCTTAATACACTTATACATATTTAAGAGTTGGATGATAGTCGCTCATGTTTGTGAATGTATAAAGACACATGATATGGCCTCCCTGGTGGTTGCATGTGAAAATCCGCAGGCTCTTTTAAAAGGGAGAGAAGGTGCTGGAAAATGGGGTTGACATTCATGGTGGCTCAAGTCATCCTTTAAAGAGGAAATGAAATGCAGCCACATGCTGTAAAAAAAAAAAAAGATCTGTAGGACAGGAGACTTCAAAGGAATATAAAGTGGAGACATATAAGGCTGTACCTTTACACTCTGGTATTGCTCTGCTGTGAATTTTTCCGTGCAGATGGGAGCCACGGGTATATATGCTCGAATCAGGGCCTGATGCTGGTGGAGGAATGGGAGGGAGTACATCCCACTGAGGGACGGGCTGATCACCACCACAGGGCTCAGGTTCAGCTGCTCACACACCTCTTTCAGGAAACTCGCAGGAGCAATTTCACCAATTGCCACCGGGGCCTCAGCTGATTTAGACTGACCAAATCCTGTGGATAGACAGATTTGTTGGACTTAGAATCTTCAGATGAGAGTTTACAAACTGCAGATCTGAATGTACACACATGATAGATATATCACTAAGTACAGCCGAAGTTACATTTCATGTCAATGTATTACATTTACAGTAGGCTGCAGTAAAATGTGTTTTACTTTTAGTGTCCTATAATTCAGTCAATCCATTATTTTGCCCGACCCAATCAGACTTACCTGGCAGGTCGATGGCAACGGCACGGCAGCCTTCTTTGGCCAGAGTGTCCAGAGTACCGATTTCAATCCAGTTTTGTGAAGAGAAGCGAATACCATGAAGAAGTAAAACTGACATCTTCACTTCCCCTGAAGTCGGTTCGCTTTGTCTGTAGAAGAGCGGTGCTTTGCAGCTCACCAGCTGAACGCACCCCTCTGACATCTTAATAGCTGACATCTGCGCAGAAAATATAAAAACACAACTTGATGCCGTTTCTACAAATCCGACTACACCTTAAAACTTAAAACCATTATCTGTATGTTTACTTAAGTTTCATTCTGGGTACTGGATCTTTTTGTAGATGGGTGTTATTGTGTTTAGGTATACCTAGCTATACTACAGAGAGTTAAAAAACTGAATAGCACACTAACCCCACTCACTTTAGATCTGAGCCCATTTTATTGATCAATTTTTTTGAATATTTCCCAGCTCCGCTCCACTCTAAGGGTGATGTCACCAAGCCTAAAACCTGGCAATTTCCAGAAATCCCATGAGTTAAACATCTGATTATGGTATTATTTTACTGAAATAGTCCGGAGTTGAGGAATAATCAAGTACAAATACTTCATCACTGTCCTTAAATTTCCCGATTTTTGTACTTTACTAGTCTATCTATATTGCTGACAAATGTACACTTTCAATCCCTTCATTTTAAAATAATTCACAGTCATTTCTTCTGCTTGGACTTAAAAAGAAAAAAAAGACTTGTATCTTTGGGAAGGTTTTTTTTGCGTCATGCATGCTTTCCTGACTGCCCATTACTGATTTCATCCGAACCAAATGACAAACAGACATAACAGAAATGAAGCTTCCGCATTAAATGAATGACACTGTGTTTATATCAAACTTTAGTTGTGAATCAGACACAGTGCCCAGATACTTAGAGTCCACTATTTGAACTCTTTATTGTGAAAAATTATAATATTTAGTTTATTTATTCTTTGAGTAATATTCAGAAGCTGTATTTTCACTTAAAATAAAGTAATAGTTCTACATTTACAAGACTTATTACACAAGTAATTTGACTTGTAATTGAATAAAGAATGTGGATAGTTTTTCCATCGCTGAAAAGTTGGACTCGGACTCGGACATTCATTTTGTGAGCATGTTTACCTTTGAATCGAGTTTTCTAGTAAACAGTGTTTGAGCTATGCCCCAGAAACAGTGACATCATCCATAATTATGGGATGGGTGATAGAAGGTGAATCTATCTCTCTCAGATGTGTCGGAATTGGATCATAACCCATTTGAACCCAGACTCATCTTTCCTTAAATTAAAATAATATAGTATGGACGAAATAGAACATATTTCAGAGATAATTTTTGAAATAGTTTTTTTTCCCACATATTCGGAAAAAAGATTCTTATTTAACTTAGGGACACATTTACTTATTTTTGTGTGTAATTCCACAAAATCTATTGATATTTTAAATTTGCTGATTAGGTGTTACATCACGAAATAAAGCAATACTTGCAAACGAAGTTATTTTATATCAAGTTGTTCAACATTTACATGAAATTAAAGTATTGGGATTGGTCAAATGGACTGCTCTTTACTTTTGAAGTCAAAAACAACACTATTTGAATATAAAATTAAGGATAAACCTATTTAAGGAACACAACGTAGCATTTAAAAGGTTTGTAACACTTGGGTAGCCATGTGGGTTAAATAGCATATAATTAGCACACTCAAATAAATAACAAGTACCTGAAGTTCGTACTTTTCCTACAGAAACAACTTGTAAAGGTCAAATGTAACTTTTTTTTAAATCTAAGATCCATCAGGTGAGACTCGCTGGTACTGTTAGATCACCTCGGCCCGGTTAATTCACGACTGTCGGGCACATATTAGAATAAAACAGTGTAAAAAGCTCGACAAACACGTTTATTTCACAAGATCGCGATGCTTTGACGTTAATTTGTTCATTTCATTCTGATGTTTACCACTCAGATGTCCTGTTGGTGCTGTAAGGTGGTTCGTTTCTTCACAGCTGCTGGGTCGAACAGTCTGATCGACGTCTGGATCACAAGAAATCATTGTACTGTGAATATCGAGCCTTGTGTTTGGCGGACTGATAATGAACGCGCCGCCTCCGCCTCGAACCTTCCTACCTCTTCTCCTCGCCTCCAGCTGCGAAACCAAAGACCAAGAGTCCAGGTCCTGCTGCTGCTTGAGGTTTCACTTTATAACCCGGAAAACACGAGAGGAGAAACGCTGAAGATTATTCTACTGACGTCTAGCGTCCGTGCGGGGAATTATTTAACCTCCGCTCCAAACAGTGAAAAACATTTCTTTCCCTCTAAATGAATACATGTTTGAGTGATTGGGTTGTTTGCTGCCAGACTTTGATGAAGAAATGACATCAAGACGAAGAGATGTGCCACTCCTGATTAATGATTAATAAATGTATTGATCAGCGGTGCTTTGGGAATTAGGGCCTCTGTTTGATTAAGGGTTCAGTGTTCCTGTGCGCGAGGAGACACGAGTCTTTCAGTTTTTTTAAGTTTTCTGTCTGGATTTCTGACATCCTACTGACGTTTCCCGAACATTCAGATCGGTGATCGGATGATAAATACCCAACAGGAGAAGGAGATCTCTGAGTGTGTCATCCAGTGATAGTTGACGTGTTTGTCATCGTCCACACAGCACAAACAATGACTCTGCTGCTGCTGCCATGTCTTCTCTTGACAGTCGGACTGACCGCTGGTGAGATCCTTTGAAAACTCTTCTCAATTTCTGCTCTGTGTTACCTAATATGCTGTGGTGATGTAAGGAGTCCAGCTGTGCTTTTATTTCGTAGTGTTGTAACGTCAGATTAAGAGTAAAGTCCTGTTTTTTTTAATTTAAAGAATATCTGTCTGTGGGTTCACAAAAACACTCACTTATGATCACTATAATATTCACTGTGAGCACCACGAGTATGGGATGATACTACATGACTGTGTACCTGTAATAACAGGAGCGACTTTTAAACTAGCACTAAAGTCTTGGTCCAAAGGTTATATGTGAGCAGGCTCATGCCCAAATATTGCAGCTGGGTGCCTGTGAGCCCCTGCACCCCAGTATAAACCTGGACTGACCTCCTGTTTACATGCTGCCCGTATCCTTATTGTTCTTTTCTGCATAAACAGCCTACCGCAGTCCACTGAATGATTTCCAGCGCTCTGAGGGCAGAGAGCTGGTTCCCACCTCCTGGAACTCAGCTCGAGTGCTGCTGTTACCGGGCCTGAACCTGGAGGACTGTGCCACACGCTGCTCACAATCTCTGGACTGCAGGTATCCAACATCTAACTGCTTTAGGGCAACGGTCTCTATGCAACTCTACATGCCCTACTCTCCAAAATAGACCAAAATTAGAATAAGTCTATTACCAGGAGAAACTCCATCCATACCATCCATTTTCTATGGCTCTTATTCCGGTCAGGGCCGCATGAGGCGCTGGAGCCTATCCCAGCTGATATTAGGGAAGAGTCACCAGATTCACAGAGAAACAAATAATCATTCAAATTCACATGGAAGACAATTTAGAGGCTCCAGCTCACCTGTATGGCATGTTTTTTGACTGTGGGAGGAACCAACAAGGAATCCATGCAAACACAGGGAGGACATGTTAATTCACCACAAAAGCCCAAAGGTGGATTTGAACCTGTAACCTTCTCTCTGAGAGGTAACAGTTACAGAGGTAACAGAGGTAACAACTACACATCCATGCCACCCAGCAGAAACTCCGATCAATCTTTAAAAGGTTCACAAAACTTGTAGTTGGATAGAATATTAAACCAAATATAGATAGATGGGAAAAAAGAATGGTTAAAAAAAAAAAAAGCAGAAGTATTGATTCAACTTCTTTTCTCAAGTAAAAGGGAAAAGGCACGGTCTCTGAAAAATACTTCTGCTATGAAATTGAACAAGGGCCATCGAACGATATTTCTACTAACTGCTTTGTGCAAATAATTGGATCTCTCGCCAAATTGATATAATATTAATACCGTAGTAATTTAAGGGATTGGGAACTTAATTTAAACATCTGTTTCTTCCTTTAAAACACTGATGTCACACCTCTTCCCTGGGTTCAAGTTTATCACATGTGTTCTTTGTCTGTTTCTTCCTTGTACATGTTTTGCGTTTGTCGACTTGTCTTGTTTGTGGGATATGCTCTGATGGATATAACAGGGACTGGTCTTCTAAACGGGATATTGTGCCATACATTTAGTTAGAATTACCTCTTGATGTCAGGAAAGCATGAAGTGATGCTAGATAAAAAATAATTTACATAGGTAACGGAGACCACTCTGTAAGTGTAAGGAGTAAGTGTAGTTTGGTGAAGTGTGGTGTGATGTAGTTTAGTGTGATGTAGTATGATGAAGTGTGATGTAGTGTGATGTAGTGTAGTGTAATGTGATGTAGTGTGATGTAGTGTAGTGTGAAGTAGTGTAGTGTAGTGTGATGTAGTGTGATGTAGTGTAGTGTGATGTAGTGTAGTGTGATGTAGTGTAGTGTGATGTAGCGTAGTGTGATGTAGTGTAGTGTAGTGTGATGTAGTGTAGTGTGATGTAGTGTAGTGTGATGTAGTGTAGTGTGATGTAGTGTAGTGTAGTGTGATGTAGTGTAGTGTGATGTAGTGTAGTGTGATGTAGTGTAGTGTGATGTAGTGTAGTGTGATGTAGTGTAGTGTGATGTAGTGTAGTGTAGTGTAGTGTAGTGTAGTGTAATGTGATGTAGTGTGATGTAGTGTGATGTAGTGTAGTGTGATGTAGTGTAGTGTGATGTAGCGTAGTGTGATGTAGCGTAGTGTGATGTAGTGTAGTGTAGTGTGATGTAGTGTAGTGTGATGTAGTGTAGTGTGATGTAGTGTAGTGTGATGTAGTGTAGTGTAGTGTAGTGTAGTGTAGTGTAATGTGATGTAGTGTGATGTAGTGTAGTGTGATGTAGTGTAGTGTAGTGTGATGTAGTGTAGTGTGATGTAGTGTAGTGTAGTGTGATGTAGTGTAGTGTGATGTAGTGTGATGAATTGTAGTGTAGTTTAGCGTTATGTAGTGTAGGGTATTGACATGTAATGTAGTGTGATGAAGTGTGATGAAGTGTGATGTAGTGTAGTGTAGTGTAGTGTGATGAAGTGTGATGAAGTGTGATGAAGTGTAGTGTGGTGTAGTGTAGTGTTAGTAGAAAAAAAACACAAAACAAATGTAAGTAACAATCATTCTTTACCTCTAAGCTTTGCTCCTTTTATTTTGCCTCTCAACAGTTCAGGTAAACTGTCTGTCTCTTTGGGATGCTTGAACCAAATCTTTTAATCTTTGATAAATAAGCTTTGCTAATTGAGGACTTTGTCGGGAAAGTTGGTCTGACTACTCATGTATCTTTGATCCATCACAGCATTTGATGATATTTTTGTAAACGATTCCCAAGAATTTCTGCATTTCAATGTCCTATTTATGAGTTATGCTGTCATTAACGTTCAAAGGTGATTAATGACAAATGGATGTACAATCTTATGCCACCAGAGCATTCAACTACGAGATACGTCCAACTGTGACCTGTAAACATCTGCCCTGGGTTGGAGATGGGAACAATGCTGAAGTGAAGAGAAACGTAAACTGTGACCTTTATGAGAAGAAGGGTAAGACTCACCTGTGAGGTTGCAGACATGGATGTGATGTATGGCTATTGGTGGGGTTTGATATACTATTTTTATTGTGAAGTTTATGTCCGAAAGTGCATCGTGGGTAAAGGAGAAGACTACCGAGGGAAAGTCTTCACCACAAAGAGTGGGCTTATCTGCCAACAGTGGTGGTCCAAGTTTCCTCATGATCACAGGTGAGACACAGCATACGGCTCTAGCTCACTGGTTTCACAAAACTCCTTCCACAAACTCAACTTTCAACAGCCAGTAGCACCTCTTACTCTAATATTCTAGCATTCTGTATAAAAATGCCTCCTAGGGAGTTTCAGCCACACAAGTATAAATGTAAACACAAGGAGCAGGGAGGGAGCAGGGAGGGCAAACGTGAACGTAGGAATCAATGAACAGAAAGTATGGATTTCAGTTATCCAAGAACTCCAACACACCGGAATTGCATCTAAACACAAACAGATTACATTCTCCATTATGAGTACTACTTATTTTATTAATTTTTTTCTGTTTATTTTTCATTCACTATTTTTACCCTTCTCTTTTTTGCTGTTATTTTTGTTAATTCTGTTTTGCTTTTTACATGTTACATACCTCTTTGTACAGGATGGTATGTCACTTAAAGGACCTCAACACTAGATGGTGCCTTTAAAAAAGCATTTTGATCCTACATCCTTTATCTTATAAGGATACAAACACCATCACCTTAAAGTTAAAGGGTTACAATGTAAACTCCATAGTGTCTGCGACATACCTGCTCTAATATTATTATTATTGTAATGCTGTGGTACAGAGGTCATACATCTGAGTGAACTGTTAAACTACTGAAAAGTTTTTAATGATTAGTGTCAACAGACCTTCTCCTATAGCTCTCTGCCTCTATTCCAACCAGGTGGACTCCCACAGCGACCAACGGTCTGGAGCTGAACTACTGCAGGAATCCAGATGGGGATCGTATTGGTCCTTGGTGCTACACCACCGACCCGGAGAGACGTTATGAAAGCTGCAACATCCCCCAGTGCAAAGACGGTACGTTCCATACATTTTCAAACATCATAGTGTTAAACTAGAAAATACATCTCTAGATTGTTTTCTGAGACGTTTAATGAATTCACCCGAATCATTTGGTTGTACTGTTAGAGAAAATGAGGAAAATATTCAGAGCAAGTTTGCATAATTGTTACCAGCCCTTTCATTTGAGATTTTAAAGAATTGAAATAGGATTGTAGTTTGTTTTTTGTACGCAGTCAATAAGCAGTTGTTGACCAGCAAAACTGTCGGAAAATATTTAAACCTAGGAAAATATAAATTTAGTTTTTGGGGGGAATTTCATTCTTTCTGCTGATTTGACATTTTTGCATGTTCGGCTGCCTGCTATGCATTGCGTAAAAGATAATAATTTGGTCAACTAAGGGCTTTAAATATCAAATGTACTAAATGAAAAATCCTAATCATCCCGGCATTGCTGCCAAATAACACAGTCCTTACTAAGAAATAACAATAACAAGAAAATATTTTCTTTGGAAGAAAAAAAAATTACATTTGTGGTCTATGAATAAGAAATATTTTTCTCTTTTAGTTTTTGAACAAGATAAACATGTTTAAACCTTAGCATATTGTCTTTGTACCTCTGACTCTGAAGATGTGGTTTTGTTCTCAGAGGTTTGTATCACCTGCAATGGAGAAGACTACAGAGGACAGGTTGACCACACTTTGAATGGAAGAGAGTGCCAGAGATGGGATCAGCAGTACCCTCAACAACACATCTACCAGCCTGAAAAGTAATTGACTTTTTGTCACCTCATAACTGTCATGTGAATAATAAGCCTGATTCAGTGTCAACTGTTGGTTGGCATGTGAATCAACGTCCCCCAAGATCTGCTCGTTCTCCCACAGCTTCTGAACACCCTTTTGTCTCGTTGGACATAATGAACCACACGTTTTTGATTCTGTGTTGTTGTTCTTTTGTCGATGTTTTTTTCAGGTATCCTGATAAGAGTTTAGATGACAACTACTGCCGTAATCCCGACGCCTCTCCAGTCCCCTGGTGTTACACCACAGACACTGAGGTGGAGCGGGAGAACTGTGAGATCAGTCAATGCAGTAAGAAGATTTCCTTTCATAATTTGAAATAATCGTATCAGTGACAGAATGATCCGTTATTACTAGATTATACAAGTGGGTGTTTTTGTTTTTTTCAACCAAGTCCTCGTTGATCAAGCATTTTTTGGGGGGGAAACGTCTGAGATACAATCCAGCTCGTGACATCACTGTGGTTTATTTACATTAAACTTGGTACAAGATATATGCCACGTTAAAGATTTTCCAGTCTATTACTAAATTCGTGATAAACCTGTTGTCGTT
This sequence comes from Lophius americanus, assembly GCA_037951165.1. Taxonomy (NCBI): domain Eukaryota; kingdom Metazoa; phylum Chordata; class Actinopteri; order Lophiiformes; family Lophiidae; genus Lophius; species Lophius americanus. The sequence goes on from JBBDHG010000021.1 coordinate 7,792,313, forward strand.
ATCAGTAAATAAGAATTTATCCAAAATCGTATTTTAGTATCAAATTAACTGAATAACAGACGTAAGTATCTTGATTCTCTCTTCTTTTTAGTTCATTCCCTGTATTTTCAGCTACATTGCTGTGACATTTCAACCCCTGATGTGACATCATCCTCATCTGTTGATTACATTTGTTGTTTGTAGTTTACAACGCTTAAGAATGACATTTAAACTAGAAACACTTAATATCAATTATATTTCTTATATTTTCATTTGAACTAAACTTATAAGAAGAAAATATCAATAATATATAATGATTATGTACGTAGTACAAAGTTTACATGAATTATGTTTTTCAGACTAAATTTCCTTGAAAAAAAATCTTGTATACCCCCCACCCAACGTCTCTCTGAGGAAACAATGTGTTTGTTGAACAAAAGGAATTGCCTATAACATGTAAAAACAAAAAAAAGCAAAAACAACCATACACCATTTATCTCTTTTCTTTCAAATATTCGTTTTGTCCGCTTTCTCAATTTGGAAGATTTCCTGCATTCACAAATCGTTCCTCCGACTATTTCTGAGGTTAGAATTAGTGATAATCTTCTTGGACATTTCTTGCTGGTTTGTGAAAGTTTATAGAGCCACAAGAAATTTATGAATCAAGGTTGAAAAGGATGAAAAGAGTTTTTTACAACCCTTGATACTCTGGAAAGGTTTGATAAGACCTTCATGCTTGTTTCCTCTGCTTAGTTTTGGTCATAAGTCTCCTCTGGGGAAAAAAACTGAGACCTGCTGCAAGTTTAAATGAGCTGATTACGCTGGTATTTTAGGACACAGTGGAACTTGGGAATTTTTTTTAATTCATTGTGATAATCACATCAGTGTTAGTCGTGGAGTATCAAAATGAATAAATCCAAAGCACTACTGTTATAAAAAAATAATAATAATTTATAACACCATTTTGACCCCAAAAATGGTGTCAAAATAATTTTCCAAACTATGAATCGAAGACATTGAGTCTTTGATTGAAGGCTCAATGCGGTTTAAGTGAGTTTTTGTTTTTCAGTCACTCAAGCCCCTTCATCTTCTCACAACGTCTCAGGTTTACTATAAATGTTAATTGAAATGTTTCTTCTTCCCTTTATGTGTCTTATTTGAATTTTTCAGATAGACAAGAAACACAAGTAGCATAAATTAAATCATAAAATCAAGAGGAATTGCAGTTATTTACAATGTGCTTTGTATTAAAAATCAATAAGTACTTTTCTGGCTTTTATTTTTTATTTTTGATGTTGTAACTACTATATTTAACATTTATACAAGCCAAACTCAAGCCTCAGAGCATAAGTAAATAAATCTATGAGTGGTAACACTGGCAACACTGGAATTTCCCCTGACGACAGAGATGTATGCAGCCAAAATTGTAAAACATAGCGCCATCTGGTGGTATAGACATGAGGGATTGGGAGCAAAAGAAGCTCTCAAAAAATAATCAACAGGTGAAAAAAGTTGTGATTTTCATTCTTATTTAGCCTTTTTGCAAGTACTTTTTTTTTTTAATGAACCATTTATTTATATTATTATATGTATTCTGTTTATTGTATCATCAAAAAAATGGAAGGATGCTCACTTTAAAGCAAGTAATTCTGATTCTGGATTTTAAAGCATGAGCTAAAAAGGAATAACCTTGGAAGGAATCTTGGATCTATGCCAGGAGGTTTTGTCCCATATTAAAAATAAAAAAAAATGTATTTTCTCAATGTCCACCTTAAAAACGATATGTTTTGTTTCTTTTTCCTCAGATTTAATCACAAAATAACTTATTCTTACACACTGATGGACTTATGCAAGGAAGAGTTTCTAAATAGAGTCAGTAAATATTTCGTCTAGCAAGGTTTGAGACATAAGAATAATCTGCTTTAAAAATCTTGTTTGCCTAATCCGATAAATCTTTGAAATGTCTAATGTCTTCAAAAACTCTGTATTCCTCTTTAAATTACATTTCACTTTCCTTCATTGAAGATTATGTTAATATGAAATATTTTTTGTTCACAAATAAGTTTAAAATATTTTTTTTTTAAAAAGGCTTTCAGTAATTGGTTAGCTGGGATCTCACAGAACTTTTCTCCCAGGTTAATTCAGTAACCCTTTTCCACCTGCAACAGGTGACTATACAATCACCTATGCATGATGAGCCATCACCATCATCATCTGATCATCAGAAGATGAAACACACCTTTTGAATGGAAGGTGGTTCTTGTTGTTTAACCTCCTGTAAACATTCAGTGACAGAGCAGATGTACAAAGACTCTTAGTTTGTGGGTGCATTCATTCCCTGTCATCACTGTGAATGTTCGGGAAAATGGAGAGAAATAAAAAGCTCTGTTTGACTATAATTTAACAGAGCATAAATCACAAATTCCTCTCTCTCCTTCAGTGACCAGGCATCCTGTTCACATTAATATTAACTATATTAACTAACCTCACCTCTATGTGGTACAGAGGTGACCTGAAATGCCAATTATTTCCTCTTCAACTTGCTCTTTCCCACCAGCTGAGGTGCGGGTTGAGAAACGCCAGCGCTCCAGCTTCACCACCAACTGTTTCCGCGGCCGAGGGGAGGATTACCGCGGTAAAGTCAATGAGACGACATCAGGAATCCCCTGTCAGCTGTGGGATGCTCAGTACCCTCATGAGCATCCCTTCTACCCAAACACATATGAATGCAAGTAAGTAACACAGTAAGCAATAACGAGATGCAAGAACGTTTTCTCCAGAGATAAAAGTGCTCCGGGGTTATTTTTCTTCACTTTTAGTTTAAAAGTTCCAATTTGCTTCTCACATGAATATTAATGTCAAGATATCATGGCAGTGAAATTACTTGAGAACTTGTTTCTCCGCTGACAGCTGACAGTAGATGATAAATGGTCAGAAAATCCACGTTAAAGAAGGGGGCTCCCTAAGTGGCAATATGGATGTGAAATGAATATTAAAATGCTTTATGATGTGGTGATCATTTATCTTGTCAAAACTGATTACAAGTATTTGAATGATCAATTTTACCCCTCCTGCATATATTGCGGACTGATATAGCTGTCCCCTGTCCGCCCCTCTCTCTCTATTTGAATGGTTTTCTAAGAATTGTCCGATCCAAACATAATAACAAAATGTTCAAATATCCCAATTTTTTTTGCTGTTTTTCAGCAAGTCACCATGCATTAAATATGTTTGAGCAAGAAATTATCTCAGAAAAATTAAACTACTTTAATTAATTTAAGCCGAAAATTCAATTTTATGTAATTTCCGTATATTGTCATGTTTTACGGTGGGTGACATGATTGTTAGAGTTGAGAGGAGTTTGAAAATGATTTAAAAAGTCTTCAGCAATTGCCACTTCCCATCCATAATTTTAACATTGAAACACAGATTACAAACATTTGTAATTTTGGATTTAGAACTCATGGAGAAGTAAGTTCCCCAAAAGGTCCCATTATCAATGACACAGGGTTTTGTTTTGTTTGTTTGTTGTTGTTTTTTTAAGGAGCAGGCATTTCTATTAACTAAGCTTTAACTTAACTTGAACATTTCTTAACCTAATGTAGACATGGACTTCATTAACGTCATGGAAAGTTCAATGTTATTAACAGCAAGACCTGAGTCTTCTTTGTTCGTAGGCGAAGTCCTGCACCTTTCTCACAGTCTTAACCGGAGTGAGTAGTATCAGTTGCTGTCACCATGGTGACCTTAACTGCAGTTAGAGCCGTCCAGCTGATTCGGATGAACTAACTGTTCTATTTTTATACTCGTGACAGACACACACAGGGACTGGGCGACATGCCTGCTCCTGGTGGCTGTTGTTGTAGAAGTTACAAGAACTGCTGTGTGATACTTCTGTATAAGGTTTCTCTAGATAGGCATAGCAGAGGACATTTGTGTAAAAGGTAGTTTAATAAATTGCTGATTGACACTCTGTTGGGAGATGGGAATGGGTTCCATCTGACCCTGTGTTTGAGTTAGTTGATGGGATACATATTTGAGTCACACCGAGATTTTCTGCTCAAAAACCATTAAAGATAGGTAAACGAAATTTTACGGAGAGCTTTAATGTGCAATTTTTTAGATTGAGTTTGGTTGTTTATTGCGAAAAAAATGTAACATTATGGCCCTTGGTTAAAATATAGCCCATAGCCAATGAGCATATTTAATCATGAAGCTGTATGCTAACATTAGCTGCTTCCGTACTGCTGAAAGAACATTTGGAAAAACAAAAGAAAATAAAAACATTTTCAGAAAACATCATGTCGAGGTGGATATGGACGACTGTATCGGTTAGTTATCACCAGTGTGCATATCATTTCTCCATCATGGTCTTTTTAAACAACATGTCAGCATACATATAGGACAAACAATAATATTTAGTAATATAGTATACCGTATAAACTCTGACCTAATAACCTAAATGAAATAACCAGCTTAATTACATTTTCACTCACTGCAGTGGTTAGGATGTTGCAACACGCATGCTAACAGCAAGTGTGTGTATAAATCCCTGAATTTTCAGGCAGAAGACTTTTGTATAGGTGAGCTTACCAGTGAAAAGCAGGTATGGTCAAATTTCAGTAAAGATTGAAAGATAGGTGGGATGTGGTAGTTTTAGGTCTAAACCTGAAATATCGACTCATTAAGAAGATCAGATAAATGTTGTCAGGCCAAAGCCATTGTAAGGTGTTTTTACCGTTACACCGTTTTGAGTGGTGGATGTTTTGTGAGAGAAAAAAAGCAAACCACATCTTCCCCACTATGTTCATCTTATCCAGGGGTTTGGAGGAGAACTACTGTCGTAACCCAGATGGGTCGGAGGCTCCCTGGTGCTTTACATCTGTGCCAGAGATGAGGACTGCTCTCTGCTTACAGATCAAACGATGTGCAGATGACATAGAGGCTGAAGGTAAAACCTTATACATTCAGATAGAATGAACAATAAATGAAGTTTGCATGGTACTGTAAGCTGATATGGATAAAGATGAGCCCATGTTGGAATGGCCACAAGGCTCTTAGAATATTTGCATCAAGACATCCCTGACTGTAATCATGATCATCAAAATAAATAAATCTACCAGCCAAACCCAAGAGAACATGTTTCTGGGAACAATTTACTTTAATCTGCATATTTCATCATTTGTAAGGAACAAAGTTAGAGAGAAGACATAACACATTCAAGTATAACTTGTCAGCAACTTCTGCCACTGGGCAATTCAATGTAGTGTAAGGAAACATTTATTTTAACAATAATTCTATCCATAATTAACACAATGATAGAATGTATGTCTATTTTGATCACGGGTATCTTACACTTTAATTAATGAAATGTAGAAGCCCTGATACAAATCTTATCAATTGGGGCTCCAAGGTCCAAATTGTGTCAGTATAGGATTCCCTGATGTGAAAAAAAAGAGAAACACTGTCCTTGTTTTTTTGCTGGTATTGGATTCATTACTCTGGTATGACCTAGTTGTGTCTCATATCTATTTTAGCGACACTATGATTTACATTCACCATTATACTTACACCTGGTTACAGTTGCTACAGTAACACAAAAACAAAAAGAGTTTTGTAGCAATTTGAAGGGTAAAATCCTGGTGAGAAATACGGGATCCTCATTGTTTATTTGGCCTTGTAATCGTTGATAAGAAAAACGGAAACCTTGTACATAATGCCCGCTATGTGTAAGGGTACTAATGGCAGTTCACAAAGGACAAACACCGGGAGGACATTACCTCACTGTCCTCAACGATAGATCTGGCCCTTTATTTTACATAAACTTCTTTTATTTTTATTTTATTGTTTTATTCCCTTTTGGGTTTTCATTTATTCTGTTTTATTTAGGGATGTGATGCCATCTTTTTATTTTGTTATATTGTTTCACCCTGTTAATTCCCCATTTTTATTTTGTGACTGATGTTGTTATTAATATTGTTGTTGTTGTACTATATTTTCTCTTCTTCTGCTTCTTCTACTTGCTCTTATTATTATTATTATTATTATTATTATTATTATTATAATTATTATTATTATTATCATTGTTATTGTTAATCAGCGTACAACTTTATCGCTGCTATATCTTTGCAAACCGTTTTGATAAGAATGCCTCCTTTTTTCAGATTGCTACCATGAACATGGAAAAAACTATAGAGGCATTGTCCGCAAAACTCGCAAGGGAATCACCTGCCAAAAATGGAACGTTAATACACCTCACCTCACCAAGTATGAGGTTCTTTTAAATATTGCATCAATACAGATTTTCTTTCTTTGTGTTTTGTATCCAAGAGTAAACGTGTAATCTATTTAACAGCATGTAGTGTGACTGGGTTTTGTAAATTCAAAACAGTCATTGTATCCCACAATGCAATGTCCAGAACTACAGAAGTACTACTAGTACTTTCATAAGTGGAAGATTTTTAATTAAATGTCAAAGATTTACAAATAAAAGGAAGTGCTATATTTTTGGAATAACATGTAATTTATCCTGTACAAAGCACTCAGTTAGTAAGTGGTATGAAATTGGGACTGCGTCTCTGAGTTGCTTCGGGGTGCTATTAGCCAAGATAAAGGGTCCATTATGAAAAAATGAATTGAAGGGTTTTCAACCCCATTATTTTTCAAGATCTATAAGATATTTACAACTTGAAACAGTGTTGTCTGATTTTCCAGGATTAACCCCAGAACACATCCTGAGGCCAATCTCACAGAGAACTACTGTCGTAACCCAGATGGGGACCAGCACGGACCCTGGTGCTACACCACCGACCCCAAAACTGAGTTTGACTACTGTGCCATCAAACAGTGTGGTACATAACTCATCTTTCTTAGTCTATGTTAGGATCCTAAGCTTAATACACTGTGGTCACATTTCAGCCAGTACCTCAGTTTCCTGACAGGAATCAGAGGTTCTGATTCGGTGATTAATTTCTTTCTTGTTGTTTGCAAACAGCTGGAGAGAAAGTATCCATGACTGAGCCAGAAGGTTAGTGTTAGTTCTAAAATGAATGCCGAGCAAGATTTCGATATTGACAAGTTCAGGGTTTCTTTTGTTTTACAATATATCACGTCATGTGTACACAGATAAGGTGGAATTTAGTGAGTGTGGGAAGAGAGAGGACCGCCTACCAAGGACGAGGTTGCGCATTGTTAACGGGGTTCCTGGGAACTCGCCATGGACGGTTAGTCTCAGAGACAGGTGAGTCTGATAGCTTAGGGTGTATAAGTCAGGTAAACTCTGCTGCTGTACAGTGTGTGACCTTTGGCTGATGGGTGCAGGAAAGGAAACCATTTCTGTGGAGGATCCCTAGTTAACCCCAGATGGGTGATCAGCACCAAGCAGTGTTTCTCCTCCTGGTAAAGTATATTTATTCAAATACTTTTAGCACACAAACTATCAGCAGGGTGCTGCAGTAGGGTTATTCAAAGTCATGAGCTGCTTGTAGTCAAAATCAGCCAGTGCACAGACAAAACAAACAGAGCAGTGATAGTCCCAAAACACGATCATGTATCCTTAAGTGCAAAAACAGGAGCCTTGCAGAGAATATTCATTCATTAGTAAAGTTGTGAAGGTTGCTGTTATATGCACTGAGAAAAGGTAACCGGATAAAGCCAAACAGATGCTGTGCTGTGACACCTTTGGTATTTGTCAAACGAAAACATTGTCTGTTGGTCGCTCTGGCGATCTGATGGTTAAACTCTTTGGTCCAGATCAAACATGTCAACAACTTTAGGTTGGATTGACACAAGATGTGTTAACAAATATCCATGGTGTCTATGCGATTAATCCTAATAATTCCTAACAATATACTGACTTCTCCTCTAATCCCACTGCGAGGTTCACATTCGCAGTTTTGAGTGTTATATCGTGACATCTAATTATGAAGTACTTTGGTTTACAGCGGAAAACAATGACATTCCGTCTACATCAGTAGTCAATTGATGTTTATTAGGAATTTGTAAATGTGAGGTTCCCAACAAGCTGGAGGAAAAGGGCAAACTTAGTATTTGCTTAATATTATTAACTTTTATCGGGGGAAATATTAATTTGATTATCACTTTAAAAAGTAAGTAAATTTACATTACATATTAAATATACTGTATCTATGGCTTCAACGGTTTTCATTTGCTTGTATTTCTATGTTTACCTGTTTGCACGCTTGCACAGCTACGTGGACCTGCCCGGATACTCGGCTATGATGGGAACACTGTTTCGGGATCCACAAGAAGGAGAGCCTGGCGTGCAAACCATCCCGCTAACCAAGATTGTCTGTGGGCCTTCAGAGTCCCAGCTGGTCATGTTACAACTGGAATAGTGCGTACAATTCAGTACCCCCCAGCATGCACTCAAACATAGCAATAATATCCCTTTAACTCTCTCTCCTCTCACTAGCCCTGCCCAGTTTAATCAGCGTGTGTCTCAGATCTGCCTCCCTCCTGAACGCTACATTGTTCAGGAGGGGACAACTTGTGAGATTGCAGGATGGGGTGAAACAAGAGGCAAGTGTAATACTGGATTCGCCACACACTGCACTCCATGCAACTACAATATGCCTCTATTACACTAATTATTCCTAGACGATTTCACTAGAAGAAGTGTCTTGTTTGTTCTCTTGAAGTAATGTTGCATTTAAATGAGAGAGCTATTCCAGACTGGCGAGGAACAGATGGCAATGCTATTTCCAGAAACATTCAACATCTGTCCAACTTCCTGTTCTTTTGTCCATCTCTCTCAACACACCAGCTCACTTATTTCTCTTCCTATCTGTTTTTCAAGGGACGGGAGATGAGACTGTCCTCAACGTTGCCTTCATACAAGTTCTTAGTAACAGAGAGTGCAACAAATACTTCAGAGGTCGTGTTCGAGAGAACGAGATGTGTACAAACTCTTTCCAAGGCGGGGTAGGCGCCTGTGAGGTAGGGCTCCTTGTCCAATGTATACAGTTTTAAAGTATTATTGTACATCTTTTGTAAAACATGATTTATTTGACAACTACACCTGCTGGTGTAGAGGAGTGTTACATTCAGACATGCAGTAAAGACCAGACGCCATATTCAAACAAGGGACATAAGGTGGATATGGTGATCTCAAACTAGAGGTCACCATGACAAACCACGTCGACAACATTTTCTTACATTAAATCAATCATATAATGTTCTACTGTGGAATTAATTTGCTCTCTTGTCAAGAGTAAGATCAAATCAATGCCAATCTCAAATCTGTTTCTTAAATATACAGCCACAGCCAGCAGCCAATTAGCTTAGCATACCTAGCACATCTCACTGAAGTCCAGCACAAACTCCACTACAGTATTTGTTTGAATTAAACAAACTTTGGGTTGAAGTGTAAATGAGGTGCCGGTACTGTGAAAAGAGTGTGTTCAGGAACATTACGGATAATGTATGAAGGAATGAATGAAAAGAGCCTGGTTTTTACAGTGTCATGCTTAACTACGCTAACTTTGCATGCAGACATGAGAATGTTATCAATCTTCTTATCTAAAGCTCGGAAAGAAAAAGAACAAGCACATTCTGCGGCTGTTCTGAGAATTAACGCTTTAAAACTGACACTGGTTGAAATCTTTTGATGGCTGAAATCACTTTAAGCAGAGAGCTATTTTTAGTTCATATAAATCAAACACATTCACCATTTGGATAATGGAGGTGGACTCGACGAGATGTGGCTGCAAGATGTTTCTAACCTCAGCAGTGACAGTCAGTCATAACAGACACAAAAAATGACTCCAGAGTGTTGTTTCTTTGTGTCTGCAGAGAGACTATGGCGGTCCTTTGGTGTGTCAGAACAGGGACTGCTGGGTACTTGAAGGTGTGATCATCCCCATGAGGCGCTGCGGACACCCAGGGCTACCCAACATCTTCATCCGGGTCTCCATCTATGTGGACTGGATCAAAAAGGTCATGGAGATGGCTTAGTACGGCCATCCTAGAGGGTCTGATCATATCAGCTATAAAGCCCCCAAAAGCAGTTATTTAACTACATTTCTGTCTACTCAAACGCCTGCTTCTCATTTAAATATATGAATTACATATCAAAATACATATTCAGATTATATCATATGAGTTTCAACATTAATATATCATAAAAAGACTCTATGCAGCCTCATATTAGTGAAAATGCAAAGGCAGCGCTGAAATATATGATCTGCTTCAAACATCTGCTTTAGATTAATTCTTATGTACATTTAAATTTAGAAAGTGTTTTTTTTTTTTCAGCTTTCAAGTTTTGCATCAGCGCGGACATTTAATGTCGGGAATTGCTTATTGCAAGCAGCCAAGATTCAGCCCACAGCAGAAGCGGAAGCCATTTATCCGTTCCACACATGATAACATACTCAGCTGCAAAACAATACAGAGACACCATGTACAAAATAGAAGTCCAATTTTACAAATTTCTGGGCAACACTATTCATCAAGTCCAACTATTTATCGTTATGGAACTCTTTACAGACATTAAATAAATGATTTATAACAAACTATAATATAGTTATAAGCAAATATAAAAAAAAGTGTCAATTGCAAGTGCTACACATTTTATATTACTACAGCTGTATTTTACTATACTTTTCTTCATTTTATTTATACAGCGGCTTAATGAGTGCTCACAGGAGGGGTTGCAGTTGGTCATATCTTCTTGCAATAGGATTACATTGAATTCTAAATAATTTATTCAGTGTTTATACACCATTAATAAATGATAAATAGCGGTGCTTAAATGTTACCATTTTTATACAGCAAAAACTTAAACATGGATGCAGGGGAAAAAAACATATGTAGCCCTCTGAGTTAAGGGGAGAATAACCGGAGCTAAGTAACTTCCAATAACACTGGGGTGAGGGGGGGTTACAGCACACATTTTAAGTTCTAACATCCCCTTGAAATGCACCCTTTACCACAAAACTGTACGCCTCCCCTCCTCGCCGTGGCATTGAATGGAGCTCTGAAATACCTTCTTTGCCCCCAGCCTCTAAAGAAATCCCTCCTCTGCCTGTCTTTTGATGCCTGCCCCCACCTCTAAAGACATGCCTTTGTGCCTTATGCAGAACTGTATGCGCTGCACATTCTTTCTAGTTCTATAGGAGGATTTTTGTAACCCGGTCCTGATGAGCCCACGGAATTCAGCTTAAATAAACCTCAAGATCAGAGTCCAACCGAATCTCAGACACACCAGCCTGCAGAAGGCCACTGAACTCTCTCTCTCACACACAATTTTTCTCTCAAGCAAACCCTCCCCCCTCTCTGTCTTATTCCCCGTGAAATCTCTGTGTTTCTGTTTCTTGGAAATGTTCACACCAACATTATTCTTCTGTCTGGACAATCAGATGATACAGACATTTATGTTATTCTTTTGCACAAATGTAAGTTACAAGAGTGACGTGTAGAACATGTTCCCTATTGCTAATGAAAGCCAATTATGTGTCTGCTGTACAGAGTTTGAAAATGACAGGCTGATGAATCTCTTCTTGCTTACTTTCATTTAGTAATTTTTAAGGTGGATGACTGATTATATATATTTCATATATGACTAGCAATTCTCAGTAAGAGTTCGTTCTCATAAGTCTGACTCGCATTTTTAATAAATGTTGCCTCACATATATGCAAATAGGCTCTTTGTTATTTTGTTTTTGGCCTTAATGAAATTTAAAAAAAAAATGTTTTAGCAGTAATCCATACATGATTATCAATTTTCCAACGATATTTGATGAGTAATTACATCAGGAAATTGATACCATAAATCATCCATGCTGTTTGTCTTACTTAAAGCATTTCATGTTGGTCTCATGCCAACCCACTCACCTGACATGACTCCGTGAACTGTGCAGCATTAGCCATCCCTGGAATGTGTATTCACTGCACTACAAAAACAGCCTCACTAGAAAGAAACCAAATACCAGTAGATGTAATTAATTCACTTTCTATTGAGAAAAAAATTGGCCAAGGTTACCAATGGGCTTCTGGTAGTTGTTTTTTGCTAGAATTCTTAGTAGTAGTTTAAAGGTCTGTTCAGGAGACTACAAAAATAATAATCGTATGTAAATCTATCTTAAACAACTTAGTTTAAATTGCTTGTAATAATTACGGCTTTTTTGTCCATATTTATGTCTAGTTTTAAGGTCCATACGTCTCTCAATGGATTAACGTTTATAGTTTCAAAGATTTATGTTACTGGCAATTTTCTTTTATCAATACAAGACACTTTGATTATATTTTGCGTGTGCTTTCTTTGTAGTGTCTCTGTTTGTTTAGTGTGAATGATGTAATTTCTGAAAGTGATTTGAGGGAAAAGTTGTGATTTTACTCTTTAAATATGGAACGGATTTAAACATAATGCTGTATCTTTTTACTGATTAGATCAATCTCAAAATTAAATAGAATATCTCTCAAAGACAATCTTAGATGTATTATATTAAAATTGTATTACTCTTAAAATGAAAAACATTTTTCTTTTTAAACAAAAATAAGATTTATTTCTTAGAAACAGGGCCTTTTAACTTTCTTTTCGCAGTGAGTGATCTCACTCTGTATTTATCAGTTTTTTGTATGTTTACCTAAGCTCCCTCCAGAAAGATAAACCAGTATTTTAGTTATAATGGTGATGAAGGAAATAATTATCATTCACAAAAACATGCAATTAAAACAACAACTGGGGCACTTTATTACAGATATACCTCTTTAATTTGGCGATTTATTTAATTAACATATGAAAATATAAATATATCTTTTAATATTCTAGAGAATAGATCAAATGTAAGATATGATATCTAATCAACATCTTCATGTTTTGCATCGCCAAAATTAAAATGTCTACTTTCTCACTCGTAGCTGCCCTTACTTATCATGTGTTCTCCAGGTAATGCATGAAATAAATGAAGCATTCTGGTTATTTTCCTCAAATAAATGCCTAGCAGACCGTTGCCCTGTAGACTTTGCTCTCTTCTGTCCTGTATGGCAGAATTATATCTCTCACACCGTAGGTAGGGATCTAAAAGCAGGGACAGAGGGAAAACTGCTCCAAGCAGTCTAGACAGTCTGAGCTCACCAAAAAAAATGTTTCTCTCTTGTGTGGGGAACTTCCCAGCCCCCAGACCTTACTTTGGGAACCCCGGAACCAGGCTCTAGCCTCCTGCCTGATGCCAGTCTCTCTGTCTCTCCCTCTCTTTGGTGGGTGGTCCGGTGAGTTTTTCGGGGCGGGGTCCACTTTTTCAACCCTCCTACCCTCTTTTTCCTCGAAACATGCTTTAATAGAGAAAGTATGCAATGCATACTGCTCAGCTACAACCCCCAATTATACTGCAACTGGGGTATTCGTGACTGGACGTCTGGGGGGATCACACACATTTCCGATTAGAGGAGGGGGAGGAGGAGGGGAGAAAGAGAGAGAGAGAGAGAGAGAGAGAGAGAGAGAGAGATTACCCTTTCATTCCAGCCAATGAGACGGTCGATACACTAACATTTTCATAGTTGTGCAGGAGCACAAAGTGAGCTGACTGTGTGGACTTCCAGGTAAAGCTGCAAACCGACTCAAGGTAAGTAGAAGTCGCCGTGCGCCCGCTGCTGCGTTTGGCGCTGCAGGATTTCTCTGCCTGAACATGGAGCCTATAGCCTGAATGCATGCACGTATAGGCCAGCCTGAAAGGAGAGCTTTTGCACCTGTGTCCCTCGCCTTTGTCCTTGGTAAAGTTTTTGCAGTCACTCGGCGGATCGGCGTCGGCGATCATGTTCCCATTAAGACTTTAAGATCGATTGCGCAAGTGATGGACGCGAGGGGATGTTAAGGAGCGACTTTACACGCGTTCTAACACTGCTGGCCTCGACTGCCGTTCTGGCGATCTACATGTGCGAGATAGTCGACCAAAGTCGGCAATGTTTGAACTCACGGCTTCGCTGCAGGAGCGTGTTACACACACTGCATAAAGGCTGTAAAAGGATGGGGTTTTATGGTTGCAATTGCCGCCCATATGCAAAGAAAGTACACCCAGTCCCGCAGTTGTGTGCCAAACACAGGCGAGGTGAAGCGGACGGTCTGCAGCAGAAGTGCAGGACGCTCGCTGTGTTGATCCCAAATGAGTTTATAAGCAACGTTGTGCGTCTTGTTGTGTGGCTTTCAGATCATTTCAGCGAGGACGTCGATTTCTCAGATTTCTCCGACTTCCTGCTTCGGTGCGGCCGTTTTGATAGGCTGTGTTGGTAATTAGTGTTTGGCACATTCATTACAGAGCTACACGGTTTGGAAAACAACCACCCTTCGAGAGCACAAGCTGCCAATTTAACATCGACTCCCCTTTAATAAAAAGTCATTCCACTGGGCCTAGAGAAATGTTAGAGTACTTTCTAGGAAGTTAATAGAAATCCAATAGTAAGTGAAGTTGTCTGTATAGTCTTAGGCCGAACAAAGCTGTTAATCAGGCCCTATTTTCTTGAGCTGAAACAATAAGTCGATTAATCGGGAAACGAATTGTCTATCATTGATCGATTATTAATTGCTTTCAGTTGTTATCCAAGCGATAAGTACTCCTTTGTCTCAGCATGTAACATTTTATCTGGTCTGACAGTGGACTAGATCTTTTGGTTTTGGACTTAATTCGGACCCACAGAACAGTTTGGAGGCGTTTTGAACAAAGTTATTTATTAGACAATTAATCGATTTCGAAATGGACATAATCAGATGTTGTTTTTATAAACAGTTAAACTTTGTTAATAGAGTATAACAAAACTGTCGAATGTGTATGACATCTCTGACAACCGAAGATGTTGGGTATTTTTCTGACAAAAAAACCTAGTTTATCGGTTTATAATACATTAAATTAGATTCTTAAAAGTGAGAGTCTGGTGTCAGATGTTGCATTTTTTTCTTTTAAGTTGTAATAACTGGTAATTGGTCATCAAAACACCAGCAGATCCATTTCATGTTGATTGACTAATCAGTTATTCAAATCTAAAATAAACTATTTCCAACTCAGACACTAGTATTGGGAGTTTTTTAAGGTTTCCTACCAAGACTAATAGTTTTTTGTGGACTTTTAAAATTATTTTCTCAGCTGCAGAGGTTTAACAGTAAAAGGTAATGTAGCTTTAGACTCATCTTCAACACGCACACTCCCGCTCATTGAGAAATACCTCACAGGGTGCAGATGGAAAGGCAGTGGACAGGGCAGCAGTTGCAGACTTTGGAAAGAAGATTGAGTTGTGAATATCTGTGCTACTTTTAGTTGCTGGACACCACTCTCATGTTTCCCTGCATTTGCTAGACCCATGCTTGTGTTCTGATGAACCTGGTGCCAAGGCTTATGTATAAGCAGTTCTCACGTTCACTCTTGGAAGTGTCCTATATTGATTCTCGCTTATCGTTTTTAGTGATACATATATTTGTTTGACACTCATTGTGGTAATTGTACAAAATAAAAGCGCTATAACGTTTTGTAACAAAGGATTATCTTATATTCCGCAAAGTTGATTGCTTCCAAACGAAGCATTTTTTTATTTTCTTTGCTCACATCTCCAGCTCCTGATACTCAGGTCTTCTCCTCTTTATGCCCTCGAGGCCGCTCCTCCAGGCGTTGATGCCCACACTCTTTGGCACAGGTGCACGGACATAGTCATGAGTAACAGTGGGACCAAAGAGCCATCCCCCCAGCCGAGCACTGCCCAGTCAGCTCCTGAGCCACAGCGCAGGGGCAGGGGTCGACCACGGAAACAGCAGCAGGTAGGATGACATCCTTCTTTAAAAGATACATCTGATTAACTCTTTCCCGCAAGTTGAATTTCAAAGCCAGTTGATTATCTGGCTGATAGATGCTTCAAAACGAATGTTTTTCACCCGTATGTGGTCTTTCTACAGGAACCAGTTGGACCACCAACTCCAAAGCGACCGAGAGGACGACCAAAAGGCAGCAAGAACAAAGGCCCCAAAACTGCACTGAAGGTTGAATCAGATCATTGTGTCCGATATTTGTGGCCAAGATATTTAATATTTACTCCTACGTTAATTGCAGAATTGTAATCCGTCTTGTTTCTGCATTATAATTCAAAATGTCTCTTTTTGATAACTATATTTAAATCACAAGGATGGTGATTCAAATATCTGGGATTGCGCCAATTATCCCAACAGTTATCTAATATTATATCAAAGAAATATAATTAGTGTTTTTGGACTCAACTGTGTCCTTGATCTCTATAACTACAAAAGACACAAAACTGTGAAAGACAACATTTCTAGTGGGACTGTCCAAGTGTAAAAGAAATATTCTATATGATTTCTGCAGTCAGTTGTTGGAAGCATTTCAAATGTTGGACTTCCACTTGTAGTGGTGTAATTGTGTTCTGTTGTTTATTCATTTTACATTCTGGAGTCTAAAAAAGTACTTGTATAATACAGAAGTTGACAATCTGCTTATTCTTACTGACTTGTATTTACTTTTAAAGCAGTTGGAAAACAATGTATACATCTTTACCCCTTCAACGTCAGTGATTTTAGTAAATATGTATTTATTTGTATTTGATGACAGTAACACGTTTGACAGAAGTCAGTGGCATCAAAAGAGTGGCAAGGTTTTTGAAAGCTCAACAAACACCACTTTGGATTATTCCTCAGGTAAAGAGGTTATTTGGTAACTGGTAATTGTACTCTGAGTGGGTATTTGTTGAAAACTGCATGGGCAAATAGTCAAACAGTTGTAGAATATTTGTCATTGCACACCGGCAAGGACTCTTGTTATTTCACCATCTTCAAACCATAAAATAATCAAAGGATTCAGAGAATTTGGAGAAATATCTGCACATAATGGGCCAGGATGAAAAAAATTACAACGAACGCCTGTGATGTTTGACTATTCTGGTGACGCTAGATTCTAAAAAGTAAATCACTTTATGGGCTAGGTAACACATTTGGAAAGCAATTGTCAGCGAACCCATTGTATCACTGCCTCTAAACATTCAAAATAAATCTCTACCATGCAAAAGAAAAGCCATATAAACAACATATTGAACAATCACCAACTTCTGTCTCATCTGAATTGATGCAAAGTGGAAATTACCCTTTCATTCCAACGGTCCACTATTCAAATAGTTGCTAGAAATCATGGACATCATGTTCGCTGGGCTAAAGAGGGATAGAACCATCAACATTGCTGACAATGCAAAGTCCAATGATTGTATGGGGATGTAACTTACTTTTGAAGTCATTAAAGCAGCATTAAAGCTGAAAGGTACATACATGTTCTGGAACAACATATGCTGCCATCAAAGCAACATCTTTTTCAGAGATGGCCCATCTTTTACCAACAAGAAAGTGCCAGGCCACTCTACGCTGCCTTACAATAGTGCCACTTGGTTGTGAAAGAACCTGGATAGTAGACATGGTCCACCTGCAGTCTAGACCTGGTCCCCATTTTGGGAAAATGCATTATACCCTAATCAAACACCCGAGAGTAGAGACGTATATTAATAATGGGGGAAACTTTTTTTAACAGTTGATGGACTCTACCCAAACTGTTGAAAGCTCTAAGCAGGACAATTGTAAGACTGTGGTAGCCATGGAGCTGGCTTTGAATTTAGAGTGAGCTATGTTTTTTTTAAATGACATTATCAGATTATATATCTTATCATCGTACCTTGTTCAACTGACTATAGATAATAAAAAAAAAAGGAATTTAATAAATTATTGAATTCAGCTTTCATGGGCTTTTTATCCAGCATCCCAAATCTTTGGAGTTGTTTGGACGTACCATGTTGCTCATATCGGTTAGAAACGGTGATCAAGATTATTCCCATTTAATCCATAGTAATTCCACGTCAGTTAAAAACATCGGAAAAAAATTCCTAAAATGAAAACTGTTTTTTGAACAGTATCCATTTACTATAAGTGACTGCACACTTGCGAGCAGTCTATTATTAGCAACATTGCTGTCTGCATTTGTTTTAAGAAAGTATTTCTCAGTGTACTGGTAACATATACCAGTCCAAACTAGCGACTTACCCACCAAAAGTGTTGTTATGCCCCTGATGGCAACGCTACATTCTAATCAGGAGACTTGCTGGAATTGGCACTGCATTTGGAGCATGTAGTAAATTAATTACCAAAGTTTTTATCTTTTTTTGAATCTTTTTTTGTTTTTGGAAGATGTTGGTAATGTCAGAATTATTTTTCCTTCAGTTTATAGAATGGAACTTGTGTAGCTCTTGTGAAAAATGTTCCTCAATAACATGAAAAAGCTTAATCAGTTAAAATGGCTGCTCTCAAGAACCGTACTTCTTAAATGAAACCATGTAATATCATCATTGTAGTGAGTGATCAGCCTTAAAGGATTGTAAGGTTCTGAAATCTCAATTAACCATTCATCTGTTCTTTCTCAGAAAGTAGAGCCTGTTGGGGAGAGACGACCACGTGGTAGACCGAGGAAATGGGTATGGAGCAATCGTTGACAGTTAGACACATCATTGATTTAACATCCTAAGCCTCCGAGGTGTCTGCTGCAGCTGTACAGCCCTTGAGGGCAATGCTGTTTTTGCATTAAATAAACTCTCTTCCCTCTCCCTCCACAGCCTCAGAAAGTAGTTCAAGAAGTAACTGAAGAGAAGCAGGTGAGGAAGATGAGATCTTTGAAAATTCGTGAGCGGGGGATCTGGTCTTGTTTTTATGTCACACCATAACCCATAGATTTCTTCAACTCAAAACTATTACAACCATTTCAAATGGATCTTTGGTTGAAGATGACCAACAATTACCCTCAGGGGAAATGATCCCCAGTGGTTTCAGCCCAAACAATGAATGACTGCCAATATGGAAGATATCCAAAATATATATTTTTTAAGTATTACACTAGCAAGGTCTGTCATAGTTATATAGTGCCTAATAAAGAATCATGGTAAGCTCTATTAAAAAATATATCTTCCAGAGTCAATCAGTTCATTAAATTTACAGCAAATGCTTTATAATCTCAAAAAGTAAGCATTGAATTTCAGCGAAATCTATCCAAAAGTTTAAACTCCTGTAGAAACTGCATGTGTGTGTTAATACTCATTACCAAATCATCTTTCACATTATAAGCTTTGGTTTTAAATGACTATGGTGGAGTGAAGTTTCTGCTTCAGTGGAACAGAAATCTCATTTTGTGTCTCACCTTAACTGTTTGACTCATATCAGTTACAATGATAAGGCGGGACTGGCCAAATTAACTATTTAGGACATGCAAAAAATCAGACCCAGAGGATGGAATGTGAACATGATAAATTGCATTTCAGTGCTGTATGACAGAAATAAACCGTTCATTTTTAAGTACACCGAATTGCAATCGGACAAATAAGAACAGATAAATTTGCTGTTGATTTTGGAAATGTGTTTTTAACATCAGTCAACCAGTGCACATGCTTCTTGTGCTTTACTTAAACTGATGAAATAAGAGTCTGTGCCTGGAAATGTCCCAGATACACCTCCAACATCCTTTGTGGCATCCAGTTTTGATGAATTTAAGAGCAGTGTTTCTGAGAACTTCGGTTCATTCAGCTACACTGTTATTTTAAAAAAAAAAAACATACAAAAATGACAGCCTTGCACAACAGTTGTCACCAAAGTGGGTAGATCCTTTCATTCCCCCTGCCTGCATCTTCTGCACCGCGCAGTTTGTCAGAGATGCTTCAAGAACTGAAACCACTGAGACAGACTCCCTTTCTCAAATGCATGCACACCAAGGGGAAGAATGAGTCAATGTAGAGAGGGGAAACTTGATCTAGCTGTTCTCTGCCTCTTTTCTTGGTTTCCTGACATAACCGTCATCTTCCTCACATTTCTAGGTCTGAGAGCTGGACCTGCTTCCCCACACGCAATCACTTCATGAAATGTTAACACTCATTCTTGTATTTATTGGCATCTTTTTAGTATTAAATGCCATGTGAACATTGGGTAACGAGAGTGAAAGAGATCAGATAATGGCACACATTATGTCCCCTGCTTTTTTAGGGTCCCTCAGAAGAAGCTGAGGAGGGTGCCTTAGAGTTTGAGCCCTCTACATCTCAGGTTCCAGCGCAGGAGGAAGGGGAGTAGATGGGATACCTCTACCTACCTCAAGGTTTGGCCTCAAATAGTAGTTCAGTCTGACTCCTGTCTGCGATGGGATATTCAGGAGCTTGCGCACACATGCACAGTGCACACAAAACACACACACACACACCGTCAAAATCAATGCAGACTTATCCAGTACTGTATTCTGGTTCTGGTGCTCACTATGAGAGTTTTATTAACAAACTCTGTTGGAAAATCAACATTTGGATATGGCTTTTTTTTTTTTAAAGGAATAGTTCCACATTTTGGGAAACACACTTAGTTGCTTTCCTACTGAAAGTTAGATGGGAAGATTGATACTCCTCTCATGTAAGTCTGGTAAATATTATGCCTCTGCCAGCAGTTGATGAGGTAAGCTTAGCGCAAAGACTTGGGACTCTCTAAGGGTTAACAAAATCTGCCTTGTAGCCCCTCACAAGCCCACTAACTGACATCTTATATCTTGTTTAGTCAACTTATACAAAAAACCAAAGTGTAAGAATGTCCATTTCTTTACGAGAGTCATGTGCTTTCTGAGTTTTTAAGGTGCTTGTACAGGAGGGTTTTGTTGTTTGGTAACCTTTTGGACACAGGGAAGCTAACCGTTTAAATTCTCTACGCTAAGCTTAATTTCTTTGCAGTATCATTCTTTTCATGTAAATCTAGGCAAGATTGCCACGAAGTGTATTTCCTAAAACGTCCCACTCTCTTACATTTGAGGATTCCTGTTTAATTGATTGTATGTGTGTGCATGTGTACGTGTGGGCGGAGGGGGTAGGCTTTTAGGCTAAATTGAGCAGTGGGTTTAAGAAAAAAAAAAAAGGAACCAAACTAAACAGTTTTATTGAAACATGTTTCTAAACCAATTTTCATGAATCCTCATATGAAATGGGAGCGAGACGGTAACATTTTTAACAATGTTACAATATATACACGGTGCTCTGAAGTCATTAATATGTCAGTAAATGTGAAAGGTTTTATTCTAAAATTAAAATATTGAGTTTTAGAGGGGAGGAATAACTCGCGTGCTTTATCTCAGAATAACATTACTGAAATTTAAAGCAACAATACAGATTAAATTTATAGGGACAATAAAAAAAGTTTTGTTCTTCCAATCAGATTTTATATATATATATAGATATATATATATATATCTATATATATATATAGATATATATATATCTCCCCCAAACGTTTAAATTGATGTCTCATTTTGGATGGAAATCCTTCATATATATACTCCAGTCAACACCAGTGTTGACATGTCATTTTACCACACTCAGGATTTTGCTATTACAGTTCTTTTACACCGTATTGAAACCTCAGGTACAGAACTATTCAGGAACATGTTGTCAGTCTACTCAGTAATAATTGTTGTGCTGTGTTTGTTGTGCATTTCTGATCTGTATTTGACATTACCAGTATGCCTTGACACAAAGACCTCAGTTAAACCTCAGTTGCCCTCAGTTTCTCTCATTCTACCTCATTAACAAAATAGACAGACAATGTTCAGCAAAGCTATTCTCCACTTCCTCAGCAGCATACACACTCACTGTAAACACACGTTTGTGTGTAGATATACAGCACAGACAGGCAAATGGTTTTTAGGCCTACATACTAACAAACAGAAGCAAACAGTACACTCCAGCAGACGATTATAATATCAGTGTACAAATAAGGCATCCGTGACATTTCTTAATAAAACTGTAGGCCTATTTGTTTTAAGTGAGATTTTTTTTCTGGGAAATATAATGCAGCCAATGGTTTACAAAACCTCCATGAAATACTTGCTTTTTAGGGTGTAGTTATGAAATACTTATTTTTTTGGGTCGCTTACTCTTTTCTCATTTTTATTACATTGTGTGTTTTCTGATTCTTACACTGTAAATTGTATGTGTGACACTTTTTGAATTCATGTGATTTGCAAAGAAAGGCAGCAAATAACCACACAGTACTGAAATATATGACAGTCAAGGAAAACAAGACATCAGCACCACGGTTGCCTTACAATTACCAGATAAACTGTGGATAGTTAATAATAATAGCTCTGTCTTAATTGGATTGATTTTGCAAAAAAAAAAAAAAATACCAGAGATTCCAACTTTTTTTTAATTTGGATATTTAAAATGAAAGCATGACTTTGAATATTGACCACCGCGGGCACAATGTGACAAAAATGTAGAAGTAGTGTGAGTCACAATGTCAGAAAACTGACTGCAATACCCAACAATCATGTTTTTTTTTCTTACAATAGCTAAAATCATTGGTTTATATTCCTAACTCACTGGTGATACTAGACCGCATTAAGCTACAGCAGGGAAATCCCTGATTGTATTGAACTGTGTTACATTGATTATTCAAACGGGCAGCACATTGGCTAGTACAGTTGACTCACAGCAAGAAGGTGCTGACTTCATACCCACCAAAAACATGCTATATAGGCAAACTTATAACTCTAAATTACCCATATATATATATATATATATATATATATATATCCCTCTTTAAAAATTTATGAAACGATCTTTCCTTTATACTATTCTTTTAAAATAAAGTAATATTTTCTTTCCTATTATAGAAAACATGGAGTTTTCCTACATACAACTCAACCAAACATTTTTAACCACATAGCTTCCAGTCAGATTGATTATGTAGGGGCCAAAGATCAGTGATAAATGTTTAAAACACAAGTTCATCACTTAATTTGTTAATTTTACTGTTAGTGGATCATATTTATGATTATGACCCCCCCATTGTACTCGGGATGTTCTGCCTGAACTATCGGTGATTTACCAAGTTTCCTGATGGAGCAGGTGATTTTTACTTGTTGGTGAAGTAACCCCTAGCTGCAAACTAACGCTGCTTTCAAGACGATGGCAAACTCGATAAACTCTTTTTTTAGGAATATGGATGCACAGATGATTGGCCTTATAAATTGCCACTCATCATATATTATATCAGTACAACTCAAGTAGACTAGTGGGCTAATATCAATTATTACAGATTTTTCTGGAAAGAAAGTTACAATTGTAATTTCATTAATATATATATATATATATATATATATATATATATATATATATATATATATATATATTAAAAAAAATGTCAGTATAAGCAATAGTAAGTTAGTTTGTAGTAAAATAATTTTAAAACATTTTAAATAAAAATTACCGTCACCAGTCAGAATGGAAGACACCAGGATTCTGATAACAGGTCAGCTAAGGGGGGTACACACATTGCCAACCAAATTCCAATTTAACCGTGGGTTTAAATAATTTTGTCCAAGTTAGTGCTTGTATTTTCCCAATTTCCTATTTTTCAAGAGGGCAGTATTACCCTGTACCATGCTAAAGAGCCATGGAACACATCCAGAGGGAGACCAGACACAGCCTTTAATCCTAATTGAGGCTAGGGAATCCTATACTGAGGTGTTTCTCAGTTTCTTTGTCATAAGATGGGTTCAACTCAACAAAAGGAAACACATTTTCTCTGTTACCTCTACTGGTTTTCAGAGAGGGTGCTAGATATGGCTTTATGTGGCCAGGTTTTAAGATATCTATTCCTTGGGTTCTTTTTAAAACATCTCTGGTGAAATGCAATCTTGTTCTACTATATTTTCTGAAAAGGCAGACATGTCTTCAGCCAATATCCTCACACCAAAACAATCTATTTGAAAAAGTGATACTGTAGGATGAAAAATATGTATTTTTAATTTTGTGTTGAACTGTCCCGTTAAACTGACAGCCTTCAGTCACTGCCATGTAATTTCATATGGTAGACATTTTTATCCAACATGAGCTACATGTCACTTACTATTTGTTCATTAAATGACTTGAATAGTATCCACATTTACTGTATATGTGTTTTATTTTCACCTAAATGTTAGTTATTTTATCACTGATATGTTGTTTTCCAGTAATTGTATGTATTTCAGCATTGTTGAAATTGCTGCCTGGGGATCTTAATTCAATTAAAAACAAGTATATTATCTTGTTCAGCTGCATTGACTTTACTTTTTTTTTGCCTTTTGGACTACCTCTTAAAACTAATTAGCCTGGGACATCTGAGGAAGTATTAGGTTCATTGTACCTGACCTTTATTAATAGACCTGCGGGCGATATGGATCATGAAATCTTAAAATGACCGTTAACCAGTACTGTTGTAGTCCACTCATCTCATCTCACTACATTCATATCACCAGAATGAATGGAAGTCAGTCTGAAGGTGCTCGTTCATTTAACTACAGCAGAGTCAATGTTTGCTATTTTACATGAGCTGTGTTTGGATATTTACTCTCTATATGGGGACAATGTTTTGTTGTGATCTTAATGATAGTTATATAGTTACATTCAGTACTTGATACAACTTTCAGCTATTGAAAAGTTGAAGTGTAACTTGAGAAATCATCTTTTATGCCTTTACTGTTAACACCTTTTTGTAGTTATGTTATTGATGTGTCCTTATCCACTTCATTAATACAACTCACAAACCTGTGATATATATTTTGTTATGATTCATTATCTTGTGATTTGTGTTTTTCTGCTTCTGTATCGCTTATCAATAAAATTTCACACCTATTCACCTCTTTTGTCATATATTTGAACAAAAAAATTGAAAGAATGAGAAAAAGAATGCATGTGTTTAAATGGTTTTGAAAGAAACCGTCCTAAATTCAAAATCGATAAAGAGGAAACAAAGTGGAGTTGGGGGGACTTTATCTATTTATTATTTCTTTGCTGACAACCTACCAGACATTTATTACAGCAATGACACAACATGATTCAAGAAAATTAAATCCCAACTGATGGGTTTACCAATTAATAACAGTGTAAGATCATAAATAATGCTCCCTTAACAAACATGCAGCCCTCCCTTTTCACACAGCACTGGTATTTCACATTGTGGTTTCAGTGATGAAAATTTTCACCAAAGCTCAAGGAGTACCCAAAACCAGTCAAGTTTGATATTCCCCTTGATTTTCTTCCTGAGTATCATTCTGAGTGTCAGTGAAGCCAGTGGAACCCTGCATACCGAAATCAACCAGTGGGAGAGAGCTGTTAGGCATTGAGAGCTTTGGCTACGTCTGTGAAGACCAGACGACTGGGCCTTTGCGTGGTGCCTTGGGAAGTTGTGAGGGTCTGCAAAGGAGATAAAACTGTCAGTGGTATCACAATCACAAAGCGACTCCAGTTGTGGTTTTAGGAAACAGTGTAAACAGAATTTACATTGCACTATATTTTGTTATTTTTTGAAAACTATCAAAATTTGGATTTTTTTTTTTCTGAAACCAAAATAAAAATAGTTAAAAGCCGAAATCAAATCTATCAAATCTATAAAACCTAAGATTGCAAGGAGTTCTAAACATTTAGTAAATTCACTTAGCAATGTGTTTTTAATTATTTTTATTTTAACTCTTAAATTCCACCTCAAAAAGCTTTTGTTTCCAGGCTTTTAACTACCTTGCATCTACTTCCATCAACAAAATCTATTTTTGAGCAGCTGAGTTAGAGATCGTTAATTTAATTCATATTTGGAATATGGTGACCGAGCAAATATCGATTGAATATCATATGCTGTAAAACTGCACTTCTTTATCGTCCTTATCAGTACTTCTCAACAAACTGGAAGTCTCTCAAATCTATCTTTGCATATTTTTATGCTCATGTGGCCCCTGGAAAATTTTGTGTTCAGGTTTTAAGTTGAAGGAGCAGAAAGGAAAGTAAGAAATATAAGCTTAAAGATAAAATATATTGAAATGTGTTAGCTATTCTGCAACGGAGAGTAATTAATATATTATTAACTCACTTAAAGTTAATAATTACAGACATAAAGCCTACTGGTCTTTGTTTGAGATACTAAAATATTGATGAAAAAGATCATTTGGAGGGGGGGGCGTTTGGAGAGATGGATGAAAAGCAACAAATGATACTTTACCATATTTACCTTTTTCCATTGTCAAAACTTAAGAGAAATAAATAAAATAAAGACAGATTATGAATGTTACTGCTTAAAAGCTATTAAGGAAACAAAAGAAATGAAGATGATCCTAATCAGTAGTGACAAGTGAAGCACAGCAGTGAACTGGAACACCCTCAAAGATATAGAAAACTCCTCGAACATATTTCATTGGAAATATGAGATATGCTTAGAAATGTTCATTTCTGTTGTTGTAGAAAATAATAAAACCCTTCCGACTTACCTTGGTATTTGGACCCGTTAGACTTCCTTCCCGGCCGTGGTCCAAAAGTTCCTGTTCCAGCAGGTCATCTTGTTCCTCAGCAGGGTCAAAGTTGTACATGGGCATGAGCTGATGCCTCAGCTTCTCTAACCTTAATTATGACAGGTGAAGAAGGCCAGTCTAGATTTTACACAAGATCCCTTTACCAAACATTAGAACAAAACAAATAATTGAGCAAAGAAAATCTCTAAGAAACTTACCGCTTTCGTTTCCGAATATACAACATCTATGTTGGAGAAATAAAGATAACGAGACAGAAAAACAAGTAGTGTTATTTAAATGGGTAACTTGTTCGAACTAAACGATTAAATTTGTGTGTAGACAAAACTGTGTAGGATTTAGTGGCATATGGCAGTGTGGCCGTCTTTTCTGAATCAACGGTGGCCTCTGAAGAAGCTAAAAGTACAAAAGTTTATTCATCCTGGGCTACTTTAGAAACACAGCTTCGGAACAGGGCACGTTTCATGGAAGGGGCCGCAACCCTCTTTACAGATATAAAGGAATTTTAGGTAATGGACATACTGTCCTTCTGAATTCCAACAGTCCTTACAATTGCCACTGCTAAGCCAATGACAGTGATGATGCCAAATGGTACGAGCACCATTCCCATCCCCGAGCCCTCAATCACCATCTCCGGATACGTGGTGGCATTGAAACTGGTCTCGTTTGTTGTTATAGTAACAGTCATTGATGTTGTCCTGGAAGTGGCATTGTCTCTGGCCCTCGAGCCCGTCGAGAGGAAGGGGATTGCCGTGGATTTGCCAGATGTGGAGAGAAAACTTGTAGATGTCTTTGCGGAAGTCACAGCCATGGTCAGATGTAGCTGTTGCAACTGAAGGATGTATTTTCTACCGCAGCATGAATGTGGTTGTGCCACTCAAATTCTAGTGTGTCTCATGGTTGACCCAGGTGTCCTCCCTCTGTATCAATGTCTGCTGAGGAAGGAGATTAAAACAAGATAAAACAGTACATAAATAAAGTATTCAATAAAACAGTATATTTTACAGTAATTAAGAGTAATATTAAAAAACAATGTGTTGGTTATATGATATACAACAGAATTAATGAGGCGATCCTTAAGTCTAGATAAAACTTGAAAACATTTCCATTATGCTTCTGTTCACTTACTTTTTTAATTACATTTGTGTATATTGGTACATGCTTCCCTTGGGTTCATTTGAACCGTGCCTGACTGCCAGCAGGGTTGTGATAAGGGTTTAAGGACAGGATGTGGACAGCAGAGGCGCATGAGTAGTGGCATAACAATCAGAGGAATACAAACCACGCATCTGCAATGCAGAATGTGAGGAAATGTGTTGGCAGCACATTGAAAACGTTCACATCCAACTTACACTCATACTACTGCTGCACATGCAACTTCCTTAAATGTTAACTGCATCCAAGATGGGACATGTAGCCTTCTTCCAACACACACATTTATTCATACCAACACACACACACTTTCAGATAAACATGCCAAAAGTGTGAAGGGCAATTTATCCTGAAGAGCTATAAGAGAAAGTTTAAAACATGAACATGCTTTTCATTTTAAAGCAGAGGAAGGCAGTGAAAATAGACACATGATCCATTCCTCTCCCCATAGTGCATCCTGTCTGCTTGTTCTCTTAATGAGGAACATGTGCAGCTGCAGAAAACAACCAATGAAAACCAAAGGCTGGATTCAGCCATTGCTGTTTGTATAGTTAACAATCCCTGAACTGCAACAAACACAGAGTCTGCACCATTCGACAACCATCTCATAACTGCATGTGTTACTGATGTTACTAAGATGAAATGTTATTTTTAGTCAAGATGCACTCCATCTCAGCTGTCCTTTCCCCATCAGCTGAGCTACAAATGCTCCCAACATGAACAGCTCCTACACCATGTGTCCTCTCAGATTAGATATGCATACATACCTTTGCATACAACATGTATGACTTCAGAGGCGAGCTGCGCAGGCCAGGGCTGGTTAGAGAAGGGATTTTTTTCATTGGAAGAGGCAGCTTTTCCTTCAGCAGCTTCCCCTCCTCCTCCTCCTCCTCCTCCTCCTCTTGTTTCCCCCCCCACCTTTAGCAATGCAGGTACAGCTCAAGCTGTTTATATCGAGAAAACAGCCATTTTTCTTTGAAGATGGAAACACGTCAAACGTACGCCGGCAATCTCCAAGAGATCCCTTCCCTTTTTAAGATCACCACTAAGGACTTACTCCCCTCGTCTTGCCCTTTCTTGTATTTCACACAACAGAAGCTGCTTTAGGGATGCTTCAAACGGAGATGAGTGCAGTGAGCGCCCTCCTCCTTCACCCTGCAATTGGTCTAATGGTTTCAAGATGACACATGCGGTTGGCTCCCTCGGCTGTCTATTTGGCTTTCCAGGAGCGAGAATGGGATTTAATGGCCCTGCACACTAGATGCTGTCAGACTCAAGTGAATGACTGCATCCGGGTGGCAGGTCTGACGACATTAACCCTATGATTCCTCCTCTTTAATCCTCAATTACCTGAATTTAGGTTATATAAGAAAGAGGTAAATAAAATCATTGCACATCACCACTCCTCAAAGATATTTTTACTTCAATGAAAAGTACATGTTACACAGATATGTGATTACACTCATTTGGTAATTTGGAAAGGAAGAGATGTGCTTTAAATGTTGTTGAACATTTGTAGCCGATGTCCACAGCAGTTACAGAAGAACAAGGTCTTCAGCTCATTTTGAACAGGTTCCCGGTCATCATGGCAACAAATTCTGAAAGACATCATATCAACAGATGAAAGCCCAATAGTTTAATAATTTATCTACGACCTCATCTTCCCATTTATTTTGAACTAGGAAAACACTCATCTGTCTGGGTATTTTAGCAGTACGCCCAAATATAAACAAATGCAGTCCAGGACACAAAAAACTACCACACAGAAACAGTCAGATTACTATTACACAACAATCTTTGACAGGTTAAAATATAAGAATTTAGCTTTTTATAATCCTCACAGAAAGAACTTGATAATAAATGTCGAGGTTTCTACAAAACAGAGCACTGTCAAAATGTAAATATGGAGAGCTGTCTTCCATCAACACTTCCAACTTCATCCAGCCAAATAAAGAAAAAAAAGTGGTGATTCAATGGAACTTAGAACATAAAAATACACTCATACCTTCATAATCAATAGTTCCGTCTCCATCTTTATCTGCCTCCTTCATCATTTGCTCTGCCTCTATCTCATTCAGTGGTTCCCCTGCATTCATCAGTACATACCTGGTAGATAATGTTACAAATTTTGAAAAAGTAAAAACAAAGGGATTGGCTTTTTTGTGTTCACTTCAACTCCTTACTGCATTAATTTTATCTGATTTCGGCCGGTGCTTATCAATATGAAATTAATCAAATTCAGACTTGATTAAGAATTGATATGTCTTATGTTAATTAACTCTTTGTGTATTTACTTATATATTACTCATTCTTACTTGAGTGTGTTCCAGTCAATATATCCCTTGGTTTCTTTATCAAATACTTTAAAAGCTGCTCTTAGTTCTGCATCCTGGTTCTTGGTTCTTTCGTGGTACAGTGCCATCAGACCCAAGAAGCTCTCACAGTTGAATACACCTTTACCTGAAATGGCATAAATATTATCAGTTCAGCGGTGTAGATGTAAAACAAAAACATATACTAGAGAATATGTGATATTTAGAGAAACTCTTCTGCATTAGAAACACTCTCTGCTTTCAAACATTCTGTGTCCATGAAAAACACAATGTCCTGAAAAAAAGGTTGTTTCCAGGAATTGAGGTGCCTGGTATACACAAATCCAATACAGTAAAATACTGACACCTAGTGATTCTTGTAGGGACCTGCAGTAAAACCAAAACTAAACAGTCATAATTATTAGTTACATAATATGACTGTCATGTATTTTGAAGTGCATTTTGGAAGCGTCTCTGTTAAAAGGTTTAAGCTGAGTTACAAATTCAAAATATACATAGATTCTTGTACAAACTTCCTCAGAGGCCTAATCTTAACAGAAGATCTTAATCATTATCAGATTTAGCATTTGATTTTCTTATTTTGTTTGGGATGAGTTTTATGCCGACAAGGCTTCTACTCCCATCCTCACCATCATTTGAAGTTTGGACATATTTAACGTATTACACATCTTTATCTTAAATTTTACCACAGCCAATACACCAATAAAGATCTTAAAAATAGACACAACTCAACATTTTTATGTCAAGAAAAAACAATTTTGTACAAAAGACATGAATTATGGCAGTTATACTGTACTTTATGGCAGTTATTCTAAATACAAACTTGTTATAGCTGAATTTGAACTGATATAATATCACTGCTGTAAGAACCAAACTGATGTATTTATATTATCTTAATTTTAGAGTTGGTTCCCCAAACATTTAAAAAGATGTTTCTTCAAACGTGGTTTACATTTATTGTAGGTTTGCTGTATATTCACCATATTTTTCCACATCTTTGGCCATCTGGATCAGCTCTCTCTTTGTAGGATTGATTCCCATTAAACTCATCAGTCTCTCTAGCTCCTGTGTCTTCACATCTCCATTTCCTTCTTCATCAAACATCTCAAAAACTCCTTTGTACTCGTTGATCTGCTCTTGCGTTAACTTGCTGGCCTGGAACAAAATAAAGGAGTTGTTTAAGGCATTGCTGTGTTTGATGTTAGCAGTTAGATGCTCCATGCTTAACAATGTTAATTAGATACATTAGAATTAACTATTTTATATGAAAGGCTCCTCTGTAACAAGGTTCTTACCATTCTCCTAATCGAGTCGTCCAGACACGACTGTGGACAAGCAATGACTGTGGGAGGAAAGGACGCTCTTGCCTTCTCATTACCTAATTTCTAATGTTTCTCCCCAGAGCATAGAGGAGCATGTTTAAAGCCCTTTTATGGCACTTAAAGGATTGACTTGCTAGTTATCCATGAGGAATATCTGGATTCTGATCTCAACTAACAACCATGAATTAGTCTTGTTAAAATGCAATAAGTTGAAATTGTATGTTATTGTCAAAATAACCAAGGTAAAAGGGTCGGAAGACAGGATAGCAAAATATAGAAACTACCAGATGTATTTCTGCATTCTGATCTCAACATCACATGGTCCCCTAACGGGAACAGCAATTAGCTTGCTGTTCGCCATTAACAGGTGTTTGTGCATTCCCCGGTGACTCTCATGCAAGTACACAGCCGAATAAGGAGGAACATACGAGAGATTGTTTCTAACATTGCTATGGGAACATTAAGCATTTGACCGTGGGGAACAGCTATGATTCTCTATATGCTGCATGTCTCCAGTGATGCTCTAAGTATGGTCTAAATGTTAATTCGGCATGCAAGTACTGTTTATAATTCTTGTGGTCTACAGACTAGCCCACTCTAAGACATATCCCACATGGCTAACATAGGAAGAAAATTTAAACATGTCAAAATGAAAAGCAATTTTTTTTTATTTACAATTGATTTTAAAATATCTTGCATGTAATAATTATGGTAACCAGTAATTTAGTCTTCACTCGTAATAATTACAATGACAGGTGCCAATAATTTCATTTCAATATGTTGAAAAAGTTTTGTGACAAATATAAATGTAATTTCCCTTTACAGATATCAACAAGTCCATTTTCTATAAATACAAATTATTTATATTATGTCCAAAACCAATATGGATATGCCATTTGGTCAATTTGGAGCAAGGTCTAAAATTAAATTCTGACTAGTTATAAAAATAATTATCGATATCTTGAAAATAATCATGACTAGTATGAATATAATTTTAACTAGTTAAAACTATAGTTTACATATTGTTACTCTAGATACCTTAAATTCAATTTTAGTTATCTGAAATTACATTTTCACCCATTACCACTCCAAAACAAAATATCAGTTTCAATAAGACTGGTCAGAACTGATTTTAAGAGATTGAGAACTCTCCAAATAATTGTTACTATTTTCAATCAAGATATAAACTGCTAAGAATTTAATTGTGTTTCTCCAATGAAATTTCCACAAATGAAAGCTACATTGTTGTAATCAATAATTGTTCTCTCCCACTGAAAATGAGTTGAAGATATAATTTGAATATGTATCAATATTTAGAATTGCGAGTGATAGCTAAAACATCATTCATGCCAAATTTTTAAACATCCAAGTTTATAAGTTCATTAATGAGAAAAGATTAAAGATAAATCAAATGTGCCTTATTAAGGAGCAATGTGCAAACTACAATACATTCAATGTTAAATGTATGTCTTCGCTCAAAACTATGGAGACAACAACGAACACAAAATGATTGATGAAGTGAATATACATCTTTCTGAATAAAGAAATATGCATAGATGTTCTCTACTTGCCCTGTCTTGCCCCTGTTTTCGAAAAAGTCTTAGATTTGGCACTGAGTAGTGCTAGTATTGTTACTGGAAGGACTAATGATAACAGCAGAACAAGAAATGAGATGTAAAGCTGATTAATGGAGTAATTAGAGAATTAACATCAGAGGGTAGTAACTGTATATTTGGTCTGAAAATGCTGACTCATAGTGACAGACATGGAGGCCAGCTCAGAAGTAAGAATCAAGATGCATTCTGCATTGTTAGAACATAATGACTGTTCTATGCCTTTCTAAGTGTCTCAAGTGTATGCACCGATCGGTCATTATATCATAGCCACTAACAGTTGAAATCAGTATAACACTGATTATCATGTTAGAATGGCACCTGTGGTTGGTATTTTGTTCTCAAAGCTGATCTGTTAGAATCACAAAAAAATGGACAGTTGGAAAGATCTGAGAAAGTTTGAGAGGGCTTGAACGATAAGGGCCGGATAACATCAGATCAGAGTGTCTCCAAAACCATGGGTCCTGTTGGGAGTTCCCAGTTTGCGGTAGTCAGTACCTACCGAAAGTTGTCTAACAGGTAAAATGGTAATTTGAGCCCATGGCTTAATGATGGATCAATGAATAAATAATGAATGGATGTTGATTCATTTGTTTGGAGAGGTATGACCATAGGAACATTACAATACATTAGATTTTGGTGGTGATCCAGATCATCATTTGGAATGGACTATAGCTTTTACATGCAATGACATAATGAGTCAAATGAGCTGAGGTTTGCAATCTCTGAGGGCTGTCTAGTTATTTATAAATTAAATGTATTATTATTATTATTATTATTATCACTTTGTATTGTTCTTTAGAGTGGGACTACATTTAGAGCTGAATACTTTGTTTTCAACAATTCAAGCTGTTACCCAAAAAACTCTCATAACATTCAAGCAACATTTCATAAAAATATTAAAGGAGACAAATAACAGCAAAAATTACAAAACTCGCCGGCCTTCACAGGAACATACAGTGTAAGTATGGGATTAGGCTCCATGCACGTGGAGAAAACATAATTTTTGCTGTATTTAATACACATAAAATACCCAACACCAAACAATGAAGTTTGAGACACTCTTTTGTGAAGAAACGACCACAGTAAAAGATATATGCTACTTCGGACAAACACATGCAGCCAAGTCACAAGGACATGCCTACATGAGGACTTCAGTCAGTAGTAAAGCCACAGAGGAAAGAGAGTGTGCATTAATCACTTTGTATGTCTTTCATTGTAGCGGGTGGACAAACAGAAAACAGCGCAAGTAAAATAGCTGATATTTAGCCACTCTGTCCTAACCTAGCTTTCTTTTTATAAATCACTATGGTCTTAACATGATTGGTATGATTTAATTTTCAATTTTTGCTTCCCAAAAATATTTCAAAAACTCCATAAATGCATTTGCTAATGTTCATCAATGCAATATATCTAAGAAACATGAACATGCAGTGTTTTTTTTATGGGGATTCCAAATTGGGTGACTGGCATCATGGAAAAACACCCCAGGTTGTCATTATTCTGCAATGGTAAAGAATAATTTTTCAGATTCTGGATCCACTTGATGTTCTGGATCACTACTAAGTGTACCAGATATCCCAATGAACTATGCCATTCCTGTCCGAAACAAATTAATCAAGTTCATTATTTTTTGAATAATCCCCCTAACAGACAACCAAATCATCAACAGTAAAAACATAACCCCCTTTAAGAGAGGCAAAAAAACAACCTTTTTTTTCCAACTCTTTTAAATATTTGTGCTACAGTAGCTCATCTGTGGCAATAAAAGACAGGCCTTCGGTCCCATCGGCATTAGAAACCCATGACCCTCTCCCTGGTTAATGAGTTGTCCTCTCTTGGACCACTTTGGTAGGTGCAATCCACAGCAGACCAGGAACACCCAACAAAACCTAGAGTTCTGGAGAGGCTCTGACCCAGTTGTTTAGTCATCATACTTTGACCCTTGAAAAACACGCTCTGATCTTCAAACTTTCCCGCTTCCAATACATGAACCAAAAGGCTTAATGTTCACTTACTGCAAACTTCCAACTACATCTAGCTATGTAACCAAGAAACACATCAAGAAACACATCGAGGTCAGTTGGGGCCCAACTTGGACTGGTTTACAAGGGAAACGATATAGGAACGTTCTCTTGTATCCATCAATCCAGTCTGGTGATGCTCAAACAGACCGTAATTCAGACTAATTGGTAGCATATCCAGCTGTGGTTAGGCAAAACACCAATCAATCGATGCTTCTCCACCATCCCTGCTGCAGCTTGGGGTTTCCCATCGCTGACTGCAGGGTTACCGCGCCCTTCTCGTCGCTCGATTGCCGGACGAGAGTCTTACTACGTAAAGGGCAGATGTTAAGCTTGGCTAAGGGGATACAGTAGGCTGTCTTGTTGAATGAGGTATAGTGACGTTGAATATCTAGCCTTTTTCAATCTGGGTAGTGTCTTCTTTGCATTGCTAGTGGGTGTGATTTCCCCCTTCCCGGTTGGTTGTCAAGCTCCCTAGCCTGCGTTGGGGAAGGGCTGCTCCTCGGAAATCCAACGCTAGCTGGCTAGCCTGTTAGTGAGCTAGCGCTGTGCCTTCCGTTGATGCGTGAATCGGAGCTTTTCGTCGTCTTGTTTCTCTGTCAGTGCCAAGCGTTAAAACGAACCAAAACTGAACCAGGTAAGGAAAAATAAAAAGATGAGCACTCGACTTCCCCATCTTTCATGGTAATTCTGAGTCCATTTCCCGTTGAATTTTGGTGGAGTTAAACTGCACGGAGATGGGGTGGCGTTAGCATCTAAGTCACTGATGTAGCTGCAATTAGCCAACATCAAGTTGGGATTTAAAAAAAATATCACAAACAGTTGCTCGTTGCGGAGTAACAATATAATCCGCGGAGGTTGTTCTAGGCGTTGTTTTTCTTCAGTTAAGATAATTGATTTTAAACGTGCCCCGTGTAACTGGCTCAAGCGTCCAGTAAAATGGGATGTTAATGTTAGCAAAGCCCCTGGCTGGCGTTGAGAAACGTTTGTGTTAGCCACCAAGGCTTGGTTCCAGTAATGGCCCAACTTCAGGGCCTAAAATACAGTTACGGGAACAGAGATCGAAGTGGATTACAGTGAAAGGACACTGAAGACCGTATTTATAACATATGCACCTAGGGCATTTTGCAACTGAGACTGCGTTGAGTTGTACTTTTAAATATTATATTCGAAGATGTTGCTATCAGTTAAGATAACACATTGGGTTGGGCCGCAACAATACTCATCCCGTTAACAAATTATAAGCAAATATTGATTATAAGACAGTACAGCACGCTTGTGTGAACGGACCATACGTAATCAGTACCAGTAGCAGCCACGTTAACACCCATTTTCAAGCCCAACTACTAAGTTAGCACATTTGCTGCCTTCCTCCAACGAACGGCCGCGCCGGCGTTACGCCCTTACCTTCGGTTTGAACGTTGTTTAACGCCATGAAGCCAATTGGCAGTTATGTTCCAACTACGGATTAATATTACTCTACTTTAAAAAAAAAAACAACCACGCGGATGTTATTGCATCTCTTGTTTCATGAAGTTAAATAGGCCATCGCCGCCCGACCTTGCAATTCTTATATTTCTGGTCTACTGCGGGATTTGAGGACCAAATAATAAGACTGATACATCGTAATCGAATCAACGTTGCACTGTCGGATTTAACGAGATTCTAGTGCTGAAGTAAGTGGATTTCTAAAGGCCGTCTCCAGGCTTACCTAATGTTGTATGTAACGCTAACTACATAGCAACACATGAAACATACATTGCGGGAGAGCTGCTATGTCTATACCTAAGTTTCAGCGGTTACGTATATGTAGGTGGTAGGGGTTATTGACTTTAAAGACATTAACCGAGTCTCACTTAAGATCGACATTGCTCAACTAATGTTAAAGAACAAGTGAAATACCAATAGGAAATGAGAACCTCGGCATCCTTAATTACTAACTCAGTTCTGCCCTGCCTGCAGGCCTTCAATTTCCAGCCTGTTAGCTAGCTAAGTAGCCGATAGCAGTCTGCAAGATGGCGTTTGGCCGAATCAGATTTCCATTACTGCAACTCATATTGCATATTACAGTTTAACTTTTAGTATATGTAGAAAATATGCAGTCAAACAACATTGTGTAATTTGGTGCTGAATTGCAACACATTTATTGACCGTGTCTCTGTATGTGGTTTTTGATACACAGGTATGTGTGAGCAAACATCTGCTGCTTACGTTGGCAAGTGAGGGAGCTCAAACACATAATTTATAATACTCTGACACCAAAGGGGAATCCAGACTGTGTGTAACCCATTATGTTAAATCGTAAATTTTTGTTTTGCAAAGGACAATTAAATCAAGTAGCCCAGCTGTGTGGCCCAGGATACATTTGTATTCATACCTACTGACAGAATGTGGTCTCGGTGAACAGATCTCCAAATAAGACTTCAGTGCCTTTCAAATTACCCAAAGCAGATGTTAATGTAAAGTTTGTTAAAGGGATAATTGACTAGCTAAAACAACTTTACAGCAGCCATTCAAATGCAATGCAAAGTAGTCTACTGTTGAAGGCAAATCATAGTACTGCACACAGTTACTTAAGTAAACTATCAGTACAAACCATACATTGTTGGGTAAACCTTGTACAGATGCACTTTGAATATGTTAAACATATTCTATTTATTTGTGCTTCAAATGTAGTATCTAAATTCATCACTTCACATCATTCTATATAACCACAATGTAAAATGTACTTGTTTCTGTAATTACTGTTTTATTAAATACATATTCCTCCTTCATAAGGATATACATTAATTGTTCTATATTTGACAATTCTTGACATCTAGAAGAGTCCTCAAATTAAAAGATTGTGATTTCAGTAATAGTGAGTAAATACAGGCACTTTGTTTAAGCATTGAGATTAAACTCATCCTTTTATGATTAAAAAAAACATATTTCTAATCCTTTGGCCAGCTTTGCCAGCTGTTTATGTTGGTGAGCATGGAAGGGATTAGAGACTCATTGACTGAGGATTTTAGCTTTTGGGATTATACAGTTGCCCTGTGATATTGCTGGTTACGGCCTTTTCTATGATCCAGCTTAAGACTGGTGAAACACTGCATTATCTTTGTCCCACAGTGCATAATGAAGTTGTCATTTGAGACGTGCGCCCTACTTTATAGAGAAATATATTTAAAAGAAAATCTAAATGGAAGTGTAGGAGATACTTTTAAAATCAAAAGGCACAGACTGGCCTTAAGGGACCTCAGAACAGCTAGTGATCTACAACTCCAGGCTGTTTGCCACTGCTTATTGTTTTGTCATGCAGTCAGCTGACCCTGATCAGGCGCTTGGAAAGGAGAAGTGATGAAGGAGAGGAACTCCTTAACTCAAAGCATCCATAGAGGTCAATAAGAAATAACATCCATTATTGTTGAATATCTAAAATTTTGATTAAATGATCGACAACAACATATTACACTTTTTAATTTGCCACTGTAAATTTCAGGGTTTGGTATAAAAAACAGTCAAGCACGAGAGAAAGTGCTGTTATATATGTTTGCTTGAGTCTATTTGAGGCTAATACACCAATGAATGAATTGTACTGAATGAATAAAGGGCAACAATGAGAATATTTACAATTACATGTAACTTTTTTAAACTATTTAAAACGACAAGTCAGCATGACTTATCAGGCATGCATTTAATGTCTGTTAGACTTTCTAATTTTGAGAAAGGGTGAATAGAATGTTATGAAATACCTAATCTTTTAAGGGATTTCAAGGTGGAGGTGGCAACCTACTGTCCCCTGATGATGATGCCTCATAATTACATTCCATGACACATTTATTTTCGGATTAATGAGTGTAAGAGGATGACCTGTGTTTAAAAAGGTCAACCAATCAGAATACCCAAAGGATATCAGTCAGGGAGATAAGATTTTCAGTCTAAGTGTGAAACTTTCAGTGACAGGGTCGCTGTCTGACGTTCAACAGGTAAGGCAAATGGGAATGTTCGCTTGATTAGAATATGAACTACAATTTAGCTTTCTTTAGTCGAAGTAAATGAGGTGGGCTTTTTTTCATACGTTGTAGTGTTACGTTTTAAACTGTTGAATACATTACATTGCCATCAAGATACAAGGGGCACATGGTCAAATAGGGCATCTTGCACAGACTTCAGTTTATAAATGAGAATTACTATGTATCAAAATTTTAAATATATCTATATTCTTTATTCACTACATTTTAAAATTAGTATGCTTTTCATCCCAAGACTGATA
The DNA here is from genome assembly GCA_037951165.1 of Lophius americanus. Taxonomy (NCBI): domain Eukaryota; kingdom Metazoa; phylum Chordata; class Actinopteri; order Lophiiformes; family Lophiidae; genus Lophius; species Lophius americanus. The sequence goes on from JBBDHG010000021.1 coordinate 7,831,330, forward strand.
TTACCATGATCCAGACATTGATTGTGTTCTGTGGACTATTTTCTTTTTTATAATATCACTGTTCGTTTAGAAATGTATCTTGTTCTATGAAAACTTTGTTCTTCTTTGCTGTGATATCTAAAGATATCATTTGTATTGGTAGATCTTGGTAATGTAATTGTATTTATTATGTAAAAAATCTCTTAACAGTTCTGTAGAAACTTTAGTGTATTTTTAATTTGTTTGCTAACCAGCTTTTAGGGTGCAAATGTGATTTATATTGTTAATAATTTAGTAATGTGAAAATCTACCATTGTAATCAAACATGGAATTTTCAAACGTTCTTCCGCCTTGCACACGTGATTTGTGAATTATAGTGATCTTAAATAAGACACATTAACCAACCCACTCAAAACTGTTGCTCCGGATCATATTGTAAAAACACTTTATGTTGACTGCATGTGTCATCGCATATGGATTGCGACAGGTCTCAATAGGCTTTCATCAATGATTAAAAAAACATAATTTACCCCAATCAAACTTTCTCATTTTGGTTGAAATAGTTTTTCCTTCATAAATTGCTTAAATATTTATTCTTCAGGTGTCACTGTAAGTTAAGTCAGCCTTGCACAGGGCAGGTCATTTATTTATTTTTTAAATCTGCTACATTTCCTAAAATCACTTCATGAAATAATACTTTAGTTTACTGTGATATATAAGACTTGCCGAGTTGAAGATATGGTGAATGCTTGAGGCTCTATTAATAAAGGGGATTATTGATTATTAAAATTCTGAGTAACAAGGATTGAGGTCAATAGGATAATGACTGCTTTTCAGATTGGAAAGTCACACCTTAACAGGATTTGTCTGGATATCTAAATTCTGTGTCAGGATTAGATCAGTGACATTGAGTTGGTGAAATAAGGGTGGAGCATTATCTGTATAATTATTGGCAGTAACAATTAAGTTGAATGAAAGGTCTGTTTAACTGACAGGTTGCTGCAAATCCTCTTTTCTCTTCAACCTGTGCCAACAAGAGATTTTGTTCAATTTTGGTTATTTTGCACACAGGTGATAGTATAATCTTGTCTTTCAATCGAGGAAGATTGGTTTAATTCATTTGCTTTTCGTTCTTTTTAGATCAACGAGTGCCCAGGTACCTGGAGTAAGGTAATTGAAAAAGCAGGAAAAAATGAGTGAACTGGACCAGTTACGCCAAGAGGCAGAGCAGCTTAAAAATCAGATCCGAGTGAGTAACATATTTTAAATTTTAATATCAGTTTCCATCTAAAAAACAATACCACCTACAAGTCAGTAATCTACACAAGACAAGTTCATGGGCAGTAGAGAATTTGTGCACTAAATGCTTCCTTTTTAATTTTAGGATGCCAGGAAAGCATGCGCCGATGCCACACTATCACAGGTAAAAACACCAGGACATTATTATCTCTCTTCCTGAGTTAAAAAAAACGTAGTCTTGAATTAACCAAAATACTTAATACTCTGCAGATCACAGCTAATATTGACCCCGTTGGCCGAATCCAGATGCGTACAAGAAGGACGCTGCGGGGTCATTTGGCTAAAATCTATGCCATGCATTGGGGAACAGATTCCAGGTAAGCTACAATGCTGTAGAGGCAGTTTATTCATTTATTTTAAATTCTGTCCTTGCTTGTCAAAGGATTTTCTAAAAGTAGGAGTATCCTATTATAGGTGTAAACAGTTGTGATCGACAAGGCTTTGTATTTCATAGGAGTGCACCAGTTTAGGACTAGGCTTAATAATAATAACAATACATTTAATTTACAATACACTTTACTTGTGTCCTTATACACATAAAATTACTCTGATAGTAATATATCTTACACCATTTGACATTAACCTAAACCTAACCTCTGTTTGGTTAGCAAGTCAAAGATGAGCAGTGTCATTATAGTAAAGCCGACTTCAAACTATTTTCTGCTAAACTGTTTGACCTGGTGATAAAAAAGCGCCTTTTTACAACAAGCACATTGATCAAACACCTGGAGAACCAGCAAATCACGAGTCCAAGGTGTATGCTAATTTAGCTAGCAGCTACAACCAACTCTGCCGCATTTGTTAGCTACGTGGTAGACAATTTCTAGATGCTACCCATATTCTGTAAAGAATATTGTAAGGGATAATACAGTATATTGCTCTTAATGAGGTTTTGCTTTAAGTAATACAGGATTTCATTGTCTTCTCAGTATACTACAGCACAAATATGGGGTTTTCTACCTTCGCTACATTACAGAAAACGTAATACCAAAGCCGCTTGACTATGTTTAGTGCCCGGCATTTCAAAACATCGTCTTAGAATAAAATGTTTTTAAAGTTAACTTTCATGTTGCTATTAAGTACTCCTATCAGCATTGATGAGGACTCAAAAGTACTATGTCTGACATTGTTGTATCAGTGTATCCATAGCATTTTGGGAGAAATATCTTTGCTCTGGATTTTTCTCGAAGTTTAGGATAAATATTTTGTATGAAAACTCTTGATTATTTTGTGTTTTTATTTCTGCTCTCGTTTATCTAGGCTCTTGGTCAGTGCCTCTCAAGATGGTAAACTAATTATTTGGGACAGCTATACCACAAATAAGGTAAGTAGTTTTTCAGGGATAAATCCAGTAATGTAATCTATTTCATCTATTTGCTAAGTAATAACAGTGGCAGTTCAGACGTGTTTCAACTTGCGAAAAAACAGCCGCTGCATTTGATGCACTATTTGGCAAATGTTTGTGAAATGTGACTGGCTTTCTGGGAATGCAAATCCAAAACAATTTTTCTTTTTACTGTGTAAACTTTTTCATTATTATTCGTTCTATACTTTTGCAACGTGTATTTATTCTTGTGTCAAAGTTGTAAAGTAGACCATATGGCCGACTCAACTAAATGCAGAAAAATTCATGTTGAATAAATTTGCTCTTTGAAGTTCTTGTATGCCTTTCAAGCTTTTGTGGTGACACTGAAAAAATCTACCTTGAACTTGATAGTGTGGGGGAAAAAATCCAACTTGGAACAAAAAGATTCAAAGGTCATTCTTCTGTTGTATCTTGAGATTAACATCACAATTTTGTATCGGATTCTTAAATGTAGGTAAAAGTAAAAATAGAAACGCAGCTATTTTCAGGCTTGGAAAAAGCTGCAAATCTATTTTCTCTGAGTGGAATGATAGCTTCTAACAGGATTCTGAATAATGCCTGAACAGTATTAAATGCCAGTTTCTTATTTCACTTACTCGTTTTACTTTCAATCAAAAATACTATTCGAAAGTAACTATGAACTACTAAAATATTATCCAGTGTGTCGCTCTGGTACTGCTTTGGAACAGCACCACTCAGATTTCCCAGGTTAGTCTGTCATGACATCTGACTATCACATATGATTTAGATCCAAGTCTGTCCATTCCACGACATGCTCGAGACAATTTTTCAAAACTTGTTAAACGGGTTTGCAGCTTACATGCGCCATCTTACAGCTCACACAGTTGTGACATGCGGTTTTCTGGATGGCCTGTAAAGTGCAGCTCAATTAACTTCCAAATCTAAAATCCTCGTCATCATGACTTAAGCCATCATCTTGAAATTAGGACAGTTTTTCTTGCCTGTCAAACATCAAACGTAATTTGCACCTGAGCACTCTTTTAACCTGCTAAAAAGTAGCAGAGGACTTCATCATGAAAAGAGATATATCTGTTATGTGCCTGTTTAGTAAAACAAAACAAGGTCATTTTTAGCTAACACAATAAGTTGTAGAACGAAGGTCAAAACAATATTTGGACAAAAACAAATGTGAACAAGCTTGTTTATCATAGACGACCTAAGTTAACACAAACTAAGTTTTTATATGATACTGGTATTAAGTAAGGCAAAAAAAGGTTGTACAATACCTAATTTCCCAGGGTGAAAAATTATTTTCCACCAAGAAATCACTTTTTAGCATCAACTATTAGCTTCTAATAAGTAGGTCAGCTTCTGGCATTGTTGCGGTGGAAATTCAGCCCCTCCTCTTAATGTGGCCACATAAGAGTTTTTGCGAGCATGAACTGATACTTAAAGGCCCACCACAACTTCTCAATTGAGTGTAGGTTTGGACTTTGAGTAGACCACTCCCAATTGTTTTCCTTTCCATTGCTTTTTGGGAGGTGAACTTCCCACACGGGTATTCTGCTCGTGATTTTGCTGTAAACAACTCGATACAAAAATTTGTTTTGCTGTAAACTCTGACTGATAACCTGAAATTCCTTGCTCTTCAGCTATATCTGTAAAAGAGCATAATTTGTGTCCCTTAATTATTGCATATCAATCTGAATCTTAAGCAGCAAACCGTCCTCACATCACTACATTGTCTCTATTCTCGAGTATACATATGTTATCTTTATGTAATTGGATGTTTGGTTTATGCCAGATGTAACGGTATCTCTGTCTTCCAAACGGTTCCAACCCTTCACTCACTTGTCAATTCAATGAGCCTTAGGCCTAGACCACACTTCCATGGTTGCTTTTATAAACATGCCTTTTTCTCTGCGTTAGGCCTTTTTGTCCACTTGTGAATTCTGTAAATGGTTTCCGTGAACAGATATTCCCAGGGTGAAGACTGAGTCTCCATTTGAGGTGCTGATGTGTGTACGATATAACCGGGTATATCCAAGGCTATCTGCATGAAACATCAGTGTGCGTCACTTTCTGCTTGGTGTGACATCACCAAATGCGCCAGTTTTTTTTTGTTGTTGCTATATTTAGTTTTGCTCAGTTTATTTTTTAGTACTACGTTGAGAAATAACAAACAAATCCTTGTGTTCTCCTTGTTCCACCATTGTTGTTGAAACTTTTTTTTTGGCTCTGACTGGTCAACGTAGATTCACAGTTAGCTATATTATCCCTGTTTACCTGATATACTCCTGTCAGTTCAAATAAGCATTGTCTTGTGAATGGAAGTACATTTAAATCCTTACATGTGTGGACAAGATTGTTTTCCTAAACACAGGCAGAAACATCTCGTGGCTATGTGTAGACTTAGCCTTGATGTTCCTCTGGTCTGACAGTGGCTTTATCGATGCCATTCTCCAATGCCAAAAACGGTGTCGAGTTATTTTTGATTTTAAATATCAATTCCTTCTTATGTATTCAGAGAAAGGTAGTACTCAAAAATGAAATTTGATCTTTTTTAAATGAGTAAAAGTGACTTGGCAAGTTTCTCTTTCTTTATACTGAAATCATCAAAACGTTTTTAAATCATGTTTGTATGTGTTGTCACTTTTTTCTAGGTTCATGCCATTCCACTTCGATCCTCCTGGGTCATGACTTGTGCATATGCACCTTCAGGAAATTACGTAGCCTGTGGTGGCTTAGACAACATCTGTTCAATTTACAACCTGAAAACGCGTGAGGGGAATGTACGCGTGAGCCGCGAACTTGCTGGACACACAGGTAAATGGCTTTGTTTTTGTTTTTTTTCCCCTCTTGTCACATCATGGTAAGCATCAGAGTTCAAGTCATGCGAAAAGTAGCTTTGGTTTTGACTTTCTTTAATCGACAAATAGTTTGGAAAAACTTGAATATTAACTCCATATGACATGTCTTCTGAAATCTCCCAAAAATTCCTACCGATGAGTAATGGTCAGTGAGAACAGCTGTTAAGTTAAGTCGTGTTCTCGGCATTCTGAAGTCAATTCTTTATACTGCTTGTAAAACATAGCAAGCTAATTGGTAATAAATGTGTTTGACATAATTCAAAATTATGTTAACAATCATAAATTCTGAACTGTACAATTTTAACCTGTCTTCATGGATTTATACTACTAGTTTTTGATTCAATGTGAAATCCAACATTAATGAATCCCCTATTGATTCTCTGAATGTCAGGATACCTGTCCTGTTGTCGCTTTCTTGATGACAACCAGATTGTTACAAGCTCTGGAGATACCACTTGGTAAGTGGAGTTCCTACCTAAGTAAATATTTTAATTTAATCGGTATAGCTTCCTAAACATATGGCTAACACAATCTTGAATTTATGAACACTTTATTTTATAGTGCACTTTGGGACATTGAGACTGGCCAGCAGACAACTACATTTGCTGGACACACAGGTGATGTCATGAGCCTGTCATTGGCCCCTGACTCACGATTATTCGTCTCTGGTGCTTGTGATGCCTCTGCTAAACTCTGGGATGTTCGAGAGGGCATGTGCAGACAGACATTCACTGGCCATGAGTCTGACATCAATGCCATATGTGTAAGATATTCAACATTAACAAAACTGTACTTGAACTTTTTTAATTGAAATCACCCTTTGTAATTTTACACTGCTACGATTTTGTTTAGAAAGAAGGTTTTGTGTATTAATGAGTTCCTTGTTTGATTTCTAGTTCTTCCCTAATGGCAATGCCTTTGCCACGGGCTCTGATGATGCCACCTGCAGACTGTTTGACATGCGTGCTGATCAAGAATTAATGATCTACTCTCACGACAACATCATATGTGGCATCACCTCTGTAGCATTCTCAAAGAGTGGCCGCCTTCTACTGGCAGGATATGATGACTTCAATTGTAACGTGTGGGACACACTAAAAGCTGATCGTGCTGGTACGTTTTTGAAGCATAATTTCATAGTACCACAAAATGTGCTTGCCGGCAGTGTTTTTCATTCTGGTTGACTAAATCACAGTTGTAAATCTTGTATAGTTTTGTAAAGGACTATAACAGAAATTAATCTTGTCTCAATTTTTTTTAGGTGTGTTGGCTGGACATGACAACCGTGTTAGCTGCCTGGGAGTTACTGATGATGGCATGGCTGTTGCAACAGGATCCTGGGACAGTTTTCTGAAGATCTGGAATTGAAGCCTGAAGGTTTTTTCATTATTTAAATTATTCACACAAAGTTTTCAAAGTCATACTTCCAACATTTCAGTGAGCTCTAGAAAAACACCACGTCAAGTTATTTCAAGTACACGCTGGTTGAAACAATTTGTGGGCACGACGGATAATGGGAAATGAAACCCTTGCAATCTCGTCAAACTGAAGAAAAACAATGACCATCACTAAAAAACATTTTTGCTGCGGTGTTTAGAGTTGTATATGTAAAGGGTTTTAACATGATGTATGGACTTGAATTTTTTCATAGTATACTGAATTTATCTGGCAAACATTACTAAGATTTGGCAGGCTCTGCCAAATATATATATATATAATACATATATATATATATATATATATAACTTGGTGTGTATAACCTTTTTGTGTGTATATATGTATTAATGTCAGTGTATATATACATTCATAGATGTCTGTCTGTATCTAGGTATGTGTATGTATAAATAAATATTTATATCTATGTATGTATATGTGCTAAACTGCTGGCTGGCAGGTTAACTTCAAGGAAGCCCAAGGTTGTTCCCGACTTATGTTCGAGGCTGAAGCAGAGCATGCGGTCAATCCTTAATAATATTAATAGATTGACCTCAGGAGAGGATTGAGGGACCCAGATTATCTGTACATTATTCAATGATTTATCTGAATGACATTCTCAAGCCATGTATCTCAACATCTCACACTGGATGTTCATCACATCTGAGCAACAAGCTCAGATGTGATGAACATCTGTTCTTTTTTCAGTTCATCTGTTCTTTTTTGGACTGAAAAACAATATTTGATATCAAAGCTACTTGATAATGAGCCACTGACTGATATTATACATGTTTCCTACCAAAGTGAAGTATAATCTGGAATCTATCTACCAGGCCTCAAGTTTTAATCGTATCGGTGTACGCGATGCTTGCTGACGTCATAATACCCTCAGGCTATTATCCTCTGAGATCCTGGAGCGTTCTCAGATGAAATATAAATTTTTTCCAGTACTGTGCAAGTAGTTTAGTCTAGTATTTTTTTCTGCAAGTTTATGTTTGTACTGAGAAACAAACATTTGAAAATGATCAGTGATGTCTGCAGTGTCCTTGATAACCACTAAATTGCAGTAGAATCGTAATATTGTCCATTATCATCACAATGTGAATTTGTCACCAAATTGTGAATCTTGTATTTTTTCATATAATTTGTCTTTGTTTTTCAGATGTTCTCTTAACTCCAAAGCTGACTGGAAGACCATTACAACTTCAGAATCTTCACAGCATCTTCTTCGACACTGTTTAAACTGACTTGGACACCACACAAACGAAGGGAAAACCAACGTCTTTCCTACACAAAGAAGAGCACAATTGTTTGTCACCTAGTTAAGAAAGGATCTCCTGTGGTATCAAATCAGAACTTTGTGCATTCCTTCTTGGACCATTTTATGTTACCTTGAAAGAAAAAAACAACACTATCATCCCATGCAAATGTGTGCGTCTTGAAAGCAAATGTTGGAGTGTAATTGTAAAAATTATTTAACTTTTTTTTTTAAGAATTCTATTCTCATGGTTTGTTATTCTGGATGGCTTTCTTTTGTCATATTTCTTTATCAATTTTAGATAGGTTTGGATTACAGCTTGTCTTTCTAATTCAGTTAAATCACGTAAGACAGACAATAGAAAACATGCAGCAAGTGAAGGCTTGGATCATATTACACGAGCAGCTTTCAAAATGTCCATGACGTATTTATATACTAGCTGTTTTTCTTTCATCACAGCCTTTTGCACATGAAGAAGCTTTGCCTCTCAACTAATACTAACCGTCTAACCAAGCACATGCTATAAGTTATGAATGCTCATTCCATTGAATAAGGTGTAATGAGTAACAAATACAGTTAACCCCCTTAATTCATGTCTTTGACTTTGGATGGGAAGGGGTGGGCTAGCAGGGTAGGCGCTGAGATAATATAGGGGCATGGCTGAATTTTCCTATATGGATGGGGGATTGTGTTTAGTATCCACTTTGAGTGAAACACCTCACCTGACTAAATAGACACTTCCTTTGCTTGGGACTGCAGTTGCAACTCTGTGAATGAAATGTACAAATCAGTGTCTGAAAAATAATGGTCTGATGTTTTAAGTTGACATTTAATTTTGTCTGACATGAGTTACTTTAGATGTGCATGCTGTAGACTTGCTTTCAATGGTGCAAAATCCTAGATTTCTCTTCTTTTTTTTCTTTTTTTGAAAGGAGATAAACTATTGATTGAACTTAATAAATGCCATTTTGTTTTGGCTCCAACTCTGCATACATCATGTACTAATACTGGTAAAGCTATGCACCAGAGTAAGCAAGATTGGAGGGACTCAAAATTGATTGCAAACTTAGTGTAAATTCTGCTTACCAGTTTTATTGATGCCATTTTTTGTAATAATTCTTAATCATGAAAATATCCTTTAAGTCCTCTCCCTCAATGAAATAAAAAACATCCTCTCATACTGTCCATGCTAAAACTTTTGTACATTTTTTTCTTGGTCTTAAATTGAAACCAGAGCATCTGAATGACATTTCACTGTATACAGAAGCACTTTTGTTAAAGTTGTGGCATATTTTCACTTATCTTTTTTCTGCGATGATGTACAATAAATGTGATGTATTTGTGTTGCCACAAGTGAAAATGCAATTCAACTGAAATGGATTCCCTTTCTCTTTTCATGACTATTATAGAGCTCTGCACCCTTATGTACCTTTTCACATTTTGTATTTCATTTCGGTCTGTTGGTGTTACACGGTGAGCTGAATGCAAGATAGATACTGTACTAAATTGTACTGTTATTGATTGAAAAATGTAATAAAAAAGCTGTTTGAGATCTCTTTAAGTCGAGTTGGCTCCAAAAGTTTCCCACAATGTTTCGTTGTTTCTATTCAGACTAATGTAGCATCTAGATCACCAGATGAATGTTACTTCAGCGGAACGTTACCCTGCTCTGGTTAACGGATACAAGGAGTTAGTTCGCTATTACAGAAGGTAGAGATCAAGAAAATATTTTTTCCTCATACTTCGAAAAGCTAATCGAAAAAATAATATTCATGTTTTATGTTGCCTCCGTTGTCCTACCCGTTGTGATATATTTACGGGATTCTGCATATTTTTGTCTCATAGACGAGCAACTGTTGGAGGTTGATATTTGTGGATGACGTTGGTCAATGGTCCACAAATATCGAATGAACTGATGATATTCCCTTTAAAGCTATTATCTGAATTTGCGAAAAAAAGTTATTTATATATCGAGGATCAACAAATTAGAAGCAAAATTGACTAAACCAAGGCAGTTAGGCTGAATCGATCAATTTTTAAACATAAATGATCCTGATACTTTGACAGCTGGTGACTAACGCATCTTGGTGTATTTGTCAAGTATCTAATTGTTAAGCAGGATTGGAATGATTGTGGTTATTAACTGTATTTGAATTTGTTCTAAAAAATTACATTTTTCGTTGAAAGCCCTTTTTTTTAGCCCAATGGTGAATGGATTTATCAGAATGTCATGAACCGCCATTTTCTAACGTAAGCTGCTATCGTTGATATACCTGGACTTCTACACTCCGTTTCAGGGGAGGGGCTGCGGATAAACGCAGTAATACAATCCATTGATGCGTGTCACAGGACATTAAAAATCGAACATGCAAAAGTATTTTTGCCCTGATAATATGGAAGCTAAAGATGTAAGTAATATTTGTGCCCGCTGGAAAATCTGGATGACTCCCACTCTAGAATGGGCCAGTCCGTTCTTATGACGTACTTCCTTTTTCCCTTGGATAATGTCATTTCTGTAGGCAATATAGGGTGCTATCATTTTCTGCCTCGTGGGACAATTATCTGTTTTTATTTGGAAACTAAAGAAGCATATTGAAGTTGGATAGCTTAATCGCGGTTTGCCAGTCGAGTAGACTAAACTGTTTTGTTGGAATATTTAGCTGTAAGAAGTTTTCATTTAGAGAGAGTTGATCGATCGTCGTCCAGCCCGGTCCCACTGAACAAAGGGACGGTAGGGTCGTTGCACGCTCGGTAGTGCACAAAGAACGAAATATTGTTTATGAAACGAACTAAAATCAAACACAACGTATCGTTTTTGTTAACTGCTGTATAATTGAAATCCTTGATCAAACATTAAGCAATTAACTTGATTCAATAAGTCCTGTTAGCAGCATCTGCTAGGGTTAGCTACCATTGCGGAAAAATAGCGTATCGCATGCTAATATATTAGAATATTTTTTAAGAGGGAGTCTTAGTTTTGTGGAAAATGGCCGAAGTTTACATTCGTGTGGCAGAGGAGGAAAACGAGGAACCAATGGAGATTCCGTCTGAAGACGACGGTACTGTCTTGCTTTCCACCGTGGCTGCTCAGTTTCCAGGAGCTTGTGGCCTCCGCTTCAGGAGCCCCGTTTCTCAGTGCATGAGAGGAGTGCGTCTCGTGGAAGGGATCCTGCACGCACCAGAAACAGGATGGGGGAATGTCGTGTATGTGGTGAATTATCCTAAAGGTAAATATTATCTATTTATAAAGTGGAACAGATATAAAGTTATTAATAGTTACTGATATAGCTGTGGTGGAATAAAATGACCTGACGTTTGCCCACGCCCACAAGAAGTGTTTGTGACGCTAAATCCCCTTTGAAAATGACTGTAAACGTGTAAAGATTAACGTTTGTTTGTATGTAATTGTGTGTTACCTATTGTATTCGTTAACTATATGCTGTCCTTTGAAAATTGGTCTATTTTTGTAGTGTTTTTTTTTAAAGAGGTTACGTTTCAACGTTTTTGTAATTGATCGATGATAGAATTGTTGAAAAAATGGTTAGAGCGTAATCTTGTTTCGTCAAGTCTAAGGAAGTCTTTATGTGATGGTTGTTGTAAGTATAACTGAACATTGTAAACTGTGTAAATAGTACGTGTACCAAAGCATTTTATAGTATCCATTGAAAATAATTGTAAGAAATGAAATGTACAAATTAACATTAAATGTTTCAAAAACCAGTTAAAATGTATGCCTATGGTTTTATGCATCTTAAATAAATTGTGTTTCACTATTGAACCAGATTCAGTCCCGCAGTTATTTACAAAGTCAGTGTAGTAATAACAGAATTTGTTACAACTCAAGGTGTTCTGTGTGGTTAAAGTATAAATACTTCTATCAATCATATTCCAGACAACAAAAGGAAGATGGAAGAGATTGATGCATCCTCTGCAGTCAAAATGAAAAGGGGTGACATGAAGACATCTGACCTGATTGTACTGGGTCTTCCTTGGAAAACATCTGAGCAGGACCTCAAAGACTACTTTAGCACATTTGGAGAAGTAATCATGGTTCAGGTACAACACTTTACTACAAACTGTCTAGAACATTTCTCAAGAATTTTAAAGTGTGCCTTAGAATATCATATCTTGTTAAAGTAGAAGTAATAGTAGTAGAATTGCCTTAAATAGAATAGAAGTAAAATAACATCTGAAGTCCGGGGGGGAATGGCCCTTATACAACTGCACGATGGCAACTTCCTGGTTGATGCCAAAGGATCAATCTAGTTATATTGTTCTCAATAGTAGTATTAGTAGTCGCAGATTTCCTCCAGTATTGGTGGTTGCGATTGTGACATATGAAACGCAGTGAATCGATGAAAAACAGTGTTGAATATTCTTCATGAGAACAAGATAGGCATTTTCACTGGAAAATGCTGATTGTTTTTGATAGTATAATTGTAAAAAGAATACAAATATATCAGATAATTTCTTTACAGAGCCAAATATTTTCCAGCTGTATGTATGAATATTAAATGACTCTTAATTGTTGAATGGTTGTGATGAATTAACTTATAAGGAGGTAAATGTTGATTAAGACTGATTTCTGGTGTCTTATTCATTTAACTTAATGGCTTTGAAATCTTTGCTAGTTGTAGTTCTAGACATATTAGTATTGAATACTAGTCTGTGTGCCTAATATTCCCACAGTGCAGTTCGGAAGTCACCTAGCCATGACTAGACACCGAGCTCTGAATTTAACATTACTGCAAGGGTTCTTTTTTTGACTGAAAGCGTTTTAAAAGTCTTTACTAAGAGCCATGGCAAACCATTCTTAATCAAGAAAAATTAAAAGATTCCTGAAAGAAAAAGTGTCCTGGGGGAAAATTGTAAACCCTGCAATTATCGTCACAACCCTATTTGTATGTCTTGTCAATCTTCATAGTTGGGTGATTGTTTTCTTTTAGGTGAAACGAGATGCCAAGACTGGCAACTCCAAAGGATTTGGCTTTGTGAGATTCACAGAGTATGAGGCTCAAGAAAAGGTCATCTCCCAACGTCATATGATTGATGGGAGATGGTGTGACTGCAAGCTCCCTAACTCGAAGGTGAATATGGTAATGTCCTTGCATATTACCACACACGTTGGGAATGCAATTGTTAACACATTTTAGTTGATGATGTCAAACCTGTAGTGTTTCCCCCACACTTTGTGAACAGCAAGGGCTTGATGAGCCATTGAGGAGTCGGAAAGTGTTCGTAGGCCGTTGCACTGAAGACATGACCACAGATGACTTACGGCAATTCTTTATGCAGTACGGAGAAGTCACTGATGTATTCATTCCAAAACCATTCCGGGCCTTTGCTTTTGTCACATTTGCCGATGATCAGGTATCAAGCTTAATGTGTAACAAGTACCTCAGGATGTTGTGATATCGCTGCCCAGATGATCACATTTTTTTTTCTCTGCTTCCCAGGTTGCCCAGTCTCTTTGTGGGGAGGATCTCATTATTAAAGGTGTCAGTGTTCACATCTCAAATGCTGAGCCCAAGCATGGAAATAGGCAGTATGACCGTACAACACGGTTTGGGAATGGTTTTGGAGCTCAAGCATTTGGTAGCAGCCGTAGTGGGATAGGCAGCAGCACCAACAGCAGTCTGGCAAATTTTGGGTCCTTCAATTTGAACCCTGCTATGATGGCTGCTGCTCAGGCTGCTCTGCAGAGTAGTTGGGGGATGATGGGTATGTTGGCTAGCCAGCAGCAGACCTCCACATCAGGCAGCACCTCCAGTGGAACAAGCTCTAGCAGGGACCAGAGTCAGTCTTTTGGTACAGGCAACAGCAATTACGGCACAGGCTCAGCCAGTCTTGGATGGGGATCAGGGTCAAACTCTACAACCGGTGGTAGTGGGTTCAGCTCAGGTTTTGGTTCCAGTATGGAGTCAAAGTCATCTGGGTGGGGAATGTAAGATAAGTGTTTGTATGGTAAGTATTGTAACAAAGATGGGTCTCCTCAAAATTTATTTCTGGTGTTAATACGTATCAGAAAACATAACACTTTTTTGGAAGATGTTTTGTACATTTGAAGGAAAAAAAAAGCTAAAGATTTAATTTAGAGTGAAGTGAATTGCTTGCCAGGATTTTTGACTAAAGTGCTATTTTTTGATGTCTCATGTTTGTTTCCATTTCAACTAGATTCTTTAATGCATGTTTTGTGAAATATGTTAACCATTTAAAAAATGCATGAATGTTTGTGGTTCAACATTATCCGACTTGGTCATCAGTTTTAAGGCAATCTTGCATTTCTAAGAATCTGGTTGAACCCTAAATGTTTTAAGTGCAACTTAATTTGCAGTTCTTTGGAAAAGACTTCATTGAAATCTCTTCTGCAGTTCACCTCTCTTCCATTTTCCTGTGAGGAAGCTCCCCTATGGCAGCATTCTTGGGGTGATATCGATATCATTCTTCCTCTTCCCACCTGTAAATGCTATTCCATCAAAGAACGGCCTCACTCCGCATGTTCTATGAGACGGTGGGTGTTTTCATTTTTATCCACTTTTAAATGGAAAGAACTGCGCAACTGACATTTTAAGAACTGATGAGTGCGATTGAGGATGGCTTGTGGCGAAGAGTGAAGCGATGAGTGAGCGAACGGGAGAGGCGCGTGAAACGGACTGGCTGTGCAGTGAAAGAGCCCAATCTGACTGCTTTCTGAGTGTGTGAGTGGAAGCCGCACATGCTACAAGAACCTCTCCTATCGTGGACATTCATTAATTAATACGTCAAGATTTTTGTTTTTTTTAAATCCTTGTAAGTTTTTGCTTTACAATTAAGTATGTCGATCATGTGCGGAAATTTGAAAATGTAGTGGAATGTTGTGTTGAATATTTGTATTGCTTATATTGTCTGAACTGAATGCTGTATGGTGTGTGCTTTCATGTTTTTGAACTGATCTGTAAGTGTGTTCTTGATGTGGGTGACACCTGCTGAAGACTCTGGGGGACGCGAGTGATGGTGTGAGAACGTGGAGTGGTGTGTCCAATGGTTCCCAGCAGCTCTGTTGTTTTTGAGGTGTTTGAAACTTGTCAAATGAAGGGAGTTCTAATAAAGTTCATTTGAATAGATGCTTAGTTGATACTACTTGTCTATTTGTCAAATAAACATCTAATTCGATTCACATATCTAGGGACCTTGGGCACTGCTGGTCGAGGTCTCCGTTTGAAGTCTGTTCTGAAGGACGAAGATGGAAGTTCCAACACATTGAGTGTGTGGCCTTCTCAAACATGACATGGGGTAGTATCTGTCCTTTCTGCTGCTTTTGATGGCTTGATGGTAAATACTCAGCAGTGTGACATATCTCAAAGCAACATGCTATTCTTAATCTGGCTAGAGAAAAACTTATTAGTATAAGCCCATTGCTGAGACATGGAATTGGTGATTGGTAGAGTTAGATGATCTTATATCCAGGTGGGCATTTGTTTGCACTTGAAAGCATCTAGTTATATTATACTATGCCATAATTAGAATTGTTAAGTAAATCAAGTTTTGGCTATTGCCAGATTCATGTAAATAAATTGCACTCTACAGGGAGTGGTATCAGGACCTCTGCAATTTGGGTTTTTCTGACTTCTTATCCCTTTTTACAGGAAAATTGTCTGCGGTACCTACCTAGTTACCAGGTGTATATTATGCTTTTCCTGATGGTCTTTACATTTTACTTTAGGCTACCACAAGTATGTAACAACACATTAAGATGCTATTTGTTGCATTTGAGGAACACGGAAGTTTTGTAATTGAACAATTTAAACCACTCCTGGAAGATTTACACGTCAGTCTCATAGTTCTTGTAATCAATCTGCTAAGCAAACTTAATTTGCCTCCGTTTATTACTACATACTGACATTACATCAGCAGAGGGGTAGAGCAAGCAGCCAGTTCAACTTAGCTAGTGTTCATGTGGACCTGCTAGAGGTAATGAGTATCAGATGGTCCTTTTCCCCATATAAATGGATTTTGGCCTGTTAATTTAACCTCTCTCCTGCAAATAACAAATCAATGATGGGCATCCCACGTCCTTCACATAACTGTGGAGCCATAGGGAATATGTAACAAAGAAACCATAAATATCGATATAGTAACGATAGAAAATACATTTAATGTACCAAATTTATAAGTAAACATTAACTTCAATGTACTGTCGACATCATTTACATATTTTAGTGCTTTCTAACCCAGATCTTGGTAAAGTATTTAACATAAGAATGTATGTTAGCAGGTGAAAATTTGATTTGTTTTTGGTCAAATAAATTTTTTTTTCATACGATATATACCAACAGACTGGACGACTTTGTAATTTATATTCCATTTACTAAGGTTGGCGTACATAGTCACGGTAAACTGTCTCCATCATTCTTTGTCTCTGGATATGTTGGGTAAGTGTCAATATTACCTGAAGCAAACAAAAGATTTTGCCTTGCCAAATCAATGTGTGTAAGTAAAAATGAGGTGTTGGTACTGCTGCTGTAGTTACACTAAGTGTTATTATTGATGATGGCTCAGTTTATTCACTTGGCTGTGATTCTATACTGATCAGAGAGAAAAGTCAGAATGAGTTTATAGCTTTTTTTAATGTGAACCTCCAAACAAAAAAAACACCTCTGGATCAGTTTAGATTGGCAGTATAGTTTACGTTTGGGGCTTTTCCTCTCATACCTTGCTGACCAATTGATCCGGCTCCCTTGTTCACTCTTCTGGTCCCAGGACTGGTGAGTGATATTTTTTGGACTATTACTGCACAGACTGTACATAAAACTGTTGTAATATGATAGATAAAATCTAATGCTGTACAATTATAAGCCAAAATGCATAATTCATTTGAAAAGACTACTTTTTATGATTCATTACTCCTTGCTTTGTTTCGGTGAGCTTTTATTTATTTTGATGCTGGGCACAAGTGAGAATGCAGAAATGCCAGTGTCTCGTCCTTATTCTCTGCTTTCCTCCTCAGTGTTTCTGATCTTCCTCTTCACAGGATTCTTTTTGTCCTTCTGCACCTGATTGAGTTCTTCACTTTTATTTTGTATGTAGATGGACTGAAATAAAAGCAAATATAACATTAAATTGACTGTCTGCCGTAAAATATGTACCTCTACACATTTCCAGCAGACTACGTGTGTTTGACTTACCTGCACATATATATATATTTTTTTTAAAAGACGTCATCTATGATAAGTTTTGTGTGATTATTTCAAATGGAAATAACTTACTAATGCAGTACTGCGGCGGGACAGGAGCTTTACATCTTCTGTAGACACTGTGCTTCTTTTAGCATGCCTGAAATCCAATTTCACATAATACATTATTTTTATGTCTCTTGAAAGAAGTTCAGAGATGATACAGGTACTTCTTGATTGGACAGCAAAAAACTGACCAGGTGTCTTTGGTTACAATTTGAAACAGTTCAGTCTTCACTTGGGTAAACTGATAAAAATTAAAACAGATTCTCACCTTGCAAAAGCCTCCAGGTCTTTAGCAAATATATCTGAAAAGAGTAAAAACCAACAGTTGGATGTTTGGTGTGGACTGCTTTTTATGACATGGCAAATCTATTGAACAAATTTTGAACCTTTTGTTCACCTAAGTCAGTCAAATTATTAACACTTACTTACTAATTTCTTGTACTTTTCAGACATTCAGTATAGCACCAGCTCATTTTCATTGTTTAATTTTGTTTTTTATAAAATGTTTTTTAAACAAAAAAAGGGAAATTAACCTCTGCTTAAACAAAGTTTTCCTTGGTTCATTTTAACCTACCATTGGTTGGTGTAGACACCAGTTTGATGTCTTCTGGTACCAATACTATACTTCTACAGATCAGTCAAACTCCATTTTAGCCAACTTTCTCTGACTGAGCAGATTTTATTATCAGTTAATCAGTTTGTTTGTAAGCAGGTGAAGACAAAAATTTTCTGAACAGATTTCAATTAAAATTTTGTTAACTTGTGGTTCCTTCTAAACCATGTTTGTTTATGATTGCCTCTGCCCCCCTGTTTAAATCAGAAATGTATTCTTAAATAGCGGATTAAGAAAATATCCTTCCATGCCTACAAATGTTAATCGCTCTCTACGATATTGTTTCATTTTCTTTCGGTTTTTAATAATAATCACACGCATTAATGCAGTGTATACACAATGTGTGTATGAGTAACTCATTGTCTTTATTTTGTAAATGAATGCCTCTTTGATTTTTACACTAATGGCTAGGTTCTCATGGGTGTTGAGCTGAGCAAGATTACTTATATAAAATGTTATCTACTAAACTAATGTTTTAATATTATGGCTGGTTGGCATATACCGTAAATCCCTAAAGCAAATATCTAGATTAAAACTTAACGTTTGTCTAACTAATTTCCCAACAATCAATTTCATCTTTCATGAGTTGCATATCAGATGAGACTCATAAAGTGAGTCTGCACTCGACAACAGCACATAGACCGATTTTTATATACATTTTATAGACGATGTTGCATCTTTGATGGCAAAGGGTGGACTACCGACACTCACCGCACTGGCGGACGGTTGTCTCTGTGATCGCCGCTATGACCTGTCTGCTGAACTTTCTCCGGTGCTCCTCTCCGATCTTCTGGCATATGCGACCGACCGCATAATGGACAGCTGCCTTTAACCTCTGAAGTCCAAATAAATCATCAACAGGGTGCATTAGACCTCACCACGGTAGTGGTGATCAAACGTTAATATTAGCCTCATCTCACGCGGCAATAGTCAACAAATGTTCTCACCTGATGTGTTTCGTCTTCTTCAGCAGACATTTTCCTCTGGAGAAAACTACCCAAACAAAATTCAATTTCAACAACTGTGATTAAAATTGGACAAATGTCCAATCACTCAAGGTATGGCAGAGGATGTCCATATTTTAACTTATTTGAAGCTACCATCAGCAAAAGAAAATTTCGCGGCACATCTCCACTGATAAACCAACAAACCTGAGCTTGATTCCTTCCGGATGTAAAAGTGTGACAGCATCACCTGGGGGCGGGAGGAGGTACTTCATCTTTAAGCGTTCAGTGACGCCACATTCATTAAAGAAGTTTGAGCTCACCACCTTGTGGCGCGGGGGAGGTACTGTAGTATTATTATTTAAACGCACCACACTCCAATCATATGCTATTAGAGGTGAAAGATTAGTGGATTACGCTTCCTCCTTTCGAGTAAACTTTGATTAAGTTTTCTGAAATATGAAATGGAGACGAAAGACAAGATCAAAGAATATTTTCAAAAATTTCCATAGAAGTTAACACTTGACAGTACTCAATTTAATAGCTGAGTAGCTACCTTTCTTCTAGAATATAAATGTACTACGATCATTATTGAAGAGCCAATCCAAAACCAAGCACTGAAATTATGCCTTTTTCTATTCCGGAACATTTATCTTCTGTGTTTTTTTTCTTTAGTTACAACTCACCTTGAGTGATGCTGAAAAGCTGGTCCACGTTTGTATCCTCCAGACTGGATTACTGTAACTCACTTCTCATCGGGATCCCTGGTAAAAGTCTTCAAAGACCACAATATGTTCAAAACAGTGCTGCAAGGATCCTGATGAGAGTTCGTAAACACGAACATATCACCCCCGTTCTTCATTCCCTTCATTGGCTTCCCATCTCCACCAGGATTGATTATAAGATCTCTCTCCTCACTCACCAGTGCATCCATGGCAACGCCCCCCCCTACCTGAAAGAACTACTCACCCCACTGACCTCAACACGATCCCTCCGTTCTACCTACTCATACCCCGTCCTCCTTCCCCGGACTAAGCTCAGCACCATGGGTGATCGGGCCTTCTGTTCTGCTGTCCATCGTCTGTGAAATTCCCCTCCCTGACCATCTGAGGGCTCCACAGACGACTGACACATTTATAAAAGGACTTAAAACTTTCCCTTTTGCACAACCTGTAACTTTTAATTTACAGTGCTGCTTTTCGGTCATGTTTTTATATAGCTATTATATTTTTTACTAATGGTTTTATCTGCTTTTACTGTTCAATATTATGTCACACAACTCTGTGTACACCTCTCCCATGTACTGGAGAGAAACCTTTTGATATTTGTTATTATTAAAAATGGGATTTTATTCAATATTTGAATCTGAAAACTGAACCTTTGCCACACATATTCAATTAAACAGACTTGAAGCTAATACGGAGAACTGCAATGATGTCTTGCATCTGTGATGTGGTATCCTGACTATTTTATGCTTGTTTGATTCTGGAACAGTCAGCAGCATGAGTGAACAGATTTAAAGTTAATGGGTGGGATATTTCGTTTTTAGAAAAGGCCGGGGGTGATATGTTTGCAGCTGGTCTTCTTGGGACACACATACCAGCAACACAGAAAAATAACTTTTTTTCACTTACAAACTATAAATAATACATTTTGTTCCTGTTCAAAATCCTATAAAGCATTTTGTAATAGATTCCTCTTTAACACCTTCCTGGTCTGCTGAACATAACTTTGACCAAAGATATAATGCAATCTCCCAGGTTCAGTTTATGTGCAGATGTAAGGCTTTAAGGGAATCTGATACTCAACACAAGTCATTGTGGCTGCACATTTGCCACGTGAAACCTAATCCTTCCTCCTGCTCGCACTTGGAGCTGGTGGCAATCCCTCAGCTGGACCCGTCCAGCCTACAGGAGTCAACACATGTCAAACAGAATGTGCAGCATCCATGTTCCTCTACATGCTCGTCTTCCTGGCGTATCATGGCTGCAGACGGATACCAAGGAATCAGATGTTAAAATTGTAAGTTGCTGTTGTTTTCATAAGATATAAAATGATGCATTTCAGTTTTCAATGCTTTAATTGTTTTAAAAACAAACCAGCTTTAATTCATTTTTATTGATGTTTCTTAGTCAAATAGTGAATGCAGTGTTCATGGCACTTGTACTGGTCCCTCAGCTTTACATCATGGGAAGGTAACAAAGATACAGGTCATGGCCTAGAACTTGAGTTTATTTATACAAGAAGGAGTATGGCATTGATAATAAATGATGAATAATGATATGTGTTCTGTTTTAAAGACCCAAATCCTTCAGATACTGTAAGCAGCCTCTTCTTAACAACCTGTCGGCCTCCATCGCCTTATCTTTCATAGCTTCAGGTGAAGACACAAATGCACATGCTCACAGTAGCTTTCGGCAATGAGGAAGAGGGGGGGTATTGATCAAGTATTGGAAATATTTTACTGGTAAGATGTGCCTGCCATTCCATGGACTTCGCAATTATCATTCTCTGCCATTGACGAAGGGCGGAGGGGATGGAGTCCATCCATGCCATGAACCCATCACTCAATGATTCAAGAGCATGACTCAAAAACAGTTAAATATAGCATTTTTAAAACAACTATCAATTACTGATGTGGTTGGCTTTGCTATTTGGAGTTATTTGTCTTGTTTATTTGGAGGTTTCCATGGTTAGAAGTTTGATTCAGGCAAGTGGTTGATTTTTCTTTCCAGAGCAAAACTCAACCAGCAACAACTAAGTAGTGTCTTTTGCTATGTTTCAAATTAATTTCTTTAATTTAAGGAAATTGTATTGTTATTCCACTTCCATGGTTACAAGCTAGCTGTACATAGGCTCATGTTGTAAGTGGGATTTGTCTCAGATGAGGGTTTCAGCCACAAAAAATCAAGCAGAGACACCTGAAGATGACCTATCCCTGCGACACCCCCCAAAAATGGCGCAAAAAAGCTGCCAAATCAGTATTGGACAACTAAAATTTCATAGTAAGCTCCAAATACTTAAAGGTACAACTAAAATAGAATAATGGTTCATTTATATTAAGCTAAGGTAAAGTTTGTTGAATGCATTGCTTGAGATATGCTCTGGAAAAGATGACCACCTTTAAGAGTCACCTTAAACACATTTCCATGGAAACCACACAAAATGAAATCAGTATAAAATTCAAAATATCAAATTGCTAATCTATTTTGTAATCTTGTAAATATTTTTATACAAATTTGTGGAAGCCTGTATGAATTGTTAGACTACTGATGAAATCACCAGCCTTCAGACTCAACTTTAAATTAAATCTAAACTAAATATAATGATAATAATAGATGTGAAAAGAAGCATCTTCCTGTCATGGTTAATATATTGAACTTTTGGCGAAGCTTCTTTGTATAATTTGTGATACATGCACTAGATCAAACATTATTACAGATGGACAAACATAGGAGTAAAGTCAGAAGGGGATAGACTGTTCAAACCTTTCTCACAAAACTATATGTCATCATCTCACCTGTCTGGTAGGGGGGCCTGCACATAGGTAAGCATGTTTTTGCTAAAAAGTAAAATTTTCTACAATTTTCTATTTTTAAGATCAATGCCTATATTCTTAAATGTAACCAATGGTTTCTTCATTATCGGGATACTTTAACATTTCATCAAACTGAAATGTTGAAGAACAGTATGATATACAGGAACCATATATAAATCAAAAATATTAAATTATGTTCATATGTTTTGGTATAGCATGCCCCTTTTCATTTATACGACACTGATTAAATAGCACGACTCTTAAGCTCTGACCAGTAGAAAAAATGATTAACTTGAACACAGCTTCACCTCTCCTTATAGGTTTTTCAGTGACGTTCACACTGATGGAGTCCGTTCCTCAGAGCTTGTGGGCCTCCTATCACGTGTTTGGGCTGCTGACATGCGGACAAGGATTCTGCACTACAATCCTGACTCTAACAGCAGGAACATGTGTAAGAAGAACTCATGTAGTCATTAAATTCTACCATAGAACAGCAAGCAGAATTAAGTGTATTTGTGCTGTATACTTACAGGCCAAAACCACCCCTGATCTTTACTACGCATCTCTTTTCCTAACGGTCGCCTCTCTTATCAGTACAGGTGATGTTACTGTAATATTTATAACGTATGGCACGAGTCATAGACACGGGATTGCGTTAATAGCGATGATAACATCTATTTGTCTATTCAGGTTTTTTCATGGTGAGAGGAGGACTCTGGTGGACAAACAGGTTGCCGGTGACAGACGTGAGCAGAAACAATGAGGGATAATCAAGACCAGCTGTCCCTCTCTCTTCGACATCCTACACTTCACGTATTAACATTTCATGTGCTTTCCTGCCACCAGCAGCTTGTAACTTACACAACAGAACATAAAAAGAGAGTGACTTAAAGTCGTACTTCAGAAACATACCACAAAACAGGTATAAAGCACTTTTTTTTAATTGATTTGTTTGTTGTTTAAAAGGACGTTGAAAGTGCCAAACGGTTTCAAAACAAATCAAGTGAATCTGCTGGCTTAAATGAAAATGAAAACAACTTTGGTGAAAATAATAAAATAATAATAATAAATTGATGGATACAACGAAATTGGATAGCCCGCCTCAGGTGAGGATATGGAATGCCACCATGTATCGGCCTGGAATGTAATTTTAGTGAGGCACCCAAGATTTTTGAAAGCGCCTGAAATACACGAACAACGGGAGCCATCACATTTTATACTTTAAACTCAAAATTATGAGTAAGTGACTGTCACCCAAGTGTAAAAACAGGAAGGGTAGAGCACACACTACACTGCACACCTCGAAATTAACACATTTACCGGACATCATACAAACACACTTGGTTGTCACATTGGCGGAGAAAAGTATAAACATGTTTACGTCACATATTTTCCATAATTTTACACAATTAGGTAAAGAAAGATAATAAGAATTCCACAAACGTTTTTCCCCACACATCCATAGCAGATTATTTGTATGAGGAATATGACAGCCCATTAACAACAAATTTCAAATACTCAATATTCCTGCTAAGGATTTTCAAATCTATGATGGAACCATAGACTTTGAGTTATCCATTATATTCCTATCATTAGTGGTGAATGTGTTAGAAAAATCATTAATAGACAAATATTAATAGATTTTTGTTTGTAACGACTCTCTGCCACTTCCTTTATTATACATTAATTACTGTAACGGTTTTCTCATTTAGCTCAAATCAAGTCCCGTCAGGTACTATTGACAATTCAAACAAATCAGAAATGCAACCGTAATAAGCCGAAACCCGTAAGAAACATACATTTCTTCAGTGCTGGATTAGCTTGATGAGCAAAATCTACAACAAAGAGACTATAGTTAAAAATGTGATTTCTATCCTATAAGTGCATCATAGTCTATATACCAAACAAGTTTTCCATAAACAGGCTTCACTCCAGTCGCCGGCCATTTGTCTGTGCTGTTCTTCACTCTGCTCAGCTGGGTAGTCATCTCATGTTTACCACTGCCCATCACTAAAAGATTGACTTTGTGGGCTCGGTTAATGGCACTGAATGTCAGGCTCATACGCTGGTGAGGCTTGACGGGGCTCTCAGTGAGGGCCACCAGGCTCTCACCGTGTTCATTCACTTTACCTCCTGGAAACAGAGAGGCTATATGGCCGTCATAGCCAACTCCCATCAGCACAAAGTGAAAGCTGGAGCCGTTAACAAACTTGCTGATTTCTTTCTCATAAGTCAGCGCCCCTCCGTCATCCTCCACACAGAGACGATGGTTTAAATGCACTGGCATGGGGTGGATGTTGTAATAGGGTAACTTCACATGTTGAAGTAGGTGTTCATGCACACTATGGAAGTTAGATTCTGGTTCATTCAGAGGCACGCAGCGCTCATCCACCATCCATACATGGGTATTCCTCCAGGGGAAGGATAAGTGGTGCCTAGCCAACCTTTGGAACAGCGCTATGGGGGTGGAGCCTCCAGAAAGGGCCAAATGGAAAGCCCCGCCCTCGCGTATTGCTGCATCTGCTGCTTCTTGCAGGTCTACTGCGAGTCTATCCACCAGGTCCTCAGCCCAAGCAGAAACCATGTCATCCCCACGAAATTTGCCTTCCATCACTTGGTAACCATCTCCTGAAGTTCGCCCACTCTGATCATTATTGATGATCACCACCTCATTGTAGAATCTAATTTCGTTCCCTTTCACATGGACATCCAGAAGGTCTCCATTCTCAGCACCCCCAGGGTAAATGCGGGGGAAAGTTCTGGCGAGGCTGCTGAGTAGAGGGGTCCATAAACCCCAAGATGCCAGCAGATTTTCGGTGCTAATGAAGCTATTCTTCTGACCAGCAAGAATTTGATCTATAAGTTCAGAATAGGCCTGCTTTTGCTCTATTGGAGTTTGAACGTAATAGTCTGAAAGAGGCAAATCTAGAACATCGAGGTTTGTTTGCTCCGTCACTTCCCTCCACTCACTGTCCATTAAAACTGGCTTGAATAAATTCTTACTTACAAGAATCGCCGGATATTTTAGGCTGCCATGCCCAAAGTAGAAAACGATCTGCTTGGGTTTACAGTGAACGCTGCCATGATTCTGAACACAAAACATATCATTTTTGAAAAGAATGCGTGCATATCCAACCCGTTCATCCAACATCTTCCCTGAAGTCAAAAGTATTGGCACACCTTCATATTGCGCGTCATCGATGTATGCCAACACAGCTGAAAAACACAAACAGAATAACAGAATTATATATTTTTTGTAGAAGAATTATTTCTGCAATTTCCAACAGTAATGAATAAATGAAATGATCATATTTAAATGGAAAGGTTCCCAGTACTAACTTGCAAACGTTGGTGTGAGAGAGATATTATCTGTTGTCTTATTGAACTCCTGCTGAACTTCTCTTTGGTAAGCTTGATACTGGCCGACCACAGCTTGTTCTTTTCCTAAAGGCAGCAAGGACCTGAAAATCTGCAGTTTGTTTCTCAGGACTTCCTCATTGCTGCTTAGATGCATAGGAAGCTTCATAGTCAACAGCATCATGATCTCAGTGATGTGGTTCTGTAGCATATCTCTTATTACCCCGTACTGGTCATAAAAGAGAATACGACCTTGAGGAAAAAGAAAAAAAAACAATAGGATATGAACACAAGATCACAAGTTTTTAGTAAATAAAAGACTTAATTAAACCTTACTGACATGTTATTTTTATTACCTTTAACATCCAGGGTCTCTTTCAATACAATCTCCATTCTGTCAATATGGTGCTTGTTCCAGATGGGCTCCAGAAACTTCTTGTTCTGTTTTCTGAATGAAAGAATCTTTGCAACCACCTTAACACAAAAGATTAAAAAAATAAATTTAACAAATCATCTCTATTAAAGAGGCACATACCGTGCAGAACATTCTTACCTGCTTCCCCAGATAATGGTCAATTCTGTACATTTCTTCATCCTTCAAGAAGCCTCCAAGCTCAGATGCAAGTTCCTGGGCACTCCTGAAGTCATGTCCAAAAGGTTTCTCCAGCACCACTCTTAACCACGTCCCATCGTTTGGCCTGCAACTACGATTGATCTTATCTGCGATATCTGCGTATGCGAAGGCTGGCACTGAGAGGTAGAACAGCCGCCCTACTTCCACTATTCCCTCTTGTTGAAGCTCTTGCTCAATGTGCTTAGCCAGATCCTGGTAGTCCTCTAGAGTCTTCAGCTGCCTGTACTGCGAGAGCCGAAGGAACTGCTCTTTCAGCAGAGCACATTGCTCCGCTGACACATGCTTTGAGCAGGACACCGCCTTCAGGATCTCAAAGAGGATGGGAGTGGCCTTTTCAGAAGGTGCCAGTCCTCCGCCATAGAAGGAAAAGGTATTTCCACTTCTTACTTGTTTCACGTACTGCTCGAAGAAGCCTTGCCACAAGTACTTCTTTGCCAAGTCGCCCGTGCCTCCAACGATCACCACGGAAACATGGCCGGGTTTCTGTCCCTCCTCTCTCTGCTGGCAATTTCCTCCCTGGGCACAGAGAGCGACCAGAAGCAGGACCACAGCCACAAACATGCTCCAGCAACTGTCCAGGCTCCTGTTCAAACACAGAATGGAGATATGTTAAATGCAGACTGAGCAAACATACATCCATTCATTCATTATATCACTTATAAATGTATGACTGACACCAAACCTAACAATAAATAACATCGATATTTAGGATCAAATGTGACAAAGAGAAAAAACAATTTACAATCAAGACATTGGGACAAAAAGTGTTTGTCACTTGTGTTTGATAGCTGACTGATATAACCCATCATTAAACTCTGGCAGATTAATATTCTTAATCTAATAATTTGATGATCAACTATTTTATTGAAGATCTCTAAATTTCCACAAAATTATAAATTTTTCTTGAGCCATGGAAAAAGTCTGATTCTTGATATGACTTAAAATTGATATGCCCTTACAGATAAGTAATTTGCAGACTTTGCGTGTTAAGTACCCTACTACACTGGAACTTACACAGATCTCCAAACACAGAATGGATAAGCGATAAATGATTTGGCGATGTCCCTTTTCTCCAGCTGATCTCCAGTCTCTGAGAAGGCTTTGATGTGGTGCCCAGTTTGAACGTAATGATAGAAGAAGAGCAGAGCTGCAGACTTTGCACTTTGCTCAGGGGCTTTCAGCTTCCAGTCAAACAATCCTACTATTGATAGTGTGCAGCAGAGGTCTGACCAAATCATTTTAGAAGGAGTTCAAGTAATTACTAGTTTAAAAGAGGGCATACATAAAATGCCTTAAATAAAACTGAAGGAGGAAGGAAATCTCACTTGCTGTTCTTGGTATTAAATGAAAACATAGTTTTAACTTTATCAGTTATTTACATTAATAATTTGAATTTCAATGTCAAGCACTGGAGAATTTAAACAGACAGATTGTAATATCTGCCTTTGGAAGAGTCTCAGTCACAACAATGAAAACAAAAAGTTAGATTTACAACTTTTTTTTAACCCTGTATTATTTTCATACCTGAACAGGAAAAGAGAACAGAAACACAGAAAATGGAAGGCAGGATAAAATGGCCGGGGGACCTTTTCAGGAACATATTTTCATTTCTTATTTTGTAATGTTTAAACAAAACTTAATTCACAAAGCACATTTTTCAGATTCCAAGGAGATTTCTCTGCCTTTTTACACATTCATGTGTGGAAAATGTCAACATTCCTCAGTGAAATTAAGCATTTCTAATCAGAGCTACAATTATGGATGCCCCATTCCTTTTCTAAGATACTGATCAAAAGTTGTGCATGGTGATAAAGATGATGATTTAAAAAAACAACAACAACCTCTGGTCATGTCACAATCATGGGAGAGAGTTGATCAGAATTAATATTTTTTTTGTTAATAACGTTGACTTAAGAGTCACAATTTTTGATCCATATGTATTCTTGTCTACAGCTTCCACTTATAATTAAATTACCACACAAAGACATGAGACAAGAGGGACCAACCACATAAACACAATCAAACCTTTGTCATCATGTACACAGTACATCTTCATAACTGCCTTCACTGACTAGAGGAATAACAATCTCTGGGGAAGTGAAGTCTGTTTCAGCAAACATGCAGCATCATAGAGCTCTAGTTAGAGCTCAGTCCTACATTTCAGAAACCTGATTGATGACAGAGATCATTTTAGACTGCATTCAACAGAACACCCACGCTATGAAACTCTATTGACTAACTTCTGGTATCCCTGTGTTCCACAGTCGTGTTTACAAAGTGGCAATGTAAACAGCAAAGGCCATCTCCTAGCTACTGACTCTTTCAACACTAGACTCCGTACTACATAGAATTGTGAAGTTGAAATGTTTTTAGTTTTTTTTAAATAAAACAATAACTCTTGCCACATTTTATATGAAGATGATAACTACTCACAACATGACACAGAGAAAAATCAAAATACTTTTTCAAATATATATATTTCTACTTTCAAGCTTCACACATGCACCTCTTTTCTTTTTCTCTAACAATAGGCCATATATTATTAAAAGATTCCGTCTTTATTCAAGTTTGTTCGGCTCCACTTTTTCTACAGCATGTGATTTCACTTTCCAGGTCACTAGCATCATTCATCTTCATAAGCATAGAATATCGCCATTCACAATAATATTCGTGCGCAAAAAAAATGAACATAAAAAAAAATTAAAGGCTACTTCTATCGACATATGCATATGTGACCATAACACACTGTTAATATATGTGCACGGCCTGCAGAATTTGTAATATTTATTGATATTGTATTAGAAATTTACTAAAACGGAGTAATAAGATACATTGCATACAAATGCCTGTTAAAGGTCAGCCTCTTTAATTTTGCAGAACCAAATTCTGCTAATATTAACAATTACAAACCAGTGAGCTCTTTATAAGAGCTAATTTTGAACTGAGTATTACATTGTCAGATATGTGAGCAAACCACTAAACATAAGTGAATAAATATGTATTTGTGGATTGTGTTATAAAGATCGTGGGTTTTATCTTCCTATAAATTAAGTCAAAATGAATAATCTGAATTATTTAGAATACCATATATCATAGCATGTTATTAACACTTAACTTAAAGCACTGGGCCTAAAAATAATAAATGATTATATGATCGGAGACTATACCAGTGCTTGTATTTGTAGTAATGGATTAATGACAAGCCATTGTAACATATGATAAGGCCAATAAACCAAGAGGAAGGTTGGCTATTTGAAATAATTGTTTTTTGTTGTGCAGCTGAGAGGTTCACCCAGGACACCTCACACGCTTAAACCGCCCCTGCGTTTCTGCACATTAGCCACCAGACATAACTCTAAATGAACCTTGACACAATTCCTGCGTCTACAATCCTTGCCGGCACCGACTTTTAAGCTGGTGATATATCATGAGGTGTGCTTGTTAAGCAAGTTTCTCAGCATTAGGAGGAATTCTGTAAGGGGTGGCTGCAGCTCAGTGGTGAGCCTACATTTCCCAGTATCCTTGAGCCTGACCCCTGGAACTATAGCTCCCTTGGTGCTTCAAATGAGTAATAATTTCACTGTGTATGACTGTATGTAATTAATATAGAATACATTATTTGTTATTATGATTAATTATTGACTAAAACACATTGAATGATGGCCAAGCTGTCATCTCTTCGGCACAAAATCTCCCACCACATGCAGGACACCATCTCTGCACTGGAGAGCTCCTTCAGTGACAGGCTCCTTCATCCCAAGTGTGTGAAGGAGCGATATCGCCGATCTTTCCACTGCTAGTAACACACACACACACACACTCACACCTCACTTGCACTATGGGACAATACACTACTCAACATGTCCACAACTGTACATTTAATTTAATTATACATAATGTTATTCTATAACATGCTCTTGCTGCTGTAACACTGCAATTTCCCCATTGTGGGACTGATAAAGGTTTATTTTATCTTATCTTACATCACACAAGAAAAATCAGGGTCGACAAACTGATTTTCTAAATTGACATTAAATGATACTATGACAGTGAATAAGAGGTCCAATGATTATTAAACTCCGACTCAACCTTATTCTCAATTGCATAAGAAGGGAATTTTCAGAGACATGGGCAGATTACCTTTTCCAAAATAAATGGTCAATGTTGATGTCAGGATGTGAGGCATTTAAATGTTAAAGGGAAAAACTAACATGCTATCCGGAAATGGCAGCAAGATTTTATAGACAGAATAAGCTCGGAAATATTATGTGTTTTTCATATGAGAGATAATGAAGAACCTTACAAATATTATAATAAGTGCATGTTAGGTCAACTGTGAGTAAAGACAAATGACAAATAAGAAAAACCCAAGGGTTTCCAAGTTTCAAGTTGTAGCTTTGCAAGATTAATCACAAATGTACAAGAGAAAACTCAACTTTTTTACAAAATATTAATAAATTTATGAGAGAAGAACTGTGAATAATAGCCTTCTATGTTATTATTCCTACAAAAGATGTTGTCTGGACATGCATTGAACTCATATGGAGGAGACTGATGTGTTTTACCAACAAAGTCACACTTGCGACCTGGCTGAAATAAGTAAAATAATAATAGATGGGGCATGACTTACCTCTTATGCCAGTTGTATCATAACCTTTATTGAAGCTACATCAAGGGATGCTTGCCTCATTTCAGATAAGGTTTGTTGGACAAAATATCGTATGTACGATTTAAGAGTAGTTTGCAATTAAAATAAAACTATGTAGATTAAGTCAGAGAAGTGTTGTTTCATGGAGTGATAGAAATCTTAAATGTTCTGGCCTACGGTTATGTGGTATGTCTGGAGGCGAACACTGAAGCATATGATGAAGAGACTACAGTAAAGCATGGCGTGATGTATATTCACATCAAACAGAAGGTTGGGCAGTTTTTTTGTGACAATTCAGAGCTTCAGAAAAAAGTGCATCATGATGGTTAATATCACATATTCACATGCCAAACACATTATGCCAACTATGTTGGACTTGAACCCGGCAGGTGAATGTCCAAGCTAGAACCAAGCATGTCAAAAGAAGTCCAACCGTGTCCACTAACTGCTGGACAAAAATAACAAACAGCAATGTCGTTCCTAAATATGTTATTTGTTGATATTGTATTAAGAATAGAATGAGCAAACTTAGTAAAAGCAGCTGAAATGAATAATCAATAACCAAAACTTAAGTTTTTTATTTTGCAATGACGAGGGAAGATTACTCAGCTCCACCCACATTAGTTATACATGGCCAACTCCATCAACTCTCCATGTACCAGCACCTACTGGAGGAATAAAACCCCCGACTCCCCACTAGGCAGTAAGAACTGAAGAAGCCTCTTGGATGAGTGGTGAAACATCTTTAAGCCAAACACAAATAATAATAGAAATGGGTTTTATTATTATTCTTATTGCTATTCTTATTATTATTAATGAATCCTACATACTATGTTTGAACAAATTCCACTGGGTTCTGTCCATCGTTATGTGGAGAAGTGGATAAATATGTCAACATTGTACATGGTCAAAGTTGAGCCTTAGTGCCCCTTCGGTGGGGGGTATTAAATTAAAGAAGAGCTGGCGCTGGCATTTTCAGTGAATTATAATGATAGTTCATTGAGAACTGTCGGGTACATTTGGATATCTGACTTAACATGCAGAGCAGGTCCCTGATCCAGAGCAGGTTCGGTCGGTCACTGCGGTAAGGAGGGAACCAGTGTCCTAACTTGTAATAGATAAACTAATCAGAATTGAGTACAGGTCACGGCTGACACTGACTCACGAGACACACTCTGCTTAATTCTCCGAACCTAAAATATCACAAAAATAATCGTGTGCAATTCTGGCCGATCTCTCGTTTTTGAAACTTCTGAACATTACATTCAGCTGCAAGAGAAAGACTGGCGTTAATCGTGGCAAGCACGTGTCTATAGTGGACTTTAAGTTGACGAGTTTACCTGGAACTCGGAGGTCACCCAGCGTTATGAACTATAAGTCAAAGACTACTTTCTGCCTGTTAACGTTATTTTTGTTTTCCAAGAGGTTTCATTGTGTGACTGATATTGGAGAACCCGCACACACCATCAGATGAGCGACAGGTTCCACCTGTCAGATGTCAAACTTCACTTCCGGTAATGTCACAAACACCAGCGGCTCCGCAAACATTTCGTCAAATATTGGACAACAATATCGGCAAACTGTTTGCAACAACTAAACAGTAAGAAAAGTTCGTTAAATACGTACCTGCCCGGTGTGGGTGACACGACCGATACCGTACACACATACAACAGAGGCTTCCGGGGCTGATCACGTGACAAGGTCAATCTGATCCTACTACACGCCTCATGTGCAGTTGTTTGAAGACTGATGCTTTTGAGGCATATGCTTTAAAAATTAAAATATTGAATCTATTTGGTGCAACATTGAACCAGTGTTTTTGAAAAAAAACTTTTTTATTGTACTTCCGCTGCAAAAACTTAAGCCGCGGAGTCTCGTTGATAATGCATTATCTTTGGAGGTATTGCTGTCCATATCTCATCTTCCCACACCCTCAATAAATGTTGCCAAAGATGTTCAAACATAATATATATATATATATATTTATATTATATATATATATATATATATATTTATATATATATATATATATATATATATATATATATATATATATATATATATATTATAAATATATATATATAAATATATATATATATATATATATATATATTATATAATATTAATAATATTATTATTAATGTTAATGAAACATTATGAATCTGTTCGACAATAACAAACTAATTAACAAACCATGTTCTTAAAATACGCATGCAATCCCGACATAATAAGTCACTACCTGCTATCAGGTGATTTTTAAACCTACCAGTATATTCATGGGACTGTTATTTGACTTTGAGGTGGATTATTTGATTTCTGTGGCAGTGGTATTTAAACAACAGAACAGCAATTTGTTTCTTGTCCTCATACCAAATTGTTTTAGAAATGATTAAATGATGTTTGACTAGCATAACAAAGACAATTGATACTATACACTATACATATTTCGGGTGTTATTTTTGTGGACAAAAAACTGGATTGCTCTTAAATGTTTTGCATATTACATACATATTTTTTAAAGATACCAATGTAGTCCTCAGCCTTTACTAGAAAAGGGCAAGGATATCAAGGTTAGAGATTTGTAAAACTATGTTGTATGAGTAATAAATCATTGTAAAATATTAAATAAAGTTAATTATGGTAAAAAGAAAAACATTTATTATAACCCTGGATGTTGTTGTGCACACTGATTTGACCTTAACTGTTCAAAAAGGTCAGAAATATGAATTTAATGTCTGTGTAAACGTGTTTGCTCTATTCCTGGTGAAAGCCCACTTTATCTTCAATTTTTTTTTTTACATCACTTGCGATTTTAAATCACTACACTTTAGATTTTGCCCCCAATCCCTGCTACTGTTATTTAGGACTTGAGTGTTTGTTGAAACAAACAGGACCCCTGCTGGTCAACGTGTGCCATAGATGTTTTAATCTTATTGTCATCAAATAAATATCAGTTCAAAACTCTCCATGTCCATCTGAAAAATAAAGACTGCATTCAAAAATAAAAATGCAGAAAAAGCACAGATTACTGACTTAAAGTGAATAATCCTCCTGTTTACCCCGCATTGTTCAGCTGTCTCCAACCCTCACTCTCGCATTCCCGGCCTACCTCAGTAA
This sequence comes from Lophius americanus, assembly GCA_037951165.1. Taxonomy (NCBI): domain Eukaryota; kingdom Metazoa; phylum Chordata; class Actinopteri; order Lophiiformes; family Lophiidae; genus Lophius; species Lophius americanus. The sequence continues at coordinate 7,865,566 of JBBDHG010000021.1, forward strand.
AAGCAGGTGCCCCTTTTGGCCAAACAACAATCTGGTTGTTGACCACACTGGTGGATACCCTTTACTCTGAAGTGTTATGGTAATTACAGCACTGATTAAAGAGTTAATCAACTACACACCAAGGGAGTTAGCAGTTGGAGTTAGAAGACTCTTCCTTTGAGAAATGTATAAATCACAAAACTACAGACTGTGAGTTACTTATAATTTTCCATGCCAACTGTTGGTTTTGCTTTTTGTTTTGATGTTCGCATTTTGAATAAAAATATAACCAGCACAACCTTTAAAAAAAAGTTGAATATCTATATGAAAAGTGGTTAAACTCCATCTTTTGATGACAATTGTGTGATACAGACTGGAAATGGTTACTGTATGGAGTAAGACACACACCACACACACACATACTCAAACAATTACCTTGTAAGCAGCTGTAATGCCTGTGATCACACTGCAGAGCCCTCCCAAGTTGGCCGGCAACTGTGAATTGTAAACAACAAACAAGATCAACCTTGCTGTGTATGTTCATGTGTACTGTATGTGTGCATGTGTGTGTGTGTATGTGTGTGTGTAAGGGAGAGAAAGAGCTCCCTGATGCAAGTGTGTGTGTGTGTGTGTAAGGGAGAGAATGAGCCCCCTGATGCAGAGCACACTAGCCCAGCTGTCGCTGCTATAACTTGAGAGTTGAGGCACCACAGGATGCAAGCTGGAGTGCCATTGTGTCTGTTTATGTGTGTGAGCACGTGTGTGTGTGTGTTGTCACCCTGAGGCATTCTCCACAGCCTCTCGCTTCCTTCCTCCTCTTTGTTAAACCTGTGAGGCAGACTTTGTCAAGCTGAGCACACAAACGCATACATATGAATGTGTGCTGTCATCTTTATTAGGCCCCTTTGCCAACACCCATTACATTTAACACGGTTCTTAGTCAGGGGTATTTCACTTTCAGTCCGTGTCCCCTCCTCTCCTACTTGCCAGACGAAGAGGATTATTGTGACCTCAGACAAGAATACATTTGAATACACGACCTATGAAGCACTAATAGGAACATAATACTGAGGAAGTAAGAAAAGCTCATTCGTAATGACCCTTCATTGCTTTCAATCCATTTAGTGGTTGGTTATAGAATGTTTCTTGATATGTGAGTTCAAAGGTAATTTGTGGCGGTTTTTATATTTCGAAGATGAAACAAATCTGTCAACCATCTTCATTTAGATTCTTGAAAATCTCTGCCTCTACCTGCAGACTCATTTTTTTTCTACAGCTGCAATTATGATGACTGTTCAGGATGAAGCAGAAAAAAGACTTAACCCATGCAATGTATGAGTAATGATCTTTGGTTTCAACCACATATTCTCACATTTCTTATCTTCATAAGACAAGGCCTGTTGCAGCCTGCTATTGCTTTTGCTTCCCATGGCTATGCAGCACACAATATAGCCCTCATAGACAAAAGACACCCACGCCAAATTCCAGGTATGAGAGGTAATGTTGTTAGGGGTGGCATGTGGAGCTTTTGAGACAAGACGACTGAGGACAGTCAGGAAATAACAATATATTACAGCCCAAACAATACAGCACAGAATAAAGAAGCCTCAACAATAGTCACCCTGTTGGTAGACGACATAAAAGGCTGGTGGCATGCGATTGTTTTTAAGGTTTTATTATGGGGGCCCACTTTTTATTGCTTTATTTGTTATTGGAATAAGTCTTGCATTTTTACGCAATTATGATGAATGATGTCATTATAACGATCTCCATTCGTGACGATTAATGTTGTGGTTGTTGGGCTCAGATATTTCATTGTTTTGTCAAAACGTATCTTTGCTATGCTGTAAACCTGAGTTTTACTATTATGTTATGTTTTTCTTTTATCAAATAAGTTTAAGTATTACACACTGCTTTGCGGGTGGGAAATTCCTGCATCATAAGCTCATAAAAACACAGCAAAACCCGGGGGATTGTCTTGAAGATAAAATGTGGCCCTTAGTGTCATTCTCAACCCCTGAGTCAGGTCCCAATGGTCTGACTTTTCTGAACAACTGAAATCTAATCACCCAACCAGGTTGTCAAGAAAACTTAGATTAACTCTCTGGAAGCTGTCACTGTTGGCATACATACCACTGTGAAGAGTTTCCGACAAAAAACTCTTCGTGTTTAATCACATGAACTTTAAGATACTGTGATTTCTAGAACAATATTGTTAGATGTAAGGCCTAATTCCGATCTTTTTCTTTACAGTAAAGGAAAATGGGTTATACGAGAAGTAATAAAAAAGAAGGTAAGGGATTATCCATCATCAATGATATAGTCCTTGTATACTGTGTTTACATAAAAATGTAGGTACTGAGAATGATATATTATTATATTTGTATATTTATACATTATGATCATCATCTGAGTAAAATTTTATTGCTTGTTGAAATTGTATTACTCTAAAATATAGTTAAAGTAGCTGATACTACCAAACAGTTGAAAAAAGGTAGGAGTTTGAATTAGCTGTAGTTCACCTAACTGCAGTATTAAAGCAATGCTAATCTACTAAAAGCAATATTATTCTGAATTACAATATGAGCGGTAATATATCTAAAAAATGTTAATTGGTATTTCCTGTACAGCAAGTACTTTAGCAAAATACACTTTTGTGGTTTTTCCCTCCAGGAATCAATTACTTTTATTTATAAAAGCAATAGACTTGTCTCTTGTCTCTTGTCTCTTGTCTCATGTTTTACTTAAGTAAATACCGTCAGTACTTCTTCCACCACTGCTGGCTGAGCTCTGGCAGTCAGTCGTACAAAGGTGTGACCTCATCATCTCTGAACAATAGTTTTGGGGGCTCTCACTGAGATGCTGAAATGGTGGAAGACAGTGTTGGCAGTGCACAAGAACTCCCTAGTGCTTTCAGTAGTGTCCCACATTTCTGTTTGCTGATACTACAAGAAGTGTAAGGAAACTAGAGGTGTGATGGGGCAGGGTCTGAATGACACGGCGTTGCTGCTTCAGCCACTGTTCACTGACCCACATAATGTAAACCCAGCCCCCGGTGTGAAGTACTTTTGTGTTGTCATCACTCTCAGAGGCCCGGGACTGGAGGTTGGGGGTGGTGGTGTTTGGGTACCAAGAGGGCTTAATGCTGCGAGGCCTCAGTTTGCTCTCAAGCAGCATGCATGCTTTCTGAAATAGACAAAAACAAGCCTGTGTGGCAATGAAAGCATTTGCATACTCGTGAGTTAGAATACGAGTCAACCTTTGACACCTTTGAGAACTAGTGGACATCAGAAACCACTTCTTAGACTCTCAAGATTTAACAAACTTGAAAATAAAATCTTAGTGCACGCCAGTGTGTATCAAAACCAATAAGTTGAGGACAGAGAGGCCTGCTTGAGTGATTGGAAGAGTCCTTCAATGGAATTTCACACTCAAAAAAAAGTGTACTGGATCATTTGAGAGTGAAGGATTTGTGTCACATACTTGTACCATTGACAAACCGATCATATTTCTCCTTTGAAAACAGAGAAATTCAATTGATATGTTTTGGCTCTAATTTATATTGATAATAAACTCACATGTTGAAAGTTAGTCGATAATGAAAGGGCTCAAAGAGAATTTTCTATGCTTGAAAATTGTGTTAAATTGATAATCTGTCTCTATTTAGAGCAATGCGTCAATGAGAACAATTCCTGAGTTAAATTTAAAAAACACAAATGAACCATTGAACATTGCAATGCATTTAAGAGAATTTGATAAAATCCTTTCTTCTTCTCTTTTTATGGGTGAATATGCTGTGATGGTATATCAAACTCATCATGTTAAACAAAAATATGTGATTGTAAGCAATTGAAGTGCTTGTCATTAGAAGGTCACAGAGCCATAACTTAACCCACACTTATCGTGTTAAGTTTTTATTTCACCAACAGTCTTCATTATATAACTTGTATGATTTATTTCTGTGTATCGTAACTTTAGACAAGACAATACCCGCCTCTTAAGTTGATGTTTTTGGGCTGTCTTTGTCAAAATGACCAATTATGTTCGGCTCTTAGATTTAGGGGCTCTTCTTTCCAAGTGCACGGTGCTTCACAGAGAGGACTTGACTCTGAAATTCCTCCTGATAAGAGTTGCTAAGTGATGCTATTGTCAAATCATTTTTTTGGTCATATATTCATACTCAAATTGTAAGGCTCTTTATGGGGACTGTCTCATTAGTAGTCATATATTCATACCAGACCACCTCCCCCACTTGACCCCTCCTTAACCAGTCGTGGGAAAGATCAGTCCTGAACTAGATGTGGAGGATTCGGGCAATTACTTGGAGCATGGTCAAAATAGATCGTCCAACTTAAACATTATTTCATTTTGTCTCAAAATCCCAAAACGTTTGGTCTGTATTATTGAAATGTTTTGCTTGAAACATTTGCAGCTATAGGAAAAAGCAACTCCAGCTCAGATAAAACTATCAAGTAGGCTTCTATATATTGAAACAATAAGTGTGAGTGTCCCCAAACAGGAACTCCATGAATTGTTAACATCTATAGCATGGTGTTGTTGTGGGCTCCATCTTTAATTATATTCCTGTGACGTGTCCAAGACAGGACACCAAAGCTGCAGAGAGAACCGAAGAAAAAACCCAGGCATCAGCTTTTGACAATTCATCTAATTCAAGATATTTTCCCCAAATTCTCCACATCTGCAGGTCCAGAAAAACATGGGTGTTAACCCAAATATGCAAAAAAGACAAAGCAAAAAATTCATATATATTTGTGTAAAACTGATTGGAAATACTTAATAACTCTTTCATTACTTCCAATATTTGAAATATATGTTATGGGAATATACTTACTCACTTGCAAACCATTAACCTATTGTCGTTTTTTACCACAGTATATCTATTTTATAACAGTGGCTTTCTCAAAATGTATCTGTATAAAAATTCATACACAGTACATAGAAATACAACAACCGAAAATATTTATTCCGTGTAATTTGTATATAATATTTTTGCTATCTTTAAACCTACCTGTATTAAAAATGTTGCACTTTGTTAGTTGTTTTATACAATTAATGTACCTTAACCACCTTTAATTAATATACTGTATGTATGTTAGCCCACTTTAGCAGGTGCAACCTACAATTGAGACTCGTTAGACCAACTAAAGCTGATGGATTTTACACAATAGTTTTGACTGAATCAAACAATCTATCTATCTATCTATCTATCTATCTATCTATCTATCTATCTATCTATCTATCTATCTATCTATCTATCTATCTATCTATCTATCTATCTATCTATCTATCTATCTATCTATCTATCTATCTATCTATCTATCTATCTATCTATCTGAGTTTCTATCTGAGTTTCTATCTGAGTTTCTATTGTGTGATATTTATTTAAATTACATGATAAAACAAATTAAACACACAGTTAAAAATCCCAACTCAGTGTAGTTTAAGATCAATGGAACAGGTGTGGTCCCGCCCCATGACTACCAAATATGGATAACTCCTACATTCCAGCGCGCAGGGGGCGGGGCGATGTCTGATCCTTGTCAATGGAACACTGGCTCGCGCTCTCTCCGCCGGTGAGTGAAGTGAAGTCTAGGGAGAGGAGTACGTGGGACAGACGGGAGAGGGCAGAGGGACTTTAGGAAGATACTCCTAGACTTTTTCTGAAATTTTGTGGAACCATGGCCCTCCGTCGATTCAACTTATTTTTGCTGTTATTTGTTCACCAAGTCTTTGTCAGCCTCCAGTCGAAAGAGCGTAAGTACCTTCACGTTGTCTAAAGAGAAAGAAAGAGTGAGGCCGGTGAAGCTCTTACCGGACCCCATGAGTCAGGACGTTGGAATTTGTCAGCCTACTTAAAGTTTTGCTTTAATGTTTAACATTTTCTTGTAATAGTTCTTCACATTTTTAAATGTTTGGTTTGTTTTTGAGTCCATAATTACAACAAAATCTACTCTGGTGAATGGTTGCATTAAATATATCCATTCAGCATGTTGAACCACGTATAAACAATTATGACTGATTTTAATGACTAAAAGAGTCGGGTTTCCTTTTTCTAAACCATACTCTGGCTTATTTAAACGAAATAAGCTACTTATTTGTATTAACTGGTCTTTCGGAAGTACAGGGTTAAGGGGCACCTGTGATGTGTCTTTACATGTCAGCTTTTATTGTTTGACATGGTGCACATTCATGTATTTCTCTCGTCATGGTGATTTCACCGCCCACGCTTTTCTCAGACTCTATAAGTCCAGTATGGTGGACCTGGAGGACACGGTCATTGAAGTCTTTTGAATCAGGCCGACATGGTTAATTAAAATGTCAAAGAATGGCATGTGCCCCTGATAAAGCTGCTGGCCTCAGAAATCCAGACTGTGGATTTATTTGTACAGTCAAACTAGAGTCATCTGTAATTACTGATTAATAACCATGAAAAAAATCTGTCCGTAAGAGAGATCTAAGTAATAGCTCAATATTTGTTAACTTTTATATGTATTTTGTTGCATTTGGTGTCCTTAATTGAGTCCACGCTCTTTGTAGCTATGTCATGTTTTTTCTTAATTTCTCCATAGAAATATTGCTGGATATGAGTGCTTCAGGATCAGAGTTGGGGTGGTTGACATTGCCAAATGAGAACGGGGTGAGTATTTATACCTCAACAGACACTTTTAAGACTTGAGGTTCAAGTCTTCAAGCTTTCTTGCTCAACATATGTTTGTGTAAGAATTAACATTTAGTTACAAAAATGTCTGTTTCCCTACATTCAGTCCACCGGAAAAGCTTTCTTGGAGAGATGGAATTAATTACAGATTGATGAGCTTTTGCGGAGTTCAGCAAGTCTTATGTTAATGGTAGCCTTTCATTAATAACACTAAATGCCATCAAAGTATCAAGATTCCCCTATATTCCTATGTACAGTGGTGAAATGTACTTTAACACAATCATGGATCTTCATTCCCACACTAAAACATGATATTCAATTTAAAGATCACCCCCTTGTGATACCTTTATACATTCAGAGATAGTAACAGCAAGTTATTCTGATGGTTGTTAGGAAGATAAAAGTAAAAGGGACATAAAGTCTGGGCCCTGAGTGGAGCACCATTCCTCTATCTATAGTTCAGTGGCTTTTCATCTAAAAAAAGACACAGGACATAGCCACTTCCGACTTTTGGGCTACGTTCTTGTGTGACTGTTCTGAAAGACCCACGATTTTCATTTTATGATTTAATGTCCCCTAGTCTATAAAGCTTTACGTTTTTCTAATACAGGTTTCTCATTGTTATAAGTTTTATTGAAATGTATATGGGGGATGGCCATTCAGAATGTGGGTTGAGGCAGCGTATTGAACAGTATATTTTCTAAATACAGCATAACATATGTGAGTAAGTATTATAAAAAGAAACTGCCCAAACTTTGGAATATAATATGACAAAATGTTGAGGTAATATGTACTCATATATATTTATATAACAAGAATACCTCAGTGATTTAAAACACCTCATAAAGTGCCTCATAATGTGCTGCTCTGATGTGATGACACTATTCCGCATCTTTTGAATAATGGAGATATACCCAATTTTATTCTTCTCTAACAACAGTTAAATTCGACTAATGTACATTTAAACATTGATTTACTCCATGCCTGCATTGCTCACACATGAGGTGTTACAATTAAATGTTAAATGGAGGCTTTTAATCTTTTTACACGTCATTGCTTCCTGTCTTTTAAAGTCTAAATTGCTGCCAGTTGTGCTGCCATGTCTTTATACTGTCCTCATGAAGCTGATTTAACTGCCATAAGTCTGTATTCTACAGTAGTATTTCCTGGATTTAGTTGTGTCTCACACACTTCCAACCCCCTAGTCTGTAAGTGGAAAGCCACACACGTTGTGAGCACCACACATGTCCAGACCAACAATGTTAATTTGTGGAAAATTGCTCCAGCTCCTTTCTGAGCTTTATGAGGTTCTCACTCAGCATGAAAGAAGAAGTGTCTCATCATTAAAACCTCTCGGCATGAACAAAGCCTCTGAACCCTGTATTTATTCATTGAAATGATGCTTCTTCTCCTTTCATTATTACAGCTTCGTAACAGTGACCATCTAAAACTAATCCCTCTCTTCTCTCTTTATATTCTGTTCTGCAGTGGGAGATTGCCCAGACGGTGGTGAACGGCTCACTTTTGTATACTTACAGTGTTTGTAGCGTAGAGTCCACTGAACAGGACAACTGGTTACGCACAACATTCATCCAACGGCGCCCAGGGACGACCCGTGTCTCTGTGGAGCTCCACTTTGTTGTTCGAGACTGCAACACTTTTGAAGGTGCTTCTGTCGCATGCAAAGAAACCGTCAACCTTTTCATCTCAGAGGCTGATGCCGATGTGGGAACCAACTTCCGCAAAGGCCAGTTCCGCAAAGTAGCCACCATAGCTCCTGATGAGGTCACGCGGGGTCGTGTGCTGAAGGTCAACTCAGAGACCAGGACAGTGGGTCCCCTGTCTAGAAAAGGCTTCTACCTTGCTTTTCAGGACATGGGCGCTTGTGTGGCCTTGCTATCTGTGAGAGTTTACTACAAGACATGCCCATCCACAGTGCAGAGCTTGGCAGCCTTCCCAGAGACTGTGGCTGATGCTCTCAGGGGGGTGGAAGGAGCCTGTGTGGAGAATGCTATCAGTCAAGCCACCCCACGCATTTACTGCACAGCTGAGGGTGAATGGGTGGTTCCTGTGGGTCAGTGCCAGTGTGTGGCTGGCTATGAAACCACCGGAGACTCCTGCCAAGGTAAGCAGTTCCAGAAATATGCAGACCGTGTGCTTCCGTGTTTGTTATAGTAAAGCAATGCTTTGGTTGGATGTACAGGTGTGAAGAATGCTATAGTGTTTGGTTTGCTAGAAAACCTATTAAAATACACCAATACCTCAGGCGGTGGGATGTGAAACTGTTTTAGGGTTTGCTTTAGATTTGGAAGCAACCTCAGACTGTGCCATGGGAAACCGATCAAATTCACAGAGTTTTTCCAGTAATCTCCCCCTCAGTGCCTGATCTCTACCTGTTAGGCAATGGCACATTCTTTCCACTGTCTTTTTCTCAGGACTTACAAATTGGGGCGCGGCTAATGCACTGTTTTATGGCTAGGTTGACTGAAGGAAGTTATTAAGCATGGAACAAGTAACTAAAGACAGCAAAAAAATAGAATTGTGTGATAGCATTGCAAATTAACGAATACATGTTTTGTGATGAACTAAGAAAAAGGTTTTAAAAACCAAGAGGGCCAAGATTTTTATCCTTTCTTATATAGAAGTAGATTTAGAAACAAACAAAACAAACATTGACAGATATATTTTTAAAACTAATAGCAATTTGGGAACATACTCTTGAAGGGTTGAGTGACATCTTAATTAAGGTCAAGTATGCAAAAACTCTGCAGTATGTACTGCCCCGGAGGAGGACCTGTGAGTACATATACTGAAAGAAAAAGAAGCCCAGTAGAAGACATAACTGTGGTCATGAGCTCCAACTGTTTGTTTGGAAGTTGGTCTTTTGGCATTCTGGGTGTGGTGTGTTGAAGTGTCTGGAGGAAACGTGGGAGGATAGAGGCTACAGAAAGAAGAGGAAGGAGGGAGGAAGGGAACAATATGGTGCAGGGTTCTTTTGAAAGGAATTCTTTCATCCTTGCGTCACATTTTTCAACTATGATTGACTAAAGGAAGGGCCGTGTATATGTGCAAAATGACTACCTGACTGGTGTGTCTTCTGCTTCCAAGTATTTGTTTTGTGTGAGTTACCAGGGTGACAGGAACCACAGATTACAGGGACGGGACCGACACGCCTATCAGAGGTTAGACTGAGTCAGGCTGTGGTTTATGACTCCTTATGGTCCGAGTCACCTTCACTGGAAGAGTTTGATCGCTTCTTGGAGTCCTTAAATGAAACGGATCATTGTTATTATCTGAAAGAATTGACAGATTAACTGATATCTAAAAAAAAAAAACTTTGTTTTTTTCATTGTTTAACGCAGGTTTTCTTCCCAAAATGCCTCCAAAAATCCCTTTATCTGTTAAGGTGGTATAATTATCTATCTATCAGTGTTTTATACTACCATAAATTCGCTATCTCTTAGCAGTTGGTCAGAAAGGGAAAACATCACACCAGACTTACAGGAACTGGGACATTTTTCATGAAAATTCCTCATTCTTTTGTGACATTAATTGACCAAGAAAGCAGATGAATAGTCCATGAAAAATAATGTTGGTTTAAACCATTAATGTGATTGATGAATAATTTCTGTTATTTTAAGAGTGGATCTTTAACTGATGTTGTAAAAACTTAAGACAGAATAGAAAAGGGTGGTGTGGAGGGAGTTGAGGCACACAAAAGATTCCTCAATGACTCTGAAGCGGTCGCCTGAAGCAAAAGTAGTCAGAGAGAGAGGAACTACTGATGGAAAAAAAGTTATTCCGATGTCTGGAGGATGTTATTATTATTATTATTATTATTATTATTATTATTATTATTATTATTATTGTTATTATTATTATTATTATCATTACTATTATTATCATTATTATTATTATTATTATTAGTATTAGTAGTAGTATAAGTAGTAGTAGTAGTAGTAGTAGTAGTAGTAATTGCATATGTTATAACAAGATTATTATTTGTTCCAGCTGAATCCCTCTTTCAGATTTTTCTGTTTCCTGTGTAAATTATCCTTAGCATCTCCTGGTTGGAATATAGATTCCACTGAGGAGTCTTAACTGTTGTGGGAAAAGGAAGTAATGTGAGATGAGGAGGAATTCTGGTTGACACAAATAAGCAGGTTGTCCGTGGTTTGAGTCAGAGGGTGGGGAGTGAGTCGACAGTTGGTGCATGAGGGTGGTTAGTTTCGTGGCTGCTTAGTTAGGTGTGGAGTGTAATTTAGTCAAGAGGATTAGTGGAGCAACAGGACAGCTGTTAGCCAATGACATGCCCCGCTTTGCCTTCCTTTGCTCTTTCATCCGGTTGTTAACACACGCAACAAGGTCCTTAATCCATGTTCCCACTCATTAGAACAATGGGCCGACACAAAGAGCAAAAAACAGATTCAATTAACTGATGCACTGGTGAGGAATTTGTGGTCCTTTTCAGATGTGTGTGCTGGGCTTAAAGAAGCCTGATATAATTGGGGGGAAACGTTTTAAAGTCGTTTGAATTCAAGTTTTGGATCAATCTTAAATTATAAATCGACCCTTTTTGTTTGTAAACAGATTAATCTACAAACACCCCCGAAAAAAATCCAGAGTGGAAATCCACAGTTGGGAGAGTTTGTATGAAAAATGTTTGTATTCATGCAATACACACATGCCTTCATTTTTAAACGATGTGTAATGCGTAATGCAACATATTTATGGCCCCACTCTGTCCAATCTCAGACACAATAGATGAATGGGACGGCTTTTTCTATGGTATGTGACAGAGGTCCTGCTGCCCCTGCTCAAGATGAAATAGGCTGGCCCCCTTTTCTTATGCGAAAAGACCTCAGTTAAACCCCCAATGCCGCCAAGTGGCTTCCCAGAGAGAACTTCTGTTGGTGCTCTGGACCTTTGCCCTCATCCCCCACCCTCAATCTATTCATCTTCATCCCTCCTACTCAAATTCAACCTGCTCTTTCTCCTCCAGCGAGACTATACTTGGAGTGCAAAGGTCCTTCTGCCTCAGCGGTGAAATATTTTGGAGGAAACATTTGAATGTAGATTGAATTTAACACATCTCCACATATTCAGTCCAGGGTTCTTTCAACCTCTTCTCGCGTCCATCAGCACAGGGACCAGATTAAAGGGCTTTCCCTAGGGAGACAACAGAATGAAAGCAACAAGAGGAGATCTTCTAAAGAACTATTCTTTGAAAGTTTGTTTCTTTGACAAAGCCCTTTATCACCCTATAGAGAGTATGTTGTCATGAAAACACTGAAAATCGCTCTCATCTTCAGCCGCTCTTACCCTTTTCCTGATTCCCTAGTCCTCTAACTATCCAACTCTGGAAGTTGTAATTTGCAACTGGTGTCAGGGGTTAGAAAAAGGAAGGAAGAAAGGGAGGAAACATCAGTGTTCAAACTGAAATGCAGCTTTTCTGTCTTGGTTTGTGTCCACTCTGCACATTCATTAACCTCCCATGCCCTGGAAGGCTGTTTATCTATGTGCTGAAATGTCCATCGCAACACTTTGCTGCCAGTGTCCACGATACCGTTTCCTTTGGCAAAAACATGAATATTATTGGCCAGAGAACATGAGCTGAGAGTTCACGGGGGAAGGCAGATCAGATCACCTGATAGATTTAATGCTCTGCTGTTATCCGGTCGACACTGGAAGTGCGACCTGAGATCAGGCCTCCGGGCGACAGAAGCAAGTGGAGGCAGATCGTCCGGGAAATCCCTTTTCATTCCTCCGCATACAAAGACTCTGTGATTATAGGTTACTCATAACAAACGCTTCCTGTCAAGTGGAAAGGGCTGGTAATACAAAGACAGCTTCATTGTTTGCATTTTGATCAGTCATTCCTTCCTGTGTTTGTCTATTTCACAGTCAGTCCTGTATGATATGCTTTAACTACACATATTTTTTTCTCCATTTCTCTTACTTAGCGTGCAAACCAGGTTACTTCAAGTCATCTGTACCAAGCCAATTTTGTCAGGTTTGTCCTGATAACACCAAGCCCTCCAAAGACGGTGCCACTGAATGCCAATGTGAGGAAGGTTTCTTCCGATCCCCTTCAGACCCACCTACATCAGCCTGCTCTGGTAACATCTCCACTCGCTGTCATCCTACTATAACAAAATCAACATTTAACTCATTAGAAGTAGGTCCGAGCAGTAGGATAACTGTTTTTGTGTAATCTACTTCCTCCCCAAGCTCCACCTAGTGCTCCTTGTGAACTGAGCTCCACCACATTGTCAGCAGAGGGCAAGCTGCAGCTGTTCTGGAGCCCTCCGTTGGTGACCGGGGGCCGCAGTGACCTCACCTACAGTGTAGTGTGTGAGCACTGTGATGGGTCTCAGTGTGACCCATGTGGTGAGAAGATCCGTTTTGAACCGGGCTCTACCGACCTGCAGGACACCACAGTCGTCGTTACAGACCTGGATTCTCATCTCAACTACACCTTCACCGTGAAGGCTCACAGCGGCGTATCTCTGTTTGGTACTAATGGGGCCACTGCGAGCATAACCACTGCTTTGGACTATACCGGTGAGCTCCCTCACATCAAAAGATTTAGCCTCTGAATTACCTTGTTTTTCGCTCAAAAAAGCTTTACTCTCTCATTGTTTTACACAAACCAGTATACGATTAGAAATAGAGATGATAAACCAATGGCTTTAGTTTTTTCTGACTTTATTAATACCCACAATCTAAAGAAGTTGTAATTACCAGAGGAACCATCATTAAGGTTTATCATTAACAACTTTTGGACTTTTTTATGTGCTGTACGGACTATAAAAACATAATAATAATTTGACATAAAAGTAATTTATAGACAGAGACAGAGGGGGAGGGGGGGGACTTCCTGTTACACCTCTTACTGTCATAAAACTTTAATAACAGTAATCCCAAAAATTCTATTTGGGATTGTTGGAGCATAATGCTATGTAAGAGAAAAACAAGTACTCTTGACCACACATCTAAAAATACCATTTATGTTTCTCTCTCTCTATATATATATATACATTGTTTAGCCATGTTTTTTTGGTAGTTTTGTATTAATTATAGTTTAAAAAAAAGTTATTTTTTTGACTTTTATAAAGTTAAAAAGTTTAACATTTTTGGGGATTTTTTTCATATGATTTTCATTAAAACTGTAGGAAGCTATTTATTTTCTTTTTGACTTACAAGGAGGAACTGAATCCTGCCTACTGCGTCACGGCATTCCAAATGTGCTCCCTAGAGACTATGATTCACACTAACTATTATTTTGCTTTCTGCCTCTAACCGACCGTTAGATCCCCCCAAAGTGACGTTGATCCATCTGGATGATCGCAGCCCCACCAGTCTGACTCTGTCCTGGACGCTGTCTCGCAGGCCTCCAGCCCACATCAATCACCGCTATGAGCTTATGTACCGCAGAAAAGTAAGACAGAGAAGGCTGTGCTCTTTTGTCTCTCCTTTCCTCAGTCGAAGTTCAGGCTTTTGTATGAAGATTTTCTGACTAAAAGTATTCTTATCCGCCTTTTTTCTTGGCAGGATGATGATGTTGAACGAGATGTGACCACCTACACAGTCCTGATTTTGGAGAAAAGTTCAGTACAAATTAACGACCTCACCCCAGACACTATTTACATGTTCAGAGTCCAGGCAATGAGTCCAGACGGCAGCCCTGGAAGCTATAGTCTGGAACACGAGTTCCATACGACGCCATTGGGTACGAGCAACACTCAAGTCTACAGCAGATTAAAAGAAAATGTCAATAATATCCCTCTGTATGAACTTTTATTTGACATATATGAGCTGATAAGTGTTTTTCTCCTTGTATTTTACACAGCTGAATCTCAGATCCAGAACAACTCCACCATAGTGATGGTTGCTGTATTTGGAGTGGTGGTTATTCTGCTCATTGTGTTGGCCGTCCTGCTATTGCGTAGACGGTTAGTATTAAGATAAATGTTTTCTACAGACCTGCAAACTGTGTGATTATGTGGCATTTACTCAAGACATAATGGTTTGACAGCTCAGGATGGGTTTATCAGTAATAGCCAGTGCTGCCATTGAATATAGCCTCAGTTTTCTTCAACAGAGTCTGACCTGCAATTACTAGAGAGCCAGTCTTTATTCTCTTAAACCCTGTTGTAATTATTCACCCTTTCCTCTCAGGAGACTGAGCTCTCGTGGTCTGGGAGGATCTGAAGATCCCTACTTTTCAACAGGTTAGAAAAACGTTCTATACACCGAAAAAAACTGAATTATTTACAGATGAAACATTTGTATCTAATTGTTATATAGCCTAATATTCTGTTTGTTCTTTCCTCCATAGATCAGCTCAAACCTCTGAAGACGTATGTTGATCCACACATGTATGAGGACCCTAACATCGCCATCCAGAAGTTTGTCACAGAAATCGACCAAAATGCTATTAGTAAACAGAAAGTCATCGGTGTGGGTAAGTATTTTGAAAACTCTCCATCTCATGAAATGCCTGAGTCCAGTTTCGGATGTTGACCCCGCCGCCTATCTGCCTCTAAGGAGAGTTTGGGGAAGTGTTTCGCGGTATGATGAAAACTTCTGGACGAGGGGAAGTGGCTGTAGCCATCAAGACTCTGAAGCCAGGGTACTCGGAAAAACAGAGGCTGGACTTTTTGAGCGAGGCCAGCATCATGGGCCAGTTCTCGCATCCCAACATCATCCGTCTGGAGGGAGTTGTCACTAAATGTGAGTCAATGATGTCAGACAGATTTTAAACAGTGATTCACAACTCATTTGAATCAACGCTAGTAGAATTTTCATTTCCTAAAAGTAACTTTTTCTTTTTTAATTTCCAGACAAGCACATCATGATAGTAACAGAGTACATGGAGAACGGAGCTCTTGACACATATTTGAAGGTAAGTGTTTGTATTTTGTAGTGAACAGGAAGGTCAAACTAATACTTTTAGTCCTCATTATTTGTGTCTCATGGAAACGCTATATGTTTCTGTGTAAATATGCAAAAATGTAATTAAAGGAATGATTGGTGTGAAATAAATGGAGGAGGAAAAACATAAAGTTGTATTTTTACAGTAGATTATGGCACTATTAATTGTTGGGCACAATGACGTTTTCACATCTCGCTGCCAAGCAGCAGTCCTAAGGAAGTTCCAGGAAACCTGATTTTGTCACAAAAGAAAAGTAAAAAAAATTTAGTATTGATATTTTTTTACTTGTAGGACCGTGATGGAGAGATTCCATCATATCAGCTCGTGGGGATGCTGCGTGGAATCGCTGCCGGCATGAAATACCTCTCTGACATGAACTATGTCCACCGTGATCTGGCAGCAAGAAATGTTCTGGTTAACTGCGATCTGGAGTGTAAAGTGTCTGATTTTGGGCTGTCGCGTGTGCTGGAGGATGACGCTGAGGGCACCTACACAACAAGAGTAAGTCTACAATTCACAGGCAAAAATTTTGGCATCAGAGAACAAGCCTTGGGTCTGTGTGTTTCTTATCAAGTAACAAAGGCTGAAGTGTTAATGGCGTTTTCTCTCTCAAGTGTCCAATCGAAAATGCCGATATCAGCGCCGTCTGTTTCACTCCCATCACCCATTAAAGATGATTTGTTGATGTTTCTCTCCTGTCAGGGAGGTAAAATCCCCATCCGCTGGACGGCCCCTGAGGCAATCGCCTATAGGAAATTCACTTCAGCTAGCGATGTGTGGAGCTTCGGCATCGTCATGTGGGAAGTCATGGCGTTTGGAGAACGGCCCTACTGGGACATGAGCAACCATGAGGTACATCTCATCTGACACATCATCTTTCCAACTCTTAACAGCTGAGATGAATTATTGTTTTGGCCTGTGTGGGTCAAAATTGAATGTGTGTCACCAGTGAGGGGGTTGGCTGTGTGGTTGATGATGGATAGTTGCCTGAACTCCTGTTTAGTTTCCCAGAATCGTCTTAGCATGAGATCTTAATGTCAACATATGAACACTGCACTTTTTCCAAACTTTCAAGCTCCCGTGATTATACTTAAGATCTGAGCATTGCCTTCACTCTTTCCTTTTCTCTTCCTCAGGTCATGAAGGCTATCAATGAAGCCTTCAGGCTTCCTGCTCCGATGGACTGCCCATCCGCTATTAACCAGCTCATGCTCCAGTGTTGGCAGCACGACCGCTCAAAGCGACCCCGCTTCTCAGATATAGTCAACATTTTGGACAAACTGATGCGAAGTCCAGAGTCTTTGAAAACCATTGCTGACTTTGATCCACGGTATGATTAATATTTTTTTAATTAATGTTAGAAGTGAAAGATGCAAATGAAGAGATGATTAAATAAGAGAAAAGATAAATATTTATACAGGACAGGAGAAGTCTCTGTGATGTTGAAGGATCAAAATCACATCTTCCATCTCTTGTAATATTAACAAAGATATAACCGTGCACACGTGTTAGCCAGCTACAGCTGGTTTCTCTAATGTCGAAAATGTAAGGCGCAGGAATCTTTTCCTAGCCATAAAATAGCCCATTTGGACCTCTGTAAAACAGTAAATCGTCTTTCCATTGAGCTTCGAACACGCTCAGGATTTTAAGTCTGCAATCAGAACTTTGCATTTGTTGTTGTTACTATAAAAGAAACGCTCCCTCTCGGGCACATAATGAACTCTATGGAGAAGTAAACATCACAACTAAACTATTGTTATTCCTTGTTCTATGTTATAAGTTTGTAAGACAAATATCCACCTGTCCGCGCTTAACCAAGCTATTATTAGCCTTGGTGTTTGTTACAAAATGATCCTCACATTTCCTCAAGGATAGGAAAAGTAACCCAAGTGTCCGTGGCTCCTTGCAGGGTGTCGATCCGCCTCCCCAGCACCAGCGGCTGTGACGGCACCATGTTCCGATCGGTGCCTGAGTGGCTGGAGTCCATCAAAATGAGCCAGTACAACGAAAGCTTCGCTCGCGCTGGGATCACGAGCATGGAGCAGGTGCTCGCTCTGAGGCATGAGTAAGTGCACACATGTCGCGGAGGCAGCTCGGCCAAAAGGTGCTAATTTATCTGGCACTGGGCCATGATTTGTTGCAGCACAGAGAAAGTATTGAGCTCTCTGACCGAACATTTGTTATCCAGTTTGTGGTTCTATAAATACTTTGCTCCGCCACAGCCTAAGAAATTCCTCTCACTCTCCACTGCCTTTACGTCTACAGCTGTGGTGGACGCCCTCAGCCGCGTCACGTGACCCCCCCCTCATCAATCACTCACACATCTGTCATGTAGCCAAGTCATTCATTTTAGAGTGGATGTTATTCAAAACCATTTATTATTTAGACCATGTCTATAAAACAGTCTAATAGCGAGTGACTTTTTTCCCTTTCAATGATAAACACTTTTTTTCCTGTAATGCTAATAATACCAGCGACCTCTTGTTTCCCTCTCGCTCAAAGGGGTTTTGATTTATCGTTTTCTTTCAGAGACATCAGGAATATCGGAGTGCGTTTGCCTGGACACATGAAGAGGATAGCGTACAGCATTCTGGGCCTGAAAGACGAGACCAGCTCCCTAAGCGTGTTTGCAGTGTGATCTGAGCATTCCTCCAAATCAAAGTGCACTGACCGACCATGTCGTTTCACTGGTGGACGAGGAGGACTGCAGGGGAGACGATGAAGGGGGGACGAAACAGAGCTGAGCTGTCACGTCCTCTCTCTCTCTCTCTCTCTCTCCCGTGGAGCACGACTAGAGTGGACCCTGCAGGCGACACCAAGTCAGAAAGGACCGACTTCAAAAACACTTATGTACTTTAGGATAACATTAAATGAATAATTTATCTCTATGTAGAATTGTTTTATATGTTGTACATAAACATATATGTGATGTAGGGGGAAAACTATTATAAATGCCACATATGGACAATGAGAAAGTGCTTCTATGTTTTTACTGAATGACTGAATTTTTTTATTGCTCTGTAACATTAGGAGCTTGTGCCTCCAAGCACTCACTTTATCCTGCCGGCATTTTTTGGATCATGTTATTTGTCTTTTTGTATGATTGTTTTTTGAGACTTGCGTGGAAATTTGGAATGATTATTCCACTCAGGGGAAAGAATCATACATTCTTATGTTTTCTAGTTAATCTCTGCATCACATTTTTCCAACACATGTTTACATCATGTCTTAATGCCACTGTCCATCATTATTTAATATTTATTTTATTGTATATTTATGTAATTTGTTACATGAGAAGGAATTTCTCTGGCACAAGTTTGCCACTTGATGTATTTTTGTGTTTAATTAAAATAAGCCTTGCCTTGTGACTGGATCTTACTCTCAACATGTATTTATTTTTGATTGACATTCTGGATGAATCTCCATGAGCACAAATTCATGATCCCAGAGGAAGAATCACACTGACTCGGTTCTCCCCTTACACTTCGTTCAGCAGCACCAACAAGTTAACATTTTTGTTGATGAGCTCGATGCACTATCAACTATGAGAACGATACTATTGAATTTACTGGCGCTCCGCAGTCTTTGTGAGTCGTGTATCCCCTGACCTTTCACCTTTACAGAATATACATACATATATATATACACACATACATACCTGGGAAAGGAATGAGCCTTAGCTGCAAAATGGCTTATAGTTAACTATTACCATGTCATCATGTGAACACAACACAAATTTAACTTTGAACTGAACTAAAAATAAATGGAGAAATTTATTAAAAATAATTCTATTTAAGTAAAAATGTATTACATTTTTTAAATAAGCAATATTATTAATTTTTTTCTAGTCAAACATTTTATTCTCTACAAAATATAATTATTAATTTAAAATGAATCAATAAATTTCCTTTAGCAACCAGCCAAAATTTGCCATCCATCCATCCATCCATCCATTGTAACCAGTTATGGTCATCTTTAAGTGAAAGGATGATAAAAGCTATTTGATGACACCAGCATTCCAGTACATAGAGATACATTCAATATTGTCCAAAAGAGAAACATAGTTTAATACCTCAACCACACTTTTCACTTCTTGCCTCACACTAGATATAAAACGCAACAATGTCTGGCTGAAATAAAACTGATAAACCTTCCATATTCAAATACTCAGAAAATGAAACATTGGATATATATGTCAACAAAGCCCTTTCTCCTGACATTAACTCACTCGGACTAATAAATAAAAACAAAACAGGTTTGGAACTATACCTTTATAATTAACATTAGGCAGGATTTGCATTAGCGCTTCATAGAACATGTTTAGTTGGCGACTTCCATTCTGTTGGAGTTGATCAGCCTTGGTGACTTTGCCACGGTAGAGTAGAATGTCACAACTACGCTCCCCTCTGCTCCATCATATCATTGCACCGGTGTTGGAACCTCCCTCCGGAAAGTTACTGGTACACTTTACTCTTTGTGAGAAATTCTACAGTCATAGCTGTATATACCCTAATACCCTTAACCTAATCTGATATAAAAAATCAGTTTGTTCGAAATACGGCTCATTTCATGTCATAGATTATAATTATAGGTTATTCCTTCACACAGAAACATCCCCACACCCTTTCTCACACAAACACTCATGAGTTCCCACTCAAGGGAGGACAGTTCAACAAAAGTTCTCACATATTGAATATCTTTAGTCCGTGTCATGTTCGAGTGCAGCTGAATCATTCAGACACAAGCAATCTGTGACTAAGCATTGTTAAGTAGCGACGCATCAGACACAAGGAATGACAGTGACCTCTCTTGGATCCACTCATTACAGACAGTCAGCCACCTAAAGACAACCCTCCTCCTTAGGTGGGGAAAACAAGGGGGGGGGGGGGGGGGGGGGGGAATTGACAGGTCAAATACGCATAAATTGACAGATAAATTACTCTTTACTACCAGAATACAGTTTCAACTGATCTTAACTACAATTAATGTATGAGAGAATTATGGGCTGCACGTTTTCAGACTACTGTTCGACATGGAAGATCAGGGTCATCAGAAAACAATTCCCAGTTCACCTCTGATGGGGGTGAATCTTCTCCGTAGTATTATGCCATCTTATTCTCCAACAGTCTGAAAGGGGTTAATGAAGAGAAGGGGGCAGGTGCGGTAAAGTGCAGTAAAACAGTATACTGTTTTCTGAGTCCGCAGACATGAGGTCATTTGAAAATAATGATTTTTTAATATATGCTGCAGATATCCTTGCTGTAGATTATTATTTGCAGCGATAAAGCAGTCTGATTAGGTTCATATCAATTAATAATTCAAGAACTCTACTTTTATTGAATTATAGTCAATGTGTGGTGATAGAACTAAACGGAGAAGAATTATGTTGTGTGTTCTGTATATGTGTCTGTGGCTAGAATTTGAAAAACAAGCTTTGAATTTTCCACACTAACCATAGGTTCATTGAGTTCTCATACCATATGCTTGTCATGCAGTCAGGAGAAGGCGCTGCACTTACATTTTTCTCACTAACAAGAAACCAACCACAAACTGTGAAGCAGCTATTCCCAAACTTAATCACAAGCCTGATCAAAACATGAGACCAAGCTGAAGCACTCTTTAATATACATAATGTATATATTTTAATTTTGTAAACAGAAAGTTCATGTGGGTGTACAATAATCTAGTGAAGATTAATAATCCATTCTCATAGACAGGACTGTTTGCATAGGAGCCAATGAGTGAAGTACCGTAATTCTTAAACTTTTGTCCAGAGAAAAATGCTGAGAAATTATAATTTGAAAGGGAATCAAGCCGCCATTGCATATTTTTCTAATGCATTTATGATGAAACTTCATAGATGGGCTTATTATTGTGTAATATTTGAAGAACTGTCAAAAACACGAAGTGGTTCAATAGAAACTAAGCATAATCTATTAAAAAATGAACAAAATAAGGATAAAATGAAATAAAAAAAAATAATAGCTCCATAAACAGAGTCAAACTAGGAAATATAGGGAACCGACAGAAAGTAGGCATTTATAGCTGAGTATACTGGCCAGATATACGTTTGAAGAATAAGAGTCGTTTTAGACTGCCAGGGGAATTAAACCTTCAAATTACAAAATATGAGTATAAGCAGTGTCCGGTAGGTGGCGGTAATGGGATCATATCATATAATATTGTGACTACGAAGAAGAAAACATCTCAGAGCCAGCGGTTGCTGAGTGATATTTACTTCTTTTATATGTGAGTGCAACAAACTCAGACTGAAATATGCAGATAGATTAGTGACTATTAAAGCGTGTTTTCCTAAGAAATACTCTTCACAATGTTTTTCATTTCAACGTGAAATCGTGTTCACTAGTCGTGTTTGGTTCCCACAGTCGGGTTTATAGTCATAATTAGAAAACACACCCGACTTGAGCAGTGTGATGCTAGCCGAGCAGCAGAGTGAAGCTAACGACAACAACAGCGTACAGATGTGTCCTCCTGGATCCATCGTAGTAGCTGACTGGCATCGATGTAAGGACAGCAAAGAATACTTCAGCAGAATTCTGCATAAGAAAAGACGCAAACACTTCGGTATGAATATTAATCTTCGTTATTGTGTCATACGTTTCAATTATTTGTTGGTTTCTAAAAGTACAAGTGTGTTTGGATAAAAAAAGTAGGATTGATTTATTGATTTAATTATGGTGGTCCAGAACGAGAAGCAGCTCTCCCAGCTCATCCCTCAGGGATGGGTTAAATGCAGAGATACATTTCACGACGTTGTGCTGCATGTATGTACTGGGTAATGTAATAGATAAAGGAAAGATTATTATTATTTATGGTAAAGCCTGTTTGCAGGGCTGCTGGAGTCACCGGTGATGCCCCCACATATATCAGTGGACACAGTTCCCTATAATATCTTCATATCTGGAAAGAGTGGAGTTGGAAAAACTGCTCTTGCTGCACGTATTGCAGGCCTTAATATTCCCAACATACACTATGAAACCACAGGTAGGTCTCTTTTTGTGGATATAGAAGATTCTTCAATTTAGTGGCTAGTCCACTCAGAAAATATCCTTAGGTCATCTTTTGTTGTTGAAGGTATTGAAACGACAGTGGTGTATTGGCCAGTGAAGCTGAGAGAAAATGGCCGAGTGCTTTTCTTCCGCTTGCAGTTGTGGGACTGTGGAGAGAACGCCTTGCGCAGATTTGACCATTTTCTCCCAGTACGTATAATGTTTTCATGCAATGAATATGACTGACAAACCACAAGACGAACTAACCCAGATTTCATACTTAGTTTGTCTCATACAAGATGTTTTGTCAAATCGCTGTTTTGTGTTTGGCAGGCCTGTAAGGAGCAGGTGGATGCCGTCCTATTCCTGTTCTCCTTCACAGACAAGACATCCTTCGATAATCTGTCCAATCAGATTGCCAAGTGGACATCGACGGGTCGTGTTGTTAAAATTGTAGTTGGCACCAAGTATCCTTTTGGAGTCTTGAAATTTCAAACAAGTGGAAGGATTACTCTAAACCTCAGCTTACTTAAAACTCAACTTAATATATTATTTTAAGACGGCAGTCTGTTTTGTCTTGCATCCATCAAACAAAAGGACAATATTGCACTATCACACATTAATCTCTTTCTCTATCTATGTTTATCTACGTTGATACAGAGATGGACATTTCTCCTTAATGTTTACTTCAGATTTGACCTTTTCATGCATTGTGACGTGGCAGCGAGGGACGTGAGGAACTTTCAGGAGACATGGGGCTTACCTGTGCTGCGTATTGGCGGGGAGATCAGTGACGGGCTTGATGATGTAGCCCCCCTCCTCAACTGCCTGGCAGAAAATGTTTGGCATCAGGACTGTGTTGCAGCTGGATCAACTAACTACCCCTCACAGGAGGACACTTTACTGTAGTACATAGCATGATTTATTTGGATGCAGTTTGAAAGTTGGAGGTCACCCCTGGATGTCTGAGGAATTGCTAAATGGAGCTAATCTGTGAGCAATTTTCAAGACCCCGAAGGATGAGAAGGATGTTGAAGTTAACTGATTTTTGTTGAGTGTTTGTACGAACACTTAATTAGAATATGGCGGTCTTCTTCAGGCTGTTCCCTTTAGGAGTCGCCACTGCAGATAATCTGCTTCCATCTCGTTCTTTCCCCTGCATCTTTTTCTGTCACACCAACCAACTGAATGTCCTCTCTCTCCAACATCCATCTACCAATATATCCACTATCCCTCGTCTGCACGCCCAAACCATCTTAATCTGGCCTCTCTTACTTTGTCTCCAAGATGTCTTACCTGGGCTGTCACTCTGATGTGCTCCTTGTTGAATCCTGTCCATCGTTGTCACTCCCAAAGAAAATCTTAACATCTTCAGCTCTTCCCCCTCCAGCTCTGCCTCCTGTTTTTTGGTCAGAGCCGCCATCCCTAAACCAAACAGCACAGATGCGCTCACTACCATCTACATAGGGCTGACAGAGACAAAAAACTATTCTTACCTACAGGCAATTTAGAGTCACCAACTCACCTACACTGCTGGGTCAAAAATATTGTTAATCTTATATTTTTTCTCTTTACCGGAAGATTAGAGGCTATTTTATTGAGCCATCCTGATACCGTCTGTATTCAGTTTTAGTCAGTTAAGCTCTGCAAATATTGTCAGAAAAACTTTAATAATAAAGTGAAAGGAACATAGTCCATAATGTAAATACAAGCAGAAGAAATCAATAAAAGTATCAGAACTTGGTTCAGTGTTTCATGTTGTGAAATGCTATAGAACAAATTCATCAAAAACACCAAGTGCTGTGAAGTTAAGATAAACCTTATTTGCAACTTATAATCCCCCCCCCCCCCCCCCCCCCCCCCCAACTGTAAAAATGTATATCCTTTACAATGTGACTCTTAGCATGATAAATGTTTGTAATAAAAGTTTGAGTTTTAAAGTTAATAGCAGATTTATGTTTCCGTCAGGGTTTTGATGTGAGTGTCTTCATCCATGCCTCTTTATCGGACCTGCAGGGGGAAAAACAAGGTACAGCCATCAGTGAATGATGCACTGCTGGAGGAGATTTACTTAACCGTTACCTCGTATGTGCAACAAGTATCATGGCGGTCCGCTGTCCACTTTGGCTTTGAGAGAGACGTAACAGGAAGGATTCTGCTGGGAGGCCCATGAGCCCAGTCTTCAGATGCTCAAGGTGCACATGTGTGGGGAACTCTGCGTGATCCACAACTGTCAATGTCTGATCCCTGCAAGATGCAGAGGCAGATACAGTTAGCTGCATAATTTGTAAAACTTGAAACTTAGAAAGACTATTTAATTTAGCACAGCTTAATCTGTCAGGATGGCAATTAATGTTAGCTGTTGCTTTGTTAATATTCTGTCAGACTTTTTTGAAGAGATGATCAGAAGGTCATTGAAGAGGTGAAGGTGGACATTGATGAATGACACTCTGGTGGCCTCCATCGTCAGCTGTCTCACAGGACCCTTGTGAACCAGATAACGCCCACTTACGACCAGAGGAACTGACTGCAAAGAGGGAGTGGAAACCATTTTAAAAGTTGTGGCAAAGCAGGTCACATTAAAAAAAAGAATTGTTAGAAACTTTTACAGTGAGAAAAAGATAGTCGACACCTTCATGTTACCAAAGTCCAGCAGCATTTCTAGGCAGACCAATTCTTCAATTTGTTTCATTTTCTTGACCCCCTTGTTACAGTCACTCACTATCTGTTGAGAGCAGATAGTAGATAGTGTGCTTTCACTATCTCTGAAAGCAGAGAGTTTAGAAAACTCTAAAATGATTTAAATAGTAGTTCTCATTCTTTTGCTCAGTTTTTAAAAATCATAACTGCCTATATTACTATCACACACACACACACACACACACACAGGTGAAACAGGATTACCTCATGAATGGTTTCGATTGCTTTTTCAAGGTTTAAAATGGAGGTGGATTCTGGGTCTGTCAGTTTCAGGATGGTCTGAAACAAGAAGTCCAACTAAAACCTTAACAGAGTTCTTAATACTGTTATAGCAAATTGAAAATATGTGGATGTATACAATTTTAATCCTCACCTCTAGGATGAGTTTTATTCGAGTAATTCTCTGGAAGGGAAGGACGAGGAATGACTTCAGGGTTCGTCTTTGACACAATGGGTCACTCTCAAGTTTTTTGATGGAATACAAAAATTCTCGGTTCTGCTTTCTTGAAAGAGAAAAGATGCAACTGAAAAGTTAAAACGTATGTTTAGAGTGAGGTATAACATGAGCAGAAACTCACAGCAGCTGATTGAAAAGGGCCTCTTGGTACATCATGTTAGTCACGTATGGCACGTAGAGGCGTCGAAACTCTTGGCAGTGCTGAAGCACAACGCCTCCAACCTCAGATAGTAACACGCTCTCTCCCAGTCGAATCTCCAGGTCCATGAGAAACCTAAAAGACAGGGGATATCAGCAAAGCATAACCACTGACAAAACACAACAACAAGTTGGCACTATGAGTCTCACATTTCACTGGATGCCATCACGTGACGGATGTTTGAAAACAAAATGTGATGTTCCATTTGGGACATGGTCTCCTTCAGCGCATTAGACGCGTAGAAATGACTGACAGCAACTCCGAGGCTCCTTAGGTAACATGCTTCAGAGCCAATCAACTCAAACATTGACTTCAGAGGATGGAATAAAGAATACAATTATTGTTACAGTAAACTCTCGTCACACCAAACCTCATACGAAATTATAAACAGTTAGAATGAGTGTTTTTTTTTTCATTCAGGGATCTTTCCCAGATCACTAAATGTTATTATTAATTAATTGTGCTTCACTAAACTGTGGTTTTATATCAGTGTCACCATTTCGATATGACTAAGTGGTAATCATACACCATGCAAATTTGGTGTCTATGATGAAAGAGAAAGACATACTCAAAATGCTGACACGGCAAAGACTACACGTAAAACACACGCTGAGGTTAGCCAACACATGTCTGGTTCATTTCTGTCCTACCGATTTTCATTTGACTGCAAACTAGTACAGACTTGGATGCATTGTGGTGATGATCATGTCTGAGGTGTGAAGCTTTGATTTACAAAAACCCCCCACCACCAGAACGTCGCACCTCTTGAAGACGGATCTCCTTGGTTGATAAGCTGCTGAGCAAGCCAGATGCCTTCACCTCATCTAGATCTTGCCAAAGCGTGCATGAAGTCACCTTTGAGAAAAGACGACGTGAGGTTGGAGTCACTTGAGGAGAGTTTAATGCAGGCGATGTAGAGCACTGGGAGCTTTGATGGGGCTGCAGACGCTGCTCGTACTTGGGTGTTGAGAGTTTGGACACAGAACTCTTAATCTGTATGTGAAAATCCTCTTTTGCTGCCTGCAGGCAGTAGTCCTGATACAGTGGGACTTCAGGGCAAGAGACAAGGCGTTGTTCAGTGATATAAATAATACTCCATTAAATGAGCGAGAGAAGCCCAAGGAGAAAGACAAACTTACAGAAATGGATGTATTTTGACTGGAATAATAGACTCAGCTTTCCCCCCTTGGTTGGATCTGCTTCCCTGTGGTTTTTGAGGCCACATTGATCAAAGTATAGAGATTATAATGATTGTGTAGATTTGAAGGCTCTTTTACCCTTCTCTACTGTTATCCTGGTCATCTGTTAGAGATGAAGTTGCATTGTCCTCTTCGAGTTGGGGTGTTGAGAAGCGCCTAGCCACAGGTGGGAGCATTAAGGCCACTGGTCCGAGAGCTGCAGACAGATCTGTGCGAAGACTAGGACATTTCTCCATCAAAATACCTCATGTCAACTTGACCAGTTTCCTACATTCACCATGTGGTCCTTACCTGCAATCCTCCAGCATGTTCAGGGAGGTTCTGTTTTCTTTAGGGTCCCCAGTCTCCTGAACACTGTTGTTTTCCAGAGGAAACCCAGAAGAAAGCTGCTGTCTGGTGTTCATGGATTCTAGTTGGGATATCAACTGACTCATTGTCTGATCATTGGAGAAAAAAGAGTGAAAATTTGAGATAACGCTGGTTAAACACTTGTGTTTATCGTCCCTATTGTCAGATTGAGCCATAATGCTTCAGTTGGGAGCGGATCTCTCACACCAGGCTGCAGTCTGATCTTTACATTTGGAGCAATCACAAGAACTGAGAACAGGTGTGCGTCTTTTCCAACCCTCTGCGTCCCAATTCCACTCTACAAACTTTTTCAGTCTAATGACTTCCTGGTTATTGTACTCTGTTACAACTGTAATAATTATCTGGGGTTTATAGACTGTTGCTTGAACAAAAAAAGCAGCAGTTGATGTCTGTGGGAATTTTAGTTTTTTTTTCATATCAAATAAATCAGTTATCAAGAAAATCATTGGATGAGCATATAAACCTACACCAAAGAATATATTGAGAGTTTGTGTGTCCAAATAAACAGTAAAATTTACTCTTAAGTTAGTCTGCTTACTTCAAAATGTATAAAAACTTATCTACCTGCAATGCATTGGACAAAGCAAATGTGTGCAAGCTTCATGAAAACAAACAAAAAAGGATTCTTCGGAAACTAACAATTTGCACTAAAGTAAGTTTGAGTTATTGGTGAACATATTGTAGCATTTCCTTTTCAGTGAGTAGATTTTTCCTTTGTAAGACAAGTAGGATGTGATATTGTTGATTGATAACCAAAGTTCAGCCATTGTCGCACTCTGATAAAAACTTCAAAAAACACTGTACAAATACCAGTTCCATTTTATTTGCATTTTAAAATTTCATACAAGATAATTCTAGTAAATAATCTGCCTGAACATTGGTGTATGACTCAAATTAAGATGATTAATGATGTGCCGAAAAAACAAACGGGCACGGATGGCCATCTTCCAACAGATTACAAAATGAAAATGGGAGTTTATTTTAACAACATTAAACACACACCGATGATTTGACACAAAGTAAAAGACAAGTTTGTTGAACAGGAGCAACAAACAGTTTTGTAATCTACACGACAAATCTTTCAAACTGTGGAAAATGACAATACAGTACAAGATATGTTCTGTAATACACATACTTAACCAAATCATTCCATCTGAATCATCATACAACTAGAAACTCACCTGTGGCTTACTTGATATTTCAGTATGATTATGGCTGTCTATTGGAACTTTCCACTTAACTGGAGAAAGAATCTTAATCGAAAAGGATCAACAATCTGAAACTCGATGTACTCTCAATGCAACTTCTGATCACTGGGTTCAGCTTTATAAATCGAAGTGCATATAAACATTAAAAAAAAAAATCCAGATGATGCTTTATTTATCAGCATATTCCTTCAATATTCCATAATTGTACTGAGTGATCGGAAGATCACCTAACAGATATGATGGAGAGGATAAAGCCTAACAGAATTTCTTTTAATTATTTATGCTCCACAACTTAAACGGCAAAAGGATTCTGACATAACATATTGGAAATGATAAAATTGTTTGATAGTTTAATAATTAATTGCAGACTGGGCATTCAATTATTCTTTTGATGTTTTGAAGAAAAAAACCATCTACCATACCAAATCTATAAAACATCTGCATGCAAACACACCTCAAATATCTGTAATATCCAGATAAGTAATACCAGTTATCCTCTTCATTCTTGGATATTCAGTACATAGAAACAGCATTTCCCTGTGTTTATATGTGCACCCTGCAAGGAGGGGCTGAGACATCTGGATCAGTAGCAAGGTAGAAATAAGACTGATGCTGACTTTTGAGGCAGGGAACTCTTAGGTCTAGTGATGAGTCTAAGTGGGCACAGTGATACTGCGGGCCAGTAGTGCCAGTAGAGCTATCTCCACAACCCCATGGGCTCTTTCTAGTGCCTCTGCAGCCTCCATGGCAGAAAACCCTGCCGCTTGGATTCTCTGGATGTGCTCCGCAGGATATTGTTCTATAAAGGGAGGGTTAGTAGGAGGAGGGTCTTGGGATGTAAGCTGGGGATCCTGAGCAAGAAGCGGCAAGAAGGTTTGCGTGGTGTTGGAGACGTCTTCCTCTGGTGATCCCACTGCCATAGAGAGAGGTCTGAGTAAAGTCTGCTCAGCCTGGAGGCCAACAGTGTCTGGGGTGTTTGGACCAGAGTCTTGTCCATCTGCAACTCCTCTCCCCTGCTGCCCCTCAGGAGGCTCCCTGAATTCCAGGTCGCCTGCAGGATCAGGAGGAGCGTCTGGCTCAGGTCCTCGTCCATCTGCCAATCTCTCCCCAGAGCCACATGGATGCTCTGGTGTGCCTTGTCCATCCAGTATCTCCGCTGCCTCTATACCTAAATGCTCATCCTGGACACACAGATGAGGCACAAGACACTGAGACGGTCCCTCAGCAAAAACAGCAGCAGCATTGTCGGCTTTGGCATCATTTGGTTTTGCAGAAGCTATGATGGCAACAGAGGGGATGTCCTGTGTTTTTTCAGGTGTCACTGTACATGGCTCGGGAGCTGTGTCTTTTGTTTCCTGCTTGAATTGATGTGAGGGAGAGCAGGAGGTGCTGCGGTTTTGGGATTGGGCCTGATTGTTAGACACAAGCAGCTCATGAAGCTCCTTCAGAGCAGCTGCCAGTGAGGGGATGCTATCAGAGCTAGAGCAGTGCTCTCCTTCAGGTTGGTCCCTCTCAGAGGACACCACACCCTGTGAGGCAGACAAGGACTCCATTTCATCTGGATCAGATTGGTTTGGATCGGTTGGACAGGCTTGTGTGGCATCGGCTGCAGCAAACCTAGTCATCTCTTGCTCCATTAGTTGAACGGGGGAGTTTTGCTCAGGATGGGCGGCCATGGACTCTTTTAACAAGTCAGTATTTCCTTCCGCAAATCCTGGCTCTACCTCAACATCTGGATAATGGGGCAACATAGAAATGTCTGCTGGAGGAGGGCATGTATGGAGAATGTCCGTTGACGGGTCAGAATCAGGAGGAAGTTTGGATTTGCTATTGACGGGCAGATGGTGGGGGATGACCTGATATGGTGTATAACCAGTATCCTCTGTCGGGGGAAAAGTCGGGGGAAGGTCTTGGATGACAGATTGGTCCTGGCACAGCTCCGCTGCTGAGGCCTGCTCCATGGTGGCTGGGACAGACTGAGAATGATCCAGGGTTTGGGACTGGCCAGAAGAAGGACTTTGGGAAGAAGAAGTGGATGAACACATCTGGTTCGGTGTTCTGGATGATGTAAATAGGGGCTGCTCTGAGGTAGTTTGTCCATCTGCAGTGTCTATAGTAAGACAAAATGTAAGGGGAAATTAAACAGCTGGAATTTGTGTGGACTCAGCATGAAAGCATTACTTTGGCTAGTAGGCATTTTAATCTCTGAGTAAAACATTTAAACCACCAATTTCCTCACTTATACTCTTTCTTTAATAATCACTGCACATATAGTTTGTCATACCTGCTGGTTTGTTGTAAGTACTCAAAATAAATACACAGACAAAAGAACAAGGTCAAATAACTGATCCAGCAGCAAAATAAAAGACAAATATAGCAATGGATTTAGTACTGGCAATGGAGTTTGTGAATTTACAGTACCTGGTTGGTAGGGCCCTCTCCCGCTTCTCCAAATGCATCAGTGCTGTCCTGCTCAGGGGTTAGGGCACACACCACACACATCATGCAAAGTAACGGAGAAAGTTAGCGATCACACACAGAGCATGCACCAACTTAACAGCCTTTTCACACATAAATGTGAACAGTGTCATCCAAAACAACTGGAGCCTGCGTCCCGACAGGGAGGTCACAGCATATTCACACACCCTGTCCCTGAATCTCAGACACCTCAGGTGAGTTCATGTCAGAAGGACATGATACCATTGATAAAAGTTTGCGGGTACAAACTTTTGACTTGTCCTGTAGATGGAGATCACTTAACCACAGTAACAAAGACCAAATTACGATTGAAGCTGCTTGTTTAAGGGAGGTCTGTCTAATCCTACAAACATGGCTGCTGTTCCACAGTAGTCCCCCAGCGAGGCTAAATTTATTAGCGCTCTACAGTAATTGCTTATTGTTGTAATTGAATTTGCAAAATGCAGCCGCCACCAAATACAATGAGCCTATGGAAACAATAACCAAGTGTAAATAAGTTAATAGAAGTATGAATCATGAGTGGGAAACACTTCGATGATTACATTTTGCTAACCAAAAGTTACAATTAATTGTATATTGATAATGTGATCAAATTAGAATGTCTGTAATGCATTAATCCAGTAAATTAAATACCCGATAGACCAGAAACGATCTCAAATTAGTTTAGAATCCAATATCCCCATGAATTGCCCAAAAACCCATGAGATATGATGGTGCATAAATGTTATGACTGACTGGTTGAGGTAAGTATATCAACTAATTAATAATAATAGTAATACATTTCATTTATAACGCACTTTTCATTTGGATTAAATCTCAAACTTCTAAAATTAAAAAGTGCTAATAAACTGAGTGATGAGACACTATCCAGCATCAACTGACCCCTATTAGCAGTTCACCACGCTCATGTTTGTTAGAGCAAGCAGTGTGAATGCAAAACATAAGAAGTTGACTTTGCATGACATTACAATATATAATAA
The DNA here is from genome assembly GCA_037951165.1 of Lophius americanus. NCBI lineage: Eukaryota > Metazoa > Chordata > Actinopteri > Lophiiformes > Lophiidae > Lophius > Lophius americanus. Next base: position 7,897,762 of record JBBDHG010000021.1, read on the forward strand.
TATAATAAGTAGTATCTCAATTTTGAGGGGAGTCAACTTTGAATGATTAGAACACCATTGTGACGGCCTAAATGCATTTGACCTATTTTCTGTTTGATTGCTGGGTTCTGGGAGGTGGCTCATTAGGAGAGAGGGGTAACACCTGCATTGGTGTGATTGCTCACTCTTATTAATGGGGGCATGAGCATTCAGTCACTCTCTCCTCTTTGACTTGCTGGGTACGTTTGAACTTGGGTATTCAGATTTTTGTTGTATTACAGCTACAAATTCACACACCCAAACATTATTGTTTAACTGACATACACACTTAATTAAGACCTTTAATTCAGATGTTACATAAATTTACTTTTCTAACTTTTTAATGTCATGTGTGGTCTCCATTGTGGTCTAGACACTATCTAGAAAAAAAAACTCCGGGGTTATCATCCATGCCTTCATCAGTAAACTTAGAACCAATCAGTATTTTTTCAACGCAATATTTACTTTTCTTCATACATCTTGTTAAGCAATTGCAGAATTTCCAATAATCCTTTTCCAAACCAATCACATATTTTTATCCAAATTCCAGAATGTGATTATTCAGGATACTCATTCAATTAACAACCCAAGTTTCTGTTAGCACTACGCATCCTTTTCAGTGCATCTTTGTGCGACGCTTTACATACAGTTTTCATACTCCTACTCAGATCAATCTGAATTCTCCAGGATGGAATCAGCGTTAAGCGATTCATGCTTTGACATAAGATGCTCATATACATTGAATGCATTTGAAAAATATCAATTTTTTCCTTATTTTTCTATTTCTTGACAAGAATTTTGAATTAATTACATCTCTATCTTATTTTATAACAATATATGTGCATCTTCCATCCTTTTGTCATCTTGGTTTTACATTTTAAAACTCTGTTTTGTAAATATTTGGCCTCAAGGCTGGAACTTTCTGTTGATACGTTACCTTTTGAGTTTCCCGTCTTTGCCTTGTCTGTCAAAGCACTTTGCACAAATTTGTTTTAACGATGCTACATACATAAAATGCATTATTATTACTATAGTTCAACTCAATAACAATGGTGTAGAATAATTTAAAGGCCTAAACATAACTCAGAGAGAGAACAAGTAAAAGGCTAATCATGAATATGTCCCTTTTAAGCTTCATGGTAAGCAAGATCTCATGACGTAACACATTTGGTTGACAGACATCACTCAATTTCCTGATCTCATCTTTCTCTGAAGCACATTCATTTTGCTGAGGTGATGACATGAAGTGATTATGTGACTAAATTACCAAATGACTGCGTAAATGGGTTGAAAGTAAGAAGCTTTAAGTGGGACATGCAAATGTGGTTCTACCTGAGCTGAAAAACGCCCAGTCAAAAACAGACTGATCAGTTGAAACAGGAAACCTTCTTACCGCTTTCCTGCACGGACCTCTGAAGTGCCTCTGCCAGTTCTCTGTCAGCTATCTCATCGGGACGGGCGTCTTCACGCCCCTCTGTTCCATATGCCAGTCTCGCACAATCTGGCAGCTCTGCCTCGGACAGGAAGCGGGTTTCAGTGCCTGTTGTGCCTATTAGAAGCATGTTCTTCTTCAAGTCGATTGTACACTACAAGGAAAACAGAAAATTTTATGCTCCAGGACAGAAAAAGAAAACCTCAGTAATTCCATTGAAATACTGAGCTACACACTGATCAGATAAAAGAGGCTCACACCTGGTGTCTCTTCAGCATATCCAGGCCAAGTAGCATATCCATCGGCTGGTCCTCCAAGATTGAGAAAGAACAAGGGAGGAAGTCCCCTTCTATCTGGACCTGTGCTACATTTGCAAAAGAACAGACAATTTAATTTACACTCAAATGTCATACAGAGTCCTGAATATTGGTACAGGCATGCACTGACATCATCTTCCAAAAAGAAAACACATCCACCATTGGCCTCAGTGGTAAAGCCTCATATAATATGGCTACCTATGAGCTCAAAAAATGATCTTTACAACTTACCAAAGAACCAGTGGACATTATGTGGTCAGGGTTTCCTGACATTTGAATCAAACTTATTTCGACACCAACAAAAAGCACTTACCAAAGCTTGAAAGTGACTTGTTGGTTGGAAGGTAAAGTATGAATTCAGCCTTGATGTTAGCAGCTATGTATGGAGTGAGGATATATAACAACACAACCTGGACCTCATTGCCGCATCAGACAACTTTGGGTTGACATAAAATGAGGTTGTTGACAAATGTGACAATTTTTAAGGATTTCTTGGCCACAGGTGTAGAACCACTGATCCACATTTGAGTGCTTAGTTCCTAGTTATTTTTTATCTGAAATGCATCAATCGATTTTCTTTTTTTTCTGTAGCTTTCAGCAGTCTACAAAAAAATGGCTCAAATTTCTCATTCCATCTTTTTGTGCAGCAAATCATGCAACACATCTATCCTATTTTAGATGGGCTTTTTTGTGTGATTCAAACTGCGAAGAGAGATTATCTAAAAAGCTGAAATGTCATACATTAATTTTCTTCTGGAAGACAGATGACCTTATGTAAAGATAAAGTGTTGCTTAGAAAATCTATTTTCATGCCAACCCAAATGAACTCTGCCAATGATTTTCTGGGTGCCCACGCCCTTTGCAATCCCAGACCAGCGACGGTCCACCAGCCGCATGATGTTACAGCGCTCAGCACAGGCTTGGCTCATGATGGTCATCTGGGCTCCTACACAGTAAAAGAAAATCAAACTCTAGAAAATATTTCTTCTCCCCCAAAAATTGTTAAACATTCTGCTCAACAGTTTGCTGTGCAAACCTAAAAGGTGTTTTTGGACCAGATTATTTTATTTCATAACTAACCCTAACCCTAATTTAAGTGTATCATATTCCAATGCTCCAGGAAGAGGCTAGTGTTCAAGATCTTTGCTGAGTCATACTTTTGTTGTAAGGATAAAAAGGTTAACTAGGTTTACGCCGTCGATCCAGACACTTATCCTGTATCCCAAAAACGCACATAATCCCGTTGCGTTGCACAAGCAATTCCCCTGATTAAACTCCTCAAATTAAATGTGACCAAATAATCTCAGACATTCCTTAGAGATTCAACCTAATACTATGAAGTCGACAATGTGCTCTAAGATAAGATCCCATAGTGGCTCAATAATAAAGATAAATAAACCCAATGTTTTTTTTTAAGCTCAGTAATAAAACAAAACATATTGTTTTACGTCAATGCATATGAGTTATATTTAGACAAAATTGTACTTTTGGCTGGGAAGTTACGGACGAAAAACTCTTTTCCACCAAAACTCCCCAATGAGCAAAACACAAACTTTTATGGTGAGATACTGTATCTTAAAACAGTTAATTTAATTATCCACACAAATTAATTATCTAAAATTTCATGATGAACAAACTTTCTCCTTGGAATACTGAAAATAATTTAACTTTAGCGACAGTCAAAGCGTGGAAACTGAGCACTGAATTCAATATCTAATGTAAAGATTAGTCAATTTAGCTTATGTCAGATTTCAATAGTGGCGGACCGTCAGGGCTAGCAAGGCCTCTCTGCTTGCCCAGACATTGTCAGAAAATATAAAAAAATTATAATTCAATAAACTAATTGATGCATGTATTTGAATAGTTTGTTCCCATTTGATTCATTGCTTCTCTCCGTGGCTGCTACCACGAAACAATGAAACAATGCTCATATAAGTGAGCATTGTTTCATCAAATCAGATTTCACTACTGCAGTATCTGGGTGAAACATCTTTGTCTCCGCTGGGGCAAGCAGCTTCAATGGAGAAGGCATCTGCAGTTGAAATATGATGTCATATTTTGTAACCAATCAGATTTAAGGTAAGCATTTAGAGCGTGTTCTTTGAAATGCCAGCGTATTGTAGCTTGACTGGTCGTGTTTTCATTAATGTAGTCTCGTCCTACGTCAGTATTACATATTCGGATAGCGCTACTTTTCATCTCTCCAGCTCCTACTGATTGTTCATTTTCAACAAATTAAAACTTATTATTATTATTATTATTATAATGCACTGGCTTTGTCTACAACTATGTTATTGGACTATATTTTAAGGAATGAACGGAGGACAGACTTTATCTTCTGAGTGAAGAAAAGCTTTGTTGAGTCTAATTTTTGGTTTTCTTGTTTTTTGGTTTTCTTGTTTTTTCTTGTTTAGTTTTCTTGGTGGTCGCATGATAATGTTGAACCTTGTATTAACCACTTTAGTCCACTAGATAAATGTTAGTATATCCTTGAATATGTGCTGGTTATGTCGTGCTACACAACCTGTATCTGCAGTGTCCATGCAAAGGTATTTGAGTGCAGCATAATTTCCGGAGTATAGCACTTAAGGCTTTGGTGGTAAACCAACGGCCACTAGATTTCAATGATAACTTCTGGGTTTTGCTGTCGTACATTGACAGTGATTAAGATTATGTCTGGACTAGTAGATAACTGCGGTGAATCGATACTTTTAGAATATTTACTGTTACTCTAAACAGTTTGTTTATGAGTGGCTGGAGTGTGTTGCAAGAGGTGGGGGCCGATTGACTCGGGGTGAAGGAGATTGAAAGAGCAGCGGTGAAAAAAAGTCATTGTTAACTCTCTTAAATGTTGAAGTTTGAAAATATTTGTAGTTAATTCTGAAACTGGGACAGGCCCCCGCCGTTTAACTAATTCATGGGCAACATTGACAAAGTTCTCCTTGTGTAGATTCATACAAGTCTATTTTAAGATAATTGGACTTGAGTGAAATCATCTCCTCTTGTTGATTCATACGTACCCAGTTTTGACCAAACTGGATGAATGATTAGAGAAGTTATGGACTCTAAATCTTTGGAGATAAAACTCCACATAGTCACAGACATTTCTTTAAGTATGCATGAATCAATACCAGAAGCATAGGTGTTTCCTGAGCAAACAGTAATTAGTGTATAATGACAGGGAATGTATCAGGCAAACTTCTCAAGACTATGATTCACAATAATGGGATAGTGGGAGCAACAAAATAATGTTATAGTCTGCTATTACCTGCCATATCTTCCAAAAAAGCAAGTGTTGATTTTTCTTAGATAAAACACAGTCCTGAGCTGATTCCGTCTAATATCTGAGAGCAGTATGCGGAAATATTTACACAACTACAAATAGGAGAGCTAAATATACATTGATTATTTTTTTTGTTCTTTTAAGCACCAACATGTAAAACACCACATTAAGGGCTTTCCCAGCATTCAAAGAATTTTGCAATAAAAAGACAAATTGAATTTTTATGATAATTACCTGAGTCAACAAAAGCTTTCACTGGGTGCCCATTGACTTTGCAGTTAATGTAGAGCATTACCACCTGTCCAAAGCTTTCTGGGGCCTCCTCCATTGCAATAGTCATGTTTTCTTCCACATTGTGCTGCCTGGAATATGTACAAATCCAAGGGTAAGAGTTGACCAGGTTTGGTGAACAAGCTGCTTTGCTTTGTGTTAGTTCTAAAGACAAAATTCAAATTCATGAAATCTACAGATAACAGTATTTTTTTAAATGGTTACAAGACAATGAAGTACTTGATTAGGAATTCAAAACTGAGTCTTTCAATGCTGAAAATGAGTGGTATTATACATTATGTTCTGGATATTTTTAAGCAGTCAGTATACTGTATGTGTTCTCAATACATACCTGATATCTTCTTCAATCTTTGCTTGAGCTTCCAAATCAAATGGATCAGCAGTTAAAAGTCTGATCCTCTCTTGTTCCCTCTTCGCTCGATCCTGCTGTTGCTCCAGCAGCACTTTGGTGAAACGCTCTGAGGACAAATAGTTACTCGAACTTAACCAATGTATTTCTGGTGAGCAGCATATAATACCAAACCAATTGCACTGTTTTTTTTTAATTTACCCAAGTCTCCACTCAGCAGGGCCTCAGCAAGTGGGGGGTTTCTCTCCTTGAGGAGTGAGAGTTCATGTGGATTGGATAACAGCATCTGTTGGAGTAAAGCTGGGTCATCCAGCCCTTGAGTAGAAGGGCCACGTAAGGCCACTGGTGTGGAAGGTTGAGCTGGGCGCTGCTGCACAGGTAACTGCGGAACCTGTTGTTGCTGCATCCTTACAGCACCGCGTTGAGTAGTTGAGGATGAGGTGCCAGGGACTGTGATGGAACGAAAGTCAATATGGGGCAGACCTAATGTGTATAAAGGACACAAGATAAGAGGTTAGCATTTTGCAACAACTTCCAGTTTTTATTTCCACAGATGTAAAACGCTTATTTCTCACTTTTCTAACATTATCTTAAAATATTTACTTCACAATTTCCTGTTCCTGTAATATGCAGATATTTCCTCATGCTTTTTTCAACTTATCTTGATTTTGTCACAGGCAGCTAACCTATTCCAGGATAATTGGACAATTTTAAAGGCTTGATTAGGAATTCAAAACTGAGTCTTTCAATGCTGAAAATGAGTGGTTGCATTAAGTAAGTCTAACTTACTTAATGCAACCAACACCAATAGTGCAGATTCTAAGAATGATTGCAGATTGATCAAACAAGCATTAAATGCTACCTATCACTATCTTTTTTGGGGGTTTGTTTTGCCCATATTTGAATTTTCTTTTCTAGTCTGAAAGAAAGTCCAGTAGACTTCAATCAATAGCATTCACATATTTTTTAGCAGGTTTACCTGGGAAGGCCGGTTGAGTTGGTGGTGGCCGTCTGTCAGCTTGCTTGAGAACAACCACGTCTCCATCCTTTACACCATATGTTCCCAAGGCACGAGTTGGGTCCTTCAGGGGTTGTTCTACATATGTGATCTGTTTATGGAAATGCATTGGTCTACATTTTAGATAATAATATTAGAAATTTACAGAACAGATTCTTGCTTCCCTTCTTTATGATATGGATATTTACCTTGTATGTAACTCAAATGACTGATTAAGTGGGACGGCTTAACACAGAAAAGGTATTATATTGTATATAATATATCACAAATGAATCTCTTATTCAGTAGCGCTTGGTTTAAAAAATATTATTCTGTGAATAAACTAGAGTACTTATGTTATAATAATAATAATAATAATAATGATAATACATTTAATTTATAATGTTATAAACCAAACAGCTACAATATGATAACCAATGACAAGTGAAATCCGATTAATGATGATCATCTAATTTCAGTGGCACCTATAAATTGGCAAGAAATAATAGACAGAAGGCAAATTTTTTTCCCCCTTAACGTTGACGTACCGGCTGAACCATGAAGAAAACTGAAAACCTAAGGAGCTGAGCAACAAGGGCCAAATTATGATGGCTAGACAACCGGGTCAGACATGTCCAGAACTGCAGATCTTGTTGAGTGCTCCCACTCTGCAGTGAATATGAACGGACATGGTCATAGGTATTCAAAACTATTTGATGTGTGTAGTGAAAGAAGATAACCCCAGGTTATCTGACCCAACTGAAGAGCTATGGTGTGTTTTGGTGGCAATATGAGACATTCACCTTGTTAGGCATGTGGTTTTAATGACTGACGATCAATGTATAATACCACAAGCTAATTCACTGACTGACCTAACTGCAGGATCTTCAAACGCCTTCACTTTCTGTCAAAGTGATGAATGAGTCCAACACACACAACTTTGTGTGACCGGCGTGTTTTCCCCGCGGGGATTAATAAAGTTTGTTAAATTCATAAGAGATTAAATTATTAAATATGTATTCACGAGGTGTTAGCCGTATTACAACCCTGATTTCTACATTAGTGGTGATGAATAAGAGAGACACCTAGCTTGCCCCAAACAATGACAGGTGTCGGTATATACCAAGGCCAGTAGCAGGTGCCCATGCCACTTTTTGAGCTAGACCCTAGAAGGTTAACATTGTGCATGACTGTTCAATCTGTCCAACATTAAACGATAGCAGCGGGTCCTCATAATTTATACAGTGAAATAGGACAACATTGTTATTTAGTTAGAAACAATTAATTATTAACACTCTTTACATTACATATGTGCAATAAAAGTATGTTATTTATTTTTTATAGATTTAAAAAAAAAACAACACTATTATTGTATTGAATAAACCTTAGGTGCATGACTTGTTGTTGCCCTATTTTGAAATTGTTTCAGAGCAAATGTAAAGTAATTTCGTTCGGATGGGCTCTGTATGGTGTAAATCTAAATGACTAATAGAGTCTGTCTATGTCTATATAGATAATGGACATGGGTGCCTCCTCAACTCAAATTGAGTTTGTTGGAGGTGCTCTTTGAGTAGGAATACATGCAGAGTTGTGTGCAAGTTGTTAGGATTTTGTGTTCTAAAGGTCAACGTGACCCTAAAGTAACAGGAATTTCAGTTGTTCTAAAGGACAGTGCCTTGATAGTTTTTTGTTAAAATCAATTACTTTAATAGATTACATCTCAAGACACATACCGATAATTGTTCTGTCAATTTTACCAGCACTTAATTTATACCTCATATTATTCAATTTCACTACTACCCAACAAATAATGTCCTGACAACTAAATAACAGTTGAAAATAGACCAGCTATCCATCCCCCCCATTAACAATGCAAATATGTAATTAAAAGCCTGGCCATAATAATATGGATTGCATGGCCACACTCAGGTGTTCGTTGTTCTGAGATGTAACTATATTATTGTGAGTATCAGATGGTTCCGTTATTCGGGTGAACTCCAGTCGGTTTATTGTGATAAGACTTTTTCAACTTTGTATGGATATCTGAACATGTTTTCAAAATGACACGTTTGCCTCTCATACCTAGTAATGCTTTAGCGTTTACGTGGACATATTTCACAATATTTGACGCCAAAGAGAATAAGTGTGTCGGGGTTAGCATAAACAATAACCCGAAGCTATTAACTCGTTAGGCAACAGTTGCCTTCATTAGATTCGGTCAGATTAAGGAACCTTAAAGACGAAGCCAGCATCTACAGCAGTTACTAACTGTTTTGAACCGACGTTTCTGTTGCTGATAATTATGTTTCAAAACACCCCCTCCATGAAAACAGCGAAAGTTCAATTCATGCTAGCAAGGAGGCTAGCTAGCTACTCGGCTAAAGCTATCCTGAGTCTTACCTCAATCTCCCCAGCTGGGATCCCGGACTCCAGTTCACAAAGTGCTACAAAGTCTCTGAGCTCAAGCTCTGGGGACACATCGAGGGCGAAGGTGCTTTCTGGGCGATCCTTCGGTGCGCAGAAAACTGTGACCAGCATCGCTTTTCTGAGGCAGAACCACTGGACAAACCCGCTGCAACAGAAAGCGTTTAGTGTAGTTCCTCGTTTCAGCCACGTAGATTATGTTATTCTTATGATTTATTTCCACTTTAAAATACGTGTTACAGTACATAAGCCGAAAGGGAAGTTATTAACATACCATCAGACACTTACGGATCTGTATCTACAGGATAAAAGCCTGATGTAACAGTTTCTCTTTCATCGACTACACAACATGTAACGCTAAGTAGTGTCGGATTTCATCTAACTCCTTTTCGATATGTCGTAACACAGAAGTAAGAGTCGTGACGACTTTTTTCTTCATCTATAAACGTCGTCTTGTTACCTCCACCCAGTGGATGATTTCATTGCATTCACCAATTTTATTTTTTTCCTGACACATTATCTCGTAATTACGAGTAGAGCTCTTATCATTACGAGATCCGAATCTCATAATTAGGAGAAAAGTCTTTCAATTACGAGATGAGGATCTCGTTGCCAGATTCGGATCTTTTAACCACGAGAAAAACATCTCGGGGGATGGAGGCGGGGGACCGTTCTACATTTGTGAGAAGTGATAAATATTTTCTCATGTTACGAGTATCATGAGACATTTGTAAATGTCGGAGTGTTGGTAGGTAGAAAAGTATGTATATGATTAAATATGCTTTGCTTTTAAATCCCGTTCAAGTTTATTGTAAACAAGCTACAAAACGCCCGTTTCCCAACATGATAAGGTTTGCTCACGGTGGAAAACAGGAATCTTTATTTTATTATTTTTATTTTTTATTATTTATAGATTTTTATTTAGTGAATGCAATGTGCTTCAACTACACCATTGAGTTTAGCTCACACCCTGAGAGGATAGAGATTGTGATAAGAGACCCCGAGAGGGAATACAATCATAGTGCAAGATAAAGAAAAATGAAAGAAAATTATTTTAAGAGTTTGAAGCAGGTGCTATCTTACGTATGTTATATTTTGAACCCTTGAAATACAAGAGTTAGGAGGTTATTGCCATAGACAATGAGATATTTATCTGCCAGGATTTTAGCCAAATGACTTTGGTGTGAACAGTGCCGTGATATTGTAGAAGTGGTTGGGAGTATGGATAAGGATGTTTGTAGAAGGAATAAGACCAAAAAGTTATAACTGTTGTGGGAACTGTTGCCTAATGGGGCTGTGAAGTGAAACAGATTATGAGAAGTAAAGAGTATCTCGTGCAAGTGCAGTTAAGGGAAAAACCCAATGTATTTACATGATGCTTAAGAAACAAATACAGAATGCCTCACAGTCCTCTAGCCCTGGCTCTTTCATTGCTGCCAGTTCTTTGGTTTGTGTTCCTCCTCTCCTACACTTTGGTGAAATTTATAATAATTTTTATTAGATTGTTTTGTTAAGTTTTGTCAGGACCAGAATTACAATACCAGAATTTGTCAATACCAGAACTACAAAACTTTGGATGCAGGCTGTGAGCGAACCTTGCTGTGCCTCCACTCTGTGACATTTGTCTCACTGTGTCTTACTCTTAATTTTTTGTTCCGCCTCTGAAACTTCACTCAGTCATGCAAACCACAAAGGTTACTGCAGCATGAACCATAATTCAGATCACATCCTGTGTGTGGGGTGTCTTTTTAAGACAGTAGCATTAAAGAAAAGATTTTATGAGCTTATAAAAGGAACAATAACATTTAAATACTTTACCCAATGATGAAGTAAAGATTTTTTTAAATTTGAATATGTACTGTATTCACTGGCACATTCGGTCTGTTTGAAGTGGCCTAACTGACAATGACTTAGTATTTTAGAAATACTCCATCAAAAAACACCTACATTGTCATTACATCATGCATGTCCCGTTAAAGGGCAGTTTTTTCTCGCCATTGTCGCCAAGTGCTGCTCAAGGAGGAATTTGTTGGGTCCTGTAGATAATTATATAAAGAGTTTGGTCTAGACCTGCTCTTTCTGGAAAGCACTTTGAGGCAACTGTTGTTGTGAATTGGCGCTATATAAATAAAGATTGATTGATTGATTGATTGATTGATTGATGTCTGGCCAGTCACCCAAATATCAACACTTACAATTGGAGAAGGGACATCTGAGGGAAAATATTAGCAACCCTGATTGAGCACTTTTAAATCGTCTGGGTAGATTAAAAGTGTGGCCACCGTACAAAACAATGAAATTGCATTAGCCCAACATGGGTGGAGGTTCATCATCGACAAAGCTTGGACTCTGATCATTAAAAAAAAAAAAGAAAGCTGCACAATTTTTCGTAAAAAAAAAAAAGAGACTGATTTCATTTCAGACTGAACTTGGCAATACATCATTTGTTGAAGAAGAAGAATATCATTTAGTTATACTTTAATATGGTAGGGTATAAAAATTATTGTTTACTTTTGTAACAAACAATCTTTTGTTGCATTCCTAGAAGTGACACATATTAGACAATAGAAAAATAATGGTATGATTCAAATATTCTGTGACGTCAGCAAGAAACCAACAACAGGCATTCTCACTGATAGAATTGTAGTTACAGTTCATTCTGACTCATAACACCAATTGAGAAGTTGATCACTTCTCAATTTTTCATCTCGCTAAAATATAATATTTTTATAATTTTATTTTATTAATATTGTTATTATTATATATTTTATAATAATATTTTATTAATATTGTCTCAGGATTATATACAGTCTATATCACATTACGAACCTGTGACGCTTTCATTATAATGTTCTTCAGAATGTCTCAGAACGACTGCTTAAAAGGTAGAAGGTGTTTCGAACATCATTTTTCAAGAAGGAAGCTTGTAGCATGTGGTGTGTGGTTTTATCTTGCAGATTAAACAAGAGTATGTCGTCTTTTTATCAGCAAAACATCATAATGCTGCATAGTTTCCGTTAAACCACAAGCTTCTTAGCTATTTTCCTGTCAGGTCTGAAAGGAACACTAAGAATAGTTCAAAGTCCCTTTTCATTGTAGATGATAATATTTCCTTTCATCACAACCTTTCTTAATGGAGTATGAACCTGAATGAACATTTAGGATTTCTGTCTGTAACTATACATAGATTAAAAAAGGGAATTTGTAAAATATGGATACAATTTTTTTTTCTATGTGAACCCAATAAATGTATTTATTTAATGACTTATTATGCACCATCAACAAAAGTCCCATTGTTTAAAGTGAGTTAAAATTTGTAAGGGCAGTTTTTCCAAACATTTCTGCTTTTAATAAAGTTGTCTAAAATCTGAATCTGAAAAATTGAATGAGCAAACAGCTAATTACTGGAATATTTAACCTGTGATAAACAAACATTTATCCTCCTTACAGAAAAGGAGGGTAAACGCTTTAGCAGAAAAGAGCAGTGATAACAGGTTAAAGAAACCGACAGTCCCACCTTCACAGAGAGGTTGTCTTTGTGAGAGGCTGCAGTACTTCTGATGATTATTTCCTGAGATACGTTATAAATCTTTGTCGTATAAGTATTTCAAGATCATTTTCTAGAAATGAACACAAGTTATCGTCACACAATGGTTAAAATTCTGATTGTTGAAGCTCATTTTTGACTTTGTAAAAAGAAGTTTCATAGAAAAATCTTTCAATTCAAGGGCCAGTGTGTTACTTTATCAAATACTTAAGCACCAGGACTGAAGAGTATGCAGGGAATAAGAAGAGGTAAAAAGAGAAAACAGATAGCTGACTTGTGCAAACTGTAACTTCTTCTCATTTTGTCCTTACCCAAATGAATGCTTTGTTGATTACCATCAGGATGTATTGCTGGTATGACAAATATGCTCTTTCCATTGAACAGAATGAATGATTTGCAAATATGTAAATTTTACAGGCGCGTTTTTTTCCACAACAGTTCTTTATAAAACTCATTCCCAGTCTGTTGTGCGTCATGATGTTGGGTTGAGGCAAAGCCCCTCTTTCTGGTTCTGTAGTAGGTTACTGAATATGATTCTGCTAAAACTGCTTTACCTAACTTTGACTTTTTATGAGGTCATTCTTCATTCGGATGCTAGGATATGCCCAAAAGGTAAAATACTACTTAATACACTATAATTTCCCTCCTCATATATATGGGCATTACAACTTTTTCTCATTCTATATGTGCTTTAAGTATGACATGGTGATTAAATTACAATATTTCTGTTGATAATATGACATAAATCAAGGTCAGAGAGTTTCCCTAGTCCGTGGTCAGACTAGCTCTTGTGAAGACTGCCATAGTGGATCTTACCAGCCTGAGGAGAGTGATTCCCAGGAGTGTAAAGCATGTACCAATTGTGATCAAGGTAGGTTTTTGAGTTTATTCGAAACAAAAAAGGGTAGAAATTGAGTTCATACCCCGAGCATTTATGTGTTGCGCTAAGAGTCAATGGCAGTGTCTCTAATGTGGATCCCTTGATATTAACATTTCATCTGTATTTTTCTGTAGTGAACTTGTTCTCAAAATATTTTCAATAATGTACACGTTTAAAAAATGTTTCATCCAAGTATCACCCAGATCAGCAAAAAAGTTTTCGTATAAAAAATGTCTGCGTAACGACAAAACAATATGGTGCTATGCCATCATTTTCTCATTTATGTAAGAAAAAACTTTTTAACTTTACTTTAACATTTCAGAAGTTTATTATCCATCACAAAATCTACGAAAACCTTTTTTTCATCATCATTAAAAGGAATTAAACCATAGCATTTGAGTTGAACCGAGTAACTGGCAGAAATTTTTCGGCTCCCTTCATATTGTTGATTTTTATTAGTCAATATCTACTCATTGCGTGGGTGTGCATGTTGATTGCAGTTTAAGAAAGTTAAGAATTTTATAATTACCTAATGTAAAATTTGATTAATTGGCCTGATATTTGCATTTTTTTCAATTTTATCTTGCATAGTGAAGTTATTTTAATGATTATGATATGTTTCAAACTAAAATTTTAAAAACAAAGAAAACATAAAAATGCCCCCCGTAGAACAGAAAAGTACCCTTAGGGATATGCTGACCCATTTTTGAGAAACATTGCTGTTGTTTAGTGAAACAGATGGTTAAGATGTTAGAATGCATGCTGAACATCACTTTGAACTCATATATTTAAGTGTCTGATATGTAGGGAAATACTAATCATCTAACCAACTAGCCTTGATCTATCATTCACGTTTAACTGCTGATGATGTTTTGTTTTTTTATGACTTTGGGTGAGTTATTTGAGGGTCCAAAATTGTGCTTTTGGCACATGTAGAGCAGTTCTCTCTTCTATACTCAATACAAGTATTGTTTATTTTAAAAATTGAGATTCCTTTTTTTTTTTAGGGGTGGGAGGGTGTAATTTAAAATTATATTTATAATGTTAGCTCATTTTAAAGTCTCACTCCACTTTTGTTGTATTTTTGTTGTCTGTTAGAGGAAGCCAGAGCACCATTTCCTAACTGACCAATGGTTTCTCTTCATTATTCATCAAGTCCGTCAGAGACAGACCTTCATGTTTATAGTAACCTTCTACGCTTACGGTCTAGAAAGAACTGTGAGCAAATGATTAATAAAACCTGTACTTTATTCATAGCTGAGGAAGTTATTTTTTTCCAAATGAATGGCTTGTTTCAAGTGTTTTACTGTCTCTAACAAAGATCTATTTATTTATTCTGTTGTAGAATCTGGGAGTGTTGTTATACAGAAATGCACGAAAGAATTGGACACAAAATGTCAGTGCTCTGGAGATTTTGTTCCCAGTGACATTGACTCCTCCACCTGCAAATGTGATATAGGATTTGGACTAAATAAACGTGGAGGTACAGTGATTGATTACATTACATTTGATCAAATATGTCAAAGTGACCCCTTTTGTTTAAACAAGTATTTTTTTTTCTTTGCCAGAATGTTTAAAATGTGAAGACGGATATTTCAGCACATCTATTAACTCGCCCTGTCAAAAGTGGAAGGAGTATGTCCAGTGCAACTCTGACATTTTAAAAGCATGACTTCAATTAAAATCAAATTCAAATACATTTTTCTGTTTTTATATCATTACCCACCTTCTATCACAGTTTACCATCCCAGTCTTCACCTGGAGTGGCTCAGTCCGAGGCGGACACTACTACCACCCTTTCACCTCTGACAAACTTTGCCATCCCAAAGAACACCGTGAAGCCACCCAACCATTCAAATCCAGGCAAACAAATTGGTAACATTTATTCAGCTGTCATTTTTTTGTACTCAGATTTAAAAGAGGATTTAAATAACCAATATGCTGCTTGTCATGTCACAGGTATACTCCTCATATCTGGAATTATTGGCATACTTTTGTTATATGCTGTGTACTGCAAGCTGCACACTATTCACCACATGGAGGGACAACCAGCAGCACAAAGTACGTGACAGAATGAAAAGTAAAGTGATTTTGGATACATGGGGAAACAGTCTGAGTCTGTTGAAGATGTACCAATACATCGTAATCTCACTGAGTCACATGTTGTATCTTTTTTCCTTTACTCCATAACAGAGGTATTACTTGGCTGTATGATGTAACTCAGTGGACTCCTGCTTTTACTGTGATTGTGATATGGCCACAATCCGAAAACAGCTCAATTAAAAAAAAAGCGAAATATTCTCAAATATAATCAAATATTCCGCTATTTTACCATAATATCTGCCAATGCGTTGAGCAAAATTTTCTCGGTTATCATTCTTAAATTCAGCATTCGTCAAGCCACTGAGACCATAAAGGGCTTTGAAGCTATGCAAAATATTCCAAATTTAAGCAGATTGTGGTTTTATTACAAGGAATTGAAATGTAGTTAATGAAGATAACTGAAGATAACGTGAAGATATTAAACAATGACATACTGTGTAAATTAAAATCTTATTAGGTGCTGGTAGTTCAATTGCGTTGCTACTGGGCACAGATAAGTCAACTGTTTCTCTGTTTCACGTTTTAGACCTAAAATAAAAGGTGGCTGGCTGGCTTGACATATCCTGTACAAGCATGAAAGAGAATAAGCTTGATATCTACAAAAATGACAGCGAGTCAATGCATACGAATATTAATTGTGGTTATTTATGGTATTGTAATTACGTTGTCATTCTAATGCTCTTATATTTGTTCTCAGAAAATGATTCATTGTGTCGGAGGCCAGTTGAGGAGAGTGGCGATGGCAGCCTGTCCTCCCTCAAAGTGAATGAAGTAGAGCCCTGAGGTGAAATTCCATCAACCTATTTTGCAAATCTATATTTCATATCAGACTGATCAGTTCACAATCCTTATATTGTTGTTATACTTGGAAAATATATGTCGGAACATAAATGACTCCATCTGTATTACAGCACATGCATTGACAATCAGGGTGGTCAATATTTGGCATTTGTTTGTTCTGTATAGAATGGGTGAATAGCATGAATGTATGAACATAATTTACCTACTTTTGTAAACTACATGTAACTCAGTTTAAAAGTTAATTTTGCCACCTAGGAAGTTATGCCTTTTAAAAAAAATTTTTTTATAACTTTGTTAAATAATGTAATGTTCTAATGGGGCAAATTTCTGAGAAATATATACATTGACAGATCTAGTTGTTTTGTATTGTTGATCCAAAACACTGGAGAGCCTTGGAAAACTTTTCAGGTACAGTCTTTCTGACTCTTCAGAAGTCTTATTTTGTTTATTCTGCTCTATCGCACTGGTGGTTGGTCTAATAGGCTCAGAGCGGTAGTCACATGCTTAATTGTTGCTATTTGGGGTTTGAGGTCGTCCCCTTATGGTGGTGTTTATTTTTATTTTTTTAAATATGTGATAAATACCTCATGTTTCCATTTTAGCCATTTGAAAGGCTTATGTTGTAAATGTGAACACTTTCATGATGTTTATACCTCATTGGAGACTTTCCCCACATCAGTATATTCAGAAGATTGCTAAAAACAGGACTTCATTTTTCATTAATCTAAATCAAAAGCAAACGTTGGCCTGTACTTGATGAGGCGGACTCTACATGACTGGAACTCCAGTCACATTCAATTATTCAATATTACAGATGTAACTATTTGATATTCCTTTGACAGAGCTCTCTGAATACTTCAAGAAAAAGAATGATCTGACATTCTTATTCGGAAACAATGGCAGACAAGGTAGTCAAAGATCTACTTAGAGTAAAGGTACTCATAAAACATATTAAAAATACATTACATGAGAAATTCCTGTGTTTATGGACCTACTTGATTAAAAGCACAGAAGGTACATAAGGTTTTAAGAGCAAAAATAGATACTGTGATTTGTTGTTATAAATCAGACGTATTATTATGTCATGGCTATCAACTCATAGACATCGAAACTGTGTCAAAGCTCCTGACGCATTCTTTTTACATAAGAGGTCAAAGCCAAAATCATTGGGAACATATATCTATGATTGTGAAAGTAAATCATAGATATGTTTCTTTTTTTTTTAAATATCTGTCTAAAAGTAATTGTCTATTGAAGAAAAAAATAATGCCCAATATGAATAAAAGTTCTTATCATCAAGTACAGTACTTGAATAAATGTCCTCCCTTGTTTAGTTGGGCATCCCTGATATTTGTTTAGATTTCAAAGTGTGCTTTGTTACCCTGAGAAAGTGTGAATAAAGATTTTCTAACTAAGTATGAGCATTTATTACAATGCATGCACTCTGTACTCATATACTCTGCAAACAGCCACCAACGATTTTTTGAAGTAAAATTGAGTGAAACAGGAAGTTGGTGTTTGGTTGGAAAAAAATATACAAACACATAATCCAAACCTGAAGTGTCTGTAAAGTTCAGCAACTTTACCTACTGAATAACGATCAGGAATTCCATTAACTGATGAGAGATGAGAAATGACGTGGACGGCTCCTGAAAGCAAGGAAAGCTTTTTGTTAGATACGCAGTAATACTCCTCATGACTTGTAAACAGACTGAAATGTAGAATATCACTATAGTTCACAACAATAAAGTAAGAAAAAATCCAAGCCAGGTAACAATTTCTTTTTCAAAAAAAATTCTAATAAACTAAAATCAATATCTAAATAAAAAAAGATTTAATTAAATTTAAGTTTTAGCAATAACTCATTTGTAAAAGGATCCACTGAAAAAATTACAGAAATTTCCCTTTCACCTACCTTAACCACAATGCACAATAGGTAGCAATTGTGCAGTGCATTTATAAAGGGCAATCCATCTCCCTACAGAGTCACAGTCAGAGAACCGAATGTAACTATGTGCGGTGGTAATTTCTTAACCTATTGATAACCACTATATATGGCTGAATGTAAATGTCTTACTCTGCTCATCCAAAGAATGCACAGATATCGAAAAAGTTGCATATAAAACATAAAAATATATGTTTTATATCATATATATATATATATATATATATATATAGTCAAATATAAAACTGTATATAAATCAATACAATGATCAGAAGGTCATAACTTGATTGTAATTGAGGATTCTAAAGATAATCTAATCACATAAGTGGTTCCACTTATGTAATTGAATCACATAAGTAGAAATGAGTAGAGTAACTGTCTTTCATAACCTTGGTGATATAAATCTGCATAGAGACGTCATTAACATCAAAGCACATGATGCTTTTTATCGTTAGTATGCTGCAATCCAAGGTGGCCTCTTACACACTTCGACAGAATCAAATACAATACAAATGAGGTTGACATCGAACAACAAGCTCTTCTGTCAAAAATGTACAGCACCACAAGTTCTGCATTGATATGAATCAATTATCTTTCAGTATGAGTCAGCAACACATGATAAGACTAAACAACAGTGCACAGATGCATCCACCTGATCATCTGATGCTTATCTTACAATCAATTCATTCTAAGTAGGGTATATAAAACTATAGAGAATCAAAAGATGTTCAATTAAAAATGACATTAAACATGTAAAAACAATACAAACTAAAATTCAAAAGGATCCAGCAAATATTATTTCTGCCTCACAATTCAAAAGGACATTTTTAGAACTGTTACTGAATCACTTTCTGTCCATTTTATTGACTGATCTCTCATGTGCTACCAAGAAGTGTGTGTTCGTGAGGGGGAAAAGAAAAGTGGGATGTATTTTTTCTTAGAACATGTTTATCACGCATAAAATATTCAATTGATTTTCAGGCTGTTATGTGGTTAGGTATTTCAACGGAAATTCGTGATCTGTTGTGCATGCAAATGAGGACCCTTTTAAGTTCAGATGACTCTACTAGGTCTTCACTCTGTCTTGCAGTCTGTGGGGTTTTTCCAGGAACCAATCTGAGTCATATTTAGAATATTGTATATATTCATTTTTTGTCTGTTTACTGTTTGGTTCAGTGTATACTAAGTCTGAAATTTTTGGAATTTTTGAAATGAAAGCGGAAGCATAATTAAAAGTGTTGCATTTCTATTCTTGTTGAGGGCATCAATCAAATGAAATCCTAATGGATGTGCACTTTTAAATTATATCGGCCCAAAAGAAACAATTAAATAAACTAGTTATTTGTGTCATTTGATGTATACCGCAGTGAAAAGTTCACATTTTCCTTCAGTTACGATTGGTCTTTCACTTCCTACAGTTATATATATCCCACACACTGAGCCGACGACACATTTGGTAATGACGTCAGCAGACAAACCAAATAAAACTCTGAAGGCTCAAGGCACTTGGTGGTCAAAATGTTACGTCTTAGTTTCTACCTGGCTGCTGTAAGTGCAGTGAATATTTGGAGTATAGGACATGCTGAACGATGTAATGACAGACAGGTTGACGTGAATGGGCGGTGCTGTAACCTGTGTCCCCCAGGTAAAAAGTACAATTAATCTGAAAGTGTGTTTTTTATGAATCTTTCAAAAAAAATGTGTATACTCCTTCATTTGTCTTTATTTAAGGGACTGTGCAAATTCCATCTATGTTCTTGAAAGTGACTGACTACTTTTTTCTCATTTTCAAGGTCAATACTTGCAAGTGTACTGCTCAGAGCATCAACAAACGGTCTGTAGCCCCTGTAACGAGGGCTTCTACTCAAATGAATATAACATCTTTGACAGATGTGAGAAATGTAGTTCATGCAAACAAGGTAAGAGTATGATGAGACATTCTAATGATGAATGAAAAAAGTTAAACAGTCGCTCTGCTGATTGAGGATCTCTAATGAGACACGATCAGTTTTTGTCTGCAGATTATGTTGAGAAATGTACACTGACCACAAATGCAAAATGCTCTTGCAACTCTGGTTTCCTGTGCTCCAACAAAATCTGTTCAAGATGTGAGGAAAATAAATGCGTCACAGGGGAGAAAGTGAAGAGAACAGGTAAGAGTGACAATATTTTTCAAAGAAATAATCTGAGGCAAAAGCTTTAAAATGTATGTACAAATCTTGTTTGAATGAATCAACCACAGCCTATGGTCTTAAGGTTTGGCTAAGTGGTCACACAAAGTGTTATTTTAGAAATTAACTGAAAGAACTACTCACCCCACTGAGCTCAACACGATCCCTCCGTTCTCCCTACTTAAATTAATCCTCCTCCTCTCCGGACTAACATCAGCACCATGGGGGATCTGGCCTTCTGTTCTGCTGCCCCTCGTCTGTGGAATGCCGACCCTGACCATCTGAGGGCTCCACAGACGACTGACACATTTAAAAAAGGACTTAAAACTTTCCTTTTTATCAGAACCTATAACTTTTAATTAACATTGCTGGTTTTTGGTCATATTTTTATATGATATTTATTATGTTTTTTATTGATGGCTTTATCTACTTTTACCTTTTAGCACTTTGAGATTTGATCCAAATGTAAAGTTGGGTATAAAAACCCTGATCAGGGTTCTAGACAAGGAAACATTATAGGAGCCATTGGCTCCATTTTTAGGAGCCAAATTAAATTTTAAAGAGCCAAAATATATTGATGTCAGAGTAAAATGTAAAATGTCTGCCTTACCGTTATCTTCCCTTCCGTATTGTCTGCTTTTATTTGTCCTGTGATCCATTGTGTGAACAATATATTATTTGAACCATATCAGCCATATCCACGAGATTGCTTTTTCACTTTTTGTTTTTTAAAAAGATTTGAACTGGTAGGGAACTTTTATGTTTGTATGTATCAGTATGTGTTTCCCAAAGGATTTAGAAATTTTGTGGGGGTTGAATCTCAGAGATCCTATTGGGGTCCGGGGGCATGAAGAAAATTTTGTACTTTTTCAAGTTAAATGGATTAATCTCGTGTAGTTTGAGAGCAAAATAAAGAGGTTAAAGTTATGATAAACTTTCTGCTCTATAAACATTTTTTTTTACCGTAGTAAAAAATCTAATCTTATAACCAACACATTGGTTGTATTGATGATAATAATAATAGTAATAGTAATAATTGTAATAGTATTATGACAAAAAGTCATATTCACAATGCATGACACAAGAGATATAAAACAGTTCACAATGGTTAAATATGGTGTTTGTCTGCACCTCGATGGCATACAAACATAAATATTTCCTATATACACCCAGGAACTACTCACTTTCTCTGGCATATATTTATATATATATATACATATATATATATATATATATTAGCACTTTGAGATTTGATCCAAATGTAAATTGCATTATAAATTAAATGTATTATTATTATTATTATTACATACTGTAATTCCACTGCTGCTAAAACTCACCCACTGTCCCTCCCTCAAAGCAGCCTATCTCCCTACTTGCCCTGCTGTTCCCTCTCACAACAGTAGCTAACTCTTAGCTCTTAGCTAACGTTAACGTTAGCCAATTTACCTTATGTTAGTTTTCAATGATAACTTCGGTTTTCTGCTGTCCTACGTCGATAATGATACGATTCTGTCGGGACTAGTGGATAAATGCAGTTAGAGGATACTGTAAGGGTAATTAACGTTACTTAAGTTGGTATAGATGGGCTCATTTCAGTTTGTGAGGCTGGAAATTTTTGGTACATCGTTAAGTATCTTTAATGTTGAAGTTTGAAAATAATTTTAGTTCATTTGAGACTGAGAAAACAAATTGGTTGGAAAAAGATATTTGTGTCTAGTTGGTCGCCAATGGCGACTGGTAGAAAAAAACAGGTTCAAACTTGAAAAATTAGTCGCATTGGTGAACATTTAGTCGCCATATGTAGGCCTGCTGATAAGGTAAAAGATTAAAAAAATATATATTGAGAACAATTATTTTCAGTGTTTAAACATCTCCAGATGTTATTTCAGACTTTTCTGAAATTGATGTGTTGTGTAATCTGGAATGTGTTTCTATTCTATGATAAGAAATTAAACCCAATATGATCTCTGGTTACTTTTGATTAGCAGAAGACGTAAAGGAGACCTAGCTAATATGTTGATACTAAGAGGGTGTAATATTTACCATCGTCACCATTTAATTTGTTATCATGCCTGCCATGCACAAGGCAGAGGTGAAGCTGATGTGCTACTACTACTACTACTAATAATAAAAAGTGATAAAACCTTCCTGTCTGTCCTTCCACTTTTCCACTATGCAACCACCCTCTTAGGCGAAGGGTTGATAGAATATCCATACCAGTGTGAGCCTTTGTGCCCAGACAGTACATACTTTGACATCAATGAGGATGTCTGCAAACAACGGACACAGTAAGACTCTAAAACTTGAGCTAAAATAATAATTACCAATAAAAGACCCAATTACTGTCAAATCAACTATTTCTGGTCAACAGGTGCAGTTTACTTGGACTGAAAGAGCTGTTTCCAGGGAACAAAACTCAAAACTCTCTTTGCGATGGAGGTATGTAAATAGATTTAGAAACTATAAACATTTTTTTAGGGGAGAACATGGATGGAAAATATTTGTTGCACTGTACTAATAAATACAAAATGAATGTAGCTGAACAGTCTTTACCCTATCAGGATTCTATGTTTTACCAGAAAAGCGTGGAAATGTTGGAGAAGTTGTTCACGTGATCCTTTTAGGTGTCGCCGGCTTCTTTTTGCTCTCTCTCATCGTCCTCCTATTTTCGTATTGTTTAAAGAAGACAACGAAACACAAAGCACGTAAGTGGTCTTATTCAAAATCTTTTGTAAAAAAAAAAAATAGATTGGTCAATTACGATAATCTGTTTTTAAACTTTTACAGAGCCTAAAGTTGTCTAGAAGTTTTCATGTTTTATCTTTTTACAACAAATGTATATATTTGAATTGATCATTTTACCCTCATCCTTCTAATAGCAATAGATGCAATGCATTTTAAAGTAATGAACCAATCAATCAATCAATCAATCAATCAATTAATCAACCAATCAATGAATCAATCCATCTTTGTAATTATAGCACCTTTCAAATAATGTAAACTCTATTCTAGGTGCTTCATATGCAAATAAACACACAGAAAAAACCCCAACTGTGTTTACACAGACAAAGGCACCATTTACAAACCAAATTCTGATACATAATCATAAATCCCTAAAACCATAAAATTAGAAACGAGTGTATAAAAAAAAAAAATAGATGGGTTTTTATTTGGCATGTAAAAATATAAAATTCTTAGCTCCTCTCTGATCCTCTGCAAGGCTGTTCAAGCATTCTAGAGCATAATGGCTGCCTCGAAGAAGACATTACTGCAGTTGGTGTTAGATAATACTGTATAATTCAGAATATTTTGTTTGAATGTATTATCTCTGCTTCAGGTGATAATTCCATCGATGTTGTAGCAGTTGTGACTTACCCCAGCGACGTTCACCTGTCTAAGGAGGAGAGTGGCCTACAGCTCATCGTCCACGATGAATCAAAGCCAAAGTTTCTTTCATTCAAAGGATTTTTAGTATAATTTTTCTGCAGATGCCCCAGTGAGTGCTAAGTTTTCACTATGAAAATTACGTGTTTATATCTATTAAGACATCTAAAACATCCATTTGGAATTTCTTTTGCAATTAACCCTGCGGGGAAATTGCAGCCTTACAGCAGCAAGAGCATATTACAAAATCAAGGCATTACAGTTATCAAGGTATTAGGCAAGAATAAAAACCAAGAATGTGTTCCGCCCAGATTATTTCCAGGATAATTGTTTTTGTTGTGACTGATTTCATAAAAGAGAATTACTTACCTACCCTTACAACTGCAGACCAGGAAACCTAAGATGACCTACAGCTGGTAAAAGTTGCTCTGATCTTTTAACTTGCTGAATTTCTGCTTCTGATACATCAACCTCAAGGACAAAGTTGACAGCCATGAAGTGTCATTGTAAAGAGATAATCAATGTTATTCACTTAAACTGTCAGTGATGTAATGGCTGATCAGTGCAGTGTCCTTCAAGCTTATCAAACAAACATATCAATATGAGAGCACATGGAAGCCAGCGGCATATATAATAAAAAAGTGAATCCATGTAGTTTTTTTTCAGAGATTATACTTATATTGACCTATATATTAGCCTATTATCATAGTATAATACACAGCAGAGGCCCTCAATAGGAAGCCAGCGGTCCACATTTGGCCCGCGAGCTGCCTATCTGCGGACCCTGAGCTGAACGTGTGACATGTGGGTTCACATGTACAGCCTAATTCCGATTAGATTGGAAATAATTCGGAATGAAAAGAACCTTTCCGAATTAGATTTCATTCCTTTAAAAGGATGTAGTATAAATCCTTTCGGAAAGCCTTTCCGATAGCCAGTTGTGCACGTAAACGCTGTATCGGAAAGCTTTCTGTTTGAGCTGTATCTCCACAGGACCAGTGACGTAATGTTCCGCTAAGGGTTTTCAGCGCTGCGACACATTGTAAATACGGCGACTTCAAAGCAGTACCGGTCTGCATCGGAGAGTACTCATTACAACATTAATTTAACATTGTAACATATTTGGACGGTTAGATGGGGGATAAGTCCCTTCCGCGCACGCCCTCTTTGTCGTACTAATCTGCTGGGCGCGTGTTGGCGTTCGGTGCCCAACTCATCGAAGCATTATCGCGAATATTTGAACGTGAGTGTGGATCATCTGCGCATATCTGACAGTGTTTCCCATTGGATGAGTCGATGCATGTAAACACGGGGTCGAAAAAGATCACAAGTTATGTAAACAGGCGACCGACATTGCAATTCGGAAAGGTTTAGTTCGGAAAGGAGAAATGTGTGCCATGTAAGTCTATCAGCGTTCGTTGGCATGGAGATGACAGCCCATTTTAAATGCAGTTAAAATGGAAATGGCATTTTATTTAAGTAAGTATTTTTGTTGTTGTATTGAATGAAAAGGACATTTTGCTTTGAATATATCAGTGTTATGGCTTATGGCATGACCGACTATAATAAATGGACCTTTGACTCTTTGAAAACCTTTTTGTGGACCTTTAAGATTTGTATTTGAGTACCCCTGATATACAGGATGAACTTGATATGATGAGAAACATCGATGTAGTTCCCTCGTGGTGGGGGCGCTGTCGAGTCCGTTCAGCTCGAACTGGTCATATGACAAATGCCGCGTCCGACTTCCCGTCTCAGCTGGAAAACGCCACATCTGACAGGGAGACAGAATCTGACGCGACCAAAGGAGATTATATACACCGACTTCAAGATGCTGGCACTAATAAACAGGCTTTTGGACTGGTTCAAGTCCTTGTTTTGGAAGGAGGAGATGGAGCTGACACTGGTCGGCCTCCAGTACTCTGGAAAAACAACGTTTGTAAACGTGATTGCTGTAAGTCTTTAGCGGCTAACTTAGCCACCGTGCTAGGTCTGTGCTAAAACCATTAGCCTAATAATGGGATAACAGCTACCGAGCTAGGTGGGTGCAACACTGCATAGTCATGGGGGCCCAAGCCGATGTGATTTTACTTGTTCCTGTGTCAACCAGTCAGCTGAGTTGGTCGGCTAATGTAGGAGCATTCTTACCTAGTCACTGAAAGCTAAGGTGGTAAGATTGTTTGCACGCTAAACCCATATATTTGCCTTGTTGTGGCTATCTCTTTCTAAATGTTGGGTCATTTAACCGAGTCAAGCGTGCAATTAAGTTAACTTAGATATATGAACAGTCAGAACAACTAACATTGTCGTCCATACAGTCTCCTGCAACAAGTTACTGACCTCCAGTCCAGAAATTCAAGATACAAACAGATTAAACAACTCATAATCAGTAAACACTTGGTCTATTATTATTATTATTATTTAAATCTTGTTTTTTTTGGATATTTCAGAAAATAACTATCAAAATTATTATATTTTTTGTTAATACCTGAGCATAGGTGACATTTCCTCAACACACTAGCAAACGTTACTAGATTAACTGTTAAAAGCATTGTTAAAGTAAATGTAATTTTTTTCTGCAGTGGTGCAGAACATACAGACAATGATCTCTGACTGTTGCTGCAGGAGAATCAGTTTTCTGGCGATGGCTTTTTCTGTTGGGCAACTTTTTCAGTTGTTTCTTAAATTTCGTGTTTATGGTGGAATCATTCTCAATTAGCTATTACCAAACAAAAAGCGGGCTTTTAAGCAGCAATTTGTGAAAACTATCAAATGTTGATGTTTAGAGTTGTTGTTAGTTTACCCTGATAAACTAGCAGTAGCAATTTTTCAGCACTCTGTGATGAAGAATTCAGCATTGCATTTTATTGTAAATCGTGTTCTCTTTCGTGAAGATTGAAAATCTTTTAATCGTTGCTTGGTATCTCTTAAACCAGTGTCACCAGAGTTTGAAGACAAAGGTGAATGTTGGAGAAAGAGATGTCAAAGAATGATTATATGTTCAAACTCTTGGCAGTTTACTGTTTTTCCAGTTTTGTCACAATTAAATAAGTCTATGCCACAGCCAATTCAGATTAGTATACCATTTTGTATTTTTTTTAATCAGATCTGTGTTTTTAGAATACAAAAACTTTTCAAATATATTGCCAGGATTTTAAGGCTGGGGTTTATGTGATATTAATAGAAACGTGCTATTACGAGATCTGAAACTATCAATTTGTCAACTATTTTGATTGTGCAATTTAAAGTATCTATCAACAGTGAAGTACTGAATATGTTTATTTAAAGACATCAGTTTGGGTTTTACGACAGTGACAGACATTTTAATTTTTTTTTACAATTATTAGGCCAAAAGACTGAAGAGTTACAAATACGTTTTTACCAGATTGCAATGATGCAACCAAATATTGATGAATGAAAGATTTGCTCAGTATAGCGTAAACCACCAGTGCATATCTTACTGAGCATTTAACTTACACTGAAGACTATCTTTACAAATATAAAAAATGGCCATCAGTGCATTATGGGTAACACCCTGGTACATACTGCAATAACTCTGTTAGGTCAGGTAACAAGACTGGTTTGAGGAGGATGTTGGTTGTGGGATATGAACATAATTATAATAAAATACTAATACATTTAATTTATAATGCACTTTACATTTGGATCAAATCTCAAAGTGCTGCTCATCTTTCAAAGTGAACATATGTAGTAATAGCAGCTAGTCAGTCAAAGAATGAGTTGATAGGTGTAATGCAGAGTTGTTCCTCAGTCATGAGACTGTTGCACTTATTTCTTCTAAATGCCATCAGGTCACTTGGCTAGTCATGTACTGTGAAATTGGTGCAGTCGACAGTGCATGCTCAAAGGAGGGTGGGGAGACTGAATACTATGACTTTCAATTTTAAAGGAAAATACTGCTGATTCTGAATGCTGAAAATGACTATTTTAAAAACTCATTTTGCAAAAATTGGTATTTACAAAGCTCTGGACAGTGCGATATAGTGAACACGGCTTCTTTGTCATTTGGTAGCAAGTGATTTATTTTGTGTTTACTTTTATAATGTCCTTTCACATATTTTGATCTTGAAATTTCCCGCTTGCTTTGTAGCACACTTAAAGTTGTGCATGTCATAGGTGGCTTTTTCACTTTTCTTATTATTACATTTTTTGCCATATTTGAACTTTGATTAATTTATTTGCCATTTTGTCATTCTGCTGTCGTAGAGGTTATGGTCTGTCCACATAAACACAAATCCAGTTTCTCCAAATGTGCGGACGTTTGTGTCCTTGTACGCTCGTTCTATTTTTTCTAAGATATAATAAGCAGAATGAGATGTGATTCCAAACGTTTGCAAAGCCACTTCAGATATTGAATCTTTCAAATTATTAAATATCTTCAAACACAAGAAAATCCCTCAAGTGTGCCATCTTATACTGTGTATTACTTTGTGTCTGTACAGAGTGAACAGAGTTTCACTAAATATGACACCTGTGTGTAGTGGCTGCTTTATAAGATTCTTTATTAATTATTTGTTTGATTAGTTATTAGTTCTCACTTCATTCTTGTAATCAAACTGTGTACCTGTGTATATATGCCCATCCCTACCTCACATATTCTTTGTAATAAATTGCAGTGATATTTTCAATCGAAAAACAAGCAATTAGTTTTCTCTTTTTCATTCACTAATATTTGTGTTCTATCTTTCAGTCTGGGCATTTCAGTGAAGACATGATCCCTACAGTCGGGTTCAATATGAGGAAGGTCACAAAAGGAAATGTTACCATCAAGGTATTTTAACTGTAACTAGTGGTGAAATGAAACCAACACTCTACAAAATGTAGTGATTTGTTATTGACATTGGAGAGTAAAATCTAGGTAATCACTCCTTTATCTGTAGGTCTGGGATATAGGAGGGCAGCCAAGGTTCAGGAGCATGTGGGAGCGCTACTGTCGAGGAGTTAATGCAATTGTGTGAGTATCCCCAGTATAGATTTTCTCATTTCTCTCGAAGAAAATATGTGGAAAATACAAAAAACATGTTACTAAATGTTTTCTTTTACTAATATTTAGATACATGGTTGATGCAGCAGATCCAGAAAAGGTTGAGGCATCTAGAAATGAGCTTCATAATTTATTAGACAAACCTCAGTTGCAAGGAATTCCTGTAAGTATCCAGAAACTATTTCAAAATTTGTCTGATTTTGCACTAGTCTACCAGAAGCTCTATGTGTGGGCTCTGTCAATATTTGATCCCTCCAGTTCCTTATTTAAATTGTTATGTGTTTTTAGGTTTTGGTACTTGGTAACAAAAGGGATCTCCCATCTGCATTAGATGAAAAGCAACTCATTGAGAAAATGTAAGTATTACAAATGCTTATTTTGACATATAAAATCCAACAAACCAGACAGTACAGGAGGGGTAATCTCTCAACTATACAAAAAGAGTCAATAATTTGAAAGAAAACTCGACAAAGTATATAAAGGATGGGAGCCATAACGAAACGGCACCATTTCCTCTTTTGTTCCACTTTAGTGTTTTTATTTCATTGTAAGGGCCGGACTCCCTCTGCTGTAAAGCTTGACGTGTTGGTAGTAAACCTCGGCTCCTACTCCCACAAGCTGCAAATGAATGAGAATGTGGATAAGTCTCACACATACTTACCTGATCATGCCCCTTCTTTCCTCTTTTAAAGGAATCTTGCAGCTATTCAGGACAGAGAGATATGCTGCTACTTGATTTCATGCAAAGAGAAGGACAACATTGGTGAGTTGTCAGTTTGGTGATGCACTTTTACAGTTTTAGGTTTACTGTCAAAAATCTGTCTGAACAGTGTTCTCTTTATGTTGTAATGTAAGAGAAGAATTGAACTGATAGATATTCAATAATCAGTAAAATAATCAGATTTTCTCTCAATAACCATTAGAAACTATAAAGCTTAAATTGCATCTTTGCATAACTTGTACATGAAGTTTTAATATACTCCAGATGTATAATGTATTTTGTAGCTTAGGAAGAATTTTCAAAAATCTGGAAAGAAGACTATTAGTTATTAATGGAATAAAATATAGATTTGAAAGACTCAGCTTTTTGGGGTTTCATAGATTCAGACCAAGTCGTGCAATCTCAAGCTCTGTAGGTCTTGTGAGACAACAACTTTATGCAAGTGTAGCTAATGCCTACCACAAGGTCAAACCACCCTACAAATGTTTAACTTATAAAATATAAAATAAAAATAAAAAATATATATATTTATGGCTCTGCGTTACACTTTTCACACTCATTAACACATTATTTATGGATTGTTTCTTGAGAGATTAGAGGAAATTGAGACAAATGGCCTGTCGTAATTAAAGAATATTGTTTAAAAAAACATCGTTGCTCAGACCCTACACAACGCTTTATGGAAACCAGTTGATTAATTTAGGAGTAATCCTGCTTACAGAATGACAATTCAACAATATGAACCTTTGTGACACAGAATGTTTCTTTGATTCTAGATATCACACTTCAGTGGCTCATCCAGCACTCAAAATCCAGGAGGAGCTGAAAATGCAGAAATTGTTCCACATTGTGTTTACCATGTTACTGTCATGCCACACCCCCATCATTCTGTGTTAATGTACGGTATCCAAATCCCATACTGCACACTTCTGTCTCATAGAGCCATCCCCACTTCATCATGTGATTCTTCAACAAACCATGATAATGCACTACCAAACAATGTGATTCTGATAGTAGATATAATGAATGTAATCGGCATTATACGTCCTGTAAAGCTATTTCCTTTATCTTGGAGCGAGAACTTATTTTCCAATCTACCCTTTTCTGTTCAGGCATTACTCGAGTCCTTATACCTGGTGATTTATGACGCTAGTCTTGGTTGTACAATAACAACAACTTGAAAAGATGTCCACATACGGACAGATAGGATGTCAGGATATGGATTATATGGACACGCAGGATTTCCCATCTCTGTTGAATCGTCCATCAATTTTCTCTTGAGCTTTTCTTTTCTTCTTTAAAGGACAAGACTATAGTTTTAGAATAATTGTGCAAGTTAATTGAAGCAGGTCTGTACAAATATCAAGCTGGTATGATTTTTATTGATGTGAGATATGTGTGTATGAATATATGATTCTATTTAAAGTCTGAATGTACTAAAAGTAAAGCTGTACAGGATTGTGTGGTTCATAATGGCCTATGTTTGTAACTATTCAAAGTGGAATGATGTCCTTTGTGCTGCCTGGAGGCTGAGTGTGGCAGAATTCAAAGTGCCTTGTGCAATGTCTCACCTCTGAAGCAAAGCAGCATGCAAGATGTGAATACCTGCTAAGAGTAAAAAGAACAAACAAACAAATCCACCACTTCAATATGTTCAATAAATAAAAAAGGCATGCTTTTTAAATTGGAGATTGTTCTATTATTTTACTAAATCACTTTCTATAAATGTATGGAGTTTGATTTGCATGGAAATAATGTAGAGGAGAGTCAGTCAAGAACAGGTTGTACACACCCTTCAAGTCATGACTTGGAAGTGTGATGGGGAAAAGTCAAAATATATGGTGCAAATGTAAGGTAATTGAAATACTAATGTCTTAAAAACCTGGCAATCCATCACTTTCTTTTTGTGTTATGGCTTCATAGCCCCAACTGCAAATTATGAAATACGTCCTTCAATATGCTTATATTTTCATCAGAAAAACATATCATCTGTCGTCTTACCAGGATGACAAAACAACTGCATGACATTTTAATTAGTGCAGGTTATGGTCGGGCATGGTGCAGGGAAGAAAACATTTTTAAAAAACTTTTTTACCAATTTCTTTTTCCTCCCTTTCTGTTTGTTATAGATGAGCTACCTGGGTGATTTTGATGACATTTAGTGCAAAGGTTAGGTGCCAAATAAGGAACAAATTAATTTTGAATCACTGATTCCATAAGTTTTATTTTATTTTTCAATTTTCATAATTATTAACATAGATTACTAAATTATTTAGATTAGGATTGCATTGAACAAAAATAGACCTTGGGGGCCTTGGTGGAGCTATGTGTTCTACTGAGTGGCTTGCTGCCTAAATTTAGATTTTTTGTTTTTTCCAATGGAAAACTTAATATGAATATTAAGGTGCAATGAATTCTGACTTCCATTGAGTCTGAAGAACTTAAAACGTAGTTAGGCTATATTAAAATAGTTCGGCTATATTAACTATTACTGATAATTTAAGCATAGTAAATATCTGCCTTCAAGGCAGCATTTGCTGTCTATAGGCATCAAATAGAGATCTCGGCTGAAAGGAGCTCAGTTTAATCATTAGATGCATTATCAATGCATCTAAAAGAAAAATTCACGTTATAATGTGACCCCTGTGAACAACTAACCCTGAAATTTGGAACTACACTGGTATATAATTAGGTTGAAAGATATGTCTCAAAACTGTGTTTTTTCCTTAAAGGCACATGCCCCACTTAGACCTTCCAGTATTGCTAAAATATTTTGCTTAACATGTGGCTATTAACAACTTGCCAACATATCAAGATGTAAGAGGAAAAGTCAATCATATACTGTTGAGGTGAACTCTTTAAATGAGAAGACACCTTAACTCATATAAACAGAAAGACATTTATAAACATACGTGAGAAATTGGGCGTCAGTTCATAGGAGGATGGACCCCCTAGATTTGGAGCTGTTTCTAAAACACCTCCCACTGTAATATGCTAATAAATGTTGAAATAAAAATGCTTAAATACAAAGCTTAAAAGGATTTTTTTTATAGTTAGCATTTAAGTGTATAAGTAATCTTATACAAAATGATTATCTTACGAGAATTGCATTCAATAATCTAATAGTAAAAACAGAGGACCCTCATAACCTGCCAAGCCTGACGTGACATACCAGGAGCCGTATCAGACTCAGCCCATGTACCAGCAGCAGCCACATTCCATTTACCAGCAGGAGCCACATTTTATTTACCACCAGCCTGCCTATCAGCAGCAAGCCTGCTCATATGAGCTCAAACAATCCATTGAATGTGCCCACAACCAGAGTGACTTCAAACTCTGCGAGGGCTTCCATGAGATGCTCAAGCAGTGCAAGTTCGCCAATGATCTATCATGAGATTGATGCAAAAACCTGTAGAATTGGGGCGAATCTCATAAACTGAGATGAAGACCATGCTGGATACCATCACACAGCATCTTCATCTTCATATCTCAGGGATAGTGCTGCAGAGCTTATAATGAAAATCCATAGATAATGTTTATATATTTTGTTCTTCCTCGTTTTGAGTTGATTTTCGTAGCCATTGTTTTTCAATGTATATCTTCACATAGATAACAGACATCCACTGTTTGTTTGCAACAATAAGACTAAATCACTATGGTCTTAAAGAAAAAAATGTTGCTATGCAAACAGGGTAGCAGTTGGCAGTCCTGTACATCCATAGTAATATTTAAAATAAATAAATAAGTAAGAAATTTCAACTTGCAATGCTAAAGACAGTGTAAACATATCCTGGCTCCTCTCCAAATTAGCTCTAACTCTGTCGTTAGCAAAACCCTCCTTCCAAGTTTTATGAAAACTCGTCAATAATTTCTGTATTATTCTGCTAAAAGACTGAGAACCCAAGGCAGGCAATGCGAAGTGTACCTAATGTTTCACTCTTGTTAAGTTAAATAAAGACACGTCAGGAATGACACAGAGACGGGTCCCTAAGAGTGATGGTTGTTTTGACCAATTACAGGATGGAGCGTCTCCATATTCAGCATGATTTTATCGATGAGGAACCAATCAGACCTTAGGATGTTTTTCGAGGCTCGCCTTTAGACAGGAAGTGTGTGGAACAGAAACACTAGAATCTCTCTTTGCTTGTGGTTTAGCCTCTCAAACAGGGTTACAGCTTCATTTGTCAAACATGGGATTGTGAAATTGAACGATGCGTTTTAAGATCAATCCGGATCAAAGATGCAATGGAGGTCGGTAGTTGTCGGTCTGGTCGTTCTGAGACTCTCCCTCAGCTGTGTGCTGTGGCTAGCCTTCGGGCTGGGACCGAACGTCAGCTGCGGGCTCAACTTCCCTCTTAGTTTCAGTTTGCAAAAATTAGACTTGTTATTCAGGGAGGACAAGGGGACTGATCTGAGGGGCAACTCATGGTCACAACGGATGTCATCAAAAGACCAGAAATATGAAGACACAACGAGCAGCTGTGCGATGGTTGGAGAGGACTCACTCAGGAGATCCTACCTGAGCTTCTTCGATGGCAACAAGGACGAGTACGTGCGGAGATACAGTTTCTTCCCGGACACACTGAAAGCAAAAATGAAGAACATGGCCAAAGAAATGTTCTATTTCGGATATGACAATTACATGAAATATGCCTTTCCAGAGGACGAGCTGAACCCCATTGACTGTAAGGGTAGGGGTCCAGACGTACGAAACCCGTGAGTCATTCAGACAGGAAGTCATTTCCATCCCAACTGTTCTCCACTGACTGCTATTTGCATGCCATTTAAATCAGTGTTGTCCTTCTACTGTTGAATTTTTTTACATACCACATTTCATTTGAATTAAATCAGATAGATATTGTTGAATTTAGATGCAGAAAGACATGCACTAGGGCTGGATGATTTCATTTTAGCTCAATCTGCTGATACTGTATGTCAGTGTTTTTTTCATTTTAAGTGAAAAATGCCTTGGCGAAATCTTAATATTGCTTGTTTGGAACGACCAGAAGTCCAAAAAAATAACAATCAATGTATTCTAATTAAAAGGCAGGAAGAATAACAACAATTATTTAAATTATTATTAATTATTATTTAATTGTAATGACTGAACGTCAGGAATCACTAAAAAAAATAAATTCATTTTTTAATGGCAATTTATTGTCTCTATCTACACTCCTCAAACACACCAAAGTGAACTAAATGCCAAAGGCTTTTTTCAAACCTCATGTGCTGTTGATTTCTCTTTTTTCACTAGCCACCCTGAGTTTGTTTAACTGCTTTCATTTACAGGTCTAACATCAACATAAACGATGTCTTGGGTAACTATTCCCTTACATTGATTGACACCTTAGACACCCTATTGGTAAGTTCAAGTCAGATAAAGTTTTCTTTCTCATGGCTATTGTATATGTTTATGTGTATATGTATGTATAAATGTGTGTGTGTGTGTGGATATATATATATATGTGTATATATATATATATAGCCACAATCCAAAATAAGATTCTGGATTAGAAGGCACTGGAACTGTTATTTATTTAACAGTTTTTATGAAGATATAACAGGATAGCTCATAGATTTTGGCCTCTAATTATGAAAAATTTGAATGACAACCCTTGTAGCTACTTACTAGTTATATAGATAAAGAAGCTGGTTTGATACGTTACTGTTGTTTTATACTTTTTTTTTCTTCTTGCAGGTGCTCGGTAATGTAACAGAATTCAAGAGAGCCGTCAAGCTGGTAATAGATACCGTTTCTTTTGACAAGGACTCAACTGTGCAAGTCTTTGAGGCAAACATCAGGTACAAAAGTTTCTATTTGTAATACATATCAACAAGTTGCCTGGTGTAGATTCAGAAACTGATCAGACTAATCAACATGTTTTAGTTGAGTTATATTTCATACATATGTTTTTGATATTCAATTCTATCCACCCTGCGACAGACGTCATTATTTCATGTTTTTCACAAACATATGCTAATTTGATCTAAGAATGGCTTTTTCATTCTTTTATTCATTCACCAAATTCCGTTATTTCACAACAATAAGTAGGCAATACCTTAGCGCATACCATCGACAATGCTTCTGTCAGAAAATCCTAAACAAGTGGAAAATACTCTCCGGGCTATATTAAAACCGAAAATGAGTCTTTCCACTGTATAACCTCCCTGGCAGACCAGTTTGACTCTGCTTCTGTCATGTTTTCTTTAAAAACAATCCTTGATAAACAACCGTGTAACATGAAAGAAAATCTTGTTTTCTTCTGGTATCCCAGTCCAAACATCCGATTATGTCCCAGAACATTTAGTGAGGGTATTCATGATCGTTCACCTTAAAATCCCCTGAGACACAGTCAGCAATATGACTTTCCACGGAGTGCACTGTATGCAAGTAAGAAATTGTAAACTGACTCCCATGACCCATTGTGGCAAAATACGAACATCTGGAATGTAAACAACTGACACAATGTCACGGCAGAACACAGAGAAGTCATGGACAGCAACAACAAATTGTTAAATGATGAAGATGTCTGTCACCAATGATAAAATAATCTATATATAAAATAGGTTATAACCTGTTATGGAGTAACATTTTGTTGTAAATTTCCTTATCTTTCTGTCTTTGTGGAAATGTGCTGAACATTTTTCTGAAGGATTTTGGGAAGTCTTATATCATCTCACATACTGCTGACGGACCCAAAACATCCTTTTGGCAAGGTGGGCTTCGAAGGCTATGATAATGAGTTGCTTCACATGGCTCATGACTTGGCTGTGCGCTTACTGCCTGCCTTTGAGAACACCCTTACAGGCATCCCTTATCCAAGGGTGAGTGAGATTGTTGTGGACGTAAAGTAATTTAACTATTTTTCAAGATAATATAAAGTTTCTACTTGGAGATATGAAGTGTCACTCAGCATCTTCAGTGACTTTGTTCTTTATTACAGGTGAATCTGAAGACGGGGGTTCCACCTGACAGCATCAATGAGACTTGTACCTCAGGTGCAGGGTCCCTGCTGGTGGAATTTGGGATTTTGAGCCGCTTGATTGGAGATTCCACCTTTGAGTGGGTCGCCAGACGAGCCGTCAGAGCACTGTGGAGCCTGAGGAACAATGAAACCGGTTTGTTAGGTAGGTACTGCTTTTGATATAAGCTTCTAGCCAGTGTGGCATAATTTTAAAATTATCATAAAATTCAAATTAACTGTCTTACTGCATTTCATCAGGGAATGTTGTAAATATCCAAACTGGTCAGTGGGTTGGAAAACAGAGCGGTCTAGGGGCCGGTATGGACTCCTTCTATGAGTATTTGCTCAAATCATACATCCTTTTTGGTGAAAAAGAGGACTACAGGATGTTCCAAGCTGCTTATGAGAGCATTCAGAATCACATGAGGAGAGGGTGAGTCTCTCACTGCAAAAATATGACACTCCATTCCTTAAGCGGGAAACTGACACATTTATGTAAATTAGTCTCTGTCTGTCGTCTGCTGATGGTTTAAAGTTTTAAGGGAAGCACAATGTAGAATTCTGAGACTTGAGATGTCTGGTGAGACATCTGTAATCACACTGGGCGACACAGTAACATTTTCTTCCCCAGCAACTACTTGGTTTGGGATATTGTGAAACATTCTCTGCCTGTTTGGTTTTCCAGGAGAGAGTCATGTAATGAAGGAGAGGGTGATCCACCTCTTTATGTTAATGTGAACATGTCCAGCGGTGAGATAGTGAACACCTGGATCGATTCCCTTCAGGCCTTCTTTCCAGGCCTGCAGGTGAGATTATGCACTTTCAGCTTTGACAGATAAGGTTCAAATTTGTGTTGTGGTTGGATTTTTGTCTAAAGGTCTCTTTTTCCCACTCTGGATTCCAGGTGCTGAATGGTGATGTAGATAATGCCATTTGCCTGCATGCCTTTTATTATGCCATTTGGAAGCGATTTGGAGCTTTGCCAGAGAGATACAACTGGCAGCTGCAGGCTCCCGATGTGCTCTTCTACCCTTTAAGACCGGAACTGGTGGAATCGACTTACCTGCTTTACCAGGTAACAGTTCCTATTAGGACAGTGACCTGCCATAAAACACAGCACGCTTAAGTGTAGGTAGTTTGTTATATTTTATATGTTATTTGTGTCACTTTACCACAGGCAACCAAAAATCCTTTCTATCTGCACGTTGGAATGGATATTCTTCAGAGTCTTGAGAAAAATACCAAAGTCAGGTGTGTATCATGTGACATCTATCCTTTTTTGTGTTTTATGATGGCTTTAGATTTCATGTTGTGTTGTTTGCAGATGTGGGTATGCCACTCTCCACCATGTAGTGGACAAATCCAAAGAAGATCGCATGGAGAGCTTTTTCCTCAGCGAGACATGCAAATATCTTTATCTTGTAAGTGAACGAGAGTAAGAATATGATACTTGGTATATTGGAAAGATCAGTCTAATACAACTTAAAAAGTGCAGCTAAGTTGTACTATTTCAAATTACGATATTTTAAATAACTGCAATAACAAATTCAATGAATGAATGTATGTGTATTTAAATAACTCCTACATTTTACATCAGTCGTTAAAATGTTAAAAATGTCAAAAGAAACAGTCCACAATACCCCCGTAATTACCTAGAGCTCATCGTAGCACATTCACATTGCTTGCTAAATTCTAAAACACTTTCATTACCAGAGGTTTTGCATTTACAATGCTATAAAATGGTATAGAAAGCCCAAACCAAATATTTAAGAGGCTGGAAACAACAATTTCATGTTTTTCTGTTGAATTACTTAACCTTTTCACCAATAGCGGTCCCTGCATTGGATAGCTATTCAAAAAACATTTCCTTGCACGTGCGTTTGTTTTGATGGGGTAGTTCATCATCACTCCAGTGGATGTTAGGGAGTTTTTGGGAAAAAATTACAGTTCAACAGCAGAGGCATGAGGGGCTTACAGGAGTGAATTTCTTCCCCAGCATTCAATAAGGCTCAATAGTTAATTATAATGGAGGTTTTTGTCATTCAGGAATGAAATGGTTGTTTGATGTCTGTTCTAGTGGACACATTTAACTTGTTCAAAATTAAATACGAAAAACATCACTTTGCATGATTTTATGGCCTTAGAATAAGAAGGTATTATGGAATGAAAATATTCCACTTTTTAATAATTTGTGCATGCAAGGAGAAATTTATTAAATGCTTCGTATAAAAAGAAGACTTATGTGAAGTTTTTTAATAAAAAATATAACTTAATTTTCTAGGTTTCATCATGCCATTATCAGAATAAATTCCATATATCAAATAAACAAATGTTTTTCTTGCATTGCAGCTGTTTGATGAAGATAACCCACTTCACAAGTCCGATAGCAAGTACATCTTCACTACAGAGGGCCACGTTGTGCCCATAGACAAGCGGTTCAGGGAGAAACAGTGGAATGATTTATCTCCTTGTGAAGATGGAGTGCTGACAGAAAGGGAGCCAAACCAACCACCACCCCCTAGCAACATCAGCAACGTAATACCGAGCCGTTCTGATAGGTCATCATTTTCAGTGTCATAAGTTGAATATACTAAATTCTTCATAATTACATCTTCTCAAAATAGTGTTTCCTTAATTTTATCATAATTCTCTCTTCCCTTTTCTCTTATCATGCAGTGCAGCAGGATCCCAGAGGAACGAAGGTACGCTCTGCCATTAAAGAGCGTCTACATGAGGCAGATTGATCACATGGTGGGTCTATTTTGAGGAAGAGGATGCACGTGGTGCCAATCGCACGATCTAGACTTCAGTGTGCACACAAGCTCAGGTGCAATTCCACTGTCCTCTCTGTTCTGCTCAGAATCCAGCTAATAGACGGACAATAAGGAGTGCCTGAGAAAGCATCTCCATATCTGGCTGTGTAAAGTATAAAGTGGGCAACTTATTTCCTGCAAAGTAAGGAATCATGAGGACGTTATCTAAGTGATTTTTAGAACTATTTGGTGGAGAAGAAGTGTTAGTTCAGGAGTGGGTGTGTATACCTTGTGTGCGAATGTGTGTAAGTATATTTGAAATTACAGCTGAGCTGTGAGTGTGAATCATGATACTGTGTTTATGGGAACAGTGCCATCAAGCTACATATCTGTGTGCTGCATATCCTATAGACACTCAAAGTAATTCTCTAGTGCCTCTTTGCAGTTGATTCACTTGACTACATCAGGGCCTCAACACTTAAGGGCAGCACATTGACAGACAACAACTTTGTAAAGTGCCTTCAGTTATTCTTAGTCTTTCTGATGATATATGATGCAAACTAGTGGTGTATAATATCGTCAAGTATTTTTGGAGGTCACTGTTGATGTTGCATAATGGGTGTCATTCCATGTTGATACAGTTTTACACTTTACACCGAATATGTGTAAAGCTAGTTTTAGATCCACAAGATAAGCCATAAAAAGCTTATTGTTTTATGTTTATGCCTGAAAATGCCTTTAGTTTCCACCATTCTCCTGCCAGGCGTATTTGGTACAGAGTTAATAATTGTTTAGAGAAAACAAAGGTTGTCATTTGTTCTTTTTCTTAATTGCACATCAACATATCTTAATAGTCATGTGGTAAGACTCAGGGTTTAATGGAAAATGATGAAAATCAAAATGAATGCTTTCATAAATAATAAAACTTTCTTGAAATATTGCTGACTACATTGTCTTTGCATCATCTTAGGTCCATATCTTTTATCATCATAACTGATGTTTGAAATATTTTATTCACTAGATAATCTTTGACTAAAAATCCTCAGTGTATTTACTGGTCAGCCATATCAGTATAACCACTAACGGCTAAAGTGACAATAGCATTGATTCTCATTAAAGCGGCACCTGTGAGTGGGTGGCATATATTAGGTGTCAAGTGAACATTTTTTACTTAAAGTTGGTGTGTTGAAAGCAGGAAAAATACATATTCTGGTCAGAGCATCTTTGGAAATGGTAATTGTTTTTTCCCTTTCTGCAGTTATTACTTACCAACATATGCTTTTGGCACTAAAATATCCCCTACACACTATGAGGCAGGTGGTTTTAATGCTATGGTTGAATGGTGTAAAGCTCTGGAATTATACAGAGTAGATGTCACATTATAATACATGGGTCAGGAATGATGTACGTATGATATATTAGTAGTAGTTAGTTGTTAGAATACATCAAATTTAACTCTTATTTTTGAGTTAGCATAAAGGCAGGAAATAGGGTAAAACAAGCTTGATACTTTTTAAATGCCTTACTAATAGCTCTAAATCACAAACTTTCACTTGTGTTCTTTTCTTTGATTTCCATGAACTCCGATGAAAAAATATTCACATTGGGAATCTGGAATTAGACTTTTTTCCCTTTTTTGAGATGAATCATTTCAACATGACTAAAAGTGACGGGATTCATGATCCCAGGAAAAGGAACCGGCAATACTCAGTAACATGAATAAATGACAGATAATGCACAGCAAATGTTAATTTTTCTCACAGGAGCTTTAATAGGATTACAATCATTAGTTTCTGTACAGGATAGTTGCCTCAAAAGCCTGTAGATTCACTTAACCATTAGATAAGAATTTTTACGTTCATTACATCTACCACTAACTATTACAGGCCCATATGATACCACCAGTCTTCATGAATAGAAAACATTTTAATTAGACATTGGTGCTCTTCAACTACTGCTGACGTTCTGTTTCTCTATTAAAATACATTTCTAGTGTCAAGTATTTCAATATCTCTTCCAAAAGTTGAAGTGCGTCTGCAGGTGCCGACAAAGCCTTTGTTTGAATTTTGGCTGCATACTAACCATTCAGTGCAACATAGAGACAATGCATAGGTCTGACATTATTCACAGTAGAGTTTGTCAAAAGAAATCCCTATTTTTTCTGACAGAAGATTTTCATGTCTTGACTACAGACTGCTCAGCACCCCAAAGGTGTGTTCAAGAGACTTGAGAGAGAAGTGAGCTCAACTAAAATTCAACTCATCTGAAATCTGCACAGGATTTTCTGACTCAACAGCTCGCCCCTGGTCTCGGTTCGTCTGAAGTCTTTGGTCAATCCTAGAAGTTTATCTTTTGAACACAACAAATTTGTTTTATTAATCTTTTGCATTCACCGGTTTGAGGACAATTGTTGGAGGTGACAGATTTCATCTTCATTTATCCTCAGTTTGAATTGTGAAGGGATTTGCGGATTCTTACAGGCCTACAATATCACCCTGTGGAAAAGAAGGAAGAGCACACCGTTTAATTAGCAAGTCCAAAAGTTTCAAATCCAAATCATCGTTATAATACTGTGCAAACGTGACTCACTTTCACTGGGGGTCTCTCCACAACGCCTTAGAAGAGACCACAATCTTTCAGGTTTTCTTTGATGATGATGTCAGTGACTGCGTCAAACACAAACTTGACGTTCTCCGTGTCAGTGGCACAGGTCATGTGAGAATAGATTTCTTTGATGTCTCGACGCAGGTTTAGGTCCAAGAACTGCATTTTGATGTAGTTACCGGCATCTTCGTAAGTATTGGGGCCTTTTTAATGTGACATCAAGACAAAAGAGGACATTTAATACCTTGGTGACTTTTAAAAGAAAACCAACAGCAATACGAAGTTGTGAAGACCTCACCATCATAATCAGGGAAGCACATGCTGAGATGAGCTTTCTTGATCTTCTCGACAAACACATCTTTCTTGTTTAGGAAGAGTACAATGGAGGTGGCGGCAAAGTAGCGGTGGTTGCAGATGCTGTTAAACAAGTGTAGACTTTCATGCATTCGATTCTGAAAAAAAAAATCTTTTTTAAGTGTCAAGTTTCTGAAATGGATAAGACATTTAGTGTGTCGAGTATCTAATGTGAAATATAAACATACCACTTCATCGTCTTCCACCAGCACCATGTCATAGGCGCTCAAAGCAGCAATGAAGATGATGCAGGTCACACCTTCAAAACAATGGATCCACTTCTTCCTCTCTGACCTCTGGCCACCCACATCAAACATTCTGGATGAACCAGAAGCATATACTTTTTAATCTAGCAGCGCTGACGATGAGTTATTAGCACTACTGTGACGAGATATATTGAGCAGCTTCACCTGAAGTGGAGATCTTTGAAGGAAAACTGGGTCTCGATGATACCTGTAGTCTTCACTCTTGATCGCAGCACGTCTTGCTCAGTGGGCACATAGCCTGGTTGGATCAGTCGCTCCAAATCATTCAGGTAGCTGGTGGTAAATAAAATGAATTCAATAGTAAACACTAATTGAATTAATTCATGACCATATATGAGTTGATATATCAGCTTCGGTAATTTCTCACTATCCAGCAGAGTCGTTCAGTTGGTACTCGGAGGCCCTGTCAAAGCACACTTGAATGCCAGAGTCCTTCCACAGACGCAAAATGATGTCGGCAAGCTCTTTGGGCATGGAGCCTTCCTCAATGGTGTCTGCAAGATGCATGAGTTTCCTGGCATCATCCTTCAGGGAGATAGGAGAGAGAGACACGTTAGAGTTATGTTTTGAAGTCTATTGGAAAATATAGTTGGACAGACACAGCAAAGTCTCTCTCAGCTGATTCTACCTGCTGATCAGCGTGGCCATAGCCAATATTCAGTGTGTTCATGGCCTTTACAATGGCCATGGCAGACTGCAGGGTGTTGCTGTAGATGATGGTTACGAACTCCAAGCATTCCTCAAGTGAATAACCATCTTTGTGGATAATTCTGATGAGAAAAAAAAGTATTATCATGAGGCAGGGCCAGTTAGAGATGAAATGAGACATTGCTCAAGTGTAAAACAAGTTATCTCACTTCATCTGTTTGACGATGGTGCTTTTTCCTGACTCTCCGGCACCTATATGAATGAAGAGAAACAAACGTTAACTCGTTAAATGGTAATTAATTCACTAGTGATCATCAGAGTTGATCTTTCTTACCATAGGTTCTGGCTTTTAGTTATGTTTTAATTGCCAGCGACCTGCTGGCTGTCATCAGATAAAGGATTCCAGCAGCTCATAATACTTCTTAATTCAAGTCTAATCTTGTTCAAAGCTGATGTCAAGGGGAACTTTTCCTGTCCCTGACCTACATGACCATATGGAGTTGAGGAAACTGTCGGAGTAATAGTTTTGGAACATATTCAGAGCAGATTTTTTCCAACTGTAATGGGGTTTTAAACGCAAAAGTTACGTACCACACACCAATACTAAACAGTAGATGTTAGGCCTTAGATTAAAAAACAAGATTAAGCTAATTTGAAATGTCTTATTCATTGTCTTCCTTGATTATCTTACTTTATGTGAATACTAAAGCCACAACCCATGTTTGGGATGTATGGGAGAATCTTGTGTCATTTGAGATCAGCCCTTTGTGCGGCACCTGTTGTTTCAGGATTAAGAAGGGATCGGATTGAGTGATTACCAAAGTGAATATCAGTTTAATAGCTTATGTTATAGCACTTAACTAAATTCAAATTGTTTTCATCAAAATCAATGGAAATGAAATGGCTTATAAAAAAGCCTAAATGAAAAGACTATTCAGATCCGAATGAGCTTCTGTGGTTGAGGTTTGTTTGTGTTGGAGTAGTATGTACGACAGATTACACCAAACCTTTGACAAGAGACTAAATAATGAGCCAGCGGCAATTAAG
Source organism: Lophius americanus (assembly GCA_037951165.1). Lineage (NCBI taxonomy): Eukaryota > Metazoa > Chordata > Actinopteri > Lophiiformes > Lophiidae > Lophius > Lophius americanus. The sequence goes on from JBBDHG010000021.1 coordinate 7,942,067, forward strand.
TCCCACAGAGAGATGGGGTAACTAATTGTCTTGTAGGCATTAAAAATAACCTTTCCATGGAGCCCTTTGGACCCCTTATTTAAGTGTAACCATGAGTTTTCCTCCTATTGTATCCAGCTCAACTGTCTTTACCTAGCAGCAGCAGCTTGACAGTTCTTGCATCCATGTCGGCATCCTCCTTCAACTTCTTCTCCAGCTCTCTGGAGTGTTTCTCCTCGGCGCTCGCTCCAGCCCCCATCCTACTTTTCCTGGCTTAGGGCCCCTCTCCTCAAAAGCCAAGTGTCAGTAAAAATGGAAGTAGGTCCTAGGTGATCGCCTTCTTTCCGACCGATGCCGGTGACTGTGCAGCTGATGAGTCTGCCTGCAGCAATCAGTGGAGAATGTTTGAGTATTTTCCTGTCTTAGGAGAGGATTTTGGGTATCTTCTGCCCACCTGACTGGGTAGGGCCAATAAAGTGCAAGGACAGGGATGTTTAAGGGCAGAGGAGAGGTGCAAAGGGAAGCAGACATGCATCGGTGTAGGAGTGATCTAACCTTCAGGGGGGACTTTGCTGTGGTCAGCGGAAGATGAACATCGGCTCAAGTGCTTATCTCTCCCTGCTTGTTTGAGATGCCTTTAAAAGAGCAGCATGTAAAGCGAAATAACTTGGTGCTGAGAGTTTGAGTCTACAGCTGGAAACCTGAGTTAAGCAAACTAGATTCTAGTGTTGGACTAATCTTAATCATGAGTGTATAGTATTTGCTTGTCGACCAATTAAACCAAATGAACTAAATGATTCACCATAATTTACAACAGTAACAGCAAAAAGGGCCACCAAACTAAATAAACAGGCCTCTCATGTCGCAATATAAACAAGAAGATAGACAATCTGACAATTCTCATCGGGTGAGCTCTGAGTTGTTTAAAGAGCTTTGTTGTCTCACCTGACAGATCTCATTGACCTCAATCTGAAGCTGGTTAAGGATCCTAATCTACTCTCTTTCAATTACACATAGATGCATGTACACCCACTCCTGTGCACAGGGCCCTTGAGTAACTTTGTACTGAATTTACCTAAAGTAAATTGTTTTTTTTTCTCGAGTGTTGTAAAACAATTTTGTTTTTGAAAATTATAAAGAAATAAAGTTGGTTATTGTCACTTTGATATTATCATGCTATTTCAAGACTTCAACAATGCTTATGTTCCAGAATCACTAAATCCAATAAAAACACTGCCACAGGTAGTTTTGTAAAGTATTTTTTCTTAGATGAAATTGAAGATACTTTGTATTTTTCTTGAATTGTGCCTTTTCCTGTTTTCCACTGTACTGCAATTACTTGTTACAATATACAAAGCTAATGAAATATCACAATTCACAGATTAAACAACCTGTTTGAAAATATATTTGAATATAATTCTACGGTAATCAAAAACAGCAAAATATCACTTTCACTTAAATACCTTTCAGTCAGACAACTCACATTTGAAACACTAATTTTTGCAGCAGGACATAAAATTCGGGATCGGGGCACAGATTTATTATATTATTTACACGTTTATACAACGATATAGATGATTGATGCATCATCAGTGCCTGTAGTAAGATCCTTAGTGGGTCTGAAAAACAGGCAGACATATTGATGCAGGACGACTATGGCATTGAAAGCGCAGAGGGAGAGGTTGGAAAATTTGCAATGTAGCAGACAATCAAATTAGGAGTTGTTAAATATGAAGTACGCTTTTTTTTAACGTTTCTCTGCGCTTCATTTATGGCAATGCAGAGATTTTACTTAAAATAAAGTTTGTCACTGTGTTGTGTTAGTACTGAAATTAAAGTCTCAACATGTCCCTGTACCCTATATGCTCTCCGGCATCAAAGAGAACAGAACCTCAGTTATTATAAAATATAGAGCTTTAATTTATTAGTCAGCAACATGGATGAGGAAGAAAAAGATAATAACTTTTTACAAGTCATTACAAGAACATCGACATGTGCATATTATCACACATTACCTCAATGACCCAGGGCAAAGTTTGCCAAAATAAAATAGATGCATGTATGAAATATATGCAGAATTTCATTTGCAAAGTCTTGCAAGTTTTGAGAGAGAGGGAAAGGGAAAGAGAGAGAGAGAAAATTTAAAGTGATGAGGTGACCTTAATGTGCTTTTCAGCATTTCACACCATAAAAAGGCTTAAAACACATCTTTCTTGCACTGATGGTACAATATTTCCACATTCCCACAACAAGAAAGACATTCACTTACATCCACAGCAATGTAACATTTGAGACAAATACCATATACATACACTGTACATGCCATGCACATTTGAAAAGCCACCGTCTGAAGATTTTGGTACATAGTCTTCTTCAGGTTAAGTGGTGATCAGCTTGTTAGTGGTGGTACGTGACACAGTTTATTATTACTGTATGGAAGTTGCTCAGTAAAAACAGTTTTAGCAGTATATGAAGTGTGTGCCATCTATGATAGCTGGATGCAACAGTAACCGTAACTGTGAGTGTCTGTAAAGCATCTGATTTATTATTACAGTACCAATCAAAGTAGGAATTTCCCAATTACTGCAAATGAGCACATTTGTCACTGTAATCTCTAAGAAGTGTAAATTTATTATATAAATCTCCACTTGAACCTTGCAGGAATGCAAATATTAAATTAACGAGAGCTAAAAAGACAACATTTGAGCATACAAGCTGCATGCTGTGCCTTATGTAAATGCTGTAGTACCAAAGATTTATTTGATGTATTTACTGTTTATCAAGATAACCTACTTGACAACAGAAGGTACTTTGTCTCTAATATCTTTTATCTATCACACACTGTCACACATGTAGCACATATAGCTGCCTGCTGGAATTTCCTACCTCAAAAGAGATAAGAGAAGGCAATGTTATATTATCAGCTTTTATGTTATTAGAGCCCCCCCCCCCAAGAAAAAAACAAAAAACAAAATCCAAAAAACAGCTTATCACAAAGATCACGTCTGTTAAAGATACAACATTGAGATGTGGTATTCACATATAAATGAAACAAACACAGCAACTGATTTTGGAAGAATTTGGGAAGGCTATTTAATATTGTTGCTTGAGGCTAAGCTGGACCACAGCTTGAAAGGAGACACACACTGCCACAAAGGGCCGTTCATGAACATGTGACTGTTTGAGCGTGACGTGTTATCACGGCTGCAGTCTTTCAGCATTTCTTGTTATCTTTACATGTCCAAAGAAATTCTCTCAACATTTTGCAGTTAAAAAAGGCTGATATACATCAGAGAGTTCTGGTGAACACATATGAGAAATTCACTGATCAGCAACTCGACTTCCAGCTTAGACACTGAATACTGCCTGCAGTCAAGTGATCCAACATGGTCGCCTTTAGCCGTTTCTGAAAACATGTTCCCCGGTCCATGTCCATGTGCGGATCCTCCCAATGTCATAGGTTATTATTATTCTCAAAAACACCAAACATAAAGATATTTTCAACATAATACATTGTAATAAACAATAACACTAACAATCATATTATAATAACAACCATATTTGCACAGATTTAGCTATTCACAAAAAACATGTTTTTTTAGATAGGTAAAAAGAATTACTTTTTAAAACCTACAATAAATATTGTGTCTTTTTCCTCACAGTTACATCGAAATCGATGCTCTTTCTCTTGCTTGTGCTATTTGTCTTGTCCATGATTATTATGATTGGATGTTTGTACCTGGAGTCATTGCTCTGAAACGAGGGTTGCAGTGTTGAAGAAGTGGAGTGAACAAGTAGACTGGGGGGTGTTTGTGTATGGGGAGGTGTATATCCAGATCCTCATGTCTCAGTTGGGGTTGACAAGTCATCATGATGCCGGCGGTTGCGAGGCTTCTTCTGTTCTTTTGGCTCCTTTAGGCCTTTGGCTTTGTTGTCCCCGGGGCTGCCCTCTCCAAGCTGCCAGTAATCCTGGCAGTACTGGTTTATCAGACCCATCTCTGGTTGGCTTAGGATGGTCAACAGGTCTTTATACTGACCTGCGCTTGGAGTCCAGGTGCTGGACTGCAGTGGAGGGAGACCGGGGTTCCCTGTGTCCACCAACACATTGTTGACTGTGCGACTTGAAAGAACCATGAGCTGCAGTTTGACCAGAGTGTGCTTGAAGTTTTTCTCTGTTGACGTACACTGGTAGATTCCACTGTCAGATGACTGCAGAGAGCGGATCAGAAGACCTTGTTCTGTTTTTAGGATGCGGTCCTCTGAGCGAATCTGGAAGGAAGGACAGTCAAGAGAATGTCACATGTAACATTTCAACACAACTTTCACTCATTTGTGTCCCCCTGGCTCAGAATGAAATATACTCCAGATCTGCACCATGATTTTAAAGACAGCTATTTAAACACAACTACTCCTGGAATCTTTGCTCACCTCTTTTCTCCTGTCACTGTTTTCCTTCTGCAGGTGCCACTTGAGAGACACATGAGGAGACCTGGCCTGGCACTCCAAGAATGTGGTGCTACCCTCCACCCCATACTGAACTGTCTCCAGAGTATTCTTATTAGCTATTAAATAATAGAAACATAAGATATATTGAACATATATGCGCGAGACACATAGACGAAAGAACAAAAATTTGAATATCAATTTAATAATTTAATTGTAATGTCAGTATTTTTGATCCATGCTGAATGTGCTGTAGGGGTTTAAAGTTATCCCTATACTCACTGTTGGAGTTATAACCTCTGCACTGGCGGATTGGATTCCCGTACTTCACATCCTGCCGACGGCTCCGTCTATAATGGTTAGATCAACAAAGGAACATGAAAGGCTTTATTTCAACATATTTTGGGAATGATTACTCTCTAAAGTATGTTTAGCAACATCCTAAACGCACACGCAAATACTGTACATGATGCATGGCCTATTTTTTATCCTAATCTTAACCTTTTCTGTGAGGATGAGTATCTGGAGCAGGACTTGCCATCCCAGGCACAGTACGGGTCTCTGGCTAGACAGCAATCAGCACAGGCCTCCCCATACACATCACAGCGGTGGAGAGCCAGGTGAGTCACCCCCAAGACTGATCCCACATAAAGTTGTTGCTATTTCAAAAAACAGAGGTGATGATAAGAAAACAATAATCAAATTTAGGTCAACTTTTATTTTTAATGTCTGCAATTTCTGGAAACGTCTTGGAAAGACTGAAGGAATGATGACATTTAGGAAGATTCCGATGTTGTCTGGTACTTGTGTTGAGTTTATCAGCATTTTTTTTCTCCTGAATAATTCACTAAAAACATTACATATTTAAAATGACCTATTTACGTGATATTTATCAAACATTTTTCTTATACTTAATAAACCAAAATACGTGGTTATTTCCAGAAACCTACATCACATTACTACATCATGTATTAAATAATAATAATTTCCTTAAAAATATTATTTCCTTTTTGAAATAGCGATTATGCAATCATTTCCTCAGATGTCTTACTGCTGTATCGCAATTTTATTGTTTATTTCATGACTTTGACTGAACGTAACTTACCCGTTTTGATGAAATCTTCATGGTCGTAATCGCAGTTGGAACCTGCAGAGTTAACAGTAACAGCTTTAAATGAGCAGACAATCTATACTCAAGTGTTATTTTCTGTCTCAGATAGCAAACACACAGTCCAAAACTCAGAAAAAAACATTGGTGCCAGACCTTGAAGACCTCCACCTCCTCTAAGACTAGCTCCTCGGTCTGCATGTCATCCCTTGGCAGGACAATCACTTTCTGGACGGTACCCCGATCTGTAAACACATAAGGGGTACAGCTTTTACTCATGTGACCCTGAACCCCTGACCTACTACTCAGGCTGTAAATCTTTCGACCACGGCTTTGAGAATTCCATAAACGTTTCACATCAAAACCAAGGCTAGAAGACTTAAACAGTATTTAACGATGAACTTCACACTGATGAATAATAAAGCTATTAAATCACTGCACCTAACACACAATTCCTCTGATCACTGACCTGTGCCCAAGAACAGCACCTCATAGTTCCCATCAGCAGCTGCTACTTGGTCCACTGCAATTGTGGTGAACTCATAGTCCACGTTGGTTCTCACCACAAGGGGGCGCTTGTGCACCGGGTATACTGCATTGTACATGGTGGGGTGGTTTCTCATGAAGTTGATAACCTCATCCGGGTAATCCTTTGTGGATTTCATGTTGGGGGTGAAAGTGCCTCCAGGACACTGTTAAAAAATAAATAAATAAATCCCAAAATGAGCCAAACCTGTAATTTTGTAAGATTACAATTGCAACGAAAAATATGTTCTTATAAAAAACTATGACAGATTGTTTTATTGGGTTTCACTCACTGTGCCAGGTCGCGGATAGGGGATCTTGCCAGTGTAAGCCACCCACTGGTAGTTGGGTCCCTCCTTGTGGGCAAAAGGTCCATGGAAAACCATACGGATGTCGGCCATGGAGTAGACGCACACTGCAGAGCCTTTAAACACAGATCTGGAGGAGGACAGGAAATTGAAATGTCAACACACTGAGAAAGCAGCAAAAAAGAAAAGATGAACTCTCTCCCTGAGATAATTGCTATGGGTGTTCTCTCTGGCTCATACAATCTACCTTCCTTCCCATATACTCAGCCGGCCTCCGACAGGAACGCGCTGAAACATTACAATGTACACACACACTCAAACCAACACAACCAGAGTCAAGCAGTCTGACACACTAACATACAAACACCCACGTACTGCAGGTAATCGCCAGATGTCAGTCTCTAGCCATTGTGTGGTGGGTGTAGTATGTTTGTAACTCCTGTCTTTGGCCTCTATCATTAGCACCACATGTGTTTTTATCAGCTGGGTTAAATTGTGCCTGATGCCTAAGGAGAGGATGGAAAAGATAACAGTATTTGTTTCTCAAATACATTAATCAAGACATGTTTATTATGACTCGGTGCGAAGCTCTCCCTACTTCTATGCAGTCAGAATCTTAATTTACGTGTGTGGTTGGTTTCGCTGGAATTGTTATGCTGTGTGTTGAATGACACCTTGCTATCAAGCCTGACCTATAAGGGACTATAGGCTCAGTGGGGTTCTCCGGGGAGCGTAGCTCGCTCTAGACTCCACATTTATAGCTCCATTTTGTCTTTGTAACCTGAATCTGAAAGGCCATACGTGACACAGCATTTCATTATCAGTGAGTGCGGACACCGTCAGGCTGCCTGGAAATAAACAGAAATACAGAGAGAAACCAAAATAGTTATAGATCGAGAAAGCAGTCAATCCCTCACCCTGAAACTGAGAAGACGCCGTAGATGACAGGATTCTTGGTGTCTTGAGTTGGCTGTATATACACATCCCCTAAAGGACGAAGACAATTAAAATCCATCAATGACATATAAATAAAACATGAAAAGCAGAAAAAGAACCAGGATTCTATATATGCCCCTTTTAGCTGCTAAATCTGCAGTTTTTTGTTTTTTTTTGGAGGAGAGGTTAAATTGAGCATTCTTCAAGACTTGTGGTTACCAGAACCTCACGGATATTCTGAATGAACTTTTCCACAGGTGAAACCAAAGTTCCTGACTCTTAGCAGAGAAACTGAGTGAACTAGAGATCCCAGATGAAACATGAGGTTAATAGAAGCCATGTGAATCGACTGACAGCCGGGTTGAAGAAGTTGTGAAAACTCCACTAATGGTTAAACGATGGAAAAACGGCAATGGAAATAAAAATATTGTAAACAGTTGCCGGGCAACAAACCGGTCTTTTTATGCTGCACAACAAAAGGGAAGCTTCTGAAAAGCGCTTTAATTTAAATGGCTTTGAAAGACAAGGAAAACAATGATCTATCCTCAAAAAATGTGATTTACTATAGTAAACAGGCAAAAGGAGTCTATCCGTACCTTTAAACCTTTAGATATATTTCATGCTTATCATTCATAGACAAATCAGATCAGGCTTGCGGATTTATCTTTCAAATATCACCCTAATGAACGTGAGAAACAGTTGTAAAAGTAATAACACATGATTTCATCCTTTTGCCATTGGTTTTATCGAGAGTCGAAGCTTAAATTCACATTACTTGTATGAAAACACTTCTGACTCTCTTAATATACAACATCAACAAACTGGCCTTTGATCACAAGCTTAAAATTATCTCAGACAAAGGTCTACTTACACTCTAAGGTATGAAAATGACAGGTAATGGCTGTGCGCTAAAGCAAAAATTAACTTTTGGCAAACAAAGTAGAAATTCATTATCCATCTGTCGCCAGTTTGACAGATCTCCTGGCTACAGAAGGAGTGCAGTGGAAAACAAATGAAATAAATCAGCGGCAAACACTGCAACACTTCTTTCTGATGTGTGGGATCAGACAGTCTTTGAGGTGCTTGAAGCATTAGCAGAGAGGCTTCTATGACGGCTATAAGAACGCACGGAGAGGGCGATGTGAAAGGTGTTTTGAGAAATTGAACTAGAGGAACAATAATGACCAGAACCAGAGAAAGTGAGTGATGCACTAAGACAACACTCACAGCCACTGTGCTATCAAAAGACCCTAATAATTAATTGCATAAGTTCCTTGATATGCACATATAGATGATGGTGGAAAGTCTCTCAGGAATAAAAAATGTTTAAAGAAATAAATAAAATGTATCTTTGTCGTCATATATAGTTAAATTGTTTGGGGATTTGTGGGCTACAGCATCAGAAATAATCCAATGAAAAAACAATGTATCCCTCTATAATTACATTTCTGAAAAGGCAATAAAACTTTATCACCCATTCATTCTCATTTCTGTCTGGTAGACGTTTTCTTCCCTCCTCTGTCTGTGTGTCATTTTCCCTAACTTTATATTCCTCCACTCCCTTGGTGCAAAACTGAATTCCCTCTCTTCCGCTAGCCTCTGCCTCTCATCCGAATCCACTCCACTCTCTCCCCCGGGTCCTTGTGCAGCCACTCTGATGCTTCTGCTGGGCTCCATCAGTTCCAGCAGGGCTGTAGACGGAATACATTTCTACCAGACCGATGGTGGTTGTGGCAAGGGCAACCACAGAGCTGTGGGATACTTCACTGCACCTCAGGACTCAGGATGACCTCACCACAAGTGCCCATCTGCAACGAAACTACAACTGAGCCGATGTGCTGCAGATGAAATGCTTAAAGTAGAGCAATGCTGACAGAGGAGTGCTCTCCTGTCACTGACTGAGTGCTCTTAATGCATAACATACATTTGCATCTTGCAAACCCTTATCAGAGCAGGAGTGAGAGATGTTGCTGTATATTTAGCTCATAGCCGCTCTTGATGTTGTGTAACTGGGTACAATTTTTAATGCGGTTACATTGCATTGGATTACAAAATTTGAATGAAATCAATTATAGCAGAGATAAATGTAGAACCCATATTTCAAAAACAGGGAACAAGGATGTGTTCACCATTGTGTGATATCATTGTTTTTGGGATGTAAGTTCATTGACTGTTGATGTTTTGAAAGCGGATCTCTAAGTGAAAGTCCGAGGTGTCCACAGCTGTATTTGGTGCTTGATAATGCCCTTCATATGTTCATTAGGGGACAGGTCTGGACTGCTGGCCGGGCTGCCAGTCTCCATCCTTGACTATACTTCAGAGCCAAACTGTTGGCCGGCTTGACATCATATTGCAGAGACGTCCCCAGAAAAAGTCCTCTGGATGGTAGCATATCTTGGTCCATACACGTACAGATGTGCTAGTTACCCATGCCATGGGCACACACACCCCCATACTAGCACAAATTCTGACTTTTGAGGTGCATCTGCACACTCATTTTCCTCTTTCTCCCAGATGACCCACATCAGTGATGTTCAAACACATTTGAAATGTGGACACGTCAGACCAAAGGACACTTTCACTTTCAGTCAGTGCATCTCAGAGGAGCTCAGGTCCCGAGAAGTTGACGTTATCCCTGGATGTTGATGAGGTTTATTGCTTGGGCTTCACATCCTGAAGGTTTAACTTGAATTTGTAGATGCACAGACAAACAGTAATTAAGAATGATTTTTCCTTGTGGTCTGGAACCCATATGGCATGACGGTTCATATAGTCACGATGGGTTTCAGCGAGGGCCGCTGAAGGGATCGAAGGTCATTCAATGATGGTTTATTTGTCCCCTTGATGATATTATGGATTTTAGATGGTAGCATCTTTAAAGTCCTTGAAATTGTGCAATGGTAAACAAATCCATTAAAACATTGGAAATTGAGCAACTTTAAATGAATTGAATTTTGAAAAGGATTAGGACATTTTCACTTTCTTCTTTATTGATGTTTTAAAGGGGATCTTAACTTTCGGAATCTTTTGGAGCCTTCTGGAATTATGGATGTGTTCATGTTGCTGGTCTTAAATAAAGCGGGGATTTAATGGTGTGTGGTCAAGTTTAAGGAAAATCACCACATGCACCATTTTATTATTTTAACTAGGGAACATTATTACATAATGTTGTTATAATAATTACATTGTTAAAGGAAAAGCAATTGTTTGTACAACATTTAGTGCAAACCAAATGTCATTACTGATTATTTTTTTCATTTTGTGGCATGAATTCTGATGCACTAAAGATCTGTGGCATTGTAAGTGAAGTTACCCTCATACATGAAATTCTCCACAGTTGTTATTTAGCTAATGTTTAATTTATTTCATAAGCAAACATAAGTATTTAACTCGCAGTTTTAATCACAATGTATCGCCTTTATATTTTGTGTGGATTTAGGTTTATTCCCTCTCATTCTACATTTTCTTTATAAATTTAATCCTTTAATTATGTATTGAAAGATTATTTGCACATACCACCAGTCACTAGAATTTCTGGGATACAAAAAATCTCTCTTAATCCTGTCAATCATAGGGATGTCAGGCAGATCAGGATGATCCATGGGAGTGTACTGATCTCAGCTGCTCATTTCTTTGATTACTTTCGATGTGAGTGTGCTTGCATTACCCTCGCTAAACATGTTGATGGTGCTTGAAGTGATCTTACAGTTAGGATGTTACCTTCGGGGAAGAAACCTGCAGGAACCATGTTGATGTTTGAAGGAACAGACGAGTCAAGCTTAACATGTCAGTAATACTTTAATCTAAAGCTGCCGCTTCACTGGGAACTACTGCTGAACATAAGCAGACACGTACAGCTGTGAATGCTGCTGCTGTGTGTGTGTGTGTGTGTCTCCACAAAAATCTAATAGATGTTAATACTGAAGGCCTTAAAACTGTAACATCCAGGAGAAAGTATGCAAAGCAAAGGGAAGTCAAAATGTGAGGAACTTACAGAAGAGGAAACTGAAGCTGTCAAGAAAAAGCCCATCTGAAGACACATGCTTTTCATTGGAGTTACACAGTTGTGTATGAATTCTCACTTTCCATGTGCAAGCATCTCTGTACGACCATGGATGAATGCATTATGGGCCTCACATTTAACGCTCCAAGCAGATGTTTTTATGCCTTCCCCAAGTTAGGGAATAAGAGCAGTAAAAACGCAACATTAGATATTTAGGATATAAACTTATGAGGCTTTCAGATCTTTTAGTTCCCAATGGCAGATTATGAGAGTTAAAATTATCAACAGGTTAAGGAGTTATGACTAGCAACAGGATCAGGTGGATGATACTCGGAGAAGAAAGAACACACCACAGTTGCTTCGAAGGGGTTTAGTGATGGCGGGAAAATCTTCAACAGGGTAATAATAATTCAGACTCACTCAGTTCATCAAAGTGTGTTTCGATGCCATCAGCTCCAGGCACTGAGCATATGAGACGGGCCTTCAGGAATGTACTCCATTTGTTGACCAGACAGCAGTGTCCACCGTCATCATTCTGTGGATAGAAGATGAACAAAGGTCATCCATCCAACTCGAAGCGAGTAAGTCTTGAGAGACTTAGGTCAATATTTCATATCCTTCGGTGTCAGTGAACGATCCTAGCTTTTTACACAGCTATTCATGATTGACAACCTCTCCTTGGTGATCTCCTGAAGTTTCGGCACCTAAGTCTTTTCGATTATTTAAAAAAAAAAAAATATGAAGGATTGTTGTAAAATTCGGTTAACTAATTTATAGCTTCAAGTGAAATAATTGCAAAAGCAGGTGATTGCTTAATCTTTCATCTAGAAAAGTGAAGAATAGTTTCTCCCTTACATTGGTTTGTTTAATCTAATGACCTTTACATCAGCCTCATTGGTACTTTGTATTTTCAGTTTCTTAGAAAGAATGTGCATGGTAACACACTATTCTGTGATGGTGAAAATGACAAACATTACATCTGCTTAGCTTCAACACTGGGTTATGTTTGTCATACTATAGGAATGGGTCTTGCAAACACGGGATAACCTTGAGATACATATTTCTCAAGTCTGAGTACAGATGGTTTGAAGTTTGGACAGAGTATTATTATTTATCCATCCTCACTCAGACAATACTCCCCAGCATATTGCAGAGTAAACACAGCTCTGGGTTTGTACAGATGTCTATGCATGTATACAGATGTGGACTTAAGTAAACTGTGCCACTCAAACATTTCTCTGGAGGAGCAAATATAAAACACTGCAAATTTAGCAGTTTAGGCAAAAAGCAGGGTTGTTGTGCTCTGAGTGGTAATGGCTGCGCATTACAGGTTGAACTCAGCAATTATTGATGATCATGGGGGAACTTCCTTTCTGGGCCTTTAAGAGGCTAAGAAACAGACAAAAGACAGCAACTAACCATTATGGAGACATATAAACCTTTCAGCAGTGATGATCAAAATGAGGCCTGCTGACTGGTGTGATAACTCACCAGGCATATCCGACCTATCCTGGACTGGGTCATGGGACTCTGGCCCATCTCAGAGGCTTTCTCGCGGAAGAAGAAGTACAACTTGTCATCATTCTTTTCAGCGCTGTCTGGGATGAGGTGTGCGTGGACAAATGTGGGATCTGTGAGGAAGAAAGTAGAGAAGAGTGAGCATTAGCAGCTTTTCAGTTTATGTTGCTCAACACACAGGCTGAATCAAAATGAAAAGGCGTCACTGTGCTTAAAGGGGTTGCTACAAGTGCTGCAGCCTATTCAATTTGACAAATTATCAAATTAAGCCTGAAGTGGACGTCATGTGGACAAAAGAATATACTTGTGAGTCCGTCAAAATAATACCTACTATTTATATAATTACAATACTGATGACTTTAAAGAAAGGGATGTCAGTAATTTGACCATCTATGTGATGATTCCCAGCAAACCACCATCAAACTCATCCTATGAGGATCTGTTCAGAAAACAAGTTCAAATGCGTCTTCAAACAATACTCACATGGCCATGTGTACACTGGAACTATTTAATGAAGCTGTAATGATACCTCCTGTCCAGCTCTCCTTTGGTGCAAAAATCACTCTAAAGTTCAGCTGATGCTAGTCACATTCATCTTTGTGGATGAATGTAACCTATCCATGAAAGCAGTAGACTCTGAAGACAAATACTGGATCATACTGTTTTCATGGAGAATATCAGACTTGTACATAGTTAGACGCATTTTAGCATTTCAGGGCCAAACTCAAACTTCACTCAAGTGAACATTCTGAGACTCACAATATAAAGCAGAGTTGATTTACCACTTTAAAATAATAATAGCACTGAGTCCGGAAAAGCACTGAACCACCCTTTAATTTCAAGGTTCAATATGACATCAGTGTGATCCCACTGGCTAAAATGTTGGGTCACTGCTGGACACGCAAGATAGAATGCCCCTCCCCACTGTGACTAATAAGGGTCCCAAATGAGGCCAAACCAAAACTGGGGGGCAATAAGGAACCACATAATGGGGGGAGGGGAAATATCCACATGGCTGATTAGCAAGACTCAGGTGTCTCTTTTCAGTTCACCATTACCAGGGGACTGTTGTCAGGGCAACAGGGTCAGACGGAAATCTGGGAGCTTGCAACAGCAGAGGAAGATGCTGCATCCAACCAGCATTTATAACGCAGTGACAATCATGGTTCATTAGAGAGTGGAGGCACCTCACAGGCCATAGTGGACATTTAGTCATTTTCTCCATATTGCCCCCCTGCTGACCTCGTGCTCCAGCTATACAGGTAGTACAGAGTCAAAGTCAACAATTGGCACATTTAATGCTTCGAGTCAAATGAGCATGTGGCCATGTGGATCAGGCCGGAAAGATAAACTATTCCAATCATAGACAACACGACTCCAGGAATGGATGATGCATTGTTTATGTGACAACATCGAGGCTAGGTGAGACATATGAGTAACTTCTGGAGTTGAGTAATTAATTAAAAATCATTTGGAAGGGGATTAAGTGAAAACATAATCTTGGCATCGGACCAATGAATGAGCCGAGACATTACCATTCAACCATCTGGAGTTGTACTGATCAGTCCTCATGGCGGTCTGCTTCCCCAGTGTACGAAAGATAGCAGAGTCTGTTCCCATGAAATCAATGTAGACGGCCGCATACAGCTCTCCATCTGTCAGTCACAGAGAAAGTAGGAAGGGTGTTCCTCAGGTCAAGTTATTTCAGGTTAAGGAAAAGGCCAACACTGCAGATGAACAAATCTGATTGAAAACTCATTAAAATGGTGCATTATTCCTCCAGGTTATAAAAACAACATACTGGCGGTGCATACGGCTGCTTGGTTTTTACTCTCCATGAGGATTCTGATTATTTTTCAATCTAAAAAATAACACACCAGCGTGCCAAATACATCATCTTTAAATCTCATCAAACCCTGTAAATTAGAAACATCATGTTTGGGTCAAAATTATTGACTTTTCAATAACATTGCAATCATACTTATGAGACACTCTTCAGCGTAATGTCAGTGGACAGCTGGATTCACGCTGTCGAGGGTCAGTCAAGCTAGACACTTTTTCCTGTCAATATCACCATCCCATAAGGCCCATTAATTTGACATTTGTAAAGTATCATTACTCCAATTCTGACAAAATTTGACCCTGGAACATCATGTCTAATTTTCAATGGGCAGCTGATTGCAAAATTGCACATGTTGAAATTAAGAGCAATATTCCGACACAGCCTAGCTTAAACATTGTTAAAAACAATTTCTGTCAAATTTCACAAACAAAAATAATGTTTGAACTAAGTTTATAGCATTATTTGTGAGCCTTGTAAAACTTTAAAAAAAACAACATATATTAGATCAAATGTCTATGTTATATCTGAATATTAAATGTTAAATATAAATGCTGGTTTTAAAAGGAATAACTGAATCTATATGTTTGATGTTAAAACAAATGTTTAACTTATATCTTAATGTTTATCCTAAAAATCAGGTTAAATATTAGACTAAACATTTTAACTCTTCCATTCCGTTTTGTATGGGTGTTGGTGAAAATCAAGCACAGCAACAATCAACAATTTTCCCTCCTTGCTACTAACTGAAAACCTAAATTCTCAGTTTGCTAATTTTGCAAACGCTATTATCGGTGTAAAAAAAGGCACATCTTATTTTCAATATTCATATACAATATGAAATATTGCTGTTAATGTGATAATCTTAATATTGCTGTTTATTACAGCATATATTACATCACCTTATTTTTCTGTGCATGAAAACCCTGGCACTTTATTGGTTATTTACTGTAATAATATTGTAAGGAGATTTTTAAGAAATATCAAGAAGAAGGAAGTCCAGCCACCTTCGTTTTCCCCAGTGTTGTATCTCCACTGTTGAAGTCATATAAGGTGACCTGTGGCTGACTTTCTTGGTTTTACAGTTATGCTCATATCATTTGGAATTGAGCTGACGTAGCAGGGGAAAAAGTCTCTATCTTTCTCTGTCTCACTCGCGCAGATGCACAGGAAGTCACTGATGATCAAAACTCATGTTTGACCAACTTTAAGCTGCTGACAGCAAAAGACCACCCACTGACACAAGAGCACCCACGTCAGTCTGACAGCATAAGAGAAAATTCTAACCAAATATATAACTATACAAAAACCGAAATAAGCACAAATTTCTTGCTTTGGCATCCTAGATTCAAGATTCAGTATTTTTTTATTTGTCAATTTGGCTAAACGTGCAGGACATACAGAAAATTGAAATGGCGTTTCTCTCTCTCCTTAGGAAATAAAAAATATATATAAAATGTGAGTATTTAATGATTTCCTCTGGCTCAAATGAAAGTAAAGACACCACCTTTTGCTTTTGCAATGCTGATAAGGCAAGAGAAGCAGTTTAAAATTGAAAATGAAATCAATTGATAAGAGCAATGATTACTACCTGCAGCCTAAGAGTATATTAAGCTGTCCAGAATTATTTTAGTAGTTATGGTTACAGTTCCTCCAGAGTTCTACAGGCCAAAGACATTTTGAAGATTTTTTTGTTTTCTAAATATTTATGTGTGTTTACCTAATACGGTGTGAAAAAACAGGGACTTACTGATCAAAGCGGAGACACTGTTAAGTTTGGGGTCGTAAGGACATTTTCCTTTCCCAGAATCCACTTTACCAGGGTCAAGCCGGAAGATGTATTCCTATAATGGTAGAGAGGTAAGAATAACAGTGTTAATAATTATCTCGTTTTTGTTTCTCATTTGGTAGCAGATGTATTTGTGTCTGCATATGAGAGAAAGTTGGTCTTTGAATAGAACACAGGCATTTAGGCTTTACTGAAAACCAAGAGTATCTAACCGACAACTTGATCTGATAAAGACACAGTGAAACTGTTATGGTGCAAACTGTGACTAAACAGGCAGACTGTCACACGACTACGAAGTCCGCTGAGCCAGTTATTCAGGAAGAGGATGAGGTAGAGGAAAATGCTGAAAACGATTCAACATTCATCCACCATGCTTCTAATATTAATTGTTCAAACAAGAATTAATTTTTCTGCCATGCAAGAAGACATCTTAAACATCTATGTCCACACTGGGTTTGTGTCTACATGGAGTTATTTTTGGTTCTTCCGAGCTGGCGGATGATTTCTGACAGGTAAGAAATATGTAAAGGAAAGCGAAATCATGTCAAAGCTGTGTTTGTAACCTGCTCTATTTTTTTTATAGTCACAGCATTAAGTGTTCGTCAAAACATGTACGGATCGTACCATTTTAAACAACCAATAAATCAACCATTAAGGTTAGAACTAATCAATGAATGTGTACCTACATCCCTCTGACCCCACCGACAACACGGGGATTTGTATGTGCAACATTAAGTCTGGCAAAAGCTGTAGTTTCAGTGCATTTCCCTCACATTGATTTTCATGGCTGAATATAGTGTACATTTTATTTAGTCGAGGCTGATTAACCCTTAATGTTGAAAGTGCATATGAATAAGGAGGGAGACTCTGAATAGTTTTTGTGAAGCTATATATATTAGCACTTTGAGATTTGATCTAAATGTAAAGTGCATTATAAATTAAATGTATTATTATCATTATTATCATATATGGAGCTAATGGAGCAGTACCAACATAAACACATGGGGTTGGCGTAGAGGTAGAAAAGATAAAAGCTTTAAAGTAAAAAAGTGAAAGAAAACTGTCTAAATCGTTACAGTCTACTTTACCATTATTTTTTATCATTGTTGTTAAAACATTTAACACTTAATTGCTGTCACTGCTGATTTTTGGATGCATGGAAAGATCCATCATTGAAATAGATGTATTTATTTTGCTATAGAGAAGGAGCACAAATTACCATTACCGTTTAATGCAACGGTGTGAGTGTGGCTTATTTTAAAGTCCATTAACACGCCCTGTTTAAGGCAAAATGGAGGTCTGAGAAGTTCTGAATCATTTGGAAGGGCAGTGGTAGTAGTAAGAGAGGTGAATCTGACATCTCTGAATATTCGAGGCACAAATTAAGGACAGGCTGTGTTGTTCTGGTAACACATTATGTCTGGGGGCCACAACCAGAGGACTCAAAAAGCAGTCAGTAGCAGTTAGCAGCTAACTCAAAGAGGAAAAGAAACCGCAAATGTCTTCAAATTTTCAGACATCGCGGAGGACAATATCAGCCACCATGTTAAGTGGGAGGGTTAATTATTGCTTTTTTGACAGGACACAGAGGCTGTTGGGTTAAACCCCATGTCTTTTTTGCTCATTGAACGCTGGCTTGCAATTTAAAACCACAAACCAGGGTCTTGCAATTCCGTATTTGTTTTGTTAATCATTAACAAACGTAAAGGCATCGTGGCACTGCTGTGGGATCATTGAATAAAAAGGCTTCTGTTGTTTCTAAACTGATCGGATTTTGGGATAAGACTTGGAATCCAACAAGACAAGACATTTTCTTGTTGGATTCCATTGGTCATAGAAAAAATTTCCTCTGCAGGCTCCAAAGGCATATAGGAAGTGAAAAGTTTTTTTGTTCCCTTCCTGTAGGGGAGAAGCATGCTTTCTTCATTTGGTAAGAAAAACATTCATAATTATTTAGACATGTGAGGTTTTTGTGCAGCAAGATGCCTTGTTGAAGTGAGATCTGTGAAAATATGTGACAGAAAAAATACTCCAGGTGGGCACCAGAATTACCATCCTTTACAAAACTCCCTTAAGCCCACCTTTGCCTCCAAATCCTCGGATGTAGTGCTGGGGTCTGTAGCCCGACTTGTTCTCCCTCCAGATTGGGGTGCCTGTAGGAATAGGGAGCCCTAAAACAGAGACATGGCACAGTGGGCCATCCCATCATGAGATTTGACAGCCCAAAACACTGGGAATTTACCTGATGGTGACCATGTCATAAAATAAGGAGGAATATAGAAAAGTGAACAAATAAGGACTGAAAAAAAAGAGGGGAGACTCAAGGGAGAGGAATAATTCTAAAAAGAAATGGAAAAATGTCAAATGGGAGGTCAAGTAGAGATAATAAAGGGTGGGGGTGACATCCATAATTTAGTAACCATTTTGGATTCAATTCATTATCATGCAATGCAGATCCCAACACCATGCAATAACCAAGATGTGACAGGAAAGCCAACAAAAAATGAGAAGCAACCAAAGAAGCCATGCAGCATTAAAACAATGGTTAATAAACAGTGCCAAATCAATTAAGTTAAATGAAAAAGAGTATTTTACATTTCTAAACAAATGGTTTCTGTGAAAATCATCTGAAGAAAATCTTTATCGTGTAAAGTAAGGGCCTTTGGGTAGAAGCTGGATGACAAGAGGCTAACTGACCTTTAAATTGAAATCTGAATCCTCTACTGACACAATGACACAAAACAGGTAGAGTGGTAAATGTAAGTGTTTGGAATAGACTTTGGCCAACAGCTGCACCAGCTCTGCGTTGCTGATGGCTCAGGGGTGAGGGAGGGATGGGGGTGGGGGGTGGTGGTAAGCTACAAGGCTGTTGATGGATGAGGGGCTTCATCAGTAATGATGGCCTTTCAGGGGCTCTCAGCCAGTAGGAGGAAGACAGGCCAAAGCCTCGGCTGTGTATGAAGAGGTGATGGGGCGAAAGAACTACGAGATATTTGGTATTTACGGTCTACGTGCTATTCCCAGAGGTAAGAGATGATTGGTGCCTCAACAGTATCTTAGCGCCTGCAGTTAGATGCGTCACTGAGGACAATTTTGCGGTAATAACAGTGTTGGAGAAGACTGGCCATGAGATGTTTTAAATACTAGTCTCCCAGACAGTGGAGCAGCACAAAACGATGAAAGGCAAGAGGCAGAAAAAAGGCTGAAACTAGGGAGTGGGTGGATTGATGGATTGGCAGATTTGGAAATGGAGATTGAGGATCAAAATGTCTCAATGACTGCCTGGCTGCATCTTTGGTTACCTGTGACCTGCGTCCTCTGTCCACATAGGTGCAGATGGGGTTGTAGGCGCCGGTTCCACACACATACAAGTGAGTCCTGTTCCATGGCTCAATCAGACGGATGAAGTTTCCACATTCTCCCTGAGGGAGAGCCAACAAAATTAGTGAATTGCTTAAGAAAAAAATAAAGCAGATCACTGAAACACAAGCTAAACATCTATTACATAATACATTCTGTCACACTGATGGTTAATAACCCCTCCACCTGACTTAACTCATATTATATGTGGTGTTCAGGTCTGCTTGACTCAGAGGCGAAAAAATACGGGAATTAAGGGTAAACTCTGGGATCATAACTTTGGCTCTAATAGTAGATGGAAATAGGAACAAATAAGCAATTGTAAAATAGTAGAAAAGCTTCATTCCGTCTTGAACATCCTCTTGCTGTAAGGTAAGCCACTACCCAACCTTACACCTTACCACGACAAAGAGACTTTATTAATTTAATGTTATCTGGCAGAGGGTATAGTAAAATATTTATTAGTAATGATACAATAAATA
Organism: Lophius americanus; assembly: GCA_037951165.1. NCBI lineage: Eukaryota > Metazoa > Chordata > Actinopteri > Lophiiformes > Lophiidae > Lophius > Lophius americanus. Next base: position 7,962,358 of record JBBDHG010000021.1, read on the forward strand.
TTGATGAATTAATAATTATACTATTAATAAATAATGTAATGCATATTGATAAATAATTCATGCGTGAATGGATGCATGGATAAATAAATAGTAATTGTATAAATATGTAAAATTTAGATAGAGTCAACAACTGTAATTATTTATTGTTTCAAAACTCAATATTCTGGGTCCACCAGACCGGAAAACATGGCGTCAGTAACTAAAACAAAAACAGAGTACAAGGATTAACAGCAGCACATCTATCATTTCCGCTGCTGGCTGGCTTGAGCTGGCGGCTCTGTTCCCTGGCTCAGTCTGTCAGCCTGAACCGGGCTACAGATCAGACCACACTGTCCAAGGGAAAATGTTACATACACAGTAGAATACTGTGGCAGAAACAAGGAACAGCAGAGCATCTAAGCTGTGAAGTGTGTTTGCTATGGAGATTGAGGGGGGAAAACTATTCACTGCTCTGTCAGACTTGACATTGAGAAACATTTCAGTTAGACCACACAAGATTGTTGAGAAAAAAATTGTTTTCCGTTTTTTTTTTTTTAAGGAGAGATTTTAAAATTCAATCAACTTTTTTCTCGAGGATACCAGCCATAGAAGACATTCTGAACGATTTTCTAAAACTGCTTCATTAATGTGGTCTGTATAGGATTACTTAAGTGGAAACAATTCAGATGAGAACATTATTTTCCTCACTGGAGTACAAAGACGTGCTGCTGGAGAAACACGCACTGTGCTTTTGAGGTCTACAGCTTTTCTGACCAGCTGCCCAGTCTTAATCCACCCAAATGAAAAAAAAAAGAAAATAAATGACAAGTTGATGATATCAGATTCTTTTGTCACTTCTGCTGCTGTTGACAGCTGGACGGAAAAAAAGAATCTGTCCAGTCAAAAAAAAAAGAAGATTGTTTGCAGGATTTGAATCTTTTGGCAGATTTTAGCAACATAACAGACGCACAAGTCAGGGATTTGAGATGACGTGTTTGTGTGTGTGCGTTTCTATACGTGGTCCTGTGTGTGCTATGCAGTGCATAGTTGTGCTCCCCCACAGAGAGCACAGTGGGGATGATTGCCTTTGACCTCCTGCATGAACTGACATCCCTTGTGAATTGCTTTTGAATTGTCATCATCTGTCATTCCCTAAAGAGTTGCCACCATTACCTCCATGTTTCCTGGTAGCTAATTTTATTTCTTATTTTAGTGATAACATTTCAAACATGCCATTGACACGTACAAACACACAATATACACACAAACACACACACACATCCAATATGATGTAGCCAGAGGCAGTGAGGGGCGTGGGTCACCAAATATGCATAAATTAACATTCTAGTTGGCTAAACAGCAGCCTGTGCTCTCAAACAGCAGGGGAGAGAAAGGTTATTAGCCAGATTCTCACCACGGGCTCCTGCCAGAGTTCACCCCTTACGTGGTTGGGATTAAGGGGTCCAGAATGTGTGAACAAATTCAAAAGCAAAGGATTGGGGTTACATATAAATTTCAATTGCAAGCCTGTTTTTGAGGGCTGCGCTGGCTGTGGCTGGAGTTTCAATGTTTGAATCATATTAACACTTCAGAAAGGTTTGTAGCTTTCAGTGACTAATTCCTTTTTTTCTGCTTTTCTACTTTAGACAACATAGGGCAAAAAAAAAAAATGCAGAAAAGAAAAAATAGGTTTCGTCTAATATTTAATAGAAATGTCTAGGACAGGAATGAGGTATAGAGGATAGTAAATATGCTTTCCCAACAGAAGCTGAAGGTTGCATGTTCCACATTCTTATTTGGGCTTAATTGGTGGCAGCTGTATGCAATTAGCAATCAGAGACTGTAAATAAGAGCGGCACAGCAAGTAGCACATTGGAAGGAGCTAAAAAATGTCCTTCGCTGACCACATCCATCCACACTCAAAGATAATCAATAAGACACACGGAAAACACATTCATCATTTTCACAAAGGGGTGGCATCAGATAGAATGATACCAAGATGGGCAAGAGGTCAAAAAGGACAACGGATTCCAGCAGTGCTCTTATCAACTAGAGGTCCTTCCACTGCTGCAGCACCCCAGGGTCCTGAGGATTAAGGCATTGCTCGAAAAACCTGGATTAAAATCTATCCAGGGATAAAATATCCACAAAATCCAAACATCTAGGAACTTTAATCAAGACTGCGACCAATGAATGCTTTCATTATTGATAAATAACTCAGTCCATGAAATCTTAGAAAATAGCAAAAAAACGTTGACCACAATCTCCAAGACCTTGATGTGACATCACACGTATCATCAGTCTGTTCCAAGCCCTGATTTTTTTTTTATTATCAAATTTTAGTTATATAAACCAGCGATTAGTTACAAATCATTATATTTAAAAAACAAATCTGTTACATTTTTGCTTAATAAGCATCAAAACTGTTACTAAATTATGTCAACTTTTGGCAATACATTTTCTTTCAATTACTTAATGAAGAAATGATTAGCCTTAGCATCATTTGAATGAAATCTGATGGTATTTAAATACTTACATTTGTATCTTTGCCTGATAGGACACATTCTGTCTTCCTTTGGGGGACAACAGGCCAGTGGATCTTACAGGGAGAGAGCAGCAGGTTGGTTAGATTTCGATGTAGATGACTGAAAACAGGATTTCTGATTCGGGTGAATGCTTCTTACGATGAGTGGCTCCTTATTGATGTCATGTAGATCCAGAGACAGGATATAATCTTTGCTGCCCACGTACATGCGGTCATGATCCTCATCCATACGAAGGATCCGATAGTCAGTGGAGTTCAGTAAGAAGGAGAAATGGTGAGCGGTGCCAGTAGATTTTAATTCTATTAGGAGGGAAAAAGAGAAGAGAAATAAATATTTTTCTTCCAGCTGTGCCTGTGGTGGAAAAACACAATAAAATTGGGAAACACAAACCACAGACATGATCACAAGAGATGTGTGTAGGCTGCTTATTGTTGGCACAGAGATACCGTTTGGTTTGCCAAACATTCTCTGATCGTTCTGTGCTTTGGGTCAACTCTCTATATATTCTACAATTCTAAATCACAGACAGACAAACAGTCACACACCCACACTTATAGACACACGCAAAGACACAAAGACACAAATCTTGTGTTGCATCAATGTAGATATGCTGATTAATCCACCCATCTATTCATCCATCCATCCAGAACCAGAACCTTCAGGGTCACTTTAAAATGATTATTCCAAGGGAAAAAAACAAGAATTGTAGAAAATTCAAAATATTGAAAGGCAAAATGAATAATCATTGTTCAAGTTTGTAAAGATTGGTAAAGCAAGTTTGCAAAACATGTTATGGTAAAAAAAAAAAAAGCACCCTTCAGAATCGAATGACTGTATATCGCCGCATCTGTTCATGGGTTGGGGGATAAAAAGCCATTCAGCAGATAATGTTCAGGATCAGGATGTCTAACCCCGGGCTTCCCTTCACCCTTTTTGAATTCTGTTGAGGTGTGGTGGAGATGTTGGCCCTCACTATAATCTTCTCTAGTGAATTCTCCATTTCAGCCAAAGCAGAGCTGCTGAACACCCCCAGGCTTTGTGTCACAACATCTCATACATGAAATGGGCCCATAACTGCCTTCACATTGCTTATGAAACTATTCTACTATGAAAAAATGTATCTTGTACGGCTCTGGGCAGATCACAGGTGTGTGATTGTGAGTTTAAATTACGCTCTAGGTGCAAAGGGACATAAGTGGATATCTGGTGTACGGAAAGCAGCTTTTTATTCCAGTCCTCCCATTACCTCCCAAGCTGTTAGAGAATTTGATATGAGGTTTCTCTCTTTCAAACCATGCTTGGGAAAGTGAAGCTCGGGAAAGTTGAGCCTGCACTTGTGCCATTTCTATTTGCAGGGAAAACTAAAGGACCAGATAGAGGAGCTGTTCATGTTCCACTTCAGTGCAACCAGACAGCCTCCCATACTGTTCTATCCAGCGAGGTCAGAGCCTCACTGAAGATGAGCCAGACCTTCCTAAAACAGTTTTACTAGAATATGATGAAGAGAAATGTCTTACTGGTTAGAAAAGACAGAATTATGTTCTCTAGCTTGGAAAGTAGGTAGATATTATTTCAATCACGATGGACATTATTTTGCGACTTATAGTTTAACTGCTTTGTAAATCTGACACGTTTCAATAAACTTCCCTTTTGTGCACATTGTTTTGAGTGTTTGCATTTTGGATCCAAAATTTTGAACTAAACATGGCAGTCACGTCTTTTACTGTAAATTAGTTACAGGTATCGAAAAACATTTGTGTAGACAGTTAACAACGGCTGCAACCTTGGTCTAAAACACCCGCAAAAAAATTAAACAATCTATAGGATCGTTTCAACATGTTTTGATAGTGATCCGTTTTGAATACTGCAAGGATCCGCCAGTGAGCCTCCAAGCTTCAAAATACTTCAGCAATGTGCCTTTGACTGCTGCTGTTGTGCCGACAGGAAATCAGATCACTGTTACTACTGACATGATAGAAAATGATCAGTTAGTGTCTGACTGCTTTATTAAAGACAGATTGTTGGACTGCCGAGTAAAAGTATACATCACTTTCTCCCCAATTGTGTTTTTGACCAAACGGTCAATGCTGTATCAAGGCGCCATGATGTTATCTCTAGTAAGAAAATGTTTAGGAAAATGTACCTTGAGTAAGTGATTGATGATAATTTCAATTCATAGATTTCATCTATATCACCAGCATAGGGGAGAGCACCTGAATCTAATACAGCAAAGTTGGGCACGGGCGCAGGTGGAGACAGCAACATGATAACAATTCAAAGCCCTGCTGGACACACACACGTGACACACACAGAAAGGAAAAACATCCCAAAACTTCTCTCCATCTCCACAAATATCCCATTTTGGTTTCCATTCTTGTCTGCTTGTCAACGACACGCTCAACCTGCTAGCTGCTCCAACAGGACCAGCACTCGGACGATACTAGAACTTCAGGGACACCAGACGTCACCAGCTGACACCCCACATTTATCACCTCTGCTCTAAGATTCACAGTCTGGGGCATCCGACTGTGACTGACTGTCACACCCTGATAGTGGTTACAAGTCAACCAAAAGTTCTATGGGAGTGGAGAGAGAGACATACAAGACATGAAGGCAAACGGAGAGGTAGCATACCGAGTCAAAAATAACCACTCACACCAGTTTGTCATCGTCCTCTCTTGAGACTCTTTAGCTTTTCAGTTCAGGATCCATATCTATCACTATTGTTGTTGACCTAATTTCATTGTAACAAAAATGACCGAAATGGCAAATATTTCATGAATATAAACCAGCAAGTGAGGTAAAAACAAAACAAAACAACAACCATGCTAATAACCAGATAATACAAGATAATATTGAACTTGAGAAAGAATGTTGCAGCAATGACACTACTGATAAGAACTTTACTGGCAGTCAACAAAAGGAGAAATCAGGTTCTAAATTAGATGAAAAGAGACTATGAAAAACAATTTCAATAAAACAGTATCAGAATGGAGTAGTTATTTTAAGTCTAAACATTTGCAGTTTCTGAAAGGACTACTTTAAGTAGGAGCATCATTCATCACGGAACTGCTAACTGATACTGAGTGACGTGAATAGAAAAGATGTTTGGCAGTGTTGGAAGAAAAAATACATCAAAACTAAGAAATCCTGTGTGCACATTTTGGATAATTTCTCTTTTGTTACTGGTAGTTTAAGCATCTAGTCTTGGAAATGCATAAAAGCAGTAATAGTTAGATGCACACATGCACGTGTATAGCCCATCACAACCCATCACAACACCCAATTTTGTACCAAACCCTGTTTCATGTATAATGGCATTGAGAGAGATCACAGTACATGGAACATAATGGTGGAATCATCGAGTTCACCATGGCTGTTTGTCACCCTTTAAGAATTTCTAAGATCAAAAGCACATTCAAAGCCCCCGTATGGACTGCATGTCCCCTCAGCTGAAATATAATGACTCTTTTATAGTCCTACTGTACATTAACTTTAATTATCCTGCAATCTTAATCTACGGAAATTAGGTGACAATCTTGCACTTGGGAGATATATTACATTATACGATGCTTCTTTGTGAGTAAAGACAGGCTGAAACACATTTTCTTGGAAATAATGCCTGTGGCGTGGTGAGATAAGGAGTTTGGAATGATAACATTCCACCTCAAAGTGCTCATGTGCTCTATTGTCAGCATAAATTCATATTCTCCAAAACATTCCTGCGGGTTGAAGCTAAGCCTAGAGTGCCCATGTCAAAAAAACAGGACCTTGAAGCTGTAATAAATGCTTGATTTTATAACAAGTTTGTAAGTTCAGCAGTGACAGGACACAAGGATATATCTATGAAGACCAGAGGATCTGGAATATATCACCACGTTTCCCAGCATGCTCTTAGTAATCACTACCAGACGCAAATGCAAAAAAAGATTAATAGCCCTTCTTTTCAGCATGTGTATGCAGAACTCTGGTTATTTCGCTGATGCTACTGCATTGTTTTAACTGAGTCATGTAACTTCTGCTCGATTCCCGATGTTTGACGCCATAAGTCAGATATGGGTGTTTCGTTTTTATGTCTGTTGATTTTGATTTAATTCGGATGTGTGAATTGTTGCCTCTGTATGTCCATCTGTGTTTTTGCAATATTGTTTATATGTTATGCTGCCTATCTTGCCCAGGACATTTTTTATTCTCAGAGAGACTTTTCTGATTGAATAAAGGTCAAATTAAAAAATTAAAAAATCAGTTTCTAGAGCATCCTCAACGTATGAAGAACATCTGCTTGTACACTGAGCCTGTAGTCTGTCCACTTGTCGATGTAATTCCTCTGCCTTGTGGTCAGTCACTGCTCCGTTCTGCTGCCAAGCTATGTTGTATTGCAGCAAAGATTCATACCTTGGTTTAGTTTCCTGGGTCATCCACAAAGGGACATAGGGGACCTCTGTTCTGTTTCTGTCAGGAGACGATGAAAGACGCCGTGCCCAGACACCATTGCTACTTCTTTTCGTGCCAGTATCAACCCTGAAGATCTCCCCTCCTTTCCAAAGTATGTGTGTGTTATGGGTGAAAGAGAAGGGGTGGATGTGGGTCTGAGGAATCAGGCAGAAGAAAATCTTAAATACCTGCCTCGGCATTTCTGGCATGCTCCCTGAATTCCCCATTCTTCTCATGTTCACATTCTCCTAAAGAGGAGGTGTGGCCACATCTTGCTGCAGCTTGTCTGCAGCCATGCATGCATGGCCGTGTCTCCGATGGGGATTTTTCTTTACCAATATGAAATCTAGCTCCATACTTAATGTACAGACATGAGATTGGTAGTAATCTTAACGTATAATAAAACGATGTGTAATACATATTTCTCAAGATGTACAGGTATAACTTAAACCATACCAAATAAGCCTTTAATTAAAGGACCAAAACACTAATGAATAATTTATGGTACAAGTTTGTGTTGAGTGCAAATCCCAAGTTCATCCTGAGTATCTGAGTCCAGTGCATCTTTTATAAGAGTTAGTGTACAGGAAAGAGACGTCACTGCAAATATCAGAGTGGCTGTTAAGTATTTGGAATCCTTATCAGTCCAACCTGTCGCTGCATTGTGTTTGCCTCCGCTCAGCACCTCATAATCAGCCTCTCGCCACCCACTTGGGCCACAACTATTGACTCGGGCCACATGTCAGTGGAGCTGATTGCTGCTTACATGTGCCTGTCAAGGACAAGTAATTGGCACCAGATTATTTCTTATCTCTGAGCTTCCGGATGCTGCCACTCAGATGTTCTTCACGCTCGTCTGACACTGATACACTATGTGTGTGTTTGTGTGCGTGTTAACACAGAAATAAAAGTGGAGCTCTCTGATCCTCACATCAAATCAGGAACAGCTGTCTCCCACTGCATATACCAGTAGCAGAGAACGCTATTGATTCCAGTACTGAGGTCACTTCCCATAAGGAAGTGAGAGATTATAAAAAATCTATTTTTGCTGTTTTGTGTTGACAGGAAGCTTAATTAAAGCATTAGGGAGAAGTGGAGTATCACCGTAAATGACAGGAAAGGACATTTAGTTTGTTATTCCACTATCTCTGGTCTGCAAACCCACTCAGCATGCAGTGAACATTGGAGGATATTATAGGATTACATGCAAAGCGGGGAAGGTGGAGAAATTAGTGAAAATGCATGAAAGATATATAAACTCAGTGAATACCTGAGACACAGCACTGCAGTGAGACTACGTCAAGCCTGTGGTGTCTCACGTGAATACTACTAATGCCCCAGCACTCACTGCCACAGACAGCTGCCCTCTACAGCCCGACAAAGGCACAGGTGAAAGGTTAAAGGACACGAGGGGGCTGAGGTGAAAGCTCATCCCTGGCCTCTTTACACACTTCTGCATAATCAGGATTATCTTTTGATTTTGTGGGGGGGGAGGTGTTAAGAAGAGGACATGCTGCAAGAAGGTTCAGGAGAAAGCAGGGTGGTCACAATGATTCCAGGATGGGATGATTTAAGAGGAGGGAGTGAGCAGTGCCCGTTCAAAAAATGCACCTCCTAAGATGCCTATTACGGGATAAAATACACTCTTTACTGTTGCTTCTTTACAAAGTTACAAACAAAGCTAACACTGGTTAGTTCCCTATTTCCTTTCGAATCACTCCATCCCAAAGCACTGCCTGAGTCGATTGCTGACCATTGTATGACCGAGTGTTTACATGTGTGGGATTGGGGTCATGTAGATGCTGCAAGTCGCTGTAATGATGATGAAGTTGTATTTGTTGATGTAGCTTTGCTGCTGCTTGCAGCCAGCTGGTCAGGGCTGTGGCGGTGGTCAGTGGTGACAACACAGGTTAGAGGGATAATGGATAGGGCTGAATAATGAGACAGAGCTGGCACGAATGAGTGAAAATCCCCTCTCCGTGGCTGACCTCTGACCTTGCACTCAGAACAAATACTCTCCCTCATTGTCAGCTGCACTAACACATGCCCAAATGCACAACGCTTTCTCAGGAGAGTGTCTTCATTTTCATTCATGATTTCTAAAAAATACTTTGGTTGATTAGAGTGGTAGAGTTGTAAACCTTGGCAAGATCCTAAGCTGAGATGTTGATGAAGCAGTTGTCATCCAATTGACTTTAACCAGAACTGAACAAAGCATAATTTTAGGAATGCCCTCTTGCATCCACTTCTATCAAGGTCATGGCCAATGTGTTTCTAGCTCCGGGCAATAAGACCCTAATGGGTAATTAGGAAGTAAATTTAGGGAGACCATAAGTAGCAAGTGTTGACTCATGGTCCACTGGGGACGACAGCCGCCTCTACCCTCTTTGGGTGTTTCACTCTCCAGTCCTTCTCTGAGAATCTACGATAATCCCTGTGGTCATTTTTCACCCACAACAGCAAATTGTGTGGTGGACGAATGAGAAGGGAGGGAAGAGTCCCAAGGTGGGGGGGCTGACAATGATCCTAAGAACTTCAATTTATCAAAGCGTGCAGGACAGAGCAATGGAAACACTGAGTGCAATGCTGGTGGGGCTGCTTCATACAGCCAATACAGAGTGATAGACATTTTCTCTGCTGCTGGTGGAGGGGCCAAAAACCACAGCTCATAAAGGCACAAAGAGGTTCTCAAGTGTGTATTCTAATCATGAGTTGGACAGAACACAAAACATCCTAATTCTGTGCCAAAATGCACAAAAAAGCAGATTGAGATCTCAGCTGCCAGCTTAGGTAGAGAGGAAAAGGTAAAAAAATAGATATGAGAAAAGTTCTCAAAAGTCCCATTCATACCTTTACACAGAAAATAAAACGGACTGACAAAGCAAATTTAGTGTTGAGGTATTCCCATAGGCAGACAGCCAAATGCACGTGTTGAACAAACATATCTGCATTTTAAGAAGTCATGTTTAACCCTTTCACTATATGGTTAAATATCTGCATTCTGATCTATTAACATGTGGCTTGCGGGTGGGTGAAAGAAAGTGAGGCTTCTACTCAATAAGAGGTTCACTAATGCTTTTTTGAATGAGGCATAAGGCGTATGCCAGTACCGTGATGTCAGACATTGGAAGATTTTGCCTCTGACATCGTGTGGAAGGTATGGAGTAGACAATAGCTGTTGTGGAGGCCATGACCTTTAATTTAGGATTTGTTACCATGGATGAGTTTCGTTCTTAGGCAGTGCACCCCAGAGGGTGATCTATCTGCAGGATAATCTACAGTATACGGCCCAAACATGGTGAAAATGGAGGGAGGGGAAATTGAAGGAATGAACTTTTAAGTATAAGGTTCAATCCTCCAAGTACACAGACAAGGTTGAATGCCATCTAATAGAAAGCTATGACTGCAGTGAGATCAAAGCCCTCTCATGTTAAACAGGTCAAAACATGTACTTCCTTTTCGACATCTCAATCAAGCATTCATTTGGATCATTTTCAATTTACGCAGTAAACGCAGTATCTTTCAGTGAGGAGTGAGGAGGAAACAAACATGTCAACATCATTAATCACTTTCCTGTCCTCCACCACCCTCCTCGGATTGTTTGAGTATTTGTGCCAGCCTTGCACAACTTCCAAAACATTTTGTGAGTTCTTAAGAGGTTGTCACGCATATAGCCGTCCCAAAAACTAAGAGCATTCCCATCCATATCAAACCTCCATCTCTATGCCTGGTTAATGCTCTTTTTATTTATCACCTAGTTTCCTCTCACACCTTCCCTTTTCTTGTCTGATCCTGCCAGCATCCACTAGCCCCTGACTGCATACCAACCCTTTGAGATAACACATGTTCCTTTCTTTAACACCCAGCTTGCCGCAGGTGGAACAGACATGGTGATGAGGGAAGTGTGTGCACCATGAGTGCAGTGGTGATGTATTTTGCTATGACTGTCACGCTGGTACTTCATCCATCAAACGTATTTCAGTCTAGCATGGAGAATGAGTTAGACATGTCTCTAAACAAAAGTTGTCAAGGGGGCATGGCTAATGAGATTCAGTAATGGGTTCATTCGAATGTTGCGCAATATTTGAGCAAATATGTAAAAAGTTGATCACATAACAGTATTGCAGTTATTATTCTTTGTCTAAAGCAACACTATGTTGGGTTTTTCATTGACACTCAGAGACAGAGATGGAATGATGGACAAAAATGATAACTGGTTAGAGTTGGGGGAGGCTATTTGCTTGTTTTGGACCTCAGCACATATTCAAAATGTGGCATAGCAGAAATGTCCATAAATTTAGCTTAAGTTTTTAAACCAAATCATGGAAAATGTAGTATCCTTTGTTAAATGCACCGTATCACTCACGTTCATACAGAGCATGCCCTGTATGTGCCTTATCCATAACCGGGTGTGCAAAAAGTTGTTTTTAATGTGACTACAAATCATACAGGATTTTTGCCACACATGAACAAGGAGGGCAGCTAGTACAGATTTAGGGTCACCAGCATCTGTAGTATCGTCACAGTACACACCACTAATCGGTGACCGCCATCAGCCTGACCCCATGTCACTGCCAGACAAAGTCAGGGTCACCCCCTAACCAGGTATGTGTCAGTGCATTGGGGTTGAGCTTTATGAACTAATCGCTTATGACAGGCATGAGACATCCAAAAACTACTGGACAAACATGCCATTGACTGTGATTGGCTGACTGCTGAGCAGTGTGGCACGGTCCCCAGATGGGGCATTGAAGTCGGGCCTGTAGGAGGAGGATCTGCTCATTTGCCTGAGAGGCTTTGTACTCAATCAACAGCAAGTGTAAGCGTTGCCACAAAGGTCGAAAAAAGGCATAAATAACAATTCTGTACCAAGGTCTGTCTCAGACCAGCTGCAGGGTTGTGAAGTTTGTATTATTTTTCTTGATTTTCTTCTTACTTAACTTATAGACACACACACAGAGATTCAAATACACTTTCTTTATAAGAATGCCTCTAGACTTGGGAAATCAATCAATGCTTCCCAGATTCCCCCAAAATTATACAACAAATTCCCCATTTTTCGACATGACCTCTATTCCTTTGGTGAGTCTAGAGTGACATACAATGTTTTGGATATCGGCTAAGCAGAATATGACCAACCTTTAGCGTCACATTAAAATAACATTCCCATATAAAACCAAAACTATAAAACTTGTGTCCAAGGATACTGATGTCCTGCTACGGTATTAACTAAGACTGTGCTGACATAGATAAGCGATAAAAGCTCAGGAATGTGACAAACTGAAAGTCAAGTGTGCACATCAAAATTAAAAAAATAGACAAAGTGAAGACTCTATTATGAGATGTATATTTTCCATTCATTTGGACATTTAAGTATACAGAGTTTTTTGAGAATCTATGGAGAGACTATTCCAGTTATGGATGAACAAATAGACAAACAAGGGGTAACATTAAATAAATCCTTTAGTATGTGGACGAAATATGAGATTTGTAAAAAACTCAAAATATTGAAAGGTAAAGCTAATTATTAAGTCTAAATTTATGCGTATGTTAATATGTATGGTTTGTGTATTATGATCTATAAAAGATGATAACTTCAAGACCAAACAACTTGTTTCCATGGAAACCACATAAATAAAATTAGTATAAAACTATATAGAACATGTAATTTGTTTGCGAGTTCAGAAATGTAATTTCTGAGATTTACTTTTCACAAAAAAATTTATTAGAAAAGTAGGAACAGGGAGACGGACCTTTTTATATCGGTGGATAATTAGAAGTGCAGAGATATCCAATAAAATATATATGCTTGGTTTGTTAGCTGTCAGTCATATAGCCGACTCACACTTCATGAGTGTCGATGGTCAGGATGTTTCAAAACATGCTCCCTAAAGAAAGTCCCTTGTAAATAGATCAATCATAACATTCCTCCAGTAACCTATCCGTTAGACTGTGATCCAGTGAAACGACAGATCAGTAGAGCATTGACCTCAACTGCTGATTTTGAAGGTAACTAATTACAAAAGGAAACCCAGTCTCTTAAACTCTGCATCAACCTACTCATCTAAGAAAAATTAATGAAATTAATTTGAAACATACTCTGATGACGTTTTTTTTGTGTATTTTAAAAACAAAAGCATGTTATATCGTCTGATCGTCTGAGTTGTGAGTAACCAAGGAACAAAATTAAGTTCATATAGGCCTGGGTGGGAGCAGCTTGAGTTCCACAAGTGCAAAATGATACCTGCTGGTGTTTCACTTCTTGTGTTCCGGGCCAACAGTTCCTGAGTTTACACTGCGTTTCATAAATGACTTGATTTTACAATGGTTAAGCATCAGATTCACTTTTATGAGTTTGATTCTGTCTTCACATGAAGTTTTCCCTTTCAAGATTATTTTGTTTCATGGCAAGATTCATGGTCAAGTGTGCAAGAAAGGACACTACAAGCTGATATTTTGACCAGAATGCAGCCAATTGCAAGCATAATTTCATCAATGCCATCTAAATGAATACGAAAACTGTACACATTGAAAGGGTATGTAATACACATACCTTTCTAAAAGAAATGTCTCACACACAGAAAGATATTGGATACAATCATTCAAACATAGCAGGAAAGTTTGGTGAAATCTGTTGAGAGAAAAGACAGTGGGGAGACCAAATGGTCAAAATAAACTGGCTGGATGCCATGCCTGAGTCATTATACATGTCAAACTGTCCATTATCTGTCTGCTTGTTATTTTTTGAATGACAGAATTGAGGGACGATGATCATCCGTCAAGGGCATTCATTATTTTTAAGTGGAAGTATGGGAATGAGCAGATGACGGCAGCGGGAATCAAGCGGATTCGACCAAAAGGAGACTGACCTCCTAGATTGGGGAGTGAGGAATGCATTGACATTTTAGAGAAAAATCCTAAAGAAATGGTTGCAATATTCAAAATGTACAGACTGTACTAAAAAGAGGATATGAAATCACATTTTTGTTGTCAAACTATTTCATGTTTTTTTTTTAATAATACTATAATCATGTGCCAGTTGCCCACCTCTGTTTCAATGTCAGAAAGTTTCTGTGTAGACAGTAATTTGACAATTTGATAGCTGGGTGTATGAATCCTGACGCAACTCATAAAGTTGTAGGGAGAAGCAAGTTTTGAACAGGTCTGGTAATGATGTCATCTTGGACCACCTTAGCGCCAGCCGCTTTGAAGTTATGTTTGTTCAAGTGTCCTCCACCAGCTTGAGTAGGAATTTTACATGGATTTGATTTCTCCCGGCACGAACAAACTTACTTACTGTAGGGATGACGGGCCTTCTTTACAGAAATAATTACAGGTTAACAACAATTTTACATTCCAATAGGTAAAATGTGTGCTTTGTAAGCAAAAAATGTCATTCAAGATGAAACTTGTTGGCAGCCATTACATCTTTAATGGATAATGTGTATTGTCTGCTGGAGGCAGGCTCCTCTCTGTCATCCCAGCCTGCAATTAAAGCAAAGCTACCCAAGGTCAGGCTGAGTGACAGGCTGACAGACCTATAGATTAATGTATGTCTGTATAATCCACAGCCTTTTTTACTACCTGGGCTAACTGACGCACCCACCCCTCCCATTTAAAACGCCACTGCCTGTTGATTCGGAGGCTTTCAAGTCTGATGGACAGATGGGACATCCTACCCCATGACCCCGGGACCTTCCTCTCATCCGTGACTATAAGGGTCATTGTGCAGAGTGCAGCTGCTTAGGGGCAGTGTGGAGAGTAAATTTAAATGGATGTAGATAGCGATTCATTCTTATTAATAAGGATACGTTTCCCAAATAAAATACACAATAGAGAATGACAAGTCTGACCTGCCATGACAACCATCAAACAATGCCCTCTGGTAAGCGTGCATCAATCATCGACAGCATTAAAATCACATGCCTAATATTGTGTAGATCCCCATTTTGCTGCCACAACAGTTCCGCGATTAATTGTGTATTTTGACACCTCTCTATCAGAGCTGGCATTAACTTTTTAAGCATTATGTGCTATCGCAGCTTTATTCTGGAATCCGACAACACAGAATATGGTTTGCTCCCCACATTCATCGATAAGTCTTAGGCGCCTACATTCCTTCCACCAGCTCACCTGTTGTCCTACCTTAGACCACTTTCATAGGTAGTAACCACTGCAGACCAGGAACACCCAACCAGACCTGCATTTCTACACAAGTCCTTGTACATTGTTCCTGCCTCTGACACACAAACTTCGAGGACAAAATGTTCACTTGCTGCCAAATATATCTCAGCCATTGACAGGTGCCATTGTGATGAGACAACCAAGGTTACTCTGACTCCACCTGTCAGTGATTATAGTGTCATGAGTGATCGGTGCAAATCCTTCAAGTCAGTCCTAAAGAACAGTTACACTATAAGCATGACAAGGTGACACAAGATTGCCTTCTGTATAGATTACAGGCCATGTGTCCAACAGCAGATCAGGAAATGTCAGGAAATTGTTGTCTTTTGATGTTATGGTTGTGTTCAGTTGTGTTCAGTCAGATTAGCATGTTAAAAATAGGGAAAGAAAAAAATTGTTGAAATGACCTATCAGAACATTACTCATAATGGATCACATTCACAACCATCCGGCAGTAAATTTGTCTTAGAGTTTAAAGTTTCGACAGTAATCCATCAAAATTAAGCTTCAGGTTCTCACTTATGCTGAAAGCAACACACCTGCACTCAAAGATGTAGGGGGAAGATGGTCAGGCAGGTCTGGCAAAAGAAAGTATTACCTGGAAGTACTTGTTTTGATCGAGGAGGAGGTGAGAGATAGCAAGATATAAATGTAGATATAAAGGGAAAAAAATAGAGAGGAAGGCCAGTCTTTGATCAGGTAGGAGCGAACATGCGTGACAGTGGGAAATCACAGTCCTCCCATCCGTCCTCACATATGGTGTTGAAGGTGATGAGTGATTGTACACACGGAGGCTAAAAATCCTCTTATCTTACGTCATCATACCTTGTCATAAATCAGTGCCTGGCCATCCGCTCAGCAATGATAAGGCAACAAACACAGACTGATCCCCTCCTGGAATGGAGCGAGTTTTTTTCTTTAATGAGTGTTAACACACACACATACTCCCTCATCTTCATTATCTGTTTTTCATTCATCAGATCTGCACAGAAGACATTTATTTTTTTCTGCTCTAGGCATGTTCGCAGCTTGCCATGTTTTCTCTTGTAGCTATTCCAGCAGTCTGGTAAGGATCATCTGAAGAACTAGTGAATAAATTACAACATTCATACAAGAAAGAGTTGGGAGGGTTGAGGATGGACCATTTGAGAAAGAAAGAAGAAAAGTAGCACCTCCCTCCAAACTGAATCTGCCAGGTTGATATCACTGCATAAATAGCAAAAGTGGGTCAAAGACAGTCCATCTCATAATAGATGGCTCTATGGTAAACAAATGGGAATTAAGTATTCTATATTACACATATAGCAGAAACAAAAATAAAATTGACAAGTCAGCACTGCTTTATATGATTAATTTGAGAGACCCATTTTAAACATTCTGGGTCATACTATCTGAAAAACTGGATATAGCATAAGGGAGAACACATTGTGTCCCAAGTGTTTAAGAAAACCTTTACCATGACTAAAAAATCATCAGTTACTTGTGAAATGTAATAGGTATTCAAATGAGTAGCATGTTAATTGGCTAACAGTAGCTAGTTAGCTCCACACCTGATGCAACCACCTGCACAATGATGTTGGATGCAATTACATCATGATTATGCTAGGCGAATTTGTTTAAAATTGCGTTTGACAATAAATTTGCGAACGCAAAAAACAGTAAGGCACTGACACAAAGAACAGAGCATTAAACAGCTCGGCAGGCTGTGCAGTGTCCTCGCTGTAGCTCACTGGGTTCCGCTGGCTCCTAATGCATTGCAATGGTTTGTGAATAATTAATCATGCATAGATCTTTGAGCTTTGTAGACCATTGTAATCCGGACACGGTCATGAAAAGGTACGTTTCACACTGTGCACCAATCCTTTACAAGAGTGACATCAGTATAATCAAAAGCCATGGTCTAATGAATTCCAAGCATTATCCTATCCAAATGTGATTAAACTGGAATACGGCATAATTTAGGTTGGAACTCTTCCAGTGCCTCGTTTTTTTGACTCTCAACTGAGTCAACCACATTAAAACTAGATCTGTCAGCCGTGAAAAAAAAGTTGTGTCTCTGTGTTTGTGCCAAGAGGTGCTGCTTCCTAAGAGCTCCCAGAGGGGCCGTCTGCCTGTGGTCTTGCATCATTGTAGTGTGGTTAGGCACATGGTCTAGAGGAGAACAACAATTCATCTAACATGAAATCCTGCAGAACATGAAAGCCCAGGATCATATCCAAACTTTGTTGATGAATGAGTATTTGTGCCTAGAGGAGGAAAAAATGAGACTTGAGAATGATGAGAGACAGAGAGAAAGAGACAAAGAGAGAGAGAGAGCGAGAGAGTAAAGAGAGAGAGAGAGACAGAGAGACAGAGAGACAGAGACAGAAGAGAGAGGAAAAGGACAGACAGTGATGCTTTGAGCCCTAATGCCGTGCCAGTGTTGTCTGTCACCCCCCCCTCCGCTTCCCCAGCGACATGAATGAAGTAAATGAATGATGGACCCGACCCACAAAATGCCCCTCTTCTATTTAGCCCAAGCAGTCCATTCACTGGGATGAGTGAGGCGTCAACATCAACAACAACAATAACAACAGCAACATAGGAGGCCCTCACTCCAATTTCTCATTCATACATATGTATGCAGTCACACAGACACACACATATGGCAAGGATACTATAGAAAACACAGCCAACATACCATTAGGGACACCTAGCGAAGGTTCCTGAGAACAGGACTTATTAACAAAGCTTCGAGGCGAAGGGGTGTGAACGGAACAGGCATAGAAGAAGAATCTTGGCATCATGTCAATGCAACCGCTACAATGTTCAGGGATGAAAGGCCATCTCCTCCCCTCAACAATCAGTACTTTATCAGGAAGCCCATCAGTGCATGAACCCAGAAAGCATGGCCTGGAAAACCTCATGTTCCACCATATTCTGCCTTTTCTCCTGCACTTAGCTCTCCTCTATTGTTCTATTAGGTTGAGATGAGTTCAGGCGGTTCTTGCCCGCACATGGCTGATATAGTCAGATGGCTGACCTTCAAACTCAGGCATTACATGCCTGAAGCTACAGCAGCTAATGGAATGTGGGGAATACAAATCGGATTGAAGCAAAGATCAATCTGACATAGAAGGCTATGCTATTTACCAAGCATTTACATGCCAAACCTTGAAGGTGGGCTTTGTAATGATGTTAGCATCTGACTGAGGATCAGGTTTCGTTACGCATCCTGCAGAGAGATTGTGTGTAGAACACATGAAAGGAGACAAGGGCTAAAGGATGAAATACAGGTCTGACAGGAGCAGGAAAAGAAAGAGGAATGTTCCGACTTTTTTAATCCAATAGTCAGACCCCACTACTGCAACCTCCCACAGCATCATGGTCAGCCTCAACCACAGGCCTAATTTCTCCCATAATCACACCGACAGCTACTTGGTCTCCATCCAACTTATACTATACACACAGAGAGATTTGACGGACTATTAGTCTGAATCTCCCACACCTGAAATTGTTCGTGAGGTTGTGAGCATTTGAAGCTGCCCAGTTTCTGCCTCAAAATAACCTTGACTTTTCACTTATGAAAGGAAGCACTCCCCATAAAAGTTTGCCAAACTCGCACAGTACAAGCTTTCATTGGATAAACACATGCCAAAAAGAAATACTTTTGTAAATTTGCTCTTCGGCTTCACTCAATCTTGTATAGTCGATGAATAGGTGTATGTCTCAGAATGGTTTTCCGGTGCCAACATTCCTTCTTTAAAAAACTGAATGACAATATGTAAGTCTGAGAATATCTCACGGAATAGTTATTTCCCCATCAACAACATTGAGCTGAACTGCAAAGGGAGCCACTAGCTGTGGTAAACCATCTCACCCGACACTCATTCACAACTAATGGGAGAGAGACTCACTATTTGTCCTAAGAATGCTTTTTTTTTTTTTACACACACTCCTTTCCTTCTCCTACATACAATATATATCCACATTCTGTTTGTGAGAGCAAACCTGACACTGATGCCCTGCAGTCCATTAGCACTCACAGTCTGATCTCTTGCTCCCTTCACATTTTCTTCCATCTCCCTATCTTGCTGACAGTTCTCACTTCGACTCCTGCACTTCTTATCTGACTCTCTCCGTCTTTCTGTCCCCATCCCATCCTCCTTTCCTCCTAGATGATGTGGGAGCTGGAACAAGTTCAACATGCTAGCCTCTATCCTTGGAAAGACAAGAACAAATCTACAGCCACTCACGTCAAAGTTAGATAACGGTACCCAAATGAAGCAGCAGAAAATCCCTTTAGACACATGATACAAACAAAAGCTCCTCAGAAAACACTAGCCTGATACCTCTGACATTATGTCACTCTCCTTCACCAGATACACCTGTTATCACTCATACATGAAAACACCTCTCCTGTTCTGTGTGCCAAGTTGTAACTTATGACTGTTTATGAATGCAAACTGCTGATAATCTCATAAATTGTGTCAAAAATGGGAAATTCTTAAAGAAATGCATGTTAGGCTTGTCAACAATTTGTTTCAATACCGCAGACTAAAGGAAAAGGTTTTTGGTCCTATTATTTAGAGGCATGAATCAGATTATCTAAAATTTCTAGTTAACTTTTCAGACCCTGTTCTTTTGGAGTTCTTTATTTAATTTAAAGAGATCATCAAAGAATGTCCTTTGAACCTTGAATTAGATATTAGATTCAACTGAGATATAACTAAAGCACCTTTTCACAATAATCTAAGAGGCCTCATAATGGTGGGATTTTTTCCAACCCACCAGTTACCATAGTTAAATATATTGTTATTTATCTTTAAAAAACAAAAAGGAATGCTGCTCTTACAAATCTCACATCCAAATAAAACTGATCCTCTTTACTCATGTTTAATCGACAACACTATAAGTCAAATAGAATATGGATACCAATGATGTCATTTCACATTTCTTGGCATCCATGTATTCATCTTAGCAGTTTATTTTGTGTTTTCAAGTGTCAGAACTGCTTAGTTGTGTTGCTTTATTGCACAGGCACAACACAAAAGTATTCCCTGCAAATGATATGTTTACTTGATTAACATCACATGCTCTAAATCCTAATATTTCCAAACAACGGATGATGATCAGTCTTCTGCTTCTTCCAGACGTTCAAATTTCATTATATTATAGGTTTGTATTATAATAATTATTATAGTTAGTCTTTTAAAGTTAACATTACTTATCTTGACAGATTGCAGGGACTTTTTTGAACAGGCTGCACATTGCAGGGAACAGCTGTAATTGGACAGGTTTTGGTTTAGCCTGCACTCGATTTGCTTTGCAGCTGTGCACTGTATGGGTTGAGGATTTTTAGATGTCAATATCGTTTAATTTTCATTTAATGCAGGAAGTGAAAACCATGATTAAAATTAAAATTCGATTAATTGTGCATCCTTAGTGTAAAGATAATAAAAGATGTAAACTCTCACAGTAAATGTTGCAATATAACAGAGTGTGTATCCAGTGTAAGTTTCCAAGTCCAAGTGTTCTGAATGCCCAGCATGAAAATAAGGTCAATGGCACTGTAACATGAGCTCAGCACTGACAGACAAATGACAATGAATGATAGCTGTCTGAGCAAACATTTAGAGAGGTACCCTTGACCCACTGTCTCCTTAATTTCAGTCTGGGCTGCAAACTCCCAGTGGACTCTCATACCTCGACCACATCTGGACAGTGTGTCCATTAGGGCAGAGCTTTCATACACAGAAACTTATCCTTCACCTATTTCCTCCATCAAGTCAAAAACAATTTAAATAAACCACAACATGGCATCATCTAAGTCTATTGTCTTAGTAAATTTAGTTTTATGAAGCCTCAATGCTGCTTTGCTTCAGGATTACCTGAGAGCAGGCAAGACAGCAGACATCAGGGGAAATAAGTCCAACGCTATGACTACATCCCACCTCTCCTCTGAGGAGAGAATCATTTGAACATGATTCGGTTTTAGAGGAGTGACAGGTAGATGCTGCTATGGCAACTAAACCAAAGCAGTGTCATATCTAGCTCTTTACAGAGGCTCCGCGAGCATGTGAAGGTACACACACATACATACGCACATAACAAAGCATAAGTAACCACATGGACTAGACATGAATATTAAAAGAGTCTCTCCCATTCCTCCCTGTCACTTTGAATCTGTAGAAAACCTCTACTACCATAACACTCTCTAACTCTTTCTCTTAAAACTTAAAATTGTTGTCCTCTTTCACCCCACTCTCGCCTTTATTCTGCATGAAATGACATTGATCATAGTTCTATAAATCCTTGATAATTCTTTAGAAATTATCACAAAAACTCCAACTCTAACCACTTTGACTGCAAAAGCCAGTCAAGTTCCTCAAACATGAGAAGAAAATTGGCATTGATCTGATGTATAACTATGGCTTCCATCTATTTTTAGCCTGTCTGCCACATTTTGATAATAAAAAGAAGTGGCAGCCGCAGCAGACACTCAAACCCAACACGATGTACCCAACACAGTGTGTCTGTCTTTCACCCCCTGCAGAGTGTTACCTCCCTTTACCAGAGAGAGAACTGGAGGGGCTATTTATTGAGCGTTTAACGTGAAGGGTGAGTCCGTTAACTGCGACAGTGAGCAGTCTTTGCTTTTGTTTGTTAGGGAGAATATCTAAATCAAATTTTGATTTGTAAAAAGGGTAGGCACAATAAGCTGTAGCTTCAGCACACACCTTTCGGTCAAAAAAAAGAAAGAAAAAAGGCTATATAAATTTGAATGTGTATGTATATATGTGTATTTGAATCTTGGTTTGTTGTGCATAGGTAAATATACATGTGTGCATTTGAAAATGGGAGAAATGTAAATATGACCGAAGTAAACCAAAATCTTAATCGGAATCTCAGCGACTACCGAGGCATGAGGCATGAGTTTTTTGCATATATAATGTTAGTTTGGTTAACAGCAGATGGAGCTATTCCAAGGTTTGAATGAAGTTTTATGTCTGCAGTATCAGTCATGCTCACCAGTTAGAGACATGCAATCACTGAGCTTATAATTAGATTGTGTTTACTAGTAGTGTGTGAGTATGGAGCCCCTCTGGTGACTTCTTCTTTCGGCTGTTCCCCATTAGGGGTCACCATGTCCTTTGTCCTGTCCATGTCCTGTCCTGTCCTCTGCATCGTCCTCTGTCACACTAACCTGCTGCATGTCCTCTCTCACCTCATCCAGAAACCACCTCTTTGGTCTTCCCCTTTTTGTCCTGCCTGGAAGCGCCTATCTCGTGACTTAATAACCTCATTCCCTCAAGATAACAAGTCATTCCCGTGCCTTATTAAGTCGTTGCCACGAGATAATAAGTTGTTCCCGTGCCTAATTAAGTCGTGATAATAAGTCGTTCCCGCGACTTATTAAGTCTAGTCCACCATATCTTTTTTCCTTTGATAACTTCGGAGGGTTTCTGTATGTGAGGTGTAACGATTAAGAAAACAAAACTTTCAATACTTTATTGCGGTAAAGAATTAGATTCAGTGTGAGTGTTAGATGTGTTCAAACATATAATTTAGTTTTTTGTTTATTCAACAACTACAATGACGGAGCACCTTCTTCTCCTTAGCAGTTGTGACTGGAACACACATAGTTGTGGGTGAAGGATGCATTTATTAGGAGTGAAAGCAATCAGTAGTACTCAAAAAGCATGATCACCGATATTTGGATCGATACATTTAGGGTAAAAAAATTTTGTCTCAAAATTTTGAATAACTAGTGAACTAATTTAACTTATACCTATAAGCAGAATTTTGACTTAGGAAACTTCAATTTTTCTAATGCTTTATGCCAGAGTACTGCTTTGGATAGACCATTAGTTATCTTCAATAAGATCAAAAAACAAGGTTAAAATATTTAGAAATGTGTTTAATCAGGAATGTTGCGAGACTCTATTGCTCAAATCACAATTTATTTTTCTTGAATATCTGCTGTGTGTAGGAAATGTGCTTTACCATGTGCTATACAATTACCTGTGCTTTCCATAACAGCCACTGCCATACTGCCTGCAGTGCTGCTAAAACCAAAACAAATACTGGTAGAGCTAAAGATAAATATCAATTATTATATAAAAATATTGATTTTAACATATATTATATACAATCTCAACATATTCAAACACCCAACCATTCAATCTGTATTTATCTGCAAAATAATCATTAATGAAAATAATGTCAGAGCAATAATAATTTAATTTAAACATGATTTCAAGACTAAAGACACCAAACAAAAAAGTAGAAAAA
The DNA here is from genome assembly GCA_037951165.1 of Lophius americanus. Lineage (NCBI taxonomy): Eukaryota > Metazoa > Chordata > Actinopteri > Lophiiformes > Lophiidae > Lophius > Lophius americanus. The sequence continues at coordinate 7,985,775 of JBBDHG010000021.1, forward strand.
AGAACTTCCAGCAGAATGAGAGTGCCTCTCATTTCAACCACCACCTTTGACAAAGCTTGGGCATGTTTTATAACAACTTTTCACCAGCAACTGGTGAATTGCACTGCTTTTCTCTCCATAAATAGTGAGAATATAATTACATTATGAAGTCAATGTGGAAACTGTGCTTATTGTCTGACGTTTTGTATGGCTCCAGCTATGGTTTAATGCTTTTGCCCACTGTGGTCTTGGTATGTTTAGCCTGAGCAACATATTCAATCCACTGCTGATGTATTTTGACTCCAACTCTTGTGGGCTGGCTAAGCTCAATGCAGTCTTAGGATAAATCTAGAACATGTGTACTGGTTTTGGGGTGCTCTGCACAAGTCGCTGACTGTATCTGCTGTAAACTGATGTGCTGTGATAACTATCTTTCCCTTTCGTTTCTATACAGTGTGTGTGGGTGTGTGTGTGTTTGTGTTGTTTTGGGTGGCTGTGACATTGAAGAATAAAATTATCCTTATTATTATTATTATTATTATTATTAAATAGAAAAATTAATCAGCTGCCAAATACAGGAGTTAAAACTTGAAACTGACATAATATTGGATTACTGCAGATCAATACTGGCACAGGCACCACCGTAAGAAAGAAGGGTCCAGTTAGGCCACTGTGCTGACAAATGGATAAATAATTGACCAGACTGATAATCGGTCAGTCTGTAATTTGTAATGATTTGCTGTATGAAATTCACATTTTCAGAAACACAGCTGAAACAACATAAAATGACAGCTATATGATACACCTCCAATAACATCACATCATCTCTAAAATATTGATGCATCCAGCTGAGATAAAAAACTTTAAAAGATCCTTTATTGGAATGCAAAAAAACCCACTTCGTTTGACTCAAGCGGTATCAGCTATAGTCTAAAAATAAACTTCTATTCTTTGAAGTAAAACTACCAGATCAAAATATACAGAGTGCAGATATTGTGTTTCCCCCTTTCTATTTTTTTGGAGTGTAACCATTTCTTATAATTTTATTCTGAGGTTGTGTGATTACTTCTACTCCTCCCCTAGAACAAATAATTAAATCTATGATTAAAATGCCAACAAGCTTAATACTGGAATAATAAATAGCCAAGTGATTATAGTTTCATTGGATGTTGTGCATTTTAGGCACCACAGTGGAGATTCCAGTATAAATAAATAGGTATAGGCCTGCTAACCAGCTCAGACAACAAACTCTTTGTTTTAGTTTTGTTTTAGTTATTTGTTCATGCATATCGCTATGTGATATCCTTAGAGAAGGGGAAGTGAGCTATTTATTTAGATAAAATAACTAAAAATGTAGACACAATGGATGGCCTGCAGGTCATTTCCTTAAAGGCCTATAATCTATGTAAGCACTGGGGATGCGATGGGATGGTGGCTCAAGCACTCTGTGTGCTTTCCTGAGTCCACTCATTCCCCTGGTCCATCTTTGTTGTGCATTGAGGAAACTCAAGAAAGTTGGGGCACTTTGGAGACTCCCCTCTCTTCTTTTGCATTTTCAGCATATTATAACAGCTGGGGGCAAAATATCAGTCGCTCTCCTCCCTCATCTCCAAATGCCAACCTTTCAAGCAAACAGAGTGTGTAAGTGTGGAGGGAAGGCAAAAGAGGAGGATGACAAGGCAGAAGGAGGAGCAGATAAATAGAGAAAGACACAGACAGGAGGGACACTATATTTAGCATTGGAGCTGTCGCATTCTGTTTTGCTCCCCTGAATAATAGACAGGATGTATCCTGCAGCTCAGAGGTTGCTGGGATGCACTACCCCCCCTCAACTCCTCCCCTAGCAGCATATCCAAGGAGAAAGTAACATACTATTGTAATAATTGCTGCAGGCCTCTATGCAACAGTCCCCAAACATTACTCTGTGAAAACATTTCTCAGCATCCTGACATTCTCTCATGGAGATAATGAGGAGGGGAAGAAGATGTAGACTACAGACTGTTGCAAACAGGTACAATGTTTCTAGCTTGCATACCAATAAGAATGCATCAAAAGTGGTGTGTTGCATGAATGAGTGGCAACATGACCAAAATACATTCATAATATAACGCTTCTATCTATAATTTGTCACAATTGGAAAAAACAAGACAGGTACCGTGAGAAGCTGTGCTAAATGTTACCTTGATGTAGTGATGGGAAAAGAAGAAGAAAACATACACAGCCGATGAGAGTGAAAGAGATAATGTGTGTACAGGTGAGCGGTTCCCTGAACAATGCACAACAATGCTGGTGTTAAAAGCACATATGCTTTTGCAAGAATTAACCAAACCAGTGTTGCCCCTGGTTTCTCAAAATGCAACAAGTCAATCTTAATCTAGTTTCAAAGAAACGTTTCAACCCTATGTCATTTATTCGAAAAGCTTTAAAAAAGAACACATGTAATGAGCCAATAAAAGTGTTTTGTAGCTTTACAGGAAATATTGCTGCGAAAATTCCTAATCTAACCTTTAAAATGAATCCCAAATCATTTCAATGTATTATAATGATAAAACTCTAAATTAATTATTACATTCTGGCAATCCTCCAAGTATGGTTCACGTCGGGAAACCACATCATCAATCTCCATCCATCCATTTTCTCCGCTTATCTTCAATCTCATTATGTTTCACATATCTGATGTAATGTAATCATGTTTAACATATCTGGCACATATAATTGAATAATAGTTAACACATCTGACGCATGTAATTTAATAATATTTAACATATCTGATGTAGGTAACTTATGTATGTAATCTAATATCTAATATCTCTATTCCCCATGCATTGCAATGTATTGCAGTACAGTGGGACATGCAGCCTAATGATATTGGCTGAAATAATGGCATAATTTAAGTTAATGAACAGATGAGGGTCTATGGGTGATGAGAACAGCATTTCATAGACTGAATGTTTTTGTCTGGCAGCTGATCAGTCAATCACACCCGCTGGTTCCACTCATTCTCTGCAGAATATTTTGAAGGAGACAAAACAAGACAATTGAAGCAGCTAGTGCGCAAATCTTTTTTTGTTAATGATCGTTGTAAAGCCGCAGCTGCCTGTCATGCTTCTTAGAATTGTACTGTCTACAATTAAAGTCCATCCAATGTTTGTTTTTTTTTGAACGATGTCATATTTCATGGTAAGAAAAGGATGACACTAACAGTGCAGCATACCATATATAGTATGCATTAAAGGGAACACCCACTGATATGACTTGAAGAAGACAAAGGAGCCCCTCTCATGTACAATACATGCATAAATCTGCCTGTAGAACATAATCTGTGAATGATGAGGTCTATTGTTGCAGAGTGAAAAGTAGAAAGTTCAAACTCAGTGACAGCTCCGAATTATTCAAAGAGTAAGGACGTCTCCTCATTTCTGATCTTAACCCTGAAAAACCTCCCAGGAGAGCTGAACCGATACGAAACGCCTTTGTTCATGTGTAACAATCACTGACCCATTCCGTGGGACAAAAAGACTGCCAGGGGGTGCAGAGGCTGGAGAAACCTTAAGATTGTCCATTAAGAATTAGTCCAATTATAGGACTGCCCTTCTTTGTCTGGTTTTCTTCCCGGGGCTAACCTCGTACCCAGGTGTTCCACCAAGGACTAACAAGGCTCAAGAAAAACAAAGTTAAACACTTTCGAATGTGCCTGAGGTTTAGCCTAACAAGCTATTACTTGTTAATATGGTGCCATTCTCCCACAGTCTGAGGGCAGTTAACCTCGACAGTGACTAGCTGCTGTTTGAAGGGTCACAACCTCGCAGAGCTCCACGCACTAAAATAGCACGTGATTACAGACCTTGTTTGAAAGTAAATATAGGAGTTCTCAGCAGCTGATCTCAGCCAGTCTTTTCCAGTCTTTCATGGGAGAATATGAAGTTACGTAGCTCGATTTTTTCTGTGTATGTATAATATCATCAGTCCATCAATTGATTGAAAACTGGGTTAAGTTCAGGGCAAGTAACACAAAAGGAGAACAGAAAATGTTAAATTTTAGAGATGCCATTGCAATCTGCTGTTGTGTGTGTATGTGCACATGTATGTGTGTGTCGGTTTGTGTCTGTGTGTTACTCGACTCTTTTGATGTCTGGGTTGATGATATATCTCTGAGCCAAAAAGGGACATTCCTTTGGTCTTCGCCTCTGTTTGCTCTCTTGGTCCTTATCACAGTTAATAACTCAACAGCACTAACAACACTCAGTAGCCACTTTAACAACCTCAAAAGACTAAATTATTATCTCAGATTGGTTATGGTATTTCATATTGTAAAATTTAGTTTCAAGAGATGCCGGGTTGAAATTTTATTTCCTCAATAATTCTTTTTCTATTTTTTTCTCTTAGGACACACATAAATGTATCAGAAATGTTAAAGAAGAAGAATCATATGACTGGAAGAGTAAAACACATTTTTGTCTTTTAAATTAAGAACTCTAAGTTATCTAAAAAATTAAGGGACAAAAAACGTGATTGGTTAAGGAAAATAAATGTGATTTTTCATGGTGATTTTAGACGTGATCTGATTCTAACTTGCAAAGAGAATTCAGGATTTTTAACAGATGGTCTGAGAAAAATTGAATAAAAGGAAAAGATATACATATACATGTTCCATAATCATATAATTGAAATGATTATTTCTTTAGAATAATGTATATCTAGTATTTATATAAGTCATTCTATTTTTGTTTTTGAACAGCTACAATAACATTATTCCCTATAGTTTCATCAATACAAACAATCAGTGGAACATGTGCATCATGTGTTTCCTGTATGAATAGAAATGTGAGGTTGGGTCACAGACGAAGGATAATTTGACAATCCAGTAACAAAAATGATTTTAGTAGCAACTGCAATTTATACCTTGAATTTAATTTATCTTTCAAATTAAAAATATGCAGAATCCTGCCATCGCAGGGTCATATCACATAGCACATCCGAATGTGTGCATTTTACAGGATTCATGAACCCTTCAGCCAATTATTTGATCACGTACACTGGCATATTGAAAAATAAAATAAAAACTTGTTACAAAAATAACCCCAGCAGTATTGTGCAAACCTAATGCCATTAGGAAATGCACTGTTGATGTGCATTTTTCTAGCCTCCGGCTATCTGAAGATGCTCTCTGAGGCATAGAGTAACCTCCAAAACTAATTAAAAACAAATACTAACTCAATTAAAAGAAAGAGAAAGTAAATGATCTCCTTCTCTCCAAGTAATTGTGAAACCAGCGTAGTGTGAAATCCAAGTAGATTAGAGACAGGGAGGAAGAGATGGGATCCAAGGGATGAAGAGAGGAAAGAAATAGGTAAGTAATGAGTAGAGACATTGTTAAGTCAACAAACCTTTAATTTCAAAGTTTTCAACAGCATAGCGAAACTCCACAATATTAAGTTAGGAAGAACACATAGCAAATAATTGTTTCAGGCTCTACCACATGTGAGTGTATATGAAGAATACATACAAGAAACACTTCACAGGTCAAAGATGACACAGTGAAACATTTATTTAATGAGAAAAGTCTCCTTCAGAGGCAGATACTAGACCTCGAGAGCGTCACATGTACACGATGGCTTTGCCATTGCTGGAATGACAAAGCCCCAGCCGCTGCACCACTGAGACCTATTTTAACAAGACAGTTCCAAACATGCAGGGTCTCATGTGGCACTAGCAAATATTCATGACAGGGACTGCACCCTAAGTGGGTGCTCAGCCAAGTGTTAAATCTGACTTGATTTTAGAAGGGTACTGGGGTCACACAAAGGCTTGTTTTGGGGGAACTAATAGTAGTCCAGCAAACAAAATAAGTCATATTTCACCCTCAGGAAAATCAGCAGCACATCTCCTTGTCTCTCTTATCAAGCCTCACTCACATCCACACACCATTGGACTCTGTGTCAGGCAATGAGGGACTAATCGCGGGGATGGCCAAGTCATAATCAGAGCTAACCATTCCAGTTTCTAAATCAGACCATGAGATGAAAGACTGTGAGATAGCGGTAACTGCCTGCATGTTAAAAGCCCACAGTTAAAGAAACGCAGTTACAAAAACTGCAGGATTTAAAATTCCTTACCTTTGAAAGACAGGAAGATCCTGGGAGCAGAGAGGGGCTCCATTGAGGGGGGCAGACCCCCAGACGTTATGGCCAGCAGAGCCAGTAGCCAGCACAGTTTGTTCCACCACATTGTCCCTCTGTTTGTTAACAGAGCAGAGGCATTATTTAGGAGCCGAGGGGCAGAGAGACATGAGCATCAAACATAAGCCTGCTTTTCAAACTCATACAGACACTGAGCTGCAATAATGAAAAAATATGCTTTATTACATTTAGAGGTATAGTTTTTACTTAGATTTATGGCACTGAAATTATACACTGCAAAACCAAAAATAAAAAATAAAACCTGAATCTGTTTTTTGTGGTGTGGCTCTCTTTATCTGTTGTGAACAAGATTAAGAGTGGGCTTCTTCCTAAGGAATCAAAATGCTTCCAGCTCCTCTGGGGGACCCCTGAAGCAGTCAGTACGGAGGTCTTATCAACCATAACCCCAATGTTAATGTATGGGTGCAGAATTACACTGGGGTATATCTTGATGTACTGAGATTATGTTGTGACTTCTTACATGAGTTATACACCAATCAACCATAACATTGAAACCACCTGCCTGTAAAAATCTCATTTTGCTGCTGAATCAGTTCTACTGGATTGTATATTCTGAACAACACAGAACCAGCATTCGTTTCTTCAGCATTTAGGGCAACAATAGCTTTTCAGAGACACCGAACACCACAGGCTTGTCTTTCCCGCTCATCAATGAGCCTTCACCAGGAATATCAGACTATATGTGCGGCTCTGCTGTTGCTCTGACCCACTTGTCCATTCCTCACTATTTGGTCATCAGACTCACTCAGATCGCTCTATGTGCCAATGTATCCTGCCTCCAAAACAGCACCTCCAGGACTAAATGCTTACCTGTTGCCAATTGTATCCTACCCAATGACAGCCAATGTAGCCAGATGATCAATGTTATTCTGACATTCCCTGTCACTTGTTATAATATTATATTATATATATTATACTATACTATGGCTGGCCTGTGTGTTGGTTTGTACTATGTTTTGCGGTATTGCGGCTTGTGGCAGCTAATGTGAACCCAAATAAATAAACAAACCTGGCTATTTGTATTTATGGCTCCCATATACAGACAGTAAGTTAACAGAACCATGAAATCCAGAAGGCTGAAAAGCCTTGGGAAGAGACTGCTGGTGGAGATCTGAGGGTTGATCTCTGCAATTAAATTTCCTCATGAAAATGCCTGTGTCTAAATGGACCACTCTCTAACGACCCTCACATTTCTTACATAACGACTAAAAGGTGTTGAAATATTATCAGCTACTCTCAGACAGCAGGGCTGAATGTCAGCAGCAGCAGCTGCGCTAAAGCTGCCAGTCCGCACAGATGAAATCACAAAGCGCCTTAACGTGCTGCCATCCGCCACAAAAGGGAGATGGAGTTAATGGAGTACAAGGTTCTGATTACTGAAGTTATCGGTATAAGGAGGAACTGGGACAAATATGCTAAATGGAAGCATAAAGAAAGTTGAAGGCTGAAATGACAGCGCCACGTTTCTGGATACAACGAAACAAATTTAACTGACGTGTTTTATTCACCCGCGCATCGTACCGACCTACAAGTGAGCGTGGACCTGAGTGTTAGGTCAAACTGTCAGTCGGGGTTTAAGATCAAGTTCCACACGAACACCCTGAAGACAGATCTGTGAGGCAGATCCACATTATCCAAAATAAATCACGGCTGGGTTTGGGTCACGAGGACGTGAACAGAACACGGACCACGCGTAATTTCTCAAAGCGCTTGGAACAATATCTCTGAGGTGCGGAAAGACAGGCGTAGGGAATAAAACCGACTATACATCACGAGCAGCAAAAACTTTTAGAGCCCCCAAACTCAGCTGACAGACACCCAAACACTGGTGTTAGCGCTTGCACTATTCGCAATTTCAATCAGGAAACTACATTTAACTACATGCCACGCACAGAAGGAACCTAACAACATCAATTACTACACCAATATTTTCTAACTGAAGTATTGCAAAATAAATATTTCAAATATTCAGAAAAAAATGTAAAAAGATTTTTTTTTTAAATCTTTTTATCTTATACAAACAGCAAACACATCATTATTTTTGAGATATCTCTATAATAACAACTATTTATTGTGACCTACCTTATAGATGCTCCCAGTGATTATTGCTTTAAAGCTGGTCAAAATGTAAACCATCCACTCAGACCCTCAGAGCTGCTCCGTCCCACCGCACACCGGGAAGAAGCCTCAGATCCTGCCGACGACCCTGCACGATTATCCCACGGGCAAAAAAAGCTTGGATTGAAATTAACTTGACGGGGCCGCCTTAAGTTGACGTGATCTCTAAATCGCATCAACGTTCCTTTATTTTCCACAGGGGAGGTTTGAAACAATGACTTGTTCCTAGCGCAGAGTGGAGGAGCAGAGCGGCAGATTAGCGCAGCGGCGCTCATGCGTTCAGAGCAGAGACGCTGCATCTGCAGGTGGATAGACTGAGGTCTATCCTCCCCCATGGACACACCCATGGGGGAGGGAACCTACCTTAGCATCCCTTCGCTCCATCCCGCCCCAACATTTGGTACATAATCAGTTTGTTCGAGTTTTCTTTTAATCCAGACATGGTTCAGAGGTGAACTCATCTAAATTAATCAAATATTCTTTCAACCGTCAAAATCAAAGACTCTCAAAGTAACTGCGCATGCGTAGTCACTATCCTGGTAAATCACATCTCCTATATTTTCACATTGGGGACAAAGCTTCATCTACTTATGTGCTTGATCCTCTTAAAGTTGAGTCATATAGCGCAAAAATGAACCAAAACAAATTATGAAATTAGTTCTTTTTTCCACTTAACTTTGCCTCAGGAAAGTAAACATATTAGACATATTGAGACTAAGAGTAACTCAAAGATAAAAATGCATAAGTAAAATAAGAACTCAAACAGCAAAGATTTTCAAAGTGAAATCTTCAAAGATAAGATAAGATAATCCTTTGTTTGTCCTGTAGGGGGGAATATTTCAGTGTTACAGCAGCCAGCAAGAGCATGTCGCTATGCTAAGTACTAATGTATTAGAAGCACAGTAGAAAAAACAACAACCCAACAATATGCTACAGTCATGTATACTATTATTGTACACAGGTGTCATGCAGAATAAGTGTATTGCACAGATGACAGTTATCATACAGGAGTAACAAGCCAGTACTCTTCTCGGTCTTGACTTCCTCGATAAATGGGGAGGGTTGGTTCTGGAAAAACATCCGACTTATAATGCCATGCCAAATCAATACGTGGAACACAAAACTGATTTCTAAACTGAGTGGTCTGAAAACCTGGTTAACAATGACCACAGCTGGCATTGTTAACCATCAAGCTCTGTTGGCCAAACATTAGATTGAGAGGAGGAGGACTTGCCAGGGGACAGTGTGAGATGAGTAAAGGCAGGAGTGTGAGATGAGTAAAGGCAGGAGTGTGAGGATGATAGTAGCAAATTTAAATGAGGGGTAGAGAGTTAGGTGATATGACCAAGAGAAGGAAAGTAGATATACTCTATGTCCAAAAGACCAGTTGGAAAGGCACCAAGGCTGGAGGAATCAGAGGAGGGTACAAACTGTTTTATCATGGTACGGAAGGGAGTAAAAATGTGGTATGGGTAATCCTTAAGTAGGAGTATGTGGAGAAGGTTCTGGAGGGGAAGAGACTCAGACATAGTGATAAGTATGAAGACAGAAATTGGAGGTTTTCAGCCCCTACGCCCCACAAGTCGGTTGTGAGTTGGGAGAGAAAGAGAATTTCTGGATTGACATGGGGGAAGTCTTTCTGTCTCATTGCCAGCGGTGAGAGGTTCTTCAATGGGAATGCAAATGGGAAAAAGGAGATTGAGAGAAGATTGACAGGTATGGTGTTCAGGACAGGAGCGTGGAAGGACAGGTTTCCCTTTTTCTGAGAAAGTGTAGAACTGGCTTGGTGAACATCATATGCAGAAGACGTAATCTGAATTTGACTGTGGACTGCAAGGTGGTTACAGGGGAGAATGTAGACATACAGCATAGAATGGTAGTATGTAGGATGACTGTTGCTAAAGAGGAAAAGGGCTAATGTAGAGTGACGGATCAAATGGTGGAAAATAAAGAAGGAAGGCTGCTATGTGAACAGGGGGAACTTTGCTCGGCTCTCAGTGGAAGTGAAGAGCTGCTGGATGACTGAGCAGCTACAGAAAAATTGATAAAGGAGACAGGTAAAAAGGCAGTGTGTCACCTGAACAAAGGGCAGAAGATAAAGAAACTTGGCAGTAGGTTGGCAGAAATACATAGACATAGTGTAAGGTGGAGAGTGAGGTCTTGGCTCATTCATATAAGACACTGTGGGGAAGTGGCCAGATGCTGATACAGTAGATTTCCTCCTCGAGAACACCTCGATGACCTGACAGAGGATCTCTTGCTCTTGCCACAGATAGAATAGGCTTTAGATATTCATGGGCAAATGGAGCCTTGAATCTTTTAATCTCACTGAATCCCTCGCTTGATCAACACTGGCTTATTTTGCTTCTTATCCTGTCAGTGCACAAAGCAGCTGGCACCCTGTGTGCACCATTATTATTCCAAAATGACAAATACAGTAGCTCTGGTTTCATGCAGTATTAGGGACGTTACTAATGATGAAATGTATAAGGCCACAGAGGAATTTGGAGGAAACAAAGACGTTCTTTCTTGAAATGGTATGGTATTTGGGCCAATTAAGGTTTCAGTCACATTTAATAGTTAAGGGAAAAGATTATGTTTCAGTGACAAATTGTAAAACCCTGGTCCAAAGCTGACTGGGTGGTAATTTTATAGAAACAGTTATATAGCTGTGCTCCATTTAAAACCAAAATGATAATGTATGGCATTTTCATTTGTGTGTTTTTGTGAACAAAAAGATGTTGGATCTCTGCCTCTGATCTCTGCCTCTTAAATGACATGTTTAGGAAAGTCAGTTACTGTAATTCTCCATGAGAAAGAATCTCCCCAGTGGGACTCCAGGCTTAGATGTTCATAGCAGAGAAAGGAAACAAACTCAGCATCAGCGTTTGCCATTAAAAGTGTTAAATTTCCCTTGAAACCAGCAAAGAGCTCTGGGAAACAATTACACAAACACTCTCACATGAGAAACAGAAGATATTTAAGTATCAGTCTATCCAAATCTTGAAGGACCTTGAAAAAGCATCTGACTTTTTAAAACATGAAACACAAAGATGCACCCAGCTCACCAGATGCAGGCAGAAGGGAGGTCTCAGCACCAGATTGAACAAATCAAAGTAGCCTAGAAATTTCAGAAATATCTGGAACAGAACCCTCATTCTCTCAGGCCTCGCCCAGAATGAGAACAATCAGTTCAATAGGGAAGAAAAAATAATTGATTCTGAATGTCAACAGTTCAAACAACTTCCAAGCGTGGGTCTAAACCAGAAAAGTTTATTTGTACTATTACTGATACTTTTTTAGTTTCTAGCTCCATCTTTTTTCTCTCTGTCCCTTTTCTTGTTTGTCTTCCCTCCTCTGATTTGTCTCCAACAGCTGCATCTTGTTTCTTATATTTCTTTTAATCAACACTATTATTCCCATGTTCAGACCTCTTGTGGCCTTGCCGTCTGTCACTTGCGTGAGACAAGAGGAACACAATTACCGAATCCCGGCTTTGAGCAGCAGCCACCTTCATAAATTTCCCTCGTGCTATCTAGTTTTTTTCCACTAGAGTTGTTTTTTAGCTGCTATCTGAGGAGTATAAAGGGAGATTATGTTAAAACCAAAATTTACCAGTAGTTTCCAGACCACAGGCAACTCTATTAGAGGAGTTCTTTGAAAAGTGATACATGGGCCTTTTGTTCTGCAGAGTAAAAGCCAGGCTTAGAAATTTGAATCAACACAAGGAATCTTTATTCTCTGCACTCTTGACTTTTTTAAGCTTAACGCTTTTATGATCCTCGGTCAGTCTAAACCTGCCCGGTGTGAGAATAAGAATTTGACTACTATTTGGTGCTTCTGTTTAAAAATATTATCATCTTCCTGGAGGACATGAAGGCAACACTGCATACATTGTTATGTGAGTTCTCTGAAAGTTCTTCATAAAACTTCTTGATCATGTTCTCGCTGAGAGTCGGTTTCATGGAGAGAAGTGGCAGTGGGACATATAAACGAAGCAGCATAAGGGCAAAGGTCATATGTATGTCATTACAGTCAATGAATTTTTTTTACAACTTTTATTATCAATGACCACACCAGCCATGGAACATAATTATTAGTAGACTTTGACAACTTTAACGTCTATCTGCTGTGTCCGCCACATTTTGAGTAGGCAATTAACGACTGCTCATTCCTGATGAGACAAAATAAGTGCACCATGTCAACATTGTGCAAAACTGCTTGTATTTATTCACAGGACAGATGTGGCTGCACCCACATCCTCTCACAGCTGACCATGATTGGTAAACAAACAACACACACACATGCACACATATACAATGCTGAGGATGCCTCTGCACACAGAGAGGCCCTCAGCGCTCTCTGAGGGACACGTCGTTTGTGTGGAATTTAATGAGGGAATATGCACTCATGCCTCAACCTCACCAGGAAGGCTGTTACCTTTTGGTGTGATAGCATATTAAAAATTCACACTGTTTCTGCATCTTTTTGACTAGTAGCAGCACTCTCATTAGCATTTAAATAGGAAAAAGATAACACCGCACTACACAGAGTCATACCTCCATCACAACGTTGGCAGACGGCAAAGAATACTTGAATCAGGTCCTGCAAACTTTGCCTGCTTTTTGACTCCTAAGAGCAGAAGGAATGCTGTGTCATTTCCTTCCTTATTCTGTTCTTATTCAATGCTTATGCTACTGCTGCCAATGAAAAGTCGGATTTATCACACATTTTACATAAAAGGTATGGTTTTGTACGCATTAAAATCCCACATCAGATATTCCATTACTGCACTTTATCTAATGTTCACCAGGACTTGCTGTACTTAATATTTTAACACTACATGTATTCCCTTTTCTTTTCTTTATGTTGTTTCGCTAAGCTTTGTGTTTTTATACTTTTCAAATGCACTGATGGGACAGAGCACCCATATTTTCATTGTACTCTGCATGATGACAGTACAGGCTATTCTATTCTATTCTGTTCTAATTCAGAGTAAAAACTCAAATAACCATACTGACTCTGAGGAATGCAATTTGAGGCATTCTGCCTAGTTAGTGAAATACTTCCACAGTTGTGCAAATACAGCAGTATTTTTCTATTATTCTTCAAGTGCATTCATGTCTGTAAAGGAGACATTCATTGATGCTCCCGATGCAAATTTGAGCCATTTTTGTTGGCTTGGCAATATGTCCACTATGAGCCGCACATAAGACAACAATAGAGTCACTGTGGTATAAAATAAGGATGGGAAATGTTATTTCTGGCTAATGAATGTGTAGTTAGCCACATGTAGGCTGTGATGTTGATTCTGTTGGACATGTACCAACATTGTAGGCCTTTTAAGGTGCACTCTTTAAAGTAATGGCCTTCTTGTCTCGCTGAAAATCTTCCTCATTCAGATCTTGTTGTTTGGCTGATTGTCATTTTGCACCTTGTTTTGTTCCTCAGTCATTTGTAACAGAGGATAACTATGACTCAGCTGGAGCTTTACAAAATTAAAAATGCGACAGCTGCCTTTTTTTAAATGACACAAGTTTGTCTCATTGTATCTGGCTCACAAGTCCGCTGCCTGGGAATGGAGGGTAGGCAGGCAGCTGTGGTGGGATGATTTGGTATGAATTAAAGCTGTTTCCCAACAGGCTCCACGGGGTCTGATCCTGTCCCCTTCTTGTCTGGCGGATTCTCAGCTTCAGCATCAGCCAGTATTATATTACATCAATTCCTTTTCCCTTGTCTTTTTTTCCTTCACAGTATATTTTACTCCAAACAACAACAATGGTTTTATATTTAGCGTGATTTGTGGTTTAAGGTGCCGAGCCATGCTGCCTGTGGTTGAATGTGGGGATTTGTGTAATAATTTTCCCATGCAGCGTTGTAGAGTGGGGGCCTCCTGAGGCTCTGGCCTATCAGTGTCATTCATCGGTACCCAGGCGCAGGTCTCAGGCCAGAGGGAGAGACTGAAGAAAGCAATAGGAAATGACTCTGTTTTTTTTCTACAACACTCAAAAGTGGTCATCTGGTGCAGTTGAACTGAATCCAAGCGTAGTCTGATGGAGGAGTACGTGGGACTTTTTTATTGCCTCAGTTTTCTGCCTTACTTTCTTTTTTTTTTTTCTGCCTTACTTTTTTTCATCCCTTTTTCATTGTCTTTCAGTCACTGAAAGACATGAAAAAGTAATGGCTTACAAGACAGTACCAAAATACCCTGCACTACAGACATGTTTTACCTTTCATTTATTTTTTCTCCTTCTATTTCCACCCCTTTCTATTTTTTCTTATGATGTACATGGAAACAAATTAGTGTCAAAAAATGAATGTTGAAAATTTCATATAACAATGCTGACATGACTGCTGCAATATCTTCTGCTGGGTCCCTCCTGGCCTGTTGATCCACCCTCTGACGTCCAGAATGAAATATCCTGACAACCATTGGATAAACCAACTTCGAATTCAACACAAATGTACATGGATTCCAGATGATTAATCCTAATTGCATCAGTGATGTCCAACAACTCATCTACCATCTTGCCATAAAGTCAAAATTAACAATAAAATGATCCTTTGAATGCCAACACAATGACTAAAAGGAGCGTGTTAAGCAACGGTCTGTACCTGCATCAGCATGTTAGCTCTGTCATCTGGAGCATCGTAGCATTCGCTCTGAACACCCCTGTCTCAAATTACAGCCATACACAGCCGTTGGAATGACTGTAGAGTCTTGTTTTCAAACTACATTCTACAAACTACGAGGAGGGGAATTTGTGCGATCAAATAGGGATGGCTGTGTTTTGAGTGTGCCGTGTTGAAAATATATTTTTAGGATGCCAGTCTATAATTTACCGCGCTTTTGTGACAACTCTTAGCTGGTCTACGATGTGTCCCTTGTCCTTCAGCCCTCCCTTCGCTCCTTATAGACCCCCCACCCCACCAACACACACACAGACCCACAGACACACAAACACGCATCTCATCCTCCTGTCATCACTTGCCTTGATGAGGCCATGAAACAGGTGGCTCTAGAATTCAAAATGACGTTGGAGAGAAAGCAACTAAACACTCCTGTGCATGAAAGAGAAGCAGAGAAAGGTTTTGTGTGAGTATGTGTTTGTGAAATTTAGAGGAGGACAAGACAGGACTCAAACCCTACAAAAAGAAACAAACAAGAAAACAAAAAAAACACAGAAACAAAAACAATAGTAAAGACAAAAATGTCATTAACTGTTGATTTTGAAACAACATTTTTTAGATCCAATTACAACTTTTCTCTGGTATAATAAATAATATATATTTTTTCTTCTTCTTTCAGCCCTTAGCCAGTTAATTTAAAGATGATGAAATACATCTGCATTCGAACCTTCTACTCAAGATTATCACAGACGAGGACCTGGAAGCAGTTACAGACTGGATGGCTTATGCATGTCTGTGGTATTGTATTTTGGTATTGTGGTATTGTATCTGAAGAAATACTCTCTGTGTCAAGCACATATAATAGTGGCCTAAAAGAGAAGTTTTCTTGGCTCTGCAGATAGAGAGAAAATCTGTCTCGACATCTGTTCCCAGATTTTACCGCAGCAGTTGCGTTGCTAAAGACCCTGTAGTAAGTTGTCTGGAGCCAGTATTGCACATCAACATATTTTAAATTATGCCTTTCTCTGTGGCTTAGTTTCCAATTAAATTAACTGCGAATATGTTGTTGGAGGGAAGTCACAACTGTTGGTGGCTCTCCATCCAATCCCACAAGAGAGACCCGCAGTCTCATCACTGTCTGCTTTCCCATTAACACTCCTCACACACAGGTTACCAATCAATCTCACACATTTCACAGAAATTCTGTTTTTTAGGATGGTTGTATTGTCGTTCAGTTACATTCACATTATGGCTCTGTTATTATCTTGGCTGTGGTTGCTTCAGATTTGGCAGAAAAGCAGTAAATGAATGCCGTCCACTGTGGGTTAAAATATGCCATTGTTTGCCATTGTTGATACAATGGCCAGTTGTGTCAGTTTATTCTAGTGTACACAGTGAAAATGAAATGAAAAAGGCTAAAGCTTTAAAAATATAACACTAGTTGCATTCCTAACATGACACCCTGCTGTGGCTACATGTTGAAAATTCTATGGTCACTGGGGACACTGTACAGCTTTAAACTGTCCAACTGGCACATTTGGCTCCTAATTCTGCAGTAAGAATCAGACTAAGAACAGTTGTGGTAACGGTTTCAGATGCACTTAAGCTAAACTCGTCTCATAAGACAATGACCATTTTATATACTATCACTATGGACTAGCCAATCGTCCAGGGCGTAATAAGCCTCTTGCCAAATGTCAACTGGGAGAGTCTCCAGTCCCCGCAACCCCGAACAGGAAAGGCAGTTACGTATAATGATGAATGAATGAATTATGTGAATTATGTGGCAAAAGAAGACTTGACTTTAATATGTGCGCTTTAGTGTGGATCTGGAAATGGAGACATTTTGACTTTCCCTCACTGAAAGTACAGCCACGTGCTCTCAAATCAGTTTTTTATCTCATTATTAAATATTTCATTTTTGTTATATACTTATATCATTTTGTTTTTTTGAATCAATTTTTTTTGTTACTTCTGCTATCTGATGTAAAATTGTAAGACCTTGGGGTCTTTCTGTGTGGACGATGCATATTCTCCCCATCTTTGAGAGAGTTCCCTCCAGGTATTCTGGCTTCTCTCACAGCCCAAAAACATGCAGCTTAGGTGAAATGGTGAAAATAAATTGCATGTAGGTATGATGTGACCATGAATGGTTATCTGAAGTAGGCTGAGACTGTATTTACATGAAACATCGTTTAAATGGTAAAGAAAGTTCCCATTTTGTCTCTCATGTTTTTGCTTAAAAAGGGTAAATTGTGTAGCATTTCATGGGTTTTGTTAAAGTCTTTCCAAATCTGAGGATTTTTTTGCTCAACCTGGCGTGATGTGTTTCTGATACATACCAACAGACCGAGTCACTCCGCCTGGGCGTACAGTAGATGCACAGGCAGTTTTCTTCTTGGCGTATAATGGATTGTGGCCTATGCACAAACATTTCCCATTTGCAAAGGCACTCTCCAGGGAGGTTGACGGATACAACTTTGGAATATATGTCCTCATCGCCACAAATATAGGTCGAATTCTTTGCTCTTACACAATGTAAACTGCTCAGTGTCTCTTGTGTGAACGCATGTTTGTATTGGCAGATGAAATTATGATATGTTTTGCAAATTCACCAGACTCATGTGTAAAGTAAAATGAGTCGTTACTGGACACAATATTGCACTCAGCTGCCAAACACTGTTGAGAGGTTGGTGTTGTATTTGAAGAGTTCATCCAGTTTTTAGTTGGGAATTAGTTCAATGTGACTTCCCTTTGTGAGACATTTTAACGCACACCCTGAGAACCTTAGCCTCAAGACCCACACATTGTACACATAAACACACAGTCACACTCACTCTGTATGTTAAAGTAGCAACACATGTAGTCAGCAATCTGATTGGAACAGAGGAGGCCATTAGACAGACAGCCCAGGGAGAGGTGGCGCCCGTCATGTGGAATGGATCTCATTAAATGTATGCCCCAGGTCACACTTTGATGGACAGGGAGACGTCAGTCATCTGCCAACTAGATTAGCACTGAGCCAAGCCCCCGTCCTTCCACTCTGCCCCTTGGGAGCCCACAGCATACCAAGTGGGTCCGGGCAGCCTCGTATGAGTGCCCCGCAGCCTCCATCAAACCTCTCACCTCTGGCTTGCCAGTCACAGAAACAAACCAGCTCATCCAAAAAGAAAAAAAACCACCTGCTGTGTCAAAAGGCAGGTGGGAGCCAACCTTCTCTTTCCCACCTTTCCCCTGGTGTATGAGGTTGTTTTATGGTAACAAAGGCTAAGTTGTCTATGCCCTGTTGTGCCATTTTGGATGAAAATAGACAATTATCAACAGTTAAATCTCTTTGCAGAGAGTTTAACATGCTCTTGTCAAGACCTGATATTATTCTTCATACATTGCACCTCTGAAATCTAAAAGCCTCCTCCCACAGGCTCAAAATTAAGGTAACTGGCAATAATTGTATTATGTGGTCAAGTTAAACTCGCATACAGTTCATGCCCTTTCTGTGAATTTTTTCCTGCATAAAGGAAGTGATGTGATTATCTATGTTTATTTAGAACAAATAAGACCAGAACAAATGCTGACAAGCTCAATTCCAGCCGTGTATTTGAAAATAAATAACAAGACAAATACATACCATTGCTGTGATGACACATCGCAAAGTTATTTTAAAATGACAGAAAAAGTGAAAATCTACACTGACAATTAATCTTAAAAAGATACATAAAAGTCAGGAGAACAAAAACCTCTGCCGAGGCAGGTCTGTTTCCCTATGATGTCACAGCTCATAAAAACCGTGGTTCTGTCGATTCTCCGTGGCCCCCAAAACCTACGCCTAGAATTTGGAATCAAATTGGTATTATTATCCATTTGATAGTTATTCAAGAAAAAATACACTTCAACTCAAGCCAGTATTCTTTTGAATCTAGCTCTTTTGAAGATATGTAAAAGTTGACCCCTTAATGATTCAGCACGCGAGCCTGAAAGGGATGAGCAGTTACAGAGAATGAATGTATTCTTATACATTTATTTCAGTCATTGATGTATATATCCCTGATGTTGGAAGAAAAGCCCTTGTAACAGTCATTCCCACAATCCCACAATGGTAGAGAATCCCTAAGAACAGTTTGGATAAGAACGATGATCTCGATCTTCTCCAAAATCTGAAGGACTGCCCATTGGGCAACATTCTGCTAATAGAATTTGTCTGTACCTGTCGTAGAGCCTGGTAGTGATTTTGAGCTACTCACATGCAGTGCACTGCTGCTACACTCCTCCTTGTTCAATCTCCTCCCTTTTTGGTGTTTTCGGATGAAAGAGCATGTGCTGTAATGGTACAGTGACCTACTATTTATCCTGACATTCCCAAGAGTTCATGTCTCCAGCAATAGCGCAGTGGCACGATGCCCAGGACAGGGGCATGGATGGCTCACTTTGACAGGCATGCTACTGAGGGCCGCGCTTGCTTTACCCAAAGCTGATCCGGATTCCCAAAAATCTCTGACATGACGGCTGACGTAATTCGAAGAGCATTTAATGCATGTCTAAATCTGGGATCTCATAGTACTAAGAAATTGTTTTAACAAAAAACAGAAGTGACTCTGCCTTTAACGGAGCTAAAGATGAATGTTTGGAAATGTTTCAGCGTTAGGAAATGAGTCAGAATTCAATAACCCTCTAGATTTGAAACAACCCGGCAGATATAAGAAGTTTCCCACATTTGATCCAAGTTGGGAACATGACCAGCAGTATGACATACTTCATGTACTGCATGTATGCCTGGTAGTGAAAGTCAAAGGTCATCAAAACAGACATGGGCTATGTGGTCTTAGTCCTTTCTGGCCCACAGCGCCTGTAGCAAGCTTCACTCTCTTCTCTCTTTACAATATTCATACGATTAGAAAGATCTAAGCTTGGTCCCTGGAAAAGTAATACAGTGATCAAAACATTATTGCAGCTCTCCTACAATCATAAACTACTGGATACTCTTGATGAAGAATAAAACGTGTTCTGGATGATAATGAAGCATACATTTCCATTCAATAGTGTGGTCTGAAAAATGTAATGACACAAAATCCTAAAACTCAAAAAAACCATGGGCTTTAATCAGCCCTGACACAGATACACTGATGCAAAATGACATTTGAATTTGAAGACTTTGGAGCAGGACTAAGGGGTCAGAGGCCGCCGCCAGTGGACGAGATATAGACCTTCTTTTCCTCAAAGATTTTGAGTCTTAGACATCTTTGCAATATGAGCTACCACATAACACCACACCGGGACTTCCCTCCTGAGATACCTCGGAACTGGGTCACAGCACTCTGACACGACCCCTAACCTCTCCACTACTTACTTACCTACCAAGTGTTATGCAAACTGATATGTATGGAAATGTTAACTTGCATGATTGCTTTGTTGTTTTTCTTTGAAAAGTCCTGACGACTGACTGACTGAAGTTCATTTGTGTAAAACATGGCAATCAAGTAGTTAAAGTTATTAGTATAATGTGGATTAAATTCAAATCAGAGTCTTCAGAGTGCTGAAATGGCCCAGAAATGGCAGCCTTCGTGCATTCCATACAACAAAAGATGACGATGAGAGGCTGAACAGAATGCAGCAGTAAACACATTACATTCACTAATCCCTTCCTGGAAACTGCAGGGGATACCCTACATGCAGTTTTCCCTGAGGCATCAAAACAGTCAGCAGTCAAATGTCTTTAGAGTCTTGCAAGTAATAGAATTTAAGGGGGGCTGGAAAAGACTTGTCAACCAAACACTTGTAATCTTAGTTGTATAAGTCAGCAAAAAGTTCTCTGACTGATTGAAAGCAGGAAGGTACATGATGGGTTTCTTTTAGCAAACTGACAAATTAGCTGTCCTCGTGGTGCATTCAGTTTTTGAGTGTGGGTGTTAAGTCAGTCCTGTGGTCTGCGGAGTTGCATACTCCACGTTGGAATGCAGGCATCCATCTGTGCGGGGCAACGGCGGGAATTTAGTAAGTAAATCTGTGTACCTGCAACAAATAATGTGGTAGTCTAAACATAAAATGTAGAGAACAATACTGAATGATGTGCAATTGTTCATATTAATATTATATGCGTGTTTAGATTTATACACTCTGTGTGTATTGACATACCAACAGCATGAGGGCTTTAAGTCTGCAAAAAGCACAATCCTCTGATTCAATTGTGGTGTTAAATGCTGTTTTCGTAACTGCATAGATAATGACACATCTTAGGTATAACAGAGAATTAAACAGCATGACACTGTCAAATTCATTCAAAGTGTACATTCCTTTCTTGTGCTAATAAATACTCGGTGGGTTATCTAATTCTGCATCTTTTTCTCATTCAAAATGACTAGGGGTTCCTGCATGTGTTCACAGTAGCCAGAGAGGGGGCACCCAAGCAATCAGACTCCCGCCTCTTGTAAGCTTTGCCTTACTTGCGATTCTTTCATTTGACAGTCACTCAGCAAGATACCGCCCTCTGCCTCCTCCTTTAATCATTTTTCATCCCTGCTAATGCAGTGCGGCACCAGTGCCATGTAGGAAACCATTCACATATTCTGTGTCACTTCTCATTCCATAGAAAGCCAGGTAACAGAGGAGGCCATCATGAAGTGTAAATCCACGGGGACATGGCTAGACCTCTGACATGAAAGCCTTTGCTTCAAATAAAAATGCAGTTAAAAGTTATGGGTATTTCATTTGGCCTGGCATTATTTTAAATGAGCATGGCACGACAGATGGTGCCTTTGGCTGTTCTGTAATTGGATCATCATCATGACTTCCGAAGATTGCTTTTTGCTGTTTTGGAGCCATTTGTAGATCCTTTCCTCGGTTCACAAAGCTGGAGGAGCTCTGTACTTCATCCACATTGGGTTCTCAGACACAGCTGTACTCCTTGCCTGCTGGTGTGTTCAGTTTTCAATATTAATGCCGCTTTAGCAGGTTCAAGCCAGCGGTGCCGCGTACAGTAGGGTCATGTCTGACAGCCCACCAGGGAGAGTGGGCTGATGACACAACAATGCATTAATTCTGTCCTCCATTCTCCCTAAATATGTGTCATCCCTGTTGGTGTCAGTGATCCAAGTCAGAGGATCGGAGCCAACGTGGGGTGATGTATGCTCACCTGTAGCAGTATTTGGTTATATAAAGCTTCCGTCTGTAAAACACTCCTTGGTCTGTCAAGAAGGACCACACCGACAGAATTTTGACACGGAATTTCCATATGATTAGGACAGATGATGACTACTAAAATGAATGACAACTAAAATCTTTAGCTGGCCTTGGGCGTGTTGGCTGTTGTGCTTCTGTCCCTTTTGTCTTGACCTACTCGGATAATTTAATGCTACAGTGCCATTATTAATATTAATAATTTTTGTTCTGTTGCTTTCCTACAATAATCAATCAAAATATCTGCCATCAAATGTCATAAAAGCCATAGGTTTAAACAAGTTTTTAAATATTTGAAACAAAGCATAAGTGATATCTAATCTGACACATGCGATTGACATTTTGTCTGTCCCTCTTACAACTGTTTCAAATCACCATATCAAAATTAATCTGTTCTCTTACTTGGTTTGATTGAGGCTCCAAGATGTCTTGGTTATTGTTATAGGAGGAAGAACATATTTTGAATCTATACAAACTAAGCTTAAGGGGATTTGGGAAACATTATCGGCTGGTTAGAAGTAAAACTCTTTCATTTAAGGCGTGGCTATCTTTGTCACCATGGCTACGATAATAATCACCTAGTTAAGATTAGGGTACAAGTATGGTTGTGGTTTAGGAAAACCACAGTGGCTGTCAGTAGGATACCGAAAGTCTATATTTTGTTGACTCATCCTTCCACACCCTCCTGTGTATAAACGTCACCCGACTTCCTCGTTCTTCCCAGTGGAAAAGTCAAAATCCTGACGATCCTAGACGGTTTTGTCAGTTAAAATTCATATAAGACAGTATCTATTTTTGTCCGGATTTATTTTGTACATAACATTAGAATATAGCTAATGATGAAAATATATATATATATATAACATTATTGCATACACCAAAAACAGCCATAACATTAAAAATCCCCTCCCTAAAATGATGTAGGTCTCTTTCTGCCACCGAAACAGATCTGTGATGGGGATTCTGACACCTTTCTAACAGAACCAGCATTCACTTTTGCAATATATGCTATAACGCTCCTCCGTGAGCATGGACAATACTGGCTACCCTTCAATCCCCACATGCATCAGTGAGTATTGGGTGCTCATGACCCTGTTCTCCCTCGTTAGACAGCTTTTGGTAAGCACTGGTCACTGCACACCAGGAACATCCAACAGGAACAGAAAATTCTGGAGATGCTCTCCAGTCATCTAGCCATCAGCATCTCTCAGGGCTGCTATTTTTTCCTGCTTCCAAAGTGTCTAGCCCAGGGACAATATGTTAACTTAATCCCTAATATATTGTTATGATATAATCATTGTTCTTCCGGATTCACTTGTCAGTGGTTTTGTTAAGGCGAGTCTGTGTATGAAAAAGATATTTATCGTGTACTGATCCTTAATTTTTCATAAGAAACGCTATAATACATTGCATCTTGCCTCTAAAGTCACTGACAGTTAGAATTGCATTGATATAGTACTATGATCGTATATGCGGTCAATGTTCACCATCTCATTCAAGCATATGCTGCATTTTTACAAGTGAGGATTTTTCCCCAAACTTGCAAGATGAACTGTAAACCTGCACTCCAACATGATAGAGGTCAGAGCGCTGCTCATTTTTATGTCCCTGCTGTGGGCATGACATAAAGCCTGCCCTACATATTAAAGTGGTCATGCTATGAATTTGGGTTATCCCTGCACCCACCCCACAAGACCACCCTCCGGTTGTTTCTCCTTATGTGAACAAACAATCCTAAATGCTGTAGTGACATGGATGTTTGAAAAAAGATTGGTGGATCGTACCTCTCATTGCATAAAAAGGACTGTTCTCTTCTGCTTATTTCCATCAGATTAAGACAGACTCGTATATCCGAATCCTTGCTTGACTTATTAAACTAATAATTAGCCACCAGTCCTTTAACATTCACTCACTGGTATTTGTTGGTGTCACCAGTCTGCCTTGTGGGAGTGTTTGCCTGTGCTTATTTTCATAATCCCATTATAATCTGAGTTATTTTTCTTTTATCGTCTCCAGAGATATGGTTTTCCTGGGAAAATATCCTTGCTGGCGTCTATACAAGAAAATAGATATTGAAACTGTTTTCTTTTTCGTCTTTTAGAGTGTTGAATCACTCAGAGGTGTATGTTGATATAAGTCAGAGACGGGACTAAGTGACCTACAGCAGCAGTCTGAAGCATGAGGACGTCATTCGCCAGAGGCAGCTGACATAGCCTGTCACTTACATTGTCTTGCCTTCTGAGACAAAGTTTAGCATGAGCACAATCACAGCCAAAGCCTGCTCCTCACAGTCGACATGGCCAGGGCGGTTGACGACACAAAAACATGCACACTCAAACACATAAACAATCCAAGAGACAATTTTGAGATGTAGTCTGTCAGTTCCCTCTGGAATAATGTTACCTACTTAATGTTTGGATGGAGAACAAGCCCACAAATGATAATGGGTATATGTGTGTGTGTGTGTGTTTGTGTTACAGAGGGGGGTTGGGGTTGGCAGGTGTCACTATAGTGGGCAGGTGATGGGAACCGGTGTTAGCTATTGCTGCTTTGGTTGTGAGTTTGGCTTCATGTGCAGAAAAAAAGATGAGAATTTTTATTAATCCCTATTACTTATTAACAAGTAAACGTTAACATATCTGCTCATAAACACTGGAATAAATGACTTACATTTCATAGGTAAGTCCTGGGACCCAAACCCAAGCCCTTTTTGATTAAAAAAAAAAAGAAAACTAAACAAAAAATGTGTGCAAAATAACTGTTTTGTGGAATAGTTTATGCAAAATAAAGAGTGTCTGACAGGGTATTGTGAGACTTTATAAGACAAGAATTTACCTTTTAATTTCATACATGTACAATATGTTTTAAAAAATATGAAAGACAAGGTCAATATCTGCAGTCCAATCAATCAATCCCCATCTTCATTTGGCAACATCCTCCGAACCATATCAAATGATAGCATTCAGTTCAAGTTGTATTTTACATTTCCAATTAGCATTAGCAATTTAATTAAGCTCTTGGTGTTCAATCAGTTGCTTATTCAGACAAAGTCAGATGTTTCCCAGATTCCACAGCTTCCATAAACACTTAAACCAGTTCATGTAATCAAAATCCCTGCATAGAAAGATTTCAGCCCTCATCAGCACTGCCATCTGTAAAATGGTTCAATATAGTGTGTATGTATGTATGTGTCTGTATGCGTGGAATGAACTTCCCCTTTGTCAGTCAGTCAGACACCCATAGGATATGTGCTCAATAAACTCTTTGCCCTTTGCACCTTAAAGGAAGTCGATCTGGAGTGCTGGGCAGCTTCCAGGCATCTTGTGAAATGGATGCACATTGAAGCTTCAACCACTGATGGCTGTTTAAAGATTTTCACTTCCTAAGTGGCACTTTCTTCCTCTCCAAATATACGTAGGCTATCTGACATGTTTAGTACTGCCATCAATGTTTGAGATGCTGGAACAAGAAACTTCACGTAAAGGTCAGACGACCTGAAGGGGATTGTTACAAACTTTCTTGGGGTAAGCTTGGGCCCAGGTGTGGACACAAGACAGCGTGGCAGCGCAGTTGCAATTAAGAATATTTAATATAAACTAAAAAAAAGGCATGAGGAAAAGGCAGGGGATCAAACAGGAATAATTAAAAAACACTACAATTCACTTACAAAGCACTGGGAGAAGGCTGAGACGCGTGATGACACGGGGGAACATCACACAACGAACTGGCACAGAAGGAAAGGTGAGGACAGACTATATACACTGACGTAACGAGGCAAAGCTGGAGGGGAAACACAGGTGAACAGGATGACCAATCACACAAGAGGAGAACAGAATCACAAGACAGACACAGAGGGAGAAAGGAACACAAGCTAAACACACCAAGACTACACTAGGAACGACAAAAAAAATAAAGAACAGAAACAGAAAAACACACTAAAAAGGCAACACAAATCAAAATGACGGAACTTCACCTAAAATAATAATAATAAACACAAAGTCTTGAGAGGAATAAGCAACAACTGAGGGAAATATCTGACCTAATCCACATCTGTAAGATAAAACATTCTATATAATTCTTGTATCATTTGAACTTTTTTTTTAATACATGATCAGGGTTTTATTTAGCAGCAGTAAAGCTACTGCACACATTATCACCGTTTTATTACAGTTTGCTGTTCACTGCAACAGCTGCCTCCATTGAACAGGTCTGAGTGATTATTGCTTAAGATGAAAATAAAATAAAATATTTATCAACTTGATGGTATAATATTTGGCGTATTTAACATTCCATAATCCACCTACATGCACCAAAAAACAGCCTAGAAGCATCAGAGGTGATATTGGCATTCTAATGCTTATCAATGTTACTATCATTCTACATTACATTTAATATCACTTTCTTTAGAATAATAAAATCTGACAAAATGATTCTAATGCTGTCCTCAGCAACAGACGTTATGTTTTCACCAACATTGGTTTGCTGGTCTGATGGATTTTCCCGAGTTTTTCAAATCTGTCCTGTAATAATAAATAGAAATTGTGAAATGGAATTCTTAATAATACGTGGGAATGACTTATTATCTCGTGGCCTCAACTTAATAAATCGTTCCCAAGAGATAATAAGTCGTTCCCATGCCTTGTTGCCACAAGATAATTTCACTCATTTATTTTTTTCTTCAATGTCACCAGAGGGGCTCAGTATAAAAGTGTATATAAAGTGTTTATAATTTATTGATTACTGATTCACATAAAACTGGGTGGATCGGGTGGACAGGTTCCAAAGAAGGAAGCACTATATGTTGGGGTAGATCAGGGGTGTAAAAAATAATAAAAATAATAATACATTTAATTTATAATGCACTTTACATTTGGATCAAATCTCAAAGTGCTACAACATAAAAGCAGATAAAAGCATCAATAAAAAATAAAATAATAATAATAATAATAATAATAATAATAATAATAATAAAAATAATGATAATAATAATTTTTATACAAAAACACTACTCTCCACGCTTTTCTGGAGGAGATAAAGGTGTGGATAAAAAACAACTTTCTCCAGTTGAACAGCTCCAAGATATCATCATCTCAGAAATATTTCCAAACTCCGCTCTTCACTCACCTTAAGTGATGCTGAAAAGCTGGTCCACGCGTTTGTATCCTCCAGACTGGATTACTGTAAAGCACTTCTCATCGGGATCCCTGATAAAAGTCTTCAAAGACCTCAGTATGTTCAAAACAGTGCTGCAAGGATCCTGATGACAGTGCGTCAACCCGAACGCATCATCCCCGTCCTTCATTCCCTTCATTGGCTTCCCATCTCCACCAGGATTGATTATGAGATCTCTCTCCTCACTCACTAGTGCATCCATGGCAATGCACCCCCCTACATAAAAGAACTACTCACCCCACTGACCTCAACACGATCCCTCCACTCTACCCACTCATACCACCTCCTCCCTCCCCGGACTAAGCTCAGCACCATGGGTGATCGGGCCTTCTGTTCTGCTGCCCCTTGTCTGTGGAATTCCCTCCCTGACCATCTGAGGGCTCCACTGACATCTGACACATTTAAAAAAGGACTTACAACTTTCCGTTTTAGCAGAACCTATAACTTTTAATTAACATTGCTGCTTTTTGGTCATATTCCTTTATAATTATTATTATATTTTTTATTGATGCTTTTATCTGCTTTTACCTTGTAGCACTTTGAGATTTGATCCAAATGTAAAGTGCATTATAAATTAAATGTGTTACTATTATTATTATTATTATTAATGTAAATGCTTGAGGAGCAGCCATCATGGACCAATAGAATTGGAATTCCCAAGGTGGTGGAGCTCAACCATAAGTTGTGTTACAGCAGGTACCAGCCATTCCATCAGCACACGGTCCTCTGCCTGAAGTAAATCAACCCTCTTTGCAAATGGGTTTAAGATTTTCACATACTCAGCAGGAGAGAACAAAATGAAAATGAAAACAACAATGGAAATAAAAAGTCAAACATGCTTGAGCTTTGAAATTATTGCATAACTGCCTACTTTTATAGGGGGCAGAATCTTTATCTTTATATAATTTGAAGACTGAATTCTCATTGTCGCCTCCCTGGATGAAACACCACTCTCCGGATGTTTACTCACAACCTCTGTTTCTCCTGTTGTCTTTAATGAACCTTTTAATGTTCTACTCAACTGTTTGGTTGAGCACAGTTTGATTCACTATTTCATACTGGGAAATGTGCGCCACTTAACTGAACCGGTTTATTATCTCCCCCACTGGCAGCATGTATACGGTAAAGAGAAGGGGGGCAAGAACGCAGTCCTTTTCTCAATAGCCAATAGCCATTGCTATTGAGAAAGTTTATTCGATAAGTAGGATTTGTGGCATAATAAATTTACTATGTAGACTTATGTAACTTGTATCTATCTCTTCATGCGCCTTAAAATATGACACCATTGGGGTTTTTTTTATCGTAACTATATCAACATTTATTGAATTTGTACACCGTGGAGCTCTATGTATAATTTAGGACGTGTGGCCCTGCCATCTTTTATTTTCATGGTTATATAAAAGTTAAATAAAAAATTTTTTTTAAAACTTGATAGAACGTATAAAATAGGTAATCTAATGAACATCAATTGTTTCCCATGAAATACAGAATTTCATGATGAAAACATTTAATAAGTCAAATTTTCTCTACAGTTTAAAAACTTGCTTGACCAAACATTTTACAGTAAATTTAGTGTGTCTACGATTTCAGATTAAAAAATTCCCCAAAGAAATGAAAAATGCGAAGAAATTATTTATTTTTTTGGTTTGTTTTTTGAGTACATCAAATGGTTAAACAAAATAAATCTAAGTTTCTGAAATAAACAGATTTTGTTTCAGAATACATAACAAATTGAAAGAGTCAGATCCTTCTGTGTTTGTCAGTAGGCTATTCTTAACACTCGCCTCTGATAACGATGGACCAAACCTGTATGACAATAAAAGTAATAAATGAAAAAAATTACCTTTTATTGTCTCTCATTCGCCCTCTCAAAGTCATTATTTTACAATGAAATTTCATACAGTAGTATTTTCTTTGTTTACCTTGCGCAATATTGCATAAGACATTTAAAAGAAATAACTCATTGCATCGGGAGAACTTTCGAGGATATTTCATGGAAATTTGCTTTAACCAAAATGAGTTGGTTTATATTTTCTTACTCTAATCAGGGAGCCATTTTGTTTAGGGAGATGATAAACCTCCCTGTTTGTTCTCAGTCTTTTCCGTTATTATTTCTGACCCAGAATATAATCACTCAAGCTGGTTCAGCACTGTCCTGACACATTAGGAAAGACAGGCCTGCTTCACAGCCATCCAGCTGAAAGGATACTTTCACAGGGGAAAGGTGACTAGCTTAAATGCTCTCCAATCTCCTGCACATGTGTGGTAAAATATATCACTGCTAGGAGAGAACTGTCAACCTGTGTCAGAATTAATCAACCTTAATGACACCGACCCAGGCACCCACCCACATAAATCTGCACTTGCTTCCAATCCAAACAAATACCTTTTACTCTGTGTTGATGGAATTCCTTGTAGAAAATACCCATTTTTCTGTAATTTAGGAAATGGGAATTTAACAATGAGAACTGGCAAGACAGCAACACACAGTCTGCGTGAATAACATTTTTTATTGGAAGTGTATTTGATACAGGCTCCAGCAGAGGTGCAGCAGGGTTCACTGGAGCCCTTTCAATGCACTGGCAGAAGTCTGAGAGGAAGGAATACTGTTAGGAAGTGTTTACAGCTTTACCGACTGCGCACGGAGGTTCTCTCATTACAGAGTCCTTCCCATTCTGTCCCTGGTTACTCCTCACGCTTCAAACAGGATGCTCCATTTACATAGTGTCTGTGAACTGAAAGAATAGCAGCCACAGCTGCTGCAGTGTCATCTGAGGCTTATCAAGCAGCACAAGGTCAAAGGTCAAATTTGGCTGAGTTCAAGTTGTTGGTCATCATTATGATTAAATAAAAACAAAGTCAGTTGTATTGTGTTATACATGTTTAGTAAACAACAGTACGTTAAGAAAGTTTTCACAACCTTTCATTTTTTTCAAATGTTATTGTGTTGCTTCTAAAGTGCTTCAATTGCTTAAAGTAATTTTTCCCCTCATTAGTATTTACATCATAATAAGGAAGAAAAAAATTATTGTTTTTCTGTTTGGTCCAAAAGACAAACATAAGTATTAAAACCCTTTATGGGTCATTTCTCTTGATTATCTTTGAGATGTTTCTTCACCTTGATGGACTCCACCTATGGTAAATTCAATTGATCGGAAATTATTTGGGGACTCACATTTGTTATTATGAGGTCACAAGCTGACAACGCATCAGAGAAAAAAAAACGCTTTGGGCACCTATTTGGTGAAGAGAAGCCCCGTCTTTTAGAGTCGTATCTGGAGGAAACCAGGCACCACTCATTACCTGCCCAGGACCATCCCAACAGCAAAGCGTGGCAGTGTTAGCATAATACTGTGGGTGTGTTTTTCAGAGGCAGGGACTGTTTTAGAACACTCCTGACCTCAGGTTCATCTTACAACAAGACAATAAATAAATAAAATAAATCCTTTATTGACCACATACAGTCATACACAGTACAACATAGTGAAATTATTTCCCTGCATTTGACCCATCCCTGGGAGAGCAGTGGGCAGCCCCTTTGCAGTGCCCGGGGAGCTGGCGTTTGAAAAACAGTCCCTGCTGGGACTGGTAACGGTTACCTCCCGATCTTCTGATTGGGAGATGGCCGCTCTACCCACTGAGCTACAACCGCCAAAGGGACTCTAAGCACACAGCTCAGCCAACAAAGGAGTGACTTAGGGACAATCCTGTCCTCGAGTGGCCCAGCCAGCGCTCTGACTAGAACCCGATCTGACACCTCTGGAGGGACCGGACACTGGTTGTCCACTGAAGGTCCCTATTCAACGAGAACCTGAGAGGATCTGCAGAGAAGAATGGCAGGAAATCCTCATAAAAAACTTACAAGAAGATTGCACGGTCTTCACAGTCCGCCTTTTTAATATATATAATATGAAATATAATTACTAAAACATAATAAAGTGTGTGGGGTCTGAATATTTTCTGAATATTTTCGTCCCTATTCTCTCTCTCCCAATCTTGCCCCAAGTTTTTGTCATCAGCTGACTTAGGGTAATTGTTCTTCTTTTCAAAAAGACAGATTTTGCCTGATCATGTCATTACTGTCAAACTTTAAGTCTGTTCTCTCAGCCGCAGCCCCATCCCCACCTTCATCATATTCAGCACCTACAGCTGAGCTCACCAGACGTCCACTCCTTCTCACATCCATCCAGATGAGCATGTAAGGTAATAAAGTACAAGGTCAATAAAATATTGGTCTTTTCTCAATCAAGATCTCCTCTGGTTGAAATGATCTTTGGGTTGGATTGGAGCAGATGCCGGTAACCTGATTCTTCAGTCTTAGCGAAAAGCCATGGTTTTGGAAAAAAATGTTAAACAACCACATATGGATTTGATCACACGCTTTTTGAATGTCCACGTATTTTAGACCATGTATGACCTTATTGTCACACTAACATGTTGATTCACTATCTACAGAAAACTGAGTTGAAGGATAAGGCTGACAATATTGTATAGCATTAGTACATCTTTCAGCACCTTCAAACTTTCCCACCCTCTCTGAGACGCTTAGACCAACCTCACGCTCATTCCAAAGACATTCATCTTTTTTTAAGGCTTATTCCTCTTTGTACTGAATACTGTATTTTCAAATGCAGATTTGGTAAAAGCCAAGATGGCTCACTGATATTAAACATCTTAAAAAACTAGTTAAATCAAGCCAGTATATAGGATTGTTTTTGATTGGTTTGATGACGTGAGAAAGATATGGGGTATCTCTCTCATGAATTTATGTTTTTATCCCTTATTATTCTTTTTCTATCCTGACAGTCTGTGAAGCAAAGGCCCTCAATGGGCCCTGGTGTATTCTTTGAAAATGAAAAACATGTCTCTGTTGAACTTTGACTCTCTGTCGTGCTGTGATTTTTTTTTGCCCACAATGGAGTATGATTAATTAAGACTCCATATTTTAACAGGCCTCCATAATCTGCTTCAGAGCACCACTGGGGAAGTGGAGATGAAACAAGGTCATTTTAAACCTTAGGAGAACACTACTCCTGTAGTTCCCTTTTTAGCTATTGTACGTAGGCCTTTAAAGGCATGACACCAACAAATTTGTTCCAATACACTGCAGTTTATTTATGAACTCAGATGGGTTTTGCAAAAGCTGAAAGTCGTCCCCGAATACAAGTGAAGGGAAAATGCTTGGAGGGACCATGACACACGTTTTCCCTCTTTGAAAATTAAATTAAGGGGATTAGATTAGAACAATCAAACCATTACTAACACGGAGCGGCCTTTTAACTATTCAACTATGCAGTCTTTAGAGGCTTCAGTATCAAATCCGGCATTGAGCCAGGCACCATGAAAGTCAGCTTTACGTCAACGGATGGGTGTTGTCTCTTTTAAATAAATGTTGAAACATTGTCAGGGAATCAAAACAGATATGAGGTGAGGATAGCTTCTCCTAAGGCATCTGGATAATGAGGAAATTTCAAAAATAATTTCACTATAAACAAATAGGCTTTAATGTTTTGTGGATCCTCGTCATAGCTCACACTTGATTCAACATGTAATACACCAGGACGCATCTAATACACCAGGGGGAAAGAATTATGTTCCTAATTTATGTGATGACAACAGAAACTCTTTCATCTAGACTAACACTATGGGTCTCAAATAAAACAGCGATGACCTTAAATGTCAAACGTTCAAATCATGAGACCTAATCTTTGTGTCTATGGTTCCAGTGTTGTTATGATCTTTGGAGAAAAAAATAAAATTATAAGATCACATGGTCTTCACATACCTGACCACTGACCTTTATGCTGTGTTCCCTACTCAATAAGGAGCTATCTCCACTTTCCAGACTAAGAGCCAATCATGTCCGTCTATTTCGCTGTTAAAATGTCTGACCTCTGACCACAGCAGTAAACAGACTTATTGGGTTATGTCTGTTCTTCTGAGACGCAAAGGGGTCTTGGAGTCTGAGGACACTGCTGACAAGGCAGCAAGGGATAAGACTTTTGACATTTTGCCCCCAAATATCCAAGTTGATGGACCAAGTTGATACTGTAGCTAAAATCATATCCTTCTTATACTGAATAATTGTTTTATTGTTAATACAGCAGCTCAAGTCTTTCACAGCTTTAGTAAGAGTTAGATTTCCCCATCGCCATTGCCATCCTTCTGACGTCCCTGCAAGCTTTTAACTTGGCATCCCCAGGGGAGCCTTCAGCCCATGTCTACACTAATTGCTCACTGATACAGATTGTGATTATCTTTGCTTACGGGGTAATTATTTAGTGTCAGCGTCACTAAATCAGGGTTGGAATGAGACTATCACATTGTTGGCTCTCAAGGGATTAAGGGGGGTATGTCTGGGCCTCTGCGTTATCTCGATTCCTCTCCTGTCCTTATCTCCAGAGCGTGAGCCTGGAGAGAAACAACAGCCGGGCCATAGCCAAAGCAGACAGATAATTGGAGTGCCAGGCATGCAATGCAAAGACAAAAGGCGAGAGAATGTTCCCCACACAGGCAAACATGAATAGTTCATTTCTATTGTCTTTTTGTGTGCCAGTACAAACTATTGCTATTTAACATTGAAAAAATAATATTTCCAATTAAATAGTCAGTATTTGTGTTTCTTTACACAAACCCTTCATATGGAGCCTGGAATTTACACGTCAAACAAATGCTGACAAAACTGGTGGTTGACCACCACAGCCTTTGGCCGCAGAACCAGGCAAAGACAGAGTGCCAAAAAGCCTGTTTAAGACTCAATTTCTTAAAGACAGTAATAGGCCACTGCATAAAGATATAACACAAAATTGATGTACTGTTTATGAAGAAGGTAAAGTGCCTCAATTGCAATATCTTCTTTGCAGCCATTCATCACTGAGTGTGTGTGTGCGTTATTTTGTTTGTGTGTTTGTATATGTGTGTGTGTGTGTTTGTGTGTGTGTGTGTGTGTGTGTGTGTGTGTGTGTGTGTGTTTTTGTGTGTGTGTGTGTTTGTGTGTGTGTGTGTGTGTGTGTGTGTGTGTGTGTGTGTGTGTGTGTGTGTGTGTGTGTGTGTGTGTGCGTGTGTTGGGTTGGCTCCATGGGTACACTGTATGCAGGGTACCTGTTTGCCACATTAATGGTTAAATCACATGTGATAATAATTCAGAGTGAATCAGAATGTTTTTAATCTAATTTTGTAGTCACTAATGTTCTACATTGATTTTAAAAATCACCAGTTGTTTACAAGAATTATGGAGCCTCAATTTCAGTAATGTCTTCCTTTCTCTTTAAATAATTTAGTATTTAATACTAAAGCATTTAATAGCAATACCAACAGCGATAATAACAATAGTACTTTAAAAGTCTAAAGAAAGGATCGCCACTATCATTATCATCATACACCATTTTTTTTTTCAAATCCTCACATTACTTTTTCTTATTCATCGAAGAAAAAAAGAAAGAATTGAAGAACTTCGATGGATGATTATAATTCAGTGTGTTTCTTACATTTTTGTTTCCAGAAGGGAATCATGTGGTAGCCTGGCTTATTTGATAGGCTTGCTTTAGGAGACAGGCCTCAAGGCACAGTGTTCAGTTCCTGCTTTTTGTCTCTCATCATCTCTCGCACTCCTCCTGTGTCACTTCTTTTCCCCAAGCTGAGCTCTGATTGTCTCAGTCTTTTCATTTCCATCTGTGTCAGTGCAGAACGTAAATACAGTGTCAGATGAAATTCATGTGCCTCCACTACGCTAATCTGATGATAATGAAAATAGATTTTGGTATTTCATTTTAACAAGCATTTCGACCCCTTCAACTTTCATTTAGTCTGACATTGGAATCGGTGAAACTAATGTTAAATATCAATGTAGGACATTTATGCTAGTCAATCAGCTGACACAATGATGGACGTCCACCTTATTCCATAGATCTCATAGAAACAATTTTTCAGATTTGGTTTGGAGATTGTCTGGTAAACGTTAGACTTCAACTTCACTGGTTACTTAACAGTTCATATAGACATCACACATCCATCCACCATTACCACCACCACTGTTAACTCAAACCTTCTATATAATGGAGAAACTTCATGCTTCATTGACAGTTGAATGTTGGACACATAATACAAGATGTTGAATAGTCTGAACCAAACAACTACATAATAAAAAAGAGCCTCACAGAAATCTTGCAAAGTTGGAAGTATATCAAAAAAGGGGTTAGTTATGTGCCCTTCTCATGGTGAAAACCAGGGATTCCATATATCAAACGTTCTTTCAAATGAAGTCAGAATGTTTCTCATCAAAATTGAAACATATAAATACTTGCACACACACACCTCTGAGATTTTTTTTCCCAGCAAGCCCCTTAACATTTCTGCACAGTGTAACAGCAACATCATGTCATGACAGTTTTCTGTTTTCAAAGTTTGTTCTCTGATTACAAAAATCTCCCACGACCCTGTATCCATTTTTCAACTATTCTCTACTTCTTTCTACACCTACTGTCTAATGTTTATTCTTATCTTGGCCTCCTTGTCCCTGACAACAACTGCTGAGCTGTAAAGATGATCTTAAGAACTGATGAACACTGAGGAAACCTGGGAGAACTTAGAAGATCCACCCGGCCTGGAAGGCAGTATTTAAAACCTTTTAAAATGTGAAGGGGACTGTTCGAAAAAAAGAAACAATTCTAAAACGTCCCATATCTCTGAGAATAAATCAGTCCCTTAACTGACTGTTACAGCTCAATACTGAGAGAGTTAACTGTAACAAAAGTGTGTTGTGTGGAACAAATGTTCTAATCAATGAAACATTTTTTTTTCAGTCAGACTAATTGATGTACATCCTTAATATTCTTTGGAAATTTGCTTATTTGTTTCTTTTACTAAGAGTCACTAAAGATGGTGTTTCTCCCACATCTCATGTATGACACTTTCATGAGCAGCCAATTAGCTCAGCTTAGCATTAAGACGGGAATGGAAACAATATAAATCCTTTAACTCATTCATCGATAAGTTATATCTCTTTTGTTTAATCTGTACAAACTTTTGTTCAACAGGCTGTGGAGCACTATTACCTCCAGACAGAGCCATGTTAGTCCATGATTTCAGGGAGTGTGCCTAACTTTACTAAGCTAAACTAATCAGCTGCTAGTTGTGTTATGCCTCGTGTGCCAGGCAGCTGTATGTGTGAGCAAACTGGGTCCAAGTTCTCTGTCTGTGTTTCCGTGTTCATGATATTTAGTATGAAATCACTTGTGTTTGAATATAAATGAATGTGACTTATTCTTTCAATGTTTTACCGGTTTTGTTATCAGTTCCCTTCACATGTCATTGATGAACATATCAGACCTTATTCAATGAGACAGATAAAATTATGAGCTGCAACCAATCGGCTCTCCATTCAGCTGCTGGAAATTATTTTCTACAAAGGAAACTGACTGCATCAATTACACATGTTTGACTGTCATGTTAGATGCTTGTCGTAGTCGGAAATTCGCTCACAGTGATGGTAAACAAAGCCCTGTCCGTGCTCAAGTGTCGTGTTCCGATGTCATGATGACCATTGCCGCTTTGCCATTGCTTTGTACGATATTTGCTTTGTGAGTATTACTGGACTCTTATCCCTCTTCTTTCTCCTCTGCCTTTCTTATCAGGTCCTTCAAAGAAAAGTAGCCCCCACTCCTAAAACAATGTCAAACAACCGCCGAGGCTGCCCACTTGCAGTTACCTCCCACATCACCCACCCAACCAAACCCCCACCCCCTTTCACTGTCAATGCACGAAATAAAGATTATCAGCAGGGCAACCCTTTGTTGTTGTATGGATGGGATGGGGGTATTTGAGTTAGATCTCCTGGATAACATTCAGACTACCCAGATTTCATTTCACGCAAGGTTCTTTCATGTCGACGGAGTTCTTCGTACTGGGATGCTGATATGGTTTATTTCTGAGTAAGTTTGAAAGAGAAAATGAAACTCGCCCACCTTTAATTTGTTTTTCATAAATATAAGAACAGCTTGTTATATGAGAATCAATGACATGTCGAATCTTTGCATACGTTTTCCTATTTAAGAAATCATCTATCTATCATATTTAACTCATGATGACTGCCAAGATGTACATTTGAATGTATGCATTTCATGGCTATGATATAACAAAACAAGTGTGTGAATTAAGTTCATGTTTTTTCTTTTTCAGGCTCCAGAGCTGTCTGCTTTCCCATCTGTTTGTAGAAAGCCTTGGAGCAAGACCTGGGAAAGCCAAAAGCAGACTCCTTCACACAGACAGCTCAGTGTTGCTTTTTACGGAATGATGGACTGGCCTTATCGGTGGCCCTTCAGCCAAACCTGACAAACTGAAGGGGGTAATCAGATCTGGCTTTTTGTTTTGATTTCCTTCGACTTCTTATCTTCAAGTAAGTTGGGTGGAATCCAGCTGCAGACGTAATGTCCTGAGAGGAGACGACACGCCATGTTTGCAGGTTACCGTCTTTACTCAGTCATGCGTGACTCATTTTGGCACCGACTCTCCTATCCAGTTTGTCAGACAAGCTGTTTCTCTGTTTCCAGTCTTCATATTAAGCTAATAGGCAAAAATGTGACTGTTACTGATATTCTAACGCTCAACCAAAAGGTGGAAAGCGCCTTTACAAAAATGGTGAACCGTTTCTTTAATCACATGGA
Source organism: Lophius americanus (assembly GCA_037951165.1). NCBI lineage: Eukaryota > Metazoa > Chordata > Actinopteri > Lophiiformes > Lophiidae > Lophius > Lophius americanus. The sequence continues at coordinate 8,023,705 of JBBDHG010000021.1, forward strand.
ATGAAAAGACAACTATAACAATATGGTTCCGGTCTGAAATCCCCCTCTGGCATTGGGGTCTTTCTATGAGGGGTTTGCATGTTCTCCCCATGTTTGCATGGGTGTTCTCCAGGCAGGTCTGAATGGGAGCATGAATGGTTGTATGCCTCTATGTGTCAACCCTGTGATGAACGGGTACCTTGTCCAGGGTGTACACCGCCTCTCGCCAAATGTCAGCTGGGATTTGCCCCAGCCCCCTGACTCAGAACAGGATAAGTGGTTATAAAAGATGTATTGATGGACGGACTTAACTTGTAGTAAGCAGTAAAGAAGTCAGATGAATTAAAGGACGTCTGTGTCTCCCTTAATAAAGATGTGGTAAATCAGGGTGAGATTATTTTGTCCTGGGTTAAGACAGTCACTTACGTGGCACTTTTGAATGTAAGCAATAGGAACGGAAACAAATTTGTTGGTGCGAAAATACATAAGCTGGAGAGTGACTGTGAGATTCTTGTATCTGGTGTATTCAGGGGCCCACATCCTCAGCTTCACGTTACATAAGCCAATAACTCTCACTTCCATGTGTAAACCTTTTTAAAGCAATATTTACATCACCCGAGCTACATCTCCAAACGAGAATCATTTATTTGGGATTTTATTTTACAGCGCGTGTATGAGGCTTCCTGTCAGAGATGCTTCATCCATGGGAACATTGTTTATAAGAAGTGAAGGAGCTCTTTAGAGCTATATATGGCAGATGTGAAAGCTTTTTTCTTTTTTCTTACTATTAATAGTCCTCATTATTACATCTTCCATATCCTCTTGTACAAATAAGTAGGACAGTAGGGAACCGCTGGGTGCCTAGTACAACTGATAACATTATACACCCCAATAAAACAGGATGGGTAAGTAAAAAATGTCTACACTTTAGTGACTACACTAAATCAAGTCAAGTTCAAGGATATCTCACATCTTCTAACTCTCCTCCTAATTTCTCAAGGTGATTTCTCAAAGTTGCCAGACTTCATCCTCACTCCTAAAACAGAGCTCACATTTCTCCTACTATCAGGACATGCCTGGCAGAGGAGCTAAACCAAGACACTTCATAGCAATCTAGATTGAGCTAATACACAGCGAAGCCTAATGGGAATATTCCCTTTCTTGAAAAAAAGAGTGTGCTCAAAGAGTGGATCAGGTAGAGTTGTGACTTGTGACAGTAGACTTGTGACAGTAGACTTGTGCTTTGCAAAGAAACACATCACAGCGTCCCTAATAAAACTGATTTATCGCCAAGAGGAAGACTACTTTTGAAACTTTAGATCATAGCCTTTATTTCTGAGATAACCGATTTGCCCTGACCTGGACACTTCTGTTTAATTTAGCATATATCTTATTTTTATAAAGCTACTGTAAACACAGTTGTGTGTTTATAACAAGTCGCTCATGGAGATATGACTCTTCAGGACATCTCTTGTGTCAGCGCCAGAGGGTGCCTCATGTGTCTCCTTCACTGTGGTTTATAGGTTGTCAATGAGGTATGAGAATAATATTCATAGAGGAGATTGTAACTATCAAAAGGATTAATAGTCATTTCATTTAATTTTTTTCTCTTCTCCAACAAAGAATAAAATATAGAGATAAACCAGGCTAGCTCTGCATCATTAGTAGGATGGAGTCTGATGGGTGGTAGAGGGAGACGCTACAAGTTCAGACTGAGTGAAGGAGCCTACTCCGCCGTAGTAAACCAGGAGAGATTGTGTTACATGCTGAGATGAAGGGACTGACAGCGATGGTGTCGTCCTCTCAGAAGTAGTGATGTTCCCCTTTCTCTCTTCAGGGAATTCCACACACACCAGGTCCAGGGAGCGGCTCACGTCAGGCGATCTTCTTTCTGCTTCATACAACGCCGACAGGGCTGTCGTCAGAGGGTTTTACCGGCGGCGTCTGTGAAACCCGAGAGCTGCTGGACAGGCTTTATATTGGTGGGCAAAAGGTGAGGGAGGGATGATGTAGTGGGGACACCATGGCTTGGTGGCTGCCTGAGTGTGAGGAAAGCCAACTTGCCGCCTCAAAGAGGATCAGATTTCCTCACGACTTGTTGCCCACTGCTATATAAACTCTGGCATGCGGTGTTGACACCTGATCTGGACTAAAAGAGCCGCTAGAGAGATTTGCTACCCCCACTCTGTCCCCTGCTCTTTCAAGTTCACTGCCCCCTCCTCATGCCCACCCCAAATAACTGGCATGATCACCCTCAACAGGGCCCCCAGTGGACCTCCACCGCACAGCTCTCACTCAGGCTCAATCATCACTGCTCTGCTAATGAGGGTCTCATGGGAATGTTTGCCACAACTTACGGGACACCCTGAAACCAGGGAGTCCCCATTAGCTACTGTAAGGAGGAGACCAACCTCAATGACTTGAATGTGTAACCATTTGTGGCAGCTGTCCATCTGCTTGCCAAAATGATCAAAACGGGCCGCCACAAATGAAACGAGAGAATAGATCTCCTGACTGTAAATTTAAAAGGACATTCTAGTCATTGCCACCATCAAAGTATTTTGACTTGGCATGTGGAGTAAAGATTTTAAGATTCTGGAGGTTTCAATGTCTAAGCCAGAAGAGGTTATTTCTGTGGATGATGGGATTTGCAATAACCATAAAGTGACAGTCTAATGAATGACTTAGTTACCTAGAATACAAAGGAAAGGGATTCAGGTATCTGTCATTTGTTAAAGCTACATAGAGTAAAATGACTGACTGGGTGTACTCTTTACAGACTCACACACATATATAAACACACACCACCTCCTCTATCCACTGCCTTCAACAGCCCTCTAACCAGCATAAACATGAACCACACGTCAAGTGTCAGAAATGTATGGTGGCCACAACAGAAATGAAAACCAATTACCAAAAACAAAACTCACCCAACATTGACAAATGTGTTGAAAGCGTCGTCCTGTCCATCAGTCACACAAACACAATTTAGCCGCACTAAATGAACAACCAGGTATTTTGTCCCTAACTTTAAAAACATTCTGGGGCTATATGAGGTAAATTCCTACAATAGGGATAAATGCAGATGCTACAAAGTCCCCTTCCAGTGTAACATATGTCCAACATGAGCTTGTTCAATTTAACTTGAAAGATAAATTAGCTGCCATTAGTTATGACCACAATCAAAGTTTGAGAGTAGAGAGTAAAACACAAAACATCTTCATAAAACCAGAAGGAGATGGTAGAACGATGAACTCGACAATCCTCCAGTTACACTACTCATTTTACTAGATAACAATTACATGTAAACATATGATACTTAAATTAACAATATTATTTTTATAAATTACCATTAAGTGGGGTGAGTTTTACTCAACAAAATTATTTTCAGTAAAATAAAAAATGAAAAATGCTGCTCGCATAAGTGCTAATCCCTTTCACTTTTTGGTATTACAATTCAAATAGCGAAGCAAACTTACCTTTAGAAGCAAACTAATTGGTTTGGTATCTGTTGTTGTGTATAATGATGAAACGATGGTTTCCCTTAAAAAATTTGCAGAACAGGAAACTGAAAATCTTTCTTTAATCTTGATTCATTGTTCGTTCATCGTTCAAAATATTTAAAAAAAAAAAATTTGTTTTCATAATGTTATCTAGGTAATATTTCTTTTCTACTGTATTTATTTGCTTATTTGGTTCTGAATAATATGAAAGTTACAGTAAGTTATTACATTACTTTATTATATTGGTTATGGGATGAGGTAAAGGGATACATAAGAGGTCACTTTAAATTTCAAATCCTATATGTGGTTGATCCAATTCTTTGTACGTTCGTTTGTTTTCGGTTTGCTTTTTTGTCAGCAAGATGTCTCAACAAGATGCTGACAGATTTTGATGATGACTCGTGGAGATATATCTACATGGTGCCGCAGTGGTTAGCGCTGCTGCCTCCCAGCAAGAAGGTACTGGGTTCGTATTCACCACTGCGGGCCTTTCTGCGTGGGGTTTGCACGTTCTCCCCGTTGGGTTCATGGGTTCTGTTCGGGTTCTCCGGCTTCCTCCCACTGTCCAAAAAAAACATGCAGTATGGGTGAATTGGCGACTCCAAATTGCCCGTAGGAGAGAAGGTGAGTGTGGATAGTTGTCTGACTCAATGTGTAGGTCCTGTGATGAACTGGTGACTCATCCAGGGTGTACCCCACTTTACCCAATGTCAGTTGGGTAAGTCGCCAGCCCCTGTGACCCTGAAAAGGTTAAGAGGTCTACAGATAATGGATGGAGTTCATATTTCACTCATTAGGGGGAGCTTTATTATGAGAAACATTGTTCTTCAGACATGACTTCTCATTTCATTTGAGGAATTCAATAAGGGGGGTTGCTTTTACAAAAAAAGGGTATTGGGGGTGCTCTGAGATATACCCTCGCTGTTGGGGATGACTGTAGGGCCCGAGTCTTAGAATGTAAGGGAGAAATTGACAAGGGTCACTATGGCAGTGTCTTCTATTGCAGAGTTATGTCTTTCCCATTTATGAATAGTATGTCTTTGTGTTTTTCAGGATGGTTACATTAGAACAACAGTATTTTTAGTTATATTTTCAAGTTGTGGATTTTTTTTTTAGATAATAGTATTAGCGTATCTAATGTAATAGTGCATCATTACACATTCACTGAGGTCGTTTGTTAAATCTTACTAATAACAACATTGGATGGTGGAGGTTATCTTTATCACCTTTCAAATATAGAGTAAATATGTCCCTAGAGCAAACAAGAAGCTGAATTAACCAAAGTCATTGAAAATCTTTACCTCCATAAGAGCACTAAACAGTTCAAAGTTATTAGTATCACTGGCCCTGAATGGATTAATTAGCGATACAAGAATCAATCATTCAACTTTATTGAGTAGGACATGTGTTTTATTCTCTTCTCAGAGACCTGATGAGCTGGCAACCTCTGAAAGAAGTTTACTGTTTGCCATGAATTTACCATATCATGGAAAGTCCGGCAGTCGATACTTCTGTGCACATGAAGCAAATGAATATGGTCCTGCTTGGGGATATGCATCAGGGATGAAAGGTCGAGTACATGAATACAGAAGAGCAATCAATGGTTTCATTCAGGAATAAATACAGATGTACAACACATCACATAACCATTTTTACTAATGACAATTTTAAAAGAAGAATAGAAACAGAACGTGTGCCAATATTTAGATTTTAAGAAAAAAAAGGTGTCAGAATGACACATTTTTGTTGAAGAGTGGACAGGCTGTAAACAAACTTGTCAGATGTGACACAGCACTTCAAGTAGTTCTCCTCCCATTGTGCAATAAAAACCTTGCTTTTGAACCACATCACCCTCTGGTTGTTGTGTCAGTGTCAGTCTGAACAATGCTGTGGATGACCTTCGAGATGCCTTTAGCTCTTTGGAGAGTCCCTTCAGATGAGGATTAGAACCGGCTGTAGAAGAAGAATTCAGAAACAAGAGAATGCTCTTATTTTTCAGTAAGAGGGGCAAAATAAAGCAACCACATATTTTTGAAAAAGCTGCAAAGAAGTGGAACAAGAGGTTGGATCAGCAGAGGGCCCCTCTTTCTCCACTCAGGATGTTGTTAATATTGTTGACAGACATTTTAACTTTCCACAGCTCATTCTGTGAAGTCTCTTTGGGACCTCACTTTAGGTTTGTAGCCTGTGGAGCCTCCTTTCAGCCTGTATCAAGCAAGGCAGTTGCATTATTTATGAGTGTTGGCTTTTATTCTGACTCCCTTATTGAGATTGCTGATACCTCATCATGAAGCAAAAATAATGAGGTACGATAAATGTTACTGCTGTCAATAGCCACTTGGGGGAACAACATGTCGGGTCTCTCTTTCACAGATTGTGGTGACATCAGATTATTTTTTGCGTGTGATAAGTTTTTCTTCTTGACAGGTCCAGTGGAATGGCCTCAAGGCCCATTTCACACTGGATTAGTTTCCATTTCAAGCCCCAGCTCAACCTCTACCCCCTATATTGAAGACATGAACTAAGGTTAAATCCTCAGCAACTCTGTTTCATCTTTGTCATGGGTCTTAAAGCAATGTGATAGAAGTTTACTTCTGGCTGAATAAATTATGTAGGGTCAGTCTGACAAAGAATCTAATACAATTGTTTGATATAGATGAAAATGGCGTTTTAAATCATAGCGCTGAATAATCAATTGGGAGATGCAATCTTATAATATAAGCATTCAATTCTGCATAAACTGCCAACAATGGTCAAAAGACCACCAGCTAGAAACCCAGTACATTCCTCTCTTCTCTGTCATCTGAACATTGTCTGACTCTTACTTTGTAGAGACACAGGTAAACAAGCATGTTCATGCACATGTGCTCTAACTTCACAAACATTAGAGACACAGATGCACACACAAGCACACACCTGCAGAACATTTTATGTGAGGGGAATGTTTCGAGTAGACATCTGCACATGTACAGGCTCCTCATCAGCGGGTGTACCTCCAGATGTGAACATAAATCAGTCACTTGGAGCAGCCTCACTCTCCATGTCCACATGCATACACAGAACTAAATGGGTGTTTGTATCAGGGGAATCATAACAGGAAAGGATCGGGAGAAAAGGGGGATCACGATTAATGCACGGGGAACGTTCCAGCATGTCTCATACTCTGGACAGACACATCATTACCGTCTTTCCAAGCATCATCTATAAATGACAGAGAGTCATTGAGCTCAACCAGCAATCGGGTCGCATGACAGTAGTTGTGACGTTTCCCTGGAATGCTAAAAAACAAGATATTGAAATGTCAGAGAATTTTATCATGTTGAAATACATCAGAGTTCTGTGTATAATCAAGTCTTTTTGTTAATATAAACCTTACATCAACTTCAGACTCTGTTATCAATTAGGTCTTTGTCCTTTTGCTGAATCAGTTTTAACATTTAGTCCTGTAACACCTCATCACAATAAACCTCCAGTCACACAACATTAGTCCTGCCTAAATGAGGCCAGTTTGGGGAGTTAAACCACTCCTGCTCTGACTCTGTGACTCCCGTTTATGCATCCCTCACACTCTCTCAATTTTTTGCAATGCATGCCAACAGGCCAGAAAGTGATATAAAGCACTGACCTCTGAGAGAGATGATGCAGGGTTTTTTTCAAAGAAAGTATTATTACCTTCATTTTAAGGCCATAATTCTTTCTCTTGCATGGCATGACATCCAAAAAATAAATTTAATTTAATTTTTTTTTTTTGACATTTAAACTGCTTGTTTTATGAGAAGCAGAGTGTCTCAGGCTTAGTTGTTTCCATATCCAGCTGTGATGGCACAATTTGTTCAATCTTTCGTATCTGTATCAAAATGCTTTGATCCATCAAGCTAAACATTTTCTACAACTGCTGATCCTTTCAGGGCCGCGGAGGCCGCAGTCTATCCCAGCTTCATGACAGGCCTGACGCATACAGAGACAAGCAGCCATTAAGGCTTACATTCACACCTATGAGCAGTTAAGAGTCACTAATTCACCTATATTTCCTGTGAATTAGTGACTGTGGGAGGAAACTGGAGGTAGACACACAGGTACAGACAGAACATACACATTTCACGCAAAAGAGCCCCAGGATTCAAACCCACACAGTCACAGCACCAAAGTGTCGCCCCTGATGCTTCCATACAATACATCTAAGACGTGATTTTGGAGAAATTAGTCTCTCATTTGAATGAATTAGAAACTTTTATGACTATATCTCAAGCATAGAGCTCCACAAAGTTGGAAATACAATTATCAGCCTAAATATTATGACCACTGAGAGGTGAGGTCAGAACCAAGAAAAATGGGCAAGCCTTAAAATCATAACTACTTTGATAAAGACCTAATTGTGATGGCTAGAGGACTGGGTGAGAGTGTCTCCAAACATTTGGTCTGGTACGTGTTCATTGGTCTGCAGTGGTTAGTGCTTAACAAATTGGTCTAGGTAAGGGAACTAGTGAACCAACCAACAACTCAATGATGCGCATAGGAAGTGAGCGATACTAAAGAACAAATAGTTGGAAAAACCATACAGTTCATCTCAGAACTGATTTAGAGATAGAAGAGAGACCTCCACATAACAGACAGGTGGCTTTAATGTTTTCCCTCATCAGTGTTCGGTACACTGTTCATATTATATCGTCAGGCGCTTTGGAATATATGCTACTGGTCTTAAATGCCCATAAGTCAAAACTTTAGTTTTGACTTACTTATGACAAGTTTTGTATTGTCTCTTGACATCAACAACTCAGTTTAAACTATCCCTGATGTCATCTGATCAGCATCGATCTCACAGAACTGGTAATCAAGCATTTCTCATTATAACAGTGTTCTTATTTTCCTCTGGGGCTGTCCAAAGTCCTGCCTGATAGGACCTGTTAACAAGCATGGAGACCCTTTTAGTCCATCTCTCCTTGCAGAGTGGCATGTGGATGACCTTACCACAAAAACCCAAACAAGGAAGTTGGAACAAGCCTTCTGTCAAATATACTGTCAACATGCTAAGCAGGAACAGCTTGGACACAGCCAAGTGGCAGACAAGAGTCTCGTAGGGCAGACACATTTTTGTTTAATACTAAAGAGCGTAAAAGCCTGTCTTTCCAGTCAAACTACCCTATGTTTGCAAGAAAATTATTCAGTTCCCAGCTTAATCTTTTTATTTGTTTATATGTCATTAGGGAGCTAAGAGAAGGAGGACCCAGATCACCAGCCGGAGAGCTTGGCTGTAGCTGTCGGGACATGTCTACAGGATATGTTACCAGCAGTTCTGATCATGGTGTCATGAAGCAATTTTTGGATTAGTGGTCACTGGATCCAAAGACCATTTGCAATGATATCACTACATGAAAGCAGAAAATAGCCGCCTAATATGTGCTACATATACCCAGCAATCATGATGCCCTTCCTCCATCTTGTACTGGTTTACCTTTGTCTGGAGAGCAGACTCTCACGGTGAAATACAGGAAGTATTAAATGACCTGAAACTAAGTTCAACAGGCTGTGGAATTTGTCACAATAGATATATGCTGATTTCAAGTGATGGAGGCTGCTCTAAATCAGTCTGCGGAGTCTACACTGATTAAATAGAAAGAATAGGAACACGGCATTGAAAAAAGTTCTCTTTAATCACATAACACTGTAGTTTATACTATAAATCCCTCTTTTAGTGATGTCCACATGTCTACTAGTGCAGAGTTATGTCTTTGATTTTTAAGATGAGTCTGCAATCATCTGGATAAACATAGATGGAAAATGGAGGGAAACATAAGGTGATGTCTGCTCACCCAGGTGTCAAACCTTTGTTTCCTTAATTTCCTCTTCAGAGGACCCTCATGCTCTGTGTGAGGCTGTTTCACGCCTCCCCCTCTGCTGGCTGGAGGTCTGATGAAGTCCAGATGTGGTCCAGATGAGGCCTGTGTTCTAACATTCAGCATTCTAAAATCTACGTTCGTCCTGCCATGTATTTACAAAGGGCTTGTTTGATAGCAGAAGAAACATGATACGCAAACACAGAATCAGCTCCATTTTCTTTTGCTAAACTCTTATATTCTTCTTCAACTTGCCCTCACTATTTGTAACACATGATTTTCCATAGAATGGTAATGTAAATGCTTCGTCTTCAGAGAAATCAGATATCTTTACTCTTCCTGCATATTCTCAGCCAGTGTGACTTATAAGATTAATGCTTTGCTAAATTTGATGCTTCGGTTCAAAAATAATCCAGTATGTACAATTACTCAAATTATATTTATCAAAAGGTAATTAACATTGTTGTCTATTTCGGACTAATCAATTAGGTTTTATTTGATTTCAAGCAAAAATAGTTTGTCTTACCTACGTGAAGCCAGACTAGCGGGCCAGTAATGTTCTCCTTTTTCCTTCACTTGTTAACAAACAGCAGCACAGGCCTAATTATCACATTTTGCCATTTAATTCATGTCTACCATAAATGATCCGTTGTTACACTCGGTGTCTTTCACACTTCATGCAAGTATGTGTAACAAAATATATTTGGTTGTGGATGTGTGTGTGTGTGTGTGTGTGTGTGTGTGTGTGTGTGTGTGTGTGTGTGTGTGTGTGTGTGTGTGTGTGTGTGTGTGTGTGTGTGCGTGTGTGTGTGTGTGAGTATGCATTTTGAAGGGACGTATCATGATGGTAGATTTGCATATAATGACCATTGTATAATGCAGTCACAGCTCAGCCCAAGCCGAGGTTGATCCCCAGGGACACAGCAGCCTCATGACAGATGTTGAGTAGAGATGGGACAGATGTGCTGGCAGGGAGATTAAGCCTGTTGTGAAATCCACAGCGGTACAGTGATATTATTTATTTAAATTTTTCTATGGCTTAAGGAAGGTAAAGGACATAAAAAAGCAACGGGAAAAATAGATCCAGAGGGAATTAGGGTTATTTAAAAGATTTGATTCAGAATGATTTCCATGACTTGAAATCAATGACAGTCATTGTTCTTATTATCAATCAATAAAACCTTTTCAGTTTGTTAGTTCTTTGGGTTCGACAAAAATCAGTGGTTTGAATGTGTTACTGGATAAACTGTAATTGCCAGTCAGATAATATTTCCAAAATTATCTCCCAAGTATTGTAGCACAGTAATTTTACTTTAAAGCTGAGTAACTTCATTTAAAATTAATTGAAGTTAAATTGAAAATTTAATTGAAAATTGTCTGGAAAACAATTTACAAATTTCAAAGTAAAGTAAATCAGAAATTTAGTCAAGGCTTAAAAAAGAAAAATTGATGCAATCCATATTCTTACTTTAAAAAAAATGAAATGAACTTGCTATGATTAAGTGTTCTCAAAGAGAGAACGAAAAAGAGCAAGAGAGAGGAGAGAGAGAGAGAGAGAGAGACAGAGAGACAGAGAGAGAGAGAGAGAGAGGGATTAGTTGTTCATATGACCTGCCTACTGATTTTGTGTCCCAAACTATTGCAACAGTAAAATTGATCAGTTTACAAAGAGACATTTCACAGACCTGACTATTATCCAATTCAACAGGAAGAAATTATCCAATTGTATTCTCTTTCTTTCAGATGTTTCTCGTACACCTGAGAGTCATATTTTCTCTCTTACATCCAGAGTTACATAGCACGGCAGATGTTTGTGTTATGATTTCGACCAGGTTTTATAATAAACAGAGCTAAAATTTCAGTTATAACTGCTCGAATGTAAAACCAAACACAATAAACTACTTAGTCAAAAAAAACAAAAAAACAATCTTTTCCACATTTTCATGGGAGCTTCCATTGACAAAGTGAGCCGTGTCCGTGCGATCGAGAACACCAAAGCTAATTTTATAATATTCAAGCAAATGCAGCCTGTTAAAACCAAAGCACATGAAAATGTGGGTCTGCTTTTTTTCACTTATGTATAGTGGCAGGTCAATCGTACGCTCCATGCTTTCATGCTGTGCATAATCCCTGCTCATGGACGTGGTGACATTTTATTGGCCTTCCACTGTTATGTTTGGCACCTGATGCATATAGAAACTTGATCGTGTGTTGCTTTTTTTATTTGACCTGAAAATTAGTCGTTTCCTTAAGGGCAAAAAAGGGGGAAATTGTATGAATCATGGCATTAACAGCTTTCTGCAGGCCAATTTAATGGAATTACTCATTCAACTAAACAGCTACTATACCATCACATACGGTATTATCACACACTTTAAAAGGAAACTGAAATCATTTCAGCACCTATAGTATAATGTAGATCATCTACACGAGACGTGTCTCCAATATCAAAGCTGACACTGTGATTGAACACTCAGAGAATCCAGGTATGGTTCTGATACAGAGGAGAGAGACAAGAAGTACACATAATTAATGGTTGTCACAGGATAGGGAGCAAATGCTGAACGATTACAGATGACATAAAAATTGCAGTGTAATTTCAGATGCTGTGGGCGTTTTCTGTTTGAGCAGGTCTCCTCTTGTACTGCATGACAGACGATATTCAAATAGAAGTCAAGGCCAGAGGCATAACATGCCATTGTTGAACCATCTGATATGCCAAGGACATATAATTGTCCGGGCCACATGCAGAGCAGAAGATCCAACACCTTCTAAGATTTCAGAAGGATGCAGTGTATCACAAAACAAGCTTTAGGCAAATATACAGGCCTGTGCATTTAGCTGTTCACATGTTTTTAGTCTGTGGACATGTAAATTGAAACTTTATTTTAGATTTCTGAAAATAAATAATGTTGTTTTCTGTTGAATGAATTAACAGTAATCTTGGACACTTAGTGGAATCAACACATTCAGGTTTGAGGGTATTCATGTGGATGATTAGGCAGATATGCTTACATGCTGCCTACTTAAGGCCTAATCAAGTTTCCTTGGTTGATTTATGCCCAAACAGCTGCTGAAGTAGCGCGCACACCAAATGCAACATAAATGTGTCTTAGCTGGTTGGAGACGATCCAAGCACTGTACAGACTGATTATCTGATTAAATCTCTGTTCCTGGATGATTGGCGCAGTCCGGGAACAACTTTCACCAGCGGTCAGAGATAGCCAACCGCACAGCCGAACAGATTCCAACAAATCCAGGAATATCATGATTCTGAAATTTCACATGTGCTGTCCGAATAATGTCAATCCCAAGGAATTTCATACATGTATTCAGGTCATCAGAGGAAAATGTAGCCTTGGATTAAAACATAGAAAAGGCCCAGGAGCAGATTTTGAATTATTCTACATGAATCATTTATGTATTGTATTTCACTGCTTTCCGAAGATTTATGTCATATACAATCTTATGAAATATAATAACTTCTATCTTACTTGAGGTAAACTATTCAGGGACCTTGACATAAAGATCTGCAGCCCTGTGGGGCTGTGCTGTATGCTATAGGTGTTAATTAGCATAAGAAAACAGGGTACAATTAAGGTAGATGATGATGTCATTTATTTAGTTAAGAATTTTGTCAAAAGGGGACATTGAAATTTTGACCTGATAATAATGCCAAATGAAACAGTTATGAATCAAAGCGTTTTCCGCATGTATGAGGGAGACATGAATGTCTAACATTTTATGACATCCATTCAAATAATGCCGAGCTATTTCATTCAAACCACAAATGCAAACCTCATGTTGGAAAAATCAGAGGATTGCCAAAAGCATTAGGATTCATCCTCCAAGCACCACAGATATCTAAACATTTCACTCCAATCCATCCAATCTCCATGACTCTGTACAGAAGTGGTGAAACAGACTGACCAATGCTTTACAGTTTCAGTAGAACACCAGACCAGATGCAGCATTTCATGGTTTCCTTGTTATACAGTCTTACTGCTAAACAGATTAAATCTTATAAATCATGCTCTAACATAGAAACAGATGACAAGTAATCCCACACATAAATCTAATCATAGCGCGATCATTCCGATTTCAACCATCAGATTCTCGTGCATGACGTGAAGAACGCAGCTTGGGTGTCAAGGTCTAATTGGATTTGTATTTTCTATGTGGATTAAAACTATAAAGGTGCCTCTGAAATCAGACCAATATCTTAGATTAATACATCAAAAGCCAAAAGCCAAAAATGTGTGAAAATTCACTGATATACACAAACTTCCTAATTAGAATGTTACATGTATACATGTCAACATGTATAATGTCTTCAAAGGTGCTCTTATAAAGTCACCCTATTCAATGGATGACAATTAAACATTAAACCTCTTCAACATATGACAATTAAGTTTACTGCAATATAACTTTGAATGAATTGTTGAAAATTGACGTGAGCTTTACCGCTGGAAACATTTTTTAAGGAAGCAAAAAATGAGATGATTTCAAGTTGGTAACTTTTTCCTTCAACACAGCAGATTAAAATGAAAACTATCATTAGCGAGATAAGTATGAGAAGGATTAAAGAACATGTGGCATTATAAAAATAAATAGGTTTCAACATATTGAGATTATTTATTTATTATTATTTATAGTAAAGGCAATCCAACAGAATTCAAAGGTATATTAAAAATCAGAAACAACGGGACGGAAAATAATCGTGATCAAACAATGTTTTCATCACATTTTTATATTGCATGTAGATATTGTTCATGGTCAGTAGTGGCAGAGGTGCCTGAAGTGAGCATCAATGGAGAATAATCATGACCATTTACACTCTGAGCTGATGTCTTGACTGATTATTGTTTTAATAACCCAGATAAGACAATCCCTAATGACTTATAAAATTCAAATAAGGATCAACAAAGCAGTAAGACAGAGTAAAAAAAATATGCCAGTAGGATGCTGTCTGTAGCGATATCACTCATAAATAACACTCATCTCTCCGGTAACTATTTGGTGAAAGTTTAAGCCCCCTGAAGATTAATTGAAATTAATTCTGAGAAAATTTAGAATTTAGAATTAGAGCGATTCAGCAAACCTAAAATGTACTTAAACACTTAATTTGTTTGTGAATAGTCGAGCAAACCCAGAAAATCTAACTTTCTCTGACGATCTCAGAAACAGTGATACACGCTTAAATAAATCATGAGGCGGTGGAAAGTGCATTGTATTTACAAGAATTATTTGAGAAATCCCAAGAAAGTGAAGCTCTGCTAAATGCACACAGAGGCCTCAGAAGTTCAAAGGGTTCCTATTATAACACAAATGGTGGCCCTTCTGTCTTTGCTCTCTCACCCAGGTTGTCCCACATGGCTGTGTTATTGTCAGTTCTTCCTCCAGGGATATGAAACTGCCTCTGGTTGAAACCTGCTTTCTCTATTGGTGTGTGTCTGAGGAACACACGGAGAACGAGAAAATAAGACGCTGTTAGGCACATGCAATCATTGTAAACATGAGGCTTTTTAACTGTCATTAAAGGAAGGAATTTCACGGACATAATTTGGTTCTTTACATCCATGAAATAATGCACACTTTGAGGTCTATAATTCTGAAAGAGACAAAATGATTTATTGTCCCTGTTTGTCTCCCACATAGCCTCCAGCAATGCGTCTGACAAGAAATGACACACAGAAATGTCTGGGTTTTTTTCTGATGTACAGTATTATAATTTTACAGGAATTGTATTTTTTTTTTTAGGTAAGTTTCTCCTGAATTTTAGAGTTCCAAACAGTAATAGACAACAACAGCCACGATTATTTCTTTTGAGACAGCAGCAGTAAACTGATTTGGTTTGCAACCCCTATCACAGTAGATAAGCACAAATATGGACTCTTATTAGAGTTAAACTCAAGGTAAGTGAAAGAGAATGTCCAAGCTCAGACTGTGCAGGACAGAAATAACATGTTTCACAGCAGCAACATCCATTCTCATCTTTTTAAGAGTGCAGGCAACCTAGTAGATTGCTGTAATCCCTCAAATCTGATGGTCGTGATGCGGCTGTTGATGTCATCACTGTACTGGTTTGTGCCTAAAGGGGCATTTGTATTATTTGTAATTTCCTGGAGCAATTTTTCACTGCAGGAATTGGGTCCAAAGCAGGTGATTGTGTTACAACAATGCTGTCATATAAGAACAAAAATGTTCACTGAATGGGAATGAAAATATCATGAAGCCAGCCTCGAGTAGACCAAGTTGTAATGTTATGTGAATGAGAAAAGGCAGCAGCAGCATGGCTTCATCTGTTCCTGAACACAGTGTTGATAACTTTATCAGCTGAGGAAAACTAAAGTAAACCTACTGCTGATGAAACCATCCATGTGTTCCTCAGTTCCTCCCACAGAGGGACGTCAAAGGTGAAGAGAACTAAGGTCCTGGAATAAAAAGCTGGTGTTGCAAGGACCTTTCAGCACCCCCTGATTCAGTGTAAATTTTCTGGGCCCAGCTGCACAGGTACTGCCCTGCAACAGGGTTGAAAAGCAGAACAGGGAAAAGCACAGTCATGTTTCTATCGTCACCTGACTGTAAATGTAAGTGGTGGGCTGCCAGGACCAGCAAGGCATTCTCTGCTCACTCAGACATTGTCAGACTAAAAAAAACTCATTGATAATTTAAGAAACCTTTTAATTGAGACTACATGTATTTGAATAATTTGTTCCCACTCATTTCTGGATTTCATATAATTGCTTCTTTCCCTGGCTGCTTCCAATGAGCCCATATTAGCTATCTTTGTTATTTTATCCAATGCTGTGGTCTCTGGGTGAAACGTCTAGGCTTGGGCAAACAACTTTCAGCGAGAATGCTTCTGCATTCAAAAAACCTGACATTGATCATGACCCTGTTGTCATCCATCACCAGCTGTTCTTCCTTAGACCACTTTGGTAGGTAACCACTGCAGTGAAAGAATACCCGACAAGACTTGCAATCATGGAGGTGCTCTGACGCAGTGGTTCATGCAGCGCAGTTTGGCCTTGGTTGAATTTTGCACAAGTGGTGTTCGCTGGCCCATCTTTCTGGATTCCAACTCATCAACTTTGTGGACAAAATGTTCTCTTTCTGCTAACATATCTCACCCATTGACAGATACCAGTTATCACAAGATTTAATATAATTCTGTAAGAATGAATGGTTGTCTTTCTCTGGGTGTCAGACCTGTGATGAACTGGTGACTCATCCAGGAGGTACCCTGCCTCTCACCCATGTCAGCTGGTATAGGCTCCAGACCCCATGACCCTGACCCGGATAAACACCTGTCAGTGGTGATAATGTTATGGCTAATTGGAATCAGTTTCCAGAAGTAGGGAGGTAATGAAAGTAAACATGGACAGTTCAGGAGGGAGAGAGTGAGGCTGGTTCTGTTGTATTATTATACCACCTTAATACACAGCTGACTTGAACACGGACTGACGTGATTTTGATTTAAGGGATGTTGTTCAACGTCACTTAAAACAATGTTAATACAAGGTTTATAAGAAAACGATAACAAATGACCTGATATATATTGTACCAAAGTAGACACAGTAGATATATTTAGTTCTTACATCATGATATGTGGAAAACACAATTACACTGTGAAAAATAAAGTTTATGTCTTCGTAGTTCTGGAATGATGCATTTCATGAGGAATGTAACCTGAGGAGATTTGTAATGTTTTCAACTGTAGCAATTTTTAAAAAAGCATACTGTATCGATTCAACAACCATATATGGGCAAAAATGGTCAACTATAAAGATATCGCGTAAAGCAAATATAGTTTGGCATTTTGCAGAGAATTTTTACAGTGCATATAGATAAATAAGGGACAAGGAAGAAGCCAATAAAGAGAAAATGTCGGGGAAGATGATAGAAAGCCACTATTTTGGCATCAAAATGAACCATCAGGGATAACCATGTAAAGCACATTGCAGTAATGGCTGATTGCAAGGATGGTAATTTCCACCTCATGTGATTTGCAATAAACCGCAGCAGGGAAATGACCAGAAATGATGGTTCATCCATATGGCTCCATGTTGGATTCATCAGATAATCCCAATGGGGTTATCATTATTACTGTAAAATGTTATAAACAACATTATTGCCAGGTATTTCCACATCTTACGAGAGTCGGAGTAAGCATTCCCCTCACTACAGACAGCTCCTGGAACGCCATTAAGATTGTTGGTCCTACAGTCCCTCCTCCAATACTGACACAGGATATTACTGTTTCTGCCTCCAGCCTTACGGTCCTCTGCTAACTCAATCCTATTACATTGACGATTTAAAAGGCCATTACTGATAAGAAAAAGTATGAAAATCCAACAGAATGTGATTGTGGGAAAAGTTTTACACTGCTGTGAAACAGTTTGTTTGGCGAATTTAGCTTTGCAGTAGGTTTTTAACAAGAAATGACAATAACAAGGTGCTCAAATACTCCAGGACCTGCTAGATATATGGGGTACAAAAACTCTTGGCATACAAATCTTGTGAGCAAAGACTGAAAGAATTACTAACTTGGAATCACTTACTAACTTACTAATTATTTATTCTCACTTTGTATTAACAGATGATTATGCTGCCTTCTGCCAAATGTAATACCTCCGGCTTAAAACATTTGCTGTGGTGAATGAAATAAGTTGATAGAACTGATAACCAGCTCACCAATTCTAAATACAAGATTGTAAATACAAATAGAAACTGACAACACTCAGAGAGTGACAACCCTCTGAGGCAGCTTAGTTACCCCATGATGTCATCGCTCATAAAAGCAATAGTCCCTTGTTGGTTGACCTTCAGAATGATATGTTATTATACAATACATTATGTAACAACACGATACAATACAGTAAGATACGTTACATTATGATATGATATGATATGATACAGGAAAACACAGTACTCTATTTTATGATTATATTAATTATATGTAAGACAGTACAGTACCCGACTCAGTACCCGAGTAAAGTACGATACAATGCTATACAACACAATACAAGCATTAATCATGAAGTTAAAAACAAAAACTACTGTAATAGCCCCTATTCTTCAATGGTTAAAGAAAGAAAAGCTTTTTCAAAAAGTTCCAATCACAATAATATAATGACCCGGTTCAGCTACAGATTCTAATGGATCATTCCTTGGACAATTCCCTTCTAATTGGATCATACCTTCTCCAAAACAAGCCAACAAAAAAATAATAATAGTTGCATTTTGAAATGATCAAACAAAATAAATAAACATACCAACGCTACCACAGATATTTTATTTCACATTTTTAAAAAGTGTTTGATTCTAATAGAGGGTTGAATATGAGACCTTTCATTAAGCCATATAATCAACATTAAAAATATCATTATAATGTCTTTTCAATGTAATGTGTCACTGCAGTTAAATTCACTCATATTCATTTTTCCAGAAATGCAAACTATCTGGCATAGCGCGCTCAAGAAAATGAAAGTTGCAACTGTGCAAGAACACACAGCTGCACGGATATAGAGCTTTGTGGATGAACCGACATTAAATTGTGCTTTTCTGCACTCACGGGTTAGCATAGTAGACACAAAACCACATAAAGAAGAACATAAGGGATGGTGACAGAAGCAGCTGAACGCACTAATGTCTTATTAGTCCAGATGTGCTTCAAAACTCTCTCACAGTAAGTGTTTTTTTTTGTTTGTTTTGTTGTTGTCGTAGCAATGTACATGAGGACTGTACAGTTGATGGCCATAGTCAATTATTTGATTCATGACCAAATAAGACCACGTTAAATCATAAATAGGATGATTTAAAGCTTTCAGAGAGTAGAAGGTGCTGGCATTTCTCCAGCAGTCCTTACGTGCAGAACCATGACATCATCTCCATGTTTTGGAACACCCATAACGTTGGGATTGCGATTGGAATTGGTTCTGCTACGAGAAATGGTCCAAATGTGCCCAACATAAGCTTTGCTCTGAATTACGTCCCATGCTTGACAATTACAAAGACATTTTAAGGATGATGGTATGGATCGGTAATCAATAACAGACAACATTGTTCATGTTCCTTATACTTTAAAGGATAAACCAGAAAGTGAAACACGAATGCTTTTCATTAGAATCTGTGATGTAGTTTTTCAGTTTGCATGGGGTGACCACAAACACATGCTACTTCTTAGGAGAGAACCCCTACAGTGCTGTGAGAAAGTGTAAGTCTGTCTCCAACTAAACCCTGTCAGATGGGGAATTATGATTTTATTTCAGAAAGCAAAAACGTAATCCATCTACCTAGATATTGAATGTGAAAAGGATTTGATCAACTGACATGCAATCAAATGTTTCCGATAACCGGGATCTGACATAACTGTGGAGGACGTTTGGCCAACTCTTCTTTATATAACGGCTTTAGTTCGGATTCACTGAAGAATTTGTGATCATGAACTGCTCATATCATGCCCTGCCACAACATTTCAGAGGATTTCAAGTCCAGATTTTTACAAAATTAAAAATAAAATTGAAACTTTTTTGTTTTGTTTTGAGCAAACATGGACTTTTATGGTTGTGATCATTATTTTGCTGTATGACTCAGTTACATGCTTTTCACTCATAGATTGCTGAAATGACATTCTTTCTCTGAATTTTCTGGTACACAGCAGAATTCATATTTCTCCCAATAATGGCAAAACATCTTGGCCCAGAAGCAGCATAGCATCCCCACAACATCATGCTGCCCCCTCCATTCTTGGCCACAGGTATAATGTTGTTTTTGTAGAATGCTGTGTATAGTTGAAACCAGATGTAACAGGACTCTGGTGCTCCAAACATTTCTAATTTTGTTTTATAAGTCTATAGATTATTCTCCCAAAATCTTAGAAGGTCATAAAGATGTATTGTGGAACACTTCCACTTTCCACCTTTCTCCAGTGTCATTAAAAGAGTAGAGCCATGATCACTGACCTTCAAAGAGGTGAAAGAAGCATTTATAGATAATTTGTGTTCCGTTGGATCTCGGGGGTCTCAGAGCCTTAGAAATAACTTAACGTAACCCTTGATAAACTGATGTATTTCAATCACCTACATTCTCATCACCTCTGGAATTCATTCAGTCCCAGATGATATTAGATGATTTTTAATCACATTTTTAATCACAATCACACTATGATTGAAATTATTATTCAAATTACTACATTGTTTTTTGTTAAAATTTGTTTGATCCAACAAAATGGAGCATTAGATACACATCATTATAGGAGAAACTGGAATGCACTACAGTCATTTTTTAAAAAGCATAATACATTGGGTGCGTTCTTTGTCATTTGTCATTACAGGCAACAGACAAAGTTGGAATATGAGGTAACAACACAGAGTAATCCCTATCCATTCAGAATGTATTTTTCATTCTTAATACAACATGGACTTAAGTCAATAGAGAAATACACTCTTTAAAAGTGATAAAAAACAAACAAACTGGATGGTGTGCATTAGACTGCTTTTGCTGTGTTGACGATATGGATGGATGATTTTCAAAATGCATTCAAGCCGAATTAGCTTTTTCAACATGTATATTATCTTTGTTCCTCAATGAGCACTTGGTGTTAGGCCTCTATTAGCAATCAAATGATGCTTAGCCCACCTCCTCTGGACTGACAGCACCACTCAGTATCTTACGTCTTATAAACTGGGTTGTTTCTTCTTGTCTGCAGACTGCTGCTCCAGCTCCACCCTCCTGCTGCTAAGAGCGTTCCAGCAGGGATAATTGCCCCCCTGTCCATCTTTTCCTGCCAATCATGCTGCTTGAAATCTGTCCTTCACAAAAGCAGGGGACACTAACATGGCAGCTCTCTGTGCCATACCTCTCCTCTTTGGCCAGGGCTCCTCTCAGATTGACTGCAAATTCATTTTCTTACCACACGCTGTTCAATCTGGCTAATCATGATGTCCGTGAAAAAAAAAAGTAAAAAAGGGGGGGGTGTAATATGCAGATTCCTTCTTCTGTATCACAAATGAAAGAAAACCTTGAATAGAATCTTATTCCTAAACAAACAAGCTTACTGGATATGTTTGATATCTATTTGAGGATCTCCTAATACTTTTTGAATATTTTATATTCTGCATCATCAAATAGTTTATCATTTAACTTCTGATTCACAATGTCAATTAAATACACCAAAACCCATTATGAAAAATACTCTGTATGCAAATACAGATATTTCTGGCTGAATGTGTTGCACTGGAAATGTCTTAGGAGATGCATTGTATTTGTCTGAGTTTATAAAAGTATGTCAATCTGTCAGAGTTTCACTGCAGAAACAATTTACTCCAGGATGGAAACTAAAACGAATACATGGTTAACTAAACCCCAGTAACTTAGTCTCGAAACAAATTCTGTGAAGCGGTTCCATGTTGTTCTCTACTCTCAAGAGGTGAAAAAATATTTACCTAAACTATTATACCCACTGCTGGTCAGAGACCTGCAAGTGGTATGAATGAAGGGAAAATGCTGGATGGCATTTCTGCAAGTTTATTTTTTCAGGCCTCAATCTCCTCAAATTAGTTCCTTTCCAACAATCAGTACACTGCAGGAAGCACAATTCCTCCCGCAAAGATGAAAAGACCCTGGTTCCCTGGTCTCCATAGGGTTTTGAGTGTTTCTGCTGTTTGTCATTGACAGCTTTCTCCACGGGATCCCCAGAGTTCCTGTTGCTGCTCAGTGGAACTAATATATCAGCACGCTGACACAATCCTCCACATTCATTGAACAACATCCACATGGAGGGCCAGGGCTGCTCCCTTCAAACCAGGAAAGGTCAGAGGGAAGACTTCATTTTCAAACTTCTGCAGCCCACAACTGGGAAGTATTAAAGCATCCAACAACAATTATTATTGTATCAGGAGCAGAAAGAAAAGGACAATCTTGACTGCAAAACTTTGCATTCTATCATTTACTTTTCTATAACTTGGCAACACTGAGAATTTATTTCGACATACTTGCTTTGATACGAAGCAGACTCTTGCTGCCACCTAGTGGATAACAGATGAATGTACAGCAGCATTCAATGAGAACACCTGAAGCAGAATAGATAGTCCACAATGTTTTTTACTTATAAAAATGTACATATTTCACTTCAGAACCATAAAAATAAAAACTGTTCAGTTTCAAAACAAAAAGTATCTGTGTCAAGTGTGACAGTATCATTTAAAAAGGACAACCTGGACACATTTCACAAATTATAAAGACAGCCACACAAAAAATAACCGATATGCTCAAAGAAAAAGTATGAGTAAATGCTTTTTATAGAAAAGCGTTGAGGATGGAAAATATTGACCGTCTGTTTTTCACTGAAGTCTTGCGATTTCTTTTCCTTTCATTGTAGAAAAAAAATCATCCACAGTTTAGTTCAGTCTGAGGCAGAGAAACAGTTTCAGTCACAAGTGTTTCTAATACCAAGAATGTCACATTAATGACTCAAAAGGTCAAAGTGAAGATGTGCTCAGATGAAATCACTCCAGTTCCTTGAAGCGTGCAAACATGGCCTTGCGTACTGCTTGCTTGTAGGTGCTGTGGTCCCAAACTACAGGCTCCTTTTTTTTCTTCTGTAGAGGAGACAAGCCCATTGAACAGGTTAACAAACCATCAAGAAACATCAACTGAAGGTTAGTACTGAAATAAAGCTACAAACCTACCGGGACAGTTTCTGCTCCTAAACCGGGTCTATCACTGACTTTATTCATCTCCCTGAGCAAAAATAACACGCACATCAGGAATAAATACTGGGGGGAAAAATACTGGCATGCGTTTTCCAGTTTTTTAGCCTACCTGGAGCTCCCAGCCCAACTATTATGCTGCTGTGACTGTTGGTGATGGTGTTTTCTCCTTTTCTGTTCTGGTGATCTGGGGGCTTCATTGACATGTAGCTGACAAAGACAGATTTCACCGTAAGTCATCAATTACCAGTCCATGCCCATCTTTATATGTTCCCTGCACAATAATTCTTCACTTACTTCTTTTTCCTGGTTCTCCAGTGCCTCAAGCTCCTTCTTTGACCTCTTGATCTTGATGTGAATCTCCATATTTTGCTGTTGAGACAATGAGCATTAAAGCTTATATTTACATTGGCCCAGTCAGCTATAATTCATTCACACAAAAGGTTGACTGGTATTACTTTGTGCAGGTCGGAAAGCTGCTGGTGGCGGATCAGAGCGTCCTTGTTGGGGAACTGTCTCCTACACAGCAGGCATGCCATCTTTTTCCAGTCCGTCAGCTTGCTGTCTTTGTCCTCAGGCTGGCTGACCTGACTACTTTTAGCTGCCTCCTCCCTTTCTTCTTCCACCTCTTCATCACTTCCAGCTCCATAGTCTGATGCCAGCAGACCCAAGGAGCCCATTGGACGCTGGGGAAGAAAATCACACAGATGAAAACTGCCATTCCTCAATTGTGTTAAGTATAGAGAGAGAAAGAGAAAATGCTCTCTTCCGCTTCCTTTATAAATTAAACTCTGAAAAAAATTAAGCGAGTCTGGTATAAAAAGAGGTTAACTCTCAACACCATGCAGAGAATTCTCACCTTTGACTTTTCATCTTTCTTAGCAGGAGCAATGGGCTTCTTAAAAAGTTCATCTGCGCCTGAGATCTAAGGATAAGCAGACAAAGAACCAAGTTAAATAAGCAAAAGTTGAGATTTTTTGGAGCTACATTAAATGTGAAGATAAATGTGCAGGAGAGGTAATGTGGTTTCAGCAGAATTTCATACCTTTCTTTCAAAAATGGCAAAACCAGCGTCTGCTGACTTGGATTGCCTCCTATCCTCGTCTACTCCACCCTTCAGAACTGCTGATGCAACACGAACCCCTTCCTTCTGACGATTTTGCATCTTTGCCCAGCGCTCCATATCTTTCATTATCTGTAAACAGCCACACATTTTACCCATTTAGACAGCAGTAATTCACATACGGTGGTCTGCTCTTGTTACTGAAATGCTACCTTGACAGCAGCAATACTTCGCGGCTTCTCGTCTTTATCCTTTTTAGTGGGATCGTCGTCATCTTTCTTCTCAAGAGATGCTGGAGAACTTTGGACAGTCTCCTCGACAGCACTAGCAGCAGAAACAGGAACTAGTGCTGGAGATTCGGGTACAGGTTGAGGCTCAGATGTAGGTTTCTTCATGTCCAGAGGAGCATCGGCTGCTGGATTGGAAAGAATAGCCTGGTCTTCAGCTGTCATTATCCCCGGTTGGCTCTCAGTCGAGTTACCACCTGGAACTGGTATGTAGGTCTTTGATGCAGCATCCCAGTACAAGTACTCTTGGTTTTGAGCATTGTAAAAATACTGGACAAATATTGAGGAAAAAGGAGAAAAGACAAAATGTATGACAACCAAATCTCTAAGCAAAAGGATCAATTTAAGATGTGTGCATGATGGAGAAAGGGTTATATTTCAATATCATTTTTTTCCTAGCTACAATTTCACCCACTCATGGATAAGAGAATGGGCTGAATCACTGTAATGATCTCAATTCTCACCCTTGAGCTAGGGTCGTAGTAAAGTGTTGTCTCTGGATCATAGTAGAAGCCTGATGTGGCATCAAACAAGTAGTTGGTCATGTCCGGAACCTCAGACCCTGGGGTAAGTAGGACAAAATGTAAAAATTATCATGTTTATTTGACGGAACCTTCTGTTCAACAAATCAGATACAATCCAGGCCACATAATTCTCCTTCCATATTACTAATCTTACAAATTGAAGACCTTTTCTGGAGAAAATGTCAGATATAAATTAATAACAATAATCACTGGAGTTTGTTTTCTTTTGGCTCTATCCCCCCTTTTTTTTCCGGAAGTCGCCACAGCAACCCTCCTATTTATCCGGGTGGGGGAACGGTACTAGATGTGGCTGAATTTCTGCCACGTCCTCTTTTGACTGGATTCCAAACCCTAGCTCCTGGACCAAAGTCCGTGGTGTAACGCACTGAGCTATCCAGCAGCCCCAATCTCTGGAGTAAATGTCAGATGTAAGTTAAATACAACTGCAAAAACCCAGTACAAGATGTTGACCTTTTGTTATTAGCAATACAGAATTATATGAGATGTTGTAACTTAATCTTACCACAGATGTAGGTCTGGGATGCATCCACACCAACAGTCATTCGAACAGATTCAGTGGGCACTGGGGGTCCACCAACTTGGTATGACGGATCCACGGGTGGCATCTCACCGAAGCCAATGCCCTTCAGAGTAAAAAGGAGATGTTGAGATTTAAGCTCGACTTTGAGACCAGATATCTACAGTTATCATTTTTTGTTTTGTATCCTACCTGTCGAATAATTGCGTCTGAGGAAAGAGCAGGATTGGCGCTGCCAGTTATCATTTCACCTGGTGACACAAATGATGAGACTACTTTTTTGCTACTACTTGCATTTTTTAAACTTAATTTATAGTCAACGAAGCTCCGGACCAAAACACCAGATTTTAAGTGTGGGGGAATCTCACCTTGCATTCCAATGGGGGCACCAACAGGTGGTTGCAGAGGATGCAAGTAGGTAGGAGGCGGTTGTAGGTACTGCTGCGGCTGAATTGCAAAATAGAGAAATCCTTTCATTCTCCATTTGCTCACTTGGTAAAGCAAAGTAAAAAGGTAGACAGCTTACCCCCATCATGGTTGCCTCAGGTTGATACCCAGGCACAGAAGTGTTTGGTTTCTCAAACTCTCTTCGGAAACTGAAACAGAAAAGCATCAGGAGCAGATGAGATTTGACTTTTCTACTAGACAGAGCTGATAAGAGAATCATTGTAAAATAGAGACTTACTTTTGGTTCTTGAGGGGTTTTGCGACTTCAGCATAAACTCGGACTCCATCAATATAAAGGGGCCGGGGTTTGGTGAGAAGTTCAACCAGACGGATCACTTGCTACAAAAGAAAACATAATCATTAACTACTCTGATAGAATGAGACATAATACTGAAAAGCACAATGTTTGCATTCAGTATTAGTTTTTGGTACCTCGTGAGAGTCCATATCAACAAAGCAGAAGCACTTGACACCTGGAGGCTTGGCCTTGACCCGGCGAACATTTCTTTCATCCAGATATGCAAAGGGATCTAAGGCTTTCAGGATGGTCTCCACTGTGGTGGTGGGCTTCACATTTTTTATGATCATGGCTGAACAATGACAAAATTGATGGCTTACTCGACTGGATTATGAATTCACATTACGTAGATATAATGCTTCCCAGAATTATTACCCATTATATATAATGGATATATATATATTAATATACCCATTAAATAATATGAGATGTAGAAAATGTCTTTGTTTATACCCACATCCTTTGTTACAAAGTATTAACTGAAATCAAACCATTTATTCAAGTTACAAAATTTTAAAAAATCATTACATTCTAAACTTAAAACGAATACTTTTCTCTAAAGGTGCGGGCCACAATTATTGGTAACCCTAATAAATACTACAACATTGAAAGCTAACTGAAGCGTTATCTCCAGTACTATTTTAGATTTAAGGTTAACCTGTTTGAGTAGAAACTCGTAGGAGCTGGACAATGGCAAACACAAACTGATTCTTGCGGTTTTACAGGGTAAACACAGGACTAATTCTCTTTAACGTTCTGGGCAATGGAAAAGCCCAAAGAACACGTCAATGATGTTTGAAGAAAAGTTGCCAAGATGCAAAAATCTGGCAATGGATACAAGAAAATATCTCAACAGTTAAATGTCAGTTTCAACAGTTTGATCAATAAGTAAGAAGGTTAATGAGACTGGAGGATGTGTCTATAAACTGACCTCACTCACTGTGAGGAGGATGGTTCTTCTGGCAATAGAGTCTCCAAACAGCTAGAGGACTGCAGAGGCCTGGGATCACCCTTCAGATAAGTGACGATTGCTCTACCAACTGAGCAATCGTCACCCCTGCCTAAACCTCATAGAACATCTGTGCCAAGTACTGATGGGGAGAGTCTATAAATATTGACCTGAATAGAGGAAGTGTCGTGAAACTAATTCTATTTGGTAATATCTATGCTGCACAAAATATTCAATGCAGGGTGCCAATAATCATGGCACACGTTTTACAGAAAAATATTTTTTATCTTCAAATGAATTTCTTTTTAAAATGGTATTACTTGAATCAGAGGTTTGTGAATAATTAAATTCATGGGTATAGACCAAGACATTTATTGCATCTCATTTTAATATTTTCTTTTGTTAAAGAGTACCAATAATTATTATGTATAACTATGGAGGGCACTGTAGCTGTATAAAGGCATTGATAATGTTCATAACTATAAGCGCTAGAAAACAATAAAGAACATACGTCAACATACTTTTGCTGTCTTTAAAGACTGAATCAGATTTCTGTGAACCCTGATGAGGACGATTGTGGTTGCCTCCAGAGTCTGCCTGCTGCTCAGTTTCCTGCTGTTGGTCCACCAGCTGCTGCCAGGCTTCTGGAGTCAGGTCAGAGCTGTGCTGCCATTGGCTGTGGGGGGATGACTCCAAAGGGCACTTTAGTTCCGACCCATTCAGGTTGGTATTCAACTCTTCAAAAGGTTCCTCCTGTTTCGGAAAGTGGGGTTCCTGCAGTTGCGGTACTTTGTGATCCGACTCCTAATTCACAAAGGACAGAGTATTTTATATTCAACTTTTATATCCTGCACTTATCTGCCCTTTCGAAGTGGTTTGCTGATTTCCTAAATTCTCATCTTATTTTTTCCAATTTATTGACTAGTATGCTAACTAATACAGTAATTTTACGGGGAAAGGAAAGTGAGTGAATTTGGGGTTTCAAAAAGGAAGTATTAAGTCAAAAAATCAAAACATTGGTTTAAAATACTGTATTGTCAAAAATAATATTTGACCCGAATAGTTGCACTTACAAATGAAGACAGATAATTGCAATTGTTGGAAATTTTTCCAATTTATACAGTTTTTTATTTCATGTGTTTTTAAATGAGCAACTTTTCAAATGATTTGTCTTTATTCAATGACATTTTAAGGTCAGAATCAGTAACTAGTTTTCAGTTTCAAGACATTGTGAAAAGAATGTTCTTTTGGGGTAAGGGCAAATAACATTTGAATTGAACATCCAAATGATGATGAAAATTATCCCTCCTGTAGATAGTCCCTATCAAAAAGAAAACTTGAATTTTTAATGAAATGCCTGTGTTGATGTACTAGATTAATACCATGTTTATTAAGCCAAATTAACCCTGTATATATTATAATACAATCGTGTGATTTTGTTTTTAATACTGATGTTATTCATTACCCAAAAAATATTGTTTGGATATTTGTAGATCACTCTAGGGGAAGAAAAAAACACACAAAGTAATCATATTCTGTCACTACACTCACATGAGCCCCCCTTTCGCAATTGTCTGGCTTGACGTACTTCATGGACGTTGTTCTAGTGCCAACCTTTAGGGACCCCTGAAAGAAGAAACAGCAATGATCAATCAGCATCAAGTAACACAAGTGACCTGTATCTTACTTTGATAGAACCAATGACATCCAACATGCACGGTGGCAACTTATCCTTCCTCTTCACTGCTGAGGATAAAACGAGCAAATACTTATAGAAGAGTGCAAAGCCCAGACTGAGGATTATGCCTCACACCAACCAATTCCCTCCATTCTAAATAATTTAAAAAGCAGCTACAAATTAGAGCTAGCACTAACAATAATATTCAGTACCGACTTATCCGTAATCTGACTAAACAAAATCGAATTGTGATCAATTACCCAGACAATTTAAGATATAAAAAAAGTGTCCTTTCCCATTTAAGCCTACCATCTTCAAGTTGCTCGTTTTGTCTAATCAAAATACAAAGACTTGCAGATAGCCACTATACAATATAAGAAAAGCAACAAAGCCTCACAGCTTAAGAGCTGGAACAAGGGAATGCTTTAGCACTTTGACTAAAACAATCATTTTATTACCAAAACGGCTGCTGAATGCATTGAACATCTGATGGTGCCAACAGAAACAATAACTCGTAAGTGCCAATTCAGCGCCAGTGTAAGAAGGTAACTTTATAGAGCAAACTATGCCATGACTGTAAATAAGCAGCATCAAAGATCAAACTTCATTAATATGCAAACTTAACTGGTTCAAAGAATCTCTCAGCATATCTAGAAGTACTTTGCAAATGGGTAGCACTGCCTCTAATTCAAATATTTCTGATGAACTCTGTGCAAATCATAGTCTCATTTGCAAACAACACAATAATCTGAAATCATACATAGAATTATAATTTTTATATGTAAAAAAAATAATAGTAAAGAATTCAAATCAAAAAAAGAAATAAAGGAAAAAAAACTGGCAAATTAAATCCTTCATCCGTGGTCATTAGTTTATAATTGGTGACCACGCAACTACTTACTTCATCTAGTTTTCATCGTATGAGCATGAAAATAAAGCCAAATCCAACCAAATGCTCTCAAAACTCGAAATACCAGAAGCAGACTAAACTGCAACACTTAATCACCCATAAATCTACAGGCATAATTGAAGAACATCCAATGAAGACTTTGAAGACACTGTTTCAAGCTGTGAACAAGTTGTTCACAGCAAGTCAGAGAGCAGAATCTATGGTGCCCAAATTGTGCTGATGTTGATTTCAAGAGGACATGCACTCATTTGGGGAGTCAAATGACTGAAAATATCTTGAACTTGTCAGAAAATGTTCTGTAGTAGGACTGCAACAGAAACTTAAGACCAAGAGTCCACAACCATACTACCGGCTTGCTGAAGCTATCATGCATTCTATATGAAGGTATAGAATCTTTTTAATAAATAAGACGTGATATTGAACAACAAAACCACAAATGGCAGGATTATTCATTCAACAGCAGAGATATTTCAGAGTGAACCACAACTCTGCCTTCTTTGTGGTTCTAAAAGAAAAGTCAGGGAATCACCAGAGTCATGACAATTCATCTGGGAGCCACCAATATCCAAATCAAAACTTGTGCAACAAATCAAGTACAAAGACATCTTGATCGTTGATCGAGAGCGACATTTCACTGGATAACTTCACTTTGAAACCTGCTGGTGACTCTAGATGCAAGATCGAGACAAAAACAAAATCAAAGGACTTCGTCTTCTGGGCACCATAACTGTCTGAACCAAAGTTTACACGAGTCTCGTGACCGAGGCGTTTTACAAAGAAATCAAAAATGTAATCAACCTTCTGGACTTGGGGGAATTTCAATGACAGGACAACAAAACCGTTGGATTCATCCTCTGCTGAGTATACAAAATCCATCGAGTTGTTTTTTCAGTCTGCCCAGAGGTGGTGGACCAACCAACAAAAGACTAACCCAGAAGTACAGAAGGCCAATAATTGGCAGAGCTTACTATTCACATCACTACATTAGCAATTCCTGTCTAAAAATTGTTATCAAATATTTTTCTAAGCTACTTATCTAAGAAAATATATTTCTCTTGGGATGTAAAGTAAGGGGGTATTAGAAAAAAGATACTGTTAAAACAGTTCAAAGATTAACTTATTTTGGAGAACCCTGTTCTCAATAATTAGGGAGGATTTACTCTCGCTTCATTAACTATCATTTGAAAATCACCAGTGCTACAACGCCAGTAAAAACAAGGGTTATGTGGCATAAAAAGATGACCATAACTGTGCCAGGCCAAAAGTACAACAGCTTCCAGCAAAGTGTAGGCCTGTTCAATAAATGAAATATGTACCTGGTAATTTGTTTGGAAACTGAAAATATTATTACCTTTTAGCATCATGATCCTTCTAAGGAATGGGAAAATTATTACCATGATAATTTGCCAAATTTTGCGCATCTTTGTCCTCGCATATTTGTTCCTTGCATCAAAGTTTAAGATCATTTGTACCTGTAACTCCCCAAGACACCAGCCAATACAGTCTTACTGCAAAGGCATTATCAAGTGTTCAAAATGGCACTGACTTCCTTGACAGAAAGGTCATTGTAAGTCACGCCTTCGAATGGAAGCGAATATACACACAAAAACTGCGATCCCTCAAACAGCTACCTTCACTATCAAAAATTGGGTTTTCCATGAATTACAAATACTTGCTATTTGTCAGAAAAACCTGTATAAGACTTTAATCAAGATTTTAGGACTAGTGGGATAAGAAAATAATGAGAGGGAAGACTGTAGATGTCTTTGTACGTCATTTAAAATATGGTTAAAATATTACAAATATTTTATAAATATTTTAAGTGTAAACAAGAAATCTGTAGGGCTATATACAACCTTTTGAGTTTTCAAATTTTCAATTCTAGAAACTTCAACAGCGACATCTTGATCTCCTCAACCAAAGTAAATTCGCTTAACGTAACAGCAACCCCTTTCCAGGTGCTGTCCCCCCCCCCTGTCTACTAAAATGTCTGCTCCACCCCTCAGAATCCTGATAGGAGTGACAGCCTTCGTAGAGTGACGAGGATGGGCCACCTTGTTGGACTCCATGAAGTGGACTGCATCCTCGAGGTTTAAAAACTCCACATAGGCCGTATCGTAGCTGTAACCTGGGGACAGCATTTAAAATACAGATGGGTTTTTGTTAGTCAATGCCAGAAATGACAGTCACCCACTAAAACAAAGACAGCAGTTTGTGAACACATCTAGATCAGTGCAAGCGAAGTTTTACACCTTCATACAAATACCTTTTCAGGAAAACTAACATATTGTTAGGCTTTTTTTCTTGTAGTCAGTCTTCTGATGACTCAGACGTAGCCAGCAATGGCTTTGACAAAGCTAGGTCTTAACAGTTATTCCAGGCCACTGAACAACTGTGTGGTGTGCACCACGGAGACAGAAAAATGTATTATGTTTTGTATAAAACTGAAAGAGGACCCTCATATTTTTCCACGTGATGGACATTTTAATACATTTATGCAAAAAATGAAGACTGATATTATTTTGACTTTAACTCTCTATAACCATATTAGCACCAATCCACTGTGGAAAACTTTCTGAAAACTAGATATTTAGATCAGCAGGACAATCAGAACACTGCAGTTTTCATTTCAGATAGCTTTTTTCCTGACATTACTTGTGTAAATTGTCTTTGAAGAACACATTGACCGAGTATCTTGTCACAGGTCTGTAACTTGTAGTGAATATCCATCTCCAAAGCATCTCACACTCAGTTAGTCCTTTTATGATGACCTTGCATCCTCAGATATGAAAAAGGTTGGCATAACATAACCCCACCTTCTCTCTTTTGACGAGCGAGTTCACACACACCACAAACAACAAAAGCAACCAGAAGGATAAAAACACAAAAACAAAAGAATGCGTAGTTTTCGAATGTCGTAAAGCGAAATGTCGAGGGACAAGTTAGCGATTGACTGCCCCAAAAGTTTCAAAACAAAATATCCTTCTTACCTGGGACAACATTTTTGATCTTCATTCTCGGAACTGGAACACCACCACAGTCCGCAAAGGCACCAAGAATCTGCAAACAAAACATCAAAATAAGCTCCTTGCTTTCCATGTCAAATAACAGATCAGTCTTGTTCGACCATGACTGCCAACACAGATAATTTTTTTGTTGTTGTTTGATTATTACCTGCTCCGTTGTGGCAGTCTTTGGAATACCAATTATTGATATCGTATTGGAAACTTTGTCCTCCACCAACGCACTTCTGTAATCTTGATCCTTTCAAAGAAATTTTTAGTAGAGATCTAATGTTGGAGGCCTAGTCATGAAGCAGGAAATGCCATCAAATGTTGAAAATAATCAAAAAATACACCTACCTGAGAAATAGACTCATTAAATCTTGATGGAGTCAATGGTTTGGAATCTTTGATGAGCTTCTCGGGTGTTTGGAGTGCCTCAAAAACCCTTCCGGGCTCTGTTCTGTAATCTATGTCCCTGTAGTCTTGGTCCCTTACCTGTATAGTGCTGCTACTTTGGAAATCATGTCCTACCCCCATTTTACAACCGGCAGTTCCTTGATTGTGTGTTATCTCTTTTAATCCTTTAAAACCATCAGTTGGCACCTGAGCCTTATGTGAAGGCTCATTTTTCTCTTTATGAAAAGGGGGCCTTTTTTCACAATTATTCTGAATATGCTTCTGGTCCCTTTCTCCAAGCCAGTGTTTATCCTTTTCATTACCTCTTCCCGGAGGGTTAGTAAGGAGAGTTCTTTCTAATAGTGGCTGATCTTGTGGCCCTTTATTGGCAATTGATGGCAGATCTACTGATGGATAACGGCCACTGTGAGGAAAGCCAACATCTTTCCCGGGGTATTCAACGGCGGGCCCACCCCTTTCCTGAAAAGATGGTGGATCTCTAATTGTCAGATCTCTTCTATCAAAGCTTCCAGGGAAGTTGGGTTCAGGAACACTTCCCATACCCTTACTTATGTTCATGAGAGGCCTCTTGTCTTTTTGACGATTCTTCCACTCCTCTGCGAGGGTCATTTCCTCACCACTTCGATAATCCATAAGGGGACTGCCACTTGAATCAGGAAATTCTCTTTCTCTGATGGTGTCTTCTGCACCCATAAACTCTCTTCTTTGAGGTCCACTTACATCTGAAGGCATATCTGTTCTTGTCCTGTCCATAGGAGAGCAATTACTGTTTCCAAATCTTTGGGGAGATCGATCCCTACCTCTATATTCAGCTGGTGGTCCAACACGGTTTCTGAAATCCATATCCGAATTAAATCCACCTCTTGGATTGAAAGATGATCCTCCCCTTCGGTCACTGTCCATCATTCTCCTTTCATGGGGAGGCAGCTCCATATCATAGCGATTAGTGTCACCAACGCCCATTGGAGGCCTTCCACGAATGTCCCTAAACCCATCATTTAGCTCCATGGGGAACCCACCCCTTCTCCCATCATTACTGCCATTGTTAAATTGTGGCATTTCATAATTAAATGTCTCTTTGTCTCTCAGCTCAATAAATCTGCTGTTAGGTTCCTGTGGTGGCATACCCCTCCCTCCCATGTCAACGAAGTTCCTGCCTGGGCCTGAGAAACCAGGAGAATTATTCAGTTTCTCTCTGATGGTAGTTTCATAATGCCTTCTAGGACTGAAATCTGGCTCTTCTCCAGGTCCGAAAAAGTCTCTGTTTGGCTCTCTACCTCGCATATCACGTGGGTCCATATCTCGTCCCCTCATGGGGGGTCCCTCCATTGGTGGCAGATCAACAGGTCTTTGGCCCATTAGACCCATAGGACTCATGTTCATCCCATCTCTCCCTCTATAATCAGGCCTGGGACGATCTCTGTTGCCAAACATTTCTCCACGATGATCACCACTGGAATATACAGATAGATAGTATTCAAAATATTTGTTTGAAAAGCTACCAACCGAAGAACAGTACACACAATAAAGTCATAGAGAGGATAAAGTTTCAAAGTTTTAAAAATAGTCCAATCAATCTCCATAAAGGTGTCCAAACAGAGTAGACAATATGGCTGGTCTGGTTTAAAACTGTCAAACCAGTTCAATACTGAGCCAAAAACGAGAATGGGAAGTTTTACCAGTAGATAAGGAATTTTACACAGCATCTTCTCCATTTGACTTAAAAATGCTGAAAATGAGGTTAGATTCCTTCAAGAGAGCACAATTGATGAGAGATAAGCATTTTCTTTGACAATAAAATCCTTGCTAAATAAAAAAAAAAATTTTCTTCATTGCGTTCAAGAGGCCTTAAAAGTGAAATTGACACAGAAATGTTAATCATATAATTTTTATCAACTTTTTACCCATGAGTTGTTTTCTTTTAAAAAATGGGCAACATATCAAAGCAGTACACAAATCTTAAGTACAGGGGAGGCAGCATAAGGCGCCGAGATTATTGAGTATTTCAAGACTCCTGCCAACTTGCCACATACTGTTAGCTCAATATATTGAACGAAATACGGTTTATTCAGTCTGCAAAAAATGTTAACTGGTTTAAGCTTGTATAGCAGAGCAGACTAACAAAACTGAGAAAAACATCCAAACCCAGTGGGGAAAACAATAGAAACAACAGTATAATTTCGTCTGAGGTGGTAGATAAATTTGCAGGAACATTGTGGGATATTATTATGGATTTGAGATTTTGCCATTAATAGAAAAAACAAGGAGAGAGAAATAACATGTGCCGGAATGACAAATGTGAGGAATCTATGCATGTTAACATTCAACATAGGCATACATTTCTCAGGGGACACGTCCCCTTCAACATTCATGATATGCACATTTTAGCGCAATCATTGAGCTAGTGTAATGTTGGTATGTACTTTTTGTATCGTTAGAAACTCCTGCTGGAGAAACAAAAAGTAAATTTCTAAAAAAAGAAAAATGTCAACCATATTGTCCAGCCATGTCAAATACCACTACAGGAGAAGATTTAAGAATAAATACTGGATAAATGTGCTAATCTACTATATGTGGTGGAAGTTCAGATTTTTCTTATCACCAAATAATGCTTCTTTACCGAAATGGTGGTCCTCCCCGTGGTCCCTGCCCTGGTCCGTCCCACATTGCAAGACAGTATGTTTTCTGGAAATTAAAGGTATAAATCAGATCATGAACTTGCAGGGTTGTGTACACTTTGTTGAATTCTCTTTTTGCAAGATTAACTGTAGGAATATGTTCTTTTTTTAAAAGCAGGATATATCGGGTGTATCTTCAGTCCAGCTCTGACCAGTTATTAAATGTTCGGTTTGGAAGTTTTTTGTTTCCAATTTAGTTTTTATGGGGTTAAATCACATACCCTGATCGTATTTAACAATTATACCTGTGATCACCATTCAAATAAGCATTGTTTACTCAGCCCTTATATTTTAAAATATTGTTTATAGACAACAGTTTTAGCAAATGATAGACGCAGATATGGAAGCAACCAGGAGGGGGTTCGATAATCCTTCATGGCACTGAACATGAATACGCTCTCGTACTTCGTAATGGCTGGTTCTATCCTTCATAAGGAGCACAATCCGAAGTTGTTGTGGTAGCCTTTAAGTGCAAGGCAACAGGAGATTGATTGCAGTCAACTAGTGAAGCATTGAAGTGACGTAGGTTAGAAGATGGCTTCATGCGCCAAATAGTCGGGCAAAAAACACTGGCTGGCTTGACCCGCTAATAATAGCTATCCACAGGCCTCCAAAATATACGCCACAACCCAGAGACGTAACAATGACGTTAGCAGTGGAAATGACTGCAAGATGATATCAATAACAAAAACATTATTTACAGTTACTAATGTAATGAGTGATTAAATCCAGTGAGCTCCATCTTTAAATTTTTACATGGCAGCGTTAGCTTAGAGCAAAATGACGACTCAGAGCTAACTTGGCTAACATAGATGGCAAGGCTTCATGGCGAAAGCATTCTGCAAAATATCGTCCGTCAAACAAAGGTCTCACTACTATACGTCAAGATGTTCCTTTTTCGAGGCATACCTTGCTTGATTGTTTCAGGGGCTCAGATACAGATATCACAGTTTTTTCCCACAGACCGTTCTGCGTTTTATGCTGGCTCTTCTTCGTCTTCAATTCGTATGGCGCAGAAGCGAGGGATTATTCTTCTTCGGTAAACTTTCTTCATACGTGCAAAGTAGTCGCAGCAGTGTGAGCTGATGTCACCTACTGGTCGATATGTCCAATTACAGTTTGCGTTTTTTTTCATGACTAAATATTTGAAATTGAAATTCACCAGTGAGTGATTAAATGATACATTCTTTGAATTTAACACATAATGAACCACAAACATTGTAAAATGGGAAGATTTTCTTTTGAAATCCTTTTTTTAATTTTTAATTAATTTTTTTTTTTTTAAAGTAGTTAATCACCCTGCTGGCTGGTATTGAAGATAACTATGCATCCGTCAGGTTAATTAAGCTGACAGGATAATACTGCATATAGTGATGATATAGACCTCGTGTATCTTTAGTTTTTCTGTTAATCTGGTTGCCGTTTCACACTTTATTAAGTAAATTATTTAATAATTTTGATTGTGTGTGGCCATGATAACCATGAAAGGAAAGGCTGTGATTGTGACAATCCCAATCAGTGCATATATCAAATTGACTATTTTTTCTGTTTGCAAACATATTTCCTATCAAAAACATGGAGCATGTTATTCGCGTGTAATTGAGATCCAATATCAGGATAAACTTTCTTGTCCAACAAGGTAAGAAATTTCTCGTTGACTTTGCACCCGTGCTGCAGCCATAAGATACGTAATTTCACACAGAAGATATACAAAAATATATATACAAAGCTTATAAAAGTTTATGTTCTCCAAAGTCACACATCATATCTTACATTTCAAACACTAGTCTAAACCTTATCTGGCACTGTTTGATTTTTCTTTTTATTGAAACACAGACGAAATATTTTTCTAAATGTATTTGCCAGAAGGAAGCAGCTGACAATCAGAGTGAATAGAATGGGTTGGATTGATTACTATTCTATTGGCCTCTTTTAACGCAGTCTTTTCATAAATAGACCGCAATGACGCGTTCTGGTTGAAACAAATAATCTTCTAAACTGACCGCATCAGTCAAACTAGTTTGGAATTCCATTGAACAGAAAGGTTTCCTAACCAATTTATGATTCTTCATCTGATGAGGATGTGTCAGACCGCCTAATAAAGACCAACATAAATGTTGTCTCTGCTGTAATAGATTTGTCTTTAATAAACTCTTATATTACACAAGGCAACTGAGATTTCTCGAGTTAATTCCTTTCTTTAAATGATCAGAAGACAAGATTTTTCTACTTCAGCCCTAAAATCTGTTTTTTGTTCATAAAAAATCTGCCCACAGTGTGTAAAATATGAACTTTAAGAGTAAAATCTGATATATAAAAGGGATTTCCACAAGTTGACTCATATGATTACATTAAGGACTATATCGTACCGACGGTTCCGAGGTTAGGTCTGAAAAAGATTGTTTCGTAGGTAAGTAAAAATATAAACCATCAGAGTAAACAATACAAGATTCATCTCCAC
Source organism: Lophius americanus (assembly GCA_037951165.1). Taxonomy (NCBI): domain Eukaryota; kingdom Metazoa; phylum Chordata; class Actinopteri; order Lophiiformes; family Lophiidae; genus Lophius; species Lophius americanus. The sequence goes on from JBBDHG010000021.1 coordinate 8,061,991, forward strand.
GAAAATAACATTTCAATGTGATCCAGATATACATTTTGAGTAATCATGTTAATAAACCTTCCAGGGATATATAAGGTGGTTATTGTCACAATATTTTATGATATTTTTATCTCTGGATAATATTCAGACAGGTCATTAACATTTTTCACAAAAGCAGAGAATTTAAATATGTAGTTGTTTGGGTTAGGACAGGCAAACTGAGACTACTCTGGAATGCTCCAGTCGTAAAAATTGTAGGTTTTGGACAGAGTACTGCTGACACTGACCTGCTGTTTCTGATTGGTTCAGAACAAGTGATACGTCTAATAATTTGAGGATGAAGATCGAGTCCATTCAACTTCTTAATTAATAAATGTGGCTCTACCGTTTTAAATGTTGAGCTATAATCTAGAAATAAAATATATGCACATGTAGTAGGATTCTATAGTGCATATATATATAAGATGCACCGTAGTTGTGACCTTATTATCTGCAGACATGAACACTGGTACACAAACTGATAGGGATCTAGCGAACAGCAGACTTTTGTTTTCACCACATTATTGAGTCTCTCAAAAGACTTCATGACTATCAAAGTTAATGCAACTGGATGATGGTCATTATTTTCCTTACAGGAAGTCTTTTTTGCAACTGGTGCCATCCAGTCCACTGGCCTTCCCGGGACAGATCCATGAAAATAGTCGATTTACCACATGCTGGTCCAGAATGATTTTTGGACCATTTGGTTCAGGAAGTGTATCTGGAGTTGTTATTTGCTCCTGTGAGACGTCTTTTACAGCATCCTCCAGAGTTATTGGCACCAATTAAATAAATTAGGAAAATGAGGTTTGAAGAATGTCTTTATTGTCTTATATTATTCACAAAAGTCTAACCTTTAAATGTAAGTAGTTTCATTGACTCCATGACATTGTTAATTTAAAACAAAAATTAATGTGTGCCACAATTATGCCACCCTGCATTTATTATTTTTTAATGCCTCCTTTCGCTATAATAACAGCCGTGCTTGTCCTTCTGTGGTGTGTGATGAGGTTTGAGAAAACACGCAGCAGCTCTGAGACCATTCCTAAGTACAGATCGACGCTTGTAGACTCTCCCCTTCATTACATTCCGCAGATATTCTATCTCAGAACTTTTCTGGAATTGATTTGGAGCTGTGCTTCAGATCATTGTCCTGCCGGAAGGTCCAATCAAGGCCCTCTTTAAGTTTTCTGGCAAAGGCTGTTAGGTTTTTTATTCATTATCTTCCTATAGTCAATGGAGTCCATGGCACCATGTATTTTAACAAGTTGTCTGGGGCTTTTGGGGTTCTAGCCTTAGCTGTATCTTTAATATTGCAATGTTTGAATTGTGTGAATCCAGGCCGCATAGTTTTAAATTTAGTTAGTTAAACTCATTCAAAATAAAACTGGAATCATCTGTGGTGCGTTTCAGTTGTTTGCTATTGTGATGCCTGTTTTAGCAGCAATTCTTCTGGGCTGTAGACAGTAAAAAATAAAGAATTCCCAACAATGAGCACTTGAATATTCTCTTTGTTTTCATTAAGCATTTCTATTAAGGATTTTTTTTGACAAAATGCAATATACATTCTTGATTGTATTGATTATTTGTCCAAGATAATAACAATTGGTATGAATATGAAATGTTGGCTTGTGGAAAATACTGTAATCGTGGAACAACTTAAAATAAATGTAACACTTTTAGCAATATTAGTATTTTCAATTTTATTCATACACAGGCATTGCAGCAACTCATTAGCTCAGCTAAATTTTGCTAACTACAAACATATGTTAAAAAAAATACACACGTATACAATGCAAATATACGTAGTCGTACAGGATATGGACTCAGTTATCAGCTCTGTAATTTACTAATTACAAGTGACAACACAACAACAACAGGTTTAACGTCACTGTACGTACAATGCTCAAATGCTTCTTTTTTTTCAGAGTTTTAATTGAAGTGTGAAAGGACAGAACACAAGTATCAATACTGCAGCATATAACTAAACAGAAGGGCAAAGAAGAATAGCTACTGTAAAACAATTTGAAAATGATTTGGCAAATTTTGATGATTCTTTTTTTCTGAGACATTTCAGAAAATGACTGCAACAAATATTAAGGCACTTAAACTTAAAATATGCTTCCTCACTGCCGTAAAATTCTGAGTTGACAGAAATTTTGCTGCCCTTAAAATATCTAGTCTGAGAATTAAATCCACTAATTGGTTTTATGAATCTGATTGTTCTTAATTTTATTATTCATTATTCGTCTTAGTGATTTGTAGATTATAAACAGTCTTCTTTTATTAAAATTTCAGCATATTTCAGTTTTAAGTAAATTTGTATGCTTTTAAATATTGATAAGATCAATTCTGCAAATCTTTCAACTTAAATGTTTTAGTTGGGTGACTTAACTTAGGATTTTAAATTCTCAAACTAGAAAAAAAAAATTGTTGAACAATCTATGAACAATCTAGCATCTATGTACAATAAGCTCTTGACATAAAATGTGTTATTTTCACTCAATGACATTAATAGTTTATACAGTTTCAAGGAATTGGAAACAACAGAAGAGCTACTCGCTTTAAAGGGCTTTGTACACAAACTAACCAGGGGGAATGGAAAACACTATTCAACAGACCAATAAGTATCGGAAGCAAACATGATGAAATGCGTGGTGTGAAATAACTCATAAATAAAACATTGGGATCTTCATACGGCAAATACATGGTTTCATCATGCCAAATATCATGGCTCTGCTTCACATGTGCTTGTTGGTTGGCAAGGGTCCTCCTTTTTATCTGTTGATGCCTAGTCTTCCTTCCTCTGTGGCAACATTTGGGGAACATCGCCATTGCTTCGTGTCTGCGGCTGCTCTTCCTGGTTGGTAGCACTGGGTTGAAAGAGGGTAGAGTTGGTAGCAGTCTGTGTGTCAGGAGCCTTCTCGCTTAACACAGCCTTTCTGGGGGCTGCAACATTACTGCTGCCATCGCTTGGAGGGGCCGGGGCTCCACAGAGTGGGTTGAGGACAGATCCCGCCCCTGCAGCAAGACCAGAGGCTCCGGAATCACCCTGCTCAGGCGCTCGAAGTCTCTTCATGAGGGTAGTCACTCTAACAGCTTTCTGTAAGTAAACAATACATACGGCAAGTTTAACCCAAGAGATAATACAGTACCTCATACTGATGCATACTGCAAGAAAGGAGGTGATTCAACAGCAATGCTTTATCCAAAAATAGTGAAACTATACGAAGAAGAGCTCCTTTGAGGCTGGGCTTTCTATTCTCATCATAACTAGTTAGTATTAACTCTCCTTTGATTTTTTGGTTTGTTAGTTCACTGGTCAGATTCTTAGCAGGACTTTGGGAGAACTCTTGGATGGGTTTTCGTAAAAAGGAAAGATAGGGCATGGGCCTGGATTGAATGGGGTAACAGTTTTGTGCAGATTTAGGATTTCTATCCTTTCGGGGTTTTTTCTTTGCAGGACTGGTAATATTTTACAATTCTCTAATAAAAACCAAACTAAACCAAACCAACTTTCATGAAATGTGGAGGATGGACCGTGGACCAGACAGGAGACTTTTAAATATAGATGCAGATCCAGGTATAGAGCAGATACAGAAATTGTTTTACCTCTTATGCAAATTCACATTCCACCAAAAATTGTGAAGAACCAGACATGGGCCGGACGAACTAAACAGAATGTGCAGGATTGTTCATTCTAGAGGTATGAACACCCTGCATAGAGGTATGCAGGGTGTAGCATGAAAGCTGGACTAGCTTTCATGCTACACCCTGTCTCTCTCTGTTTCATTTTTGTAAAAAGCATACAAACAATATCAACTAATTAATTTGGAGTACTTTGAGATTATATATAAATTTTATATATAAAAATATTTCTCACTTTTTAGGAATGATAATTAAGATTTTATGGGAAAATAAGCTAAATAAACATACTGTTTTGTTTTTTTAACTGCTACCAATCAGGGACCTCCACAGTGGGATCTTATCCCTGTTCTTGAGCTGGTACAGGTTTTACAATAGATGCCCTTACTGACTCATTTACATTTACAGGATGTATCGTCCACCCCCATGGAGGTGGGCCTTCCTGTACAGGGAGTAAGACCAGTGCTCTGCCCCACTGTGTCTAACTATAGCGCCTCATTGAAGAACCACACATTAATATCTGATCTTTACAGTGTTAAAAACTTCATTATACACTAGTACACCATAGTTGCTCATAGCAATGAAGACACTAAATATATATTCATAGATATTAATTTTAAATTGACAGTATTATTAAGGAGAAATATACATGTGGACAGTAACAGTAATATAGAAAATACAAATTATTTCAAACAGCTGTGCAAGGCAGTCCTCCTAGTCGGGCAATTGGGTCATGATTATGAAAATATAAAGAACCACCTATAAGGGTGTCTGTCTAAATTATGATTAAAAGGAATCGATTACTTTATAAAATGTATCAGAGGTAATACCTTCCACTTTGCCCTAGCAAAGTTCTTTTCTATCTGCGCACAAACGCCATCCTTAATATTCTTGTCGGAGGCAGCATTTCCAGAGATCCTGAGAGTTGTAGGGAAAGAAGTTCTTTTTACAACATATTATGACATTTTTGGGATGTTTTTTTCAGCAAAGTTCATTGCTTGAGTTTTCTCTTCATATTTGCTTGATTGGCTTGATTTTTTTACCATTCATGGGCGATAGCTTCCTGTGCGGTCAAGCGCTGATCTTGATCCACTTCCATCAAAGACGCCACTAAAGTTTTGGCTGTAAAGTAAATAGGGAAAACCGCGATAATAGTATTAAAAAAAAGGATAAAGATAAACATTCATATAAATATCGTTATTGGATACCATTATTGGTGTTTCCAAAGTACCATTATTGGACACACCTTTTAAGTGATTTATTATCTCTTACCAGATTCTGAAATGTCATCCCAATAAGGTGAATCAAATTCGTAGTCTCCTGACAAAATCTTTAGGAAAAGGTTCCTGTCACGGTTGTCAGAGTCATCCTCATCAGCATCGTCATAGAAAGGAGGGTTTCCAGACAAACTAGTGAGGTGGCAGGATATGATGATTACGGGACAATGTGCTTTTAGATTCATTAACTTCAATATACTTAAGAAAATGAAAAGCAGTACATTTGTAAGCAAATAATTATAGTGGACACTTACAGTATATACATGATGACACCTATGGCCCAGCAGTCCACAGGCCTTCCATATCGCTGCCTCCCAACCACCTCAGGAGCTGGAGGCGAAACACAGATCAACATGTGTTTCTACTATATGATAAAATACAGTTTACCTTCTTAAATACTTAGTTTTATTTACTTTTAGTTCTTTTTCACCTACCTAGATATTCTGGAGTCCCACACGGGTCCTTAATCAGCCCATTTTCCAGTTTTGCCAACTGGAAGTCGCTGATTACAATTTTTGAGTGCTTCAAACGATTAAAGTACACCAAGTTCTCCAGCTGTAAAATCAAAACAAATGAAGGTTCATCAAATTGTAAAAGCGTTCCAATACAGAAGCTGTTCACACATATTATCCAGCGCTGTGGTAAAATGCTATTATTTTTCACAATGCGTCAGTAGTATAATATACCTTAAGGTTTCTGTGGACTATCTTCAGAGAGTGCAGGTAAGCTACAGCCTCCAGGACCTGCCTCATAACATTGCTGGTGTCCCTCTCAGAGTAGTATCCTTGATCTAAGATCCAGTCAAACACCTCTCTGCCTGTAGCACTTAAGAGATTGAGGCTCTGAATTAAATGCATGTCAAAAAAATTTTCACGTTAAATAAAACATCAGCTATATACGAAGCGAGGAATTATGGTACATTTCCGTTCTTGCCTTCATCTGTGCTCAAAGGGCTCGAATGATACTCACAGCTCCAGAAAAAGGAAGTATTCTTTCTTAGTTTCAAAAACGTCAACCAGCTGGAGGACATTATGATGCTTCACCCTTTGAAAAGAAGAGAAAATAGTGACGAGACTTATAGGTGATGGGGTGGGTGAGGTACAAGATATGAATTACAATCAATGGGTAGTCGTCCTCATGCCCAACGTTCAGAACAGTTAAAGGTAACATAACACTAAAACTTTGCTAACATCATCATTGTGTAAGGAATCTATTTATTAATGATTATTTATGCCCATAATTACTTGACTACCACAATTACGTTTCAGGCTATTCAATTCCATGTCAGGTATGTTAGGATGTTCTTATGACTTTAATAACCCTTTTATTTGCATATGGATGCATCATTCTCACTGACAATCTGTCTTTATTTTACTTTAAAAACACAGTTTTAAAAGGTAAGGCTGAGGATATTCTATATTTACTGTTTCTGTCACACAATTCAATAAATAGACAAAAAAACTAAATTTTACATCCGATACTTCGCATGTCTGTTTGTGACAAATCAGGAACAAGGGGATGGCTATAAGGGCAAAGTAGGAGTAAATGGTTTAGTTATAAAGTTCGGGTGCACTACAGATTTTTCTTTGGATGTTTTGTGTGTTGTGTGGTGTCACTCAATCATGGTGGTAAAGTAACCTGTGACCACGTGCAACAGTGTGGCTCGTTGATGTGATTGTAGTGGTTTTCAGACAACACTGGAGTTCTTGTGGCACAGGAGAATCAGCAATCAAGATTTGGTTCTAATTGATTCATTGTTAGTCGTTGGATTTGTTGATGGAATATACGTTTGAAACTATGTAATCACCTGACTCATCCCTTTCCACTTTGAATGCGAATTGATGATGAGGATGATGAGGATGTTCGAGCACCACACTTTGGTATGTCTTTGGCTCCACTTAAGAATTTTGCTGATCAAGTGCGATTTCATCATGTATTAGTGCTGAGGCAGTGCCTCAGAAGTTTGTGCAATGTAATAATTAACTAAAATCCGTACTTACATCTTTAAGATCATTATCTCGTTCTTGGCAGCTTTCCTCACTTTCCTTCCGTCCTTTTTGTGGAACTTTTTACAGGTGTACATTTTCAAGGTGTTCCTATCCTTCGCCCGGAATATTTCACAAAACTCTTCTCTGTTAAAAAATATGAAATGTGCGTTGATTTCTGAACAAACATCTTGATAATCTGAATGCACTCATCAGTATTACAACATGGATGTACTCACGATTTAATAATTTGACCCAGGTCATACTTGTCGGCCACCTCTGACGGATTGTTGTAATCCTTCTTCTCTCCGAGTGTCAGACAGCCAAATGGCATGGCAGCTCTTGCTCTTGCCAGGGAATGTCCTTTCACAACAAAACCTGCCAATAATATGCAAATTACTTAGATCTACCTGAATAGCAGAGCCTCTCTTTGAAATCAAGCATCTGCTACGGCATAAAGTATATCTAAGCACACATGAGCAATTGAATCTGAAAAGGCTCGTTTGAGCGTCGCTAATGAATAACATAAAACAATTTTACTCTGAGAGTAATGTTGCCATAAGCTGATTAATTAATGATGATACTAGACATAGAGGAAATGACTGCTCAGTGGTGGTGCTTCATGAATCATAAATTTGAAAATATGTACGTGTAAAGAGCTTGTGAGAGCAAATTGTTTCAAATATTATTATTTTCCGTAAATGCTTGTTTCTTTCCAGTCTGCAGTGAGTCAGCTCCTCACTGCAGTAACAGCAGCAGCATAATTCTGTTCTCTACAGTGAAGAATATACAAATGGACTTAACCCTGCGCTACAGGTGTAAATATCGTCTCCTCTTTTTATATGTTGAAAGACTAGGACACTGTAAATTTGTCAACTCTGGTAGTACAAGTGTAAAAATGCTTTGTTGTTTCACTTCCAAAGCAGTGTGAAAAGAATAGTTTTATTATTGTCATGAACACTATACCATGTACTTCAGCTCCATTTCTTCAAAATCAGCAGAGAGCAATAACCTTATATGAGAGGGAAATGTTTGAAACTAGAATCAACATCACAATTATCCATGTTACAATCCACCATATTTATGATCACACGCACTGCTTTCTGGCATTAATATACTGTAAAGCAGTAATGTAATTCCTTTAATGCTCTTCAGATCCTGGCTTAAAAAGAAAACGGTGTACCTCAAACACTGGTGCTCATGCAAGGAAACCGCAAGAAAGAGAGGGAAAAGGAGAAAAATGTGGCTTAAGAAATCCAGGTTTGAATCTCACGGTTCATTTGACAAGTTTAATTATTATTTTATTCAGTTGGCTAAAGACATTAAAAGACACAGATAGATGTCGATTTACATTTTCTTCGGGGTTTTTCAGAAGCAGACGCAAGCCAACACATTAAAAAATCACATATTTGATTTTTTATTTCAGAATGTCAATACTATATTTTAATGCTATCTTTTCAGCCAGAATTCTTCTGCACTCCTTACAAGTTGTCACATTACCAAATCTGCTAGTTAATGAATCCCTTGTTGATCGGTGTAACAGACCTGCTTGCTGTTGTATTCTAGGTAACACAGCATAAATAACTTAGTAAGAGGAAAAATCATGGCATTAATCATAACTTTTCAAATTTATGTGACAAAAAGCCAAAGATATTATGTTCACCCACATACAGTTTTTTGACATCCTTCTATATAAATGTCAAAGACTCAGTTGATAAATGAAACCTGTTAAGAGTTCTATAACCCTGCTGATTTTAACTACCATGCAAAATGGAGAGCAACCTTTAATGCATCTAAACTCACCTGATTTACTCTAAAATCATATTTAGTTTTGTGAATCAAATTCTCCTTTATTAGTCACTTCATGACGTGTTTTTAGCAAAGGACAAAAGTGGTATAAGCAATTATTAAACAATCTTTCAGATGTAAAGGAGGTTGACAAGTTCAGCACTAGCACACTAAGTACTACTGGTGAAATGGGATGATTGTATGGAAAACAGACCCAGTTCTTTTGGTAAACCTTTCAGTACAAAAGAGATCCAGAAGAGTGGGAGTTAAGAAATTCTGACTGAGGCGCTGTCTGGAGCTTTAGTCAACACCATATCCGAGAATTCTCCTGCCTTGAGCATCCAATCTGATGTGCAACACAGAATGACATTATTGATAGGGAAATAGAATTTGAAGAATGAACATTAAGAGCCTGGCCAACTAATTAGTTCTAATTATGGTAATTGCATATAGGCAAAGGTCTCCCGCAGAAAATCTTGTTTTTCTATTGTACTGTGAGTGAGGAGCCGGCCTTGAGTTGAAGACGTCAGGCTGAAAACAAAGCTTAAAAATGTAAACAAGGAGACTTGGACTACATGAACCAGTCTCTGCGGATATTTACTCTAGAATCGATTTAAAAAAAATGTAATCTTATGCTTGAATTGGTTATTATGAATAAAGAAAATTTGTTTCCACTGGTTACTCTCATTTAAGCCCCTTTATAATTACATATTTCTATTACTATTATGATGTTTCAGATTAATTTGACTGAGGTCCTTTGCATCAACAGTTTTGAATTAATTATGTTCCAGTGCTTCAATTTGGATTTTTATCCATTTTTGGTCAATGACCTATTATCCTTTGCCGGGTTTTAAGCTCAACTTTGTCACAATGCTGAGTGACAAAAAGAGACAAAACCATTCATTCATGCTCACATTCACATGAACGGGGAATTCAGAGTCCCCAATCCATCTATATTGTTTCATTTTTGGACTGTGGAAGACTAAGAGAGGTGCAGGAATAACCCAGACAACAAGGGAAGGTGAAATCTTCAAACAGAAAGTTCCCAAGATGGGAATTTTGTTGTAAAAAGTACACAGTTGGGTTCTAATCTTGCATTTGGACTAGCCAACGGGAAGAAGTCTCTTCTATTCGGCCATTACTCTCATTATTTAAGCTCATCCTAGTATAATTACTTAGGGCTGTATTTTTTTCCAGAGACATGCTCAAATAAAGAACATGTTTACCAGGGGGGAGTAAAGAGGGTCAGCGAGTGCTACAAACTACTCAAACAAAGAGCCCATCTCTTGCAGAAGCATTCCAACCCAAACATTGCAGTATTTTAGTGCACCATCTGCCAGGTCTTCTCCTCAGGGTTGGGTCAAATGCAGAGAACACTTTTCACTTTGTTGTACATTGTATAATTGTGAAAATAAAAGTTTCTGCAGCATACAATAGAATTTTGCCTTTCCTGATATGGAGTGCTATCTGTATTGGTCAGGAGTATGATCAACATTTGGGAGCTATAATCTGTCTAAATTGCATGCCGTATTTAAATTCTGCAAGAACCACACCCGTCAGTGTCTTTTTAATTGTCTCTCACCTTGATTCTAAAAACTGTGCAGCCCCAGTACTAGAATTATTTCTTTTCATAATACGTTGTGCCATGATGTTCATTCAGAAACGCACATTGCATGAACATGCATAAACTAAACAACGGGTTAATGCAGCCATTTGACCTCAAGAATCCTGGACTCATCCACAAACTTTGACTCCTCACCATTATGCACCGAACACTAAACTTTAAGTAAGACAAATCTGACAACCTTATGTCATACAATTCATTTCTTCCTTTCAAAGCCAGATAAAAGGCTGTTCTTCATCAAAGGAAAAATTAAAAGATAGAACACACTTGACTATTGCTGAATTATTTTTCTTTTATCTTTGCCTTTTGAAAGATCTGAATGAAGTTCTCCTCATTAATGGGAATCTAAATTCTGTTTCAAATCCAAACTGTTGCAGAGCTGGGTATTGAGCAAACCTGGACACCTTTGAGGAAATCATGACAAAGGCCGAGCGATTTATTAACAGTTTCTTTTAAATTATCTGTTAGCATAAAGTAGGCAAAAATAAAACCATGTCAGTTTTTAATCTAATCTAGCTTGTACACTACTTTTGAACTAATATTTCAAAAATAATTACTTCCTCCTTGGTAATGAAACATCCAATGAAAAACAAAAAGTAAGTAAGTAATAGAAGGCCGTGGCATTCTTGTGGACTGGGCCATTAATGACTACCATGGGCCACCTAACCCCCATTGGCACTTTAACTGAACTCTAGCTTGGTGAAAAAAAAGATACATATAAATATTTAAATCCTGTTTACATTACATTTAATAACCATTTTTAGACAATTACATCTGAAATGTTGAATATTTGTCAAATTCTAATTTTTAAACATTTACTTGTTACATGTAGTGCTTCATTTTGAGATGAAAGCTTTATTAATGATAGTCTAAATTTAGTCATTCATTTTGTGTGTATGTTTGCTGGGGCGTTATTGGTTATTTGTACATCTATTAGACGTTCTGCTGACCCCTCTGTAAATAATCGGAAAAAAAATTACTTTCAGATGAATACCCCAATGTACTTAAAAAATGTCTTTTTATGCAGGATGTTTTTGTTTATGGGAAAATAATTTTATTTCCTAATTTACATAAGCTTCCCAATTGGACCGGCCTTTTTCTTTTACATATCACAACGTCATGTGTATGTTTGTTGCGTCATGCTAACCAGCAGAGACGAAAATTGGATGATGGGTATTGGTTTTACCTGTGTGGATGATAATTTTTGTGGATATTGTTTCATTCAAATCTGTCAAGCATCCCCTGAATGCACCATGGAAGCACTGGGAACTCCAGCTCAATTAAAATGTTATGAATGAGCATTGAAATGTTAATAATAAATAAATGTAATTCCAAATGAGTAATTTGGTGCCGATTATTAAATAATCATTAGGTTATTATTACATCAAATTCAGGCATTAGCAGCAGGCCTGAGAGAGCTGTGGATTTGGCTCCAGCAGAGTCCCTTCAAAATGAAAGGCTTGGTGACAGAGGCAGATGGTGCTGATGATGTTTGAGCCAAATTTTAAGGTCTGCAATGCCTCCCATGATAAAAAAAAAAAAAAAATGCTGCTTTTTGCTGGCTGCGAGCACAAAGAATGCAATAATTTTGATTTTCAAGGACAATATATCAGACATGAGCATACACAGTGAAACTGACATGTTTTCTCATAGTACATGGAGAGTAAGAAAATTTTGATGAATTTTAATTAGATTACCTTCACGTTTGGTTTTGCAATTCTCTCAGTCCACCACTCCTCTCTTAGGGCATCACTAGCTCACCTGACCAGTTTGTTCTGATGTTGTTTTGTTTCCATGGTCACCAAGTGCTACAGTATGTGCCACAGTAGTGAACAGAGTAGTTCTGCATGCTCATCAACATTACTGCCAAAGACCAGGGCCACTTCATGTGACTAAAACTCCATTTACTGATATGACTTTACAATACACAGCCCTACAGAATGTAAACAATAATCACAACAATTAAAATTATTTTCATTTCCATTTTACAATTTCGATTAAGAAAAATAATAGTGTTATCTAGTTATATAGATCATTCATTTTACAGGTAGTTTGATTCTGAATGGCACACCCCATTGCCCAGGGAGCACATTCAATTCAGTGTGACGCCTGTTACATAAAGCAAAGACCAGAGCTCTATTCAGATAAACATTCTATTCAATGGTGAATCTTTCACTGTTTCTCTGAAAAGGCTGCCAAAGCTAAGGGAGGAGGAAAAAACACACAAAAAAAGATGACGTAGTGAGGAAGGATTTCATAAAAGCAGTGATGCGTACAGCAACATGCAACACATAGAAGGTTATCTGAATGTAATATTTTCAGTCATTTTTTTCTCAATAAACCTTGGCTTTGATTTACTTTAAAGATAAAGATTCATAAATAAGCCATAAATAAGCCATCTATGTTTTATCAGCTGATATACTCAACCACAATGTCCTTTCTCAAGCCCTCACCATAAGTCTAATGATTCCTGCGTCAAACCAACTAGCTTTGCAGCAGTGCAACTCAGAGTGCCCCCCTCCCCTTACACACATACACACGCACACACACACACACACACACCATCCCCTTACCAGCTGCTGATATGACGCCTTTGGAGTCATACAAGTGCATTTTTCTGACGCTGTAATGAAATCTGAAAAACTCTTGGTATCCTTCTTAGACCTTTGGGGGTCTGCACACACCTGTTCCTCCTTTTTAAAGGTTTATTCGGCAAAGGAGTGGCACTTTGACTGTTTTGGCATGTTAGAGCTGACCATATGAACTATAATCGGGCTGCAGTCTGATAATCTGGACCATTCCTTGGATATGTGCGCGCTATTCTGCACGAATCATACCACGAATTAACTCGTTGAATAGTGGAATTACATGTTAAGTTTTAAAAGCAAAATACATTTCACAAGTTAGAGCACAGGAATTTGCACACAACCTCTCTGCTCCAGCAGCATTGTCACTTAAAATACAGTAATCGCGCCTCAACCATGTAGCAGACGAACTATCTTGACCAAAAAAAAATTTTATTGCGCAAAAGTTATCGAAATCAATCATATGTCCTTAGTACGAGATGAGATGTTCATGGTAAAATCACCCTTCATCTCTGAGCATTCTTATCACGACAGTAAATGTTCCAGTCTTATTATTTTTGGTATAACAAAGATCCTGCAACTATACGCTGACTTACCTTCAATGAAGTAAAGTAATGACGATCAATAATTCTGTCCGCTCGTCTATGATTTTACTGCTTTCTTCTGACGCGGCTTGACTTTTTTCTTCTGCAGATTTCTCAGTTAGAGCTGTGACAGAGATTCAAGATCCTCGAGCATTTCCAACAACTCAGCTTGTTCACGGGGGGGATTACGTGAACGTGTGATGACAGCGAGCTATGATGCAGGAAGGAGGAGAGGCGCGCGGGTTAGTGATGCACATGTTGTGTGTGTGCGTGTTTGTGTGCGTGTGTGTGCAGCAGTGCAGCAAATGTTTTGAAAATCCATTTCAAGACTTAATTTTGAATGAAATTGATAGCTCGGCACCTACCAAACCCATCCATAAACGCAATGACGAAACAAAAAACAAGTTAAAATAAATAACGAATTACGTATTTCCTATATTTCTGGAGGAAAAAAAACATTTAATTAGAAAATGCTCAATAGATGGAAAAACCTGTACCAAAGTCTTCTCAAATGTTCTTTTTTTTAAAAACTCGTTCAATCAGGGAAGAACTGCTTCTCTTCGTAGACGCAAGGTGCTGGCTGATTACTCGGCTGAGATGAACAATTGGATCTGGTAGGACTGGGTGGAGATGGAGAGGTGGAAGGCGCATCTATGGCCACATGAAGGAACTCGATGGATGGAGAGAGTCATTTTTCAAATATATGGCAGCAAGATGATAGGCTTATGATGAAACCGTATCACCATAATATTGGATCAATGTGGCACTGCTGATATCAGAAGGTATCACAGACTGTGACACAGGAATTCTAGACTGAGTGAGCGTGACAAGTATGAATGACAGTGTAATATGAGGGATGACTGTGACCCAAGTGTGCAGGAAGATGGTTTTCCTGACTGAACTTTCTCTCTCTAAAGAATGTGGTGATTGATTTGAAATCATGCAGCACATTTTTCCCTCCCATGTCATCCAAAAATACTCAGGCAAAATGGATCCTACCCTATCTTTTACAAACTTTGATAAATGCTTTAAATTGTATGTAAGACTCCAAACACATATGTCAAAAAATTGTGTAATAACCACCTGTTTATTATTGTGTAGGTCCATTTTTGCTGCCATAACAGTTTGGGCAGTCAAGACCCAATGTTTGCCAGTAGAACACTGTTTAAAGTACCACACTGCATCCTCCAGCTTTTCTTCCCATAGTGCATTGTAGTGCCATCTCATCATCATAAAAGAAAATGTGACTCATCATACAAGGCCACGTTCTTCCACTTCTACTTGGTCCAGTTCTTATAATGATGTTCCAGTTGTGGCCTCATATGAAGTTGTGATGCATTGCTTGTTCTGACACACAGTGATTAATCTTGAAACACTCAAAAATAACCTGGCTGTCACCGAAATTATTCAAACAATGACCTATTTGTGGAGGTTGTAGCTGAGTAGTTTCATGAGAAAGCTAATCTGACCCTTGGTAGCACTTTGCAGTTACGTACATTCGTAGAGGATCCATAGGGATTTTATATGGTATGCAGACTCCGTTGAGTTATGCAACATGAGGGTGTCATTCCAAAAAATTAGTAGTGACACTAAAAGTCTGTTGGGATAATAGGAGGGAGAGTGATTGAGCATCTTAAGCCTCTCCCCACCTACCAACCAACCACCTACTATATCCTTTCTGACTCCCCATGCTCTCCAAAAACTCTGGCTGTGTTAGGAATATATTTCTATCACTGTCATGGTTTTAGAGGAGGAGGTTTATGATTCCCCAACCCTTCCCTGTAGGGGGGAGTCATTTCTCAATTTTCTGAAAAAAAATCTACCTCCAGTTTCACCGTAGCAAATGGCAAACAATTCTTCCACCAAACCCAGTTAGGAGTTGGGAGTTTTACTTAGAAGTAAAGCTTCACGAGGAGTCTGATAGTCTTCCAGTAATATGAATGGCATTTCCACTTCAGGATCATAATTGTGGGCTGAAACACAGATAACGCAGCCATTTGAAAGAAGAATTAAATCATTTTGTAGAAACTGATATCCAACAGATCATCCTTGAAAAAATACGTAAGATAGCTGATTGTTTGTCTTTTTCTTAGGTCTCAGGTAAGGCCCAGCCTCCCATTGCACATTTGAGAACCTTGGAATAAGACATCAATGTTAAGGATTACTTATATGATATGATATAATATATTACTTACTGATATGAGCTGCATTTAAATGGGATTTTCTTTAATCTCTTCTATGATTCTTATTTCTGACCTCCTTCCCACTGGTTGGTTGTGCAGCTCAGGTTCTACCTGTCAAGGCTGATCTCGGTCAATTTGTTGCATACAAGTGTCATAGACTACAGTATAGTCTATCTGTACTGTTGACTTTATTCACAGATCTTCTTTTTGTGGACTATTTCGAAAGGAAAATGCAATATTGGGGTCGTACTTGGTAACACCGGAATTTTCTCAGTTGTCCACCTGGATGAACATTCTTTACATACCATATTATTCTGATACAGTATACATGAGAGATCGTGTGTTCCATTCTAGGAGAAAGATCCCTCTTGTGTGCTTCCTTTTGAAGTTTCTTCCTTTTCTGTCCCTGTTAAAAAAAACATTCTTTCTTCAAATGGAGAATCCACTCACGTATGAGTACCTTTCCAAACTGTAAAGCTCATAGGTATTGAATCCCCCCTAAACCTTTGAGTCAGTGTACTTACTATCTTTATTATTACTTTAGGGAGTCTTCTGATGTGATTTATTAGGTACAGCTATTTGAATCTTTACTTGAAGCTGAGCTCAAATACATCTAATTTGTCACAGACACTTGCTTTGTCGTACATAAATCCATGTTGAGTTTGAGCTTCAACAGTTATTGTAATTGATTGATAATAGTGAAGCTGGTTACAAACGGGGGATATTCAGGTGACGCAGTAGGCAGGATCTCTAGGTATCCTCAGTTATGAGTTTCCACTAATGAAGTTCTTTTCACTGGAGGAAAAAATATCTCATAAAAATGACCATTCTCAGAGCCCAGCCCCCCCGCCCAACGCAAATACATTGCCTACAATACCCTATGCACTATGTTCATCTAATGTGCTTTCTATCAGCTGTAACTACCCAAGCTTTTGTCTGTCACATAGTAGCATTCGCAAGAGTTGAATCTGCGTCACAAGTTTACAGGCAGTACCTCAATGTGCTTCCCTGAAACTACTCAGTGCTCTGCTCATCCTTATGTTACCATGGCTGCATCTTTATAAGTCTATGAATGGACGGTAGTGCTTCACTGTTTAAGTATGTCTACATGCTTGCCTCTTTCTGAAATCCTTCCCAGTCTTCTCAAAAAGAGAGGAATTTGGAAATAAGTTCATGCTGATGCCTTCATATCCCAACCGGGATTTACCTCACATACCATTACATATTATATATGAGAAAGTGAGAAATAGGGAGAAAAAAAATTCATGTTAACTAACAGCAGCTGGCATATATAGCTGAGAAGATTTTACATATACTCCATTTTCGAAGTCTCTTTAACCTGATATACAATTTATGTGTAACAAAATATCATTACAGTTAAATGTCAGTCAGAGTAACATCATGGATCTCTAAACACAGTATAAGTAAAGATCAAAGAGTGCCGTAGGCAACAAAGAATACAGCAAGAATAACCTGAT
Source organism: Lophius americanus (assembly GCA_037951165.1). Taxonomy (NCBI): domain Eukaryota; kingdom Metazoa; phylum Chordata; class Actinopteri; order Lophiiformes; family Lophiidae; genus Lophius; species Lophius americanus. The sequence goes on from JBBDHG010000021.1 coordinate 8,079,158, forward strand.
TCTGTTGTTTCATATTTAGACACTACATAAACAAATCCTTCTGCAGTTTCCTTTATTTTAGGAACATTTTGTTTATGGTTGGTTCGGTCTGGAAAAGAATTAGAATATGTTATCACATGAAAAAGCAATGTTATTCTACATAGTTTAAGGATATAGGATTAGATTCTTCTCTTTTCTCTTAGGCAGTGTATTAATTTTCTGGTCCAAATGTTTTTTTCCCCTTTGCATCCGTTTCTGTACTGAAGCTTGGGAGAGATGAGTCAACTTATAGTTCAACTTAGTTGTCATAGAAACTAAAACCAATAGTCACGGGGTCTGTGGCGGAAGCCTTTGAAGGGCTGAAGGCATGCTTCTCACAAGCATCAGTGAAGACCTTGAAAGCTGCATTACGCAGTTTAGAAGACGTTCAAAAAGGTGTATCAAGAAAAAAAGATCAATTATACACTGTCACTTGCTAATTCTAATAGTTATAGTGAATGCATTGGTGCAATGATGACTAAATATTAAACTGTTTTTATATGGTTTCATTTCATGCATGTTTTATATGGTTTAGATGAATGTTGATTGGGGTGGGTTATTATAACTTTTTTAATTGTTTCTACATATCACAGAAATAAGAGACACGGAATTTTGCTGTCTATTCTATAGTGTTCTGTTCTAGTCTAGTCTAGTCTAGTCTAGTCTAGTCTAGTCTGGTCTAGTCTATTCTCGTCTGGTCTAGTTTAGTCTAGTCTAGTCTAGTCTGGTTTGGTCTGGTCTAGTCTAGTCTGGTCTAAATGCATGGCTGTCATTAAATCACATCAAAGCGCCATATAATGAGGCACTTAAGACCTAGATGTCCCTCTGGATCATCTGGTAGAGCATCGTGTTTACATCAGTATTGTGAGATATGTGGAACAGGGAGTCAGGTGACCTTTATTATACAGGTGATAATAATAAACCTGTGGTCAAAGTTTTGAAATATTCCAAAGTTTTGTTAGGTAGGCAAAAGAAAAAAATATTATAATAATTGAAATGACTTAGAACATTGACAAGTTAGATACATGTCTTTGATGAGACCTGGTGGCAGACTTGGAGAGCTTTCTACTTTGTATGAAATTTTCTCCATGATCACACAAGTTTCATTACTACTCCTGCAACATGTAACATTTTTGTTTAGAAGGACAAGAAACCCTTTAGTCTTATCTATTTTGTGATCAGTGTTTTTCAAATTATGCTGTTTGAATTTCACATACAATATATGCTTATGTCCATTTTTGTCCACATGCCCTCAAAAATCACTGGACAGAATTCAATTAAATGTCACACAGGATTTGTTAAGGCCATAAAAGTTTCATTCCTAAATTGTAACTTTGATCTGGTGATTTTGAAAAGTTCAACACATTTAGAATTTTGCTCAAATTCAACTATGATGGGGGTTACGGTCTACCCACATCCATATAAGTTGAGTTTTAGCAGTAGTTTGTGCACAAGTTTCCTGATTCTTTGACTTTATCACTTGTGTAATAACTTATCTAGGTTATAGCATACCTCCACTTAAATTACACTAAAAGATTAGCATGCTTAGTGTTGTGACATTTAATTGTGTATAACACTAGAGGGGAGTTCTAGCTCAAATTGTTGACCATTTACTTTGGAAAATAGATCTCAAGCATATATCTGCTTACTAATAAAGTAAAAATGCAAACGAAAACTATAAACATTGGGTTATGTAAATAACCCAGAGTAATAAAAGTGACACTGATTCTGGAAAAAACTGAACAATAAACCTTCATATAGATCACCAGAGAAGTCACTTGGATTTTGTGGGTACGTCCATACAGGAAAAGAGAGAGGCAAAGTGACACAGATGATGCCCTAACACTTAAGAATTTCCCATGCTTTAGTGTTACCGGGGCAACCACAACACAGCAAGACCAGATGTCCATAATGAGGATCAGCTCATAACTTGAGGTGCAAGGATGAATCTGAGTGTGAAAACAAACAGCCTGAACAGTCACTTTCATGGTGAACATCACTCATTAGAAATGAACCAAGTTGTTAAACAGCTTGTGTGCCCAAACTCTTATCACAGTGAAAAGAGTCAAACCAATGTGACACATCTTTATACCAGCTCATGGGAAAATCCAGCAACAATAAATAAATTAACAACCAGCAACACCCAAAGGATTTATTTCATTGTAATTACCGTAGTCTCTTTTTTGCTTAAGTGGATGGTAATGTAGAGTTTATGGGGGCTGCATCTGTGTCTTCACTGTCAGTTGATAATTTTCACAAATAGTGAGATTCTTTCTCCAAATCATTGCAGCCTACCAGTGATAGATAATCACTCCAACGTGTGCACATGTGTTACATCTGCATTTATTTCAAATACCTTTTGTGATTGTACCTACACATACATAGTTATGGATGTTAACAGTGTTGTTTTCATTCATATAGCTTTTATATCAATAACCTAATGATATATGTGGAAACTTCTATTTATTGTAACCACAAATGGGTTATGTAAATAATTATGTAAATATTGTGGGAAATATAAATTAAAATGCCTCTCAAATGTATATTATATATATATATTATATATATATAAATGTATACACAGTAGCCGACTTTTCAAAAAATTGGAAATATGTTACTTATAGCATCTGTGGTGGTATTGGTCATTAACTAATCAGCATAAGGAAGATTCATATAATATGAAATTCAATCTCTGATTAAAAGAAATATATTTTCATTGTACTCACTAAACATTGAGTTACAGGTATAAAATGAATAGAATCCTTTACTGAATCAAGGGAGGGAATATGACCCAGTGCTACTTCAATTAATGCTGTTTACTTGAGTATTTGTAGAACTCTTCTAAACTCATTTTATTTATTCCCCTGGCAGAAACAAGCATAAATGAAAATTATGAATAGATTATTAAACATGCATGAAGCAGTTTGCTAATTTTCAAATGTATCTCACTGCCTTCCTACACACTGCTGGTATCCAATGGAGGTTGCCATAGCAACAGGCTTGCGAACCACAACAGGGCTTTTGGGAGACAAATACAGATCAGCATAACAGAAAATTTCTCTTATGCATGTTTTCTGTCTACAAAACTGTCTGAACTCCACAATTAACATGATTACGTTTCGTGAGTTTGTCCTTCACATGAACAGTTACAAATATGATCCTTAACACATGCGTCTTCATGATTTTCACACGACATAATATAACTTCACCAATATGAATGGGCCTGTGTTCTGACCCAATCTGGGGTCTTGGCATGTTCCCTTTGTGTCAAAATTGGTTTCCTCGTGATGCACCCCTGTCCCACATATCAAAAGCATTCATATGAGTAAATATTTTTAATAACTAACTATTGGGCAAACTATTAAGCCACAGGAGTTCCGTATGTGCCTCTACAGGGGGGAAAAAAGAAGCTTACAGCAGAAGCCAACACTATCATTGTAGGTCAATCAATACTGTGATTTTCTTCTATTTTTGTCTTAAGAGAAGTAGGAATAATTAGGCTAATATGTGGTATTGTGAAAAGTTTTAGGAATGTAAGCTAATTGGATAAAACATGATTACGTGTTGAATCCAAACATTGAACTTGAAATGTTTGGGTTCTATTGGAATAATTGTCGGGACCACTGTGTTCTCAACTGATCTCTGCAGTATGTTGTAATCTTTGTAACACTCATGAAATTTTTTTTTTCAATATGGCTGATGCTACCTGTCTCATGGATGGCTGTTCTGTTAGTCTGCGACACAGCAAACACTGAAATCCAGTGTCAGTACAGTACAGATGTTTCCAAAGATGGCATCCAACATGAGAGCTAGTTCTACAGATGCTTCTTTCTTTCATTCAGAGCCAGTCTATATTTAGAATCCAAACATATATGCCCCATTGGCCCCTTCTGATGCTCTTGGTCCAAATCCAAGGGTTTTATTTAATTCATTGCACTGTGATTATGTTTATAAAGTGGGACAGTATTTATTTATTTTGTTTTACCTTGGAAATCCATTCATGGTTAATAAAGATCACCAGGGAATTCTATGAAAAATATAAGAAACAAAGACTAGTTCAAGCTCTAACCTGAGCCCATGTGACACAATTGTGTGATAGGGGTATTATTTTGTTCTTCTACAGTAGTGATGGTTGATTTCATTGTTAGCGTCAAGCTGAGGAAAGACTGCTAGCGTTCAGCAAACACTGCCGTAGTCTGGACCACATGCTGTCCGTGGAAGACTTCAGGTCAATCCAGGTGAAAAACTATGACTGTGTTTTCAATGTGGATCCAAGTTAATTCCCTTTATACACCAAAACTCCGCCCCAATGCTCTTGCTTCAGTCTTGTACGTATCAATACACTAAATGGCCTATTTAAAGGTTAAACGAAATGTCTCACTTTTTTCAGATTTTGGAGGAAACATTTACTCCCTTGATTGCCAAAAGCAATTTCACATTATTGTAACTGGAATGTTAGCTTCCAAATGTGATTGAAATGAAAAACGCTGAACAAATTCAAGGCTGTCACTGTTCTGAGAGCCTGAACCAAGAAATGAATGAATACATTTGAAGATCAAAATATTTGCCATTCAATAATTAAAAGATGACTTATGTCAGTGAAGTGGTAAATTGACTGTTCTTCTGTAGCACCATTCTATTCGGACTTTCTGTTCATAGCGCATTACAACACAAGCCATCACTCACCCATTCACACCTATTCATTTAAGGTTGTCATAGACCACTTGCCCATCAGGACAGATAAACATGCACAAATTTCATTCATGCATCAAGGGAAATTGGGCTTCAGTATTTTGCTCATGGACACTTATGTAGACTGCAGGAGCAAAGAGATCGTAAATGTAAAATGTTGATTTATTTAACATAACCAACTTGATTTTCAGGAATGTGACAATAAGGGCATCCTGTCAAGTTGCTAGGACTAGTTACTAGAAAACTTAATAAAAAAAACTAAAAACTAAACGAATGAAGTGTCATAACAGGCACAGCAGTGTGTCAGCACATGTTGGATAATGTGAGCAAAATCAATCATCAATACTGTTACACTGTAGGCCAAACAATGTGTCATCCAAAAAAAAAGGCAGATTAATTGTTATGACTTGGCAAACTCAAGTCAATAGGAAGTAATTTGTTATATTACGATATGATGTATAACATGATTGCTTTACTGATGCAGCAGCAAAGATGAAGTAACTCTGGCTACACAGCTGTATTTCACTTTTAAAAGGTATTTTTAAAGGTATGATAGGCAAACCAAAAACATCTGGGTTCCATAATTACATTCATACATATAATTAAGAAGAAACACTCAAAATAAATTCCTGGATGAAATGCATGAGTCTGGCATGGGTATTCATTTATAATCCACAATGAGAAGCAGTATCTACAAACAGAAAGACTAGTTTCAGTAGTGATTCTCTCTCTCAAGGAGCATACTTAAGATTCAGTCAGCATGTCCCAAAACATCCAATGAAAACTAAAGAACTGCAGGTCTCTCTCAGCTCAACAGAGGTCAGAGTATCAGGCTCCATAATTCTAAAGACACCGGTCGTGAATATCACCCGTGGGAGAACAGTGAGGGAAAAGATCCTGCTAACCCCGAAGAATATCGAGGCTTGTCATTGCAACTTGAAAACTTTTGGTAGGATACTCTCTGGACTGGACCATCCCCTCCTAAAGGTAAGCATCACCTACAGTGCATTTTAGCCGTGGTCAGACACGGAGGTGGTATTGAAACATTGTAGGGATGCATTACTGTTTCAGGACAAAGACTGCCAGGATTAAGGGAAACAGGAGTTCTGATCTCAAACTAAAATTTCTGAAGGAGAATGTCAGGTCATCAATCTGTGTGCTGAAGATCAGGGTAATGCAGCAAGAGTGAGTTGGATTTCATGATGGCACCTGAAAAGAAGAATTGATTATAACAAAAACCGCAAATGTAGCAGCAAGATTTTCCACGAAGAAGCGCCAAAATTCCAACACAGCAGTGCCAGAGTGTGATCTTCAGTTATTGGAAGTGATCGGCTGCAGTTGCTGCTAAAGGTGAAAACTAACTGGTAAGTTCAGGGCAGTGAATGCTTCTCCATACTGGTAAAATGACCATTTTAGACTTATTCTGTCTGATTTATTTTTGAAGATCTGATATGGTCAAGTAAGAGATTCACCCAAACGTAAAATAAATCAGGAGGGAATCCAAAAAATGTTCACGCCGCTATACCTTTAGGTACATAATTCTTGGAGCTTTTTAAAGCTCCAACATTTAATCCTACTTGGTATATAGGTAAGGAGATGGCTGATGAAAAACACTTAACAAGTAGAGTTCTCTATCTCTGCCCCCAAAGCTCTTGCTTTGCTCTGTACTTGGTATAAATCCATGTGCAGAGATATTGACAAAGAGAGCAGATACAGCAGCAAACATAACATTTCTTTCCATCTGTGACCTCCCAGTTCTTCACCCTCCCTCTGAATGTAATGGAGAAGAGCAAGGGAGAGGGAGGAAGACTGGTTTCCTATTCAGGTGTCTGCTGATAGTACACAAACTCAATGATAGCAGATTCATCCCAGAGAAGGAAAGAGTGAGAAAGGCTACCCACTTGCAAGATGCTGCAGACCATAAGATGGAAAAGACTGTAATTTACTCATTACAACCATGATTAAAAGAATAATCCAGTGAGAACACAAATTACATTCTAGTAGGGTTTGATTTTCCTTATAATGTGCATATTTATAATTAAGTAAAGCTGAAAATACCTAAGATACATTTTTGCTTTCAGATATTATTATTATTGGGGAAAGTACAAAAAACCAGAACACGTAGAATTGTCTGTTAAATCTGGAGTCATGTTTTACTGCAGTTTAAATAATGTGTATGTTTCTGACCAAACATATATGCATTCTCATATCTTCTTTCCATATATTCTTCTGCAGACATTTTCTCTTTTTTACCAGTATGTTGGAAAAATTTGAGATAATGGGCAGAGCCGGAAAACTTCAGAGCATGATTACATACACATTACAAAACACCTGAAAGATTCTCAACTGTGATTCGCCCAGGTTTTTTCTTACTCTTCAAGCTAAGTGGTGCAATGCAGAACATCTGATGCCAGGTATCACCACAAAGACCAAAAGCTGATACACCCTTGATATGTTTTTAGTGACTGCGGAATAATGAATTGTCAGCAGCTTCTCTGATCAGCCAATAGAAAGAAAGAGAGATATCACACCTTTACCTTTGGTAACTATATTTGATTACATTTAATTTCAGCTTCGGTCAGGCTGAATGTGTATATCCAGATCTATTATGCACATTCAGCCCCTTATTCGCTCAATGATTACGAGTCATGTCTTTCACTTTCAAAACAATGGAGCACTTATTCACTACTACAGATCAATGGGACATGTATGCACACTTGTTGATTCTGAACATCACTGCCTTCTTCTAGCTTCTTCTAATGATGTAAGGATTAAATTCTGGTAACCAAGCTAATGGTGTTAATTAGCTTTCCTATTTTCTTCCATTCTTCAAAAGCAACAATTTAGTGTCCTTTCACCAATACGCCGTGGATCACAGCTGCAGTATATGTGTGGTTTCACAGATTTCAGCTAAACTCTGTTTCAAAACCAGGCCAGTGTGAAATAAAAGTGTAAAATATTTATAAATATATACTGTACACTCGAACACTACTAACGGAATTTTAGACACGGCACTTTATAGAGATCTGGTTGCAGCTTTTTCAAAGCAGTTCCCTTTGCTGATGATAGGGAATAATGTTGAATAGGGTAGTCTCTCTCTCTCTCTCTTTCTCTCTCTCTCTCTCTCTCTCTCTCTCTCTCTCTCGCTCAGTATCTTATTCTATGTGTGTGTGTGTGTGTGTGTGTGTGTGTGTGTGTGTGTGTGTGTGTGTGTGTGTGTGTGTGTATACCAATCACAGTCTTCTAACTAATTGATTAACATTTTGTTCATCATTCCTCAAATAATGTCTTGACCCCACAGAAATGAGGAGAAATTTAACTCTTGAAGATGCTCTTCATCTAGAGTACTAGCCAGTTTTTGACCTAACTTGTATAATGTCTGTCGTGGTTTTGGAAAACGTTTTAAAACTATGAAAAAAACCTTGTATTCTCAGCATTTGCTGTATACATTAATGTAAGATTGTACTCTCAGTAATTACCAGTTTTATCATTAAAAAATGATTCAGGTCCGGGAAAGCCTATCTTTATGCTGACTTAACATTAAAGTAATGGATGTATCCTGACTAATTGGTCTCCAATTAGTGCATACTTCCTCAAATGAGGGGATCTGCATGAACAGCAGAAGGTTTTTGGAGTACATGGGTATATGCAATGTCTGTTTAATTGATCCAAACATGAAAAGTAAAATGGTGGAAGATAATATTTAAACAGTACACATAATTGTCTGCAGCTGGGTGATGAAGTGAACAAAAGTACATTATAAACATATGGATTTATAAACATCTCCCATAACTATCTTTTAATGCATGTCAAGAACATGGTTTTGTTAGAAATATTAAATGTCTGCTTAAAAAACATTTTTTTGATTCTGCATTCTGTATGTCCCTGTTTTCCATACAGGAAACAGGGGATTCTGGACTACCCTCATGCTGTGCCTTTGAGGTTTTCGCCACATTCTGAAAAACTGGAACACTTTTTTTTTTTAAATGCAGTCACTGCTTCTTTTCTTAGTATGTGCACCAAAGGGATTTTATAAGGTCATTAAATGTTTGAACAGAAGTCAACCAACAGATATGGTTGATGTTCTCCCTCAACAGCCTACTAATACTTTGTGTCCAGATGCTCAAATTGTGTAGCTGCTAAAGATTTCTCATCATCAAATTCAAATTATGAACTTAAAGGAAAATATTGGCATGTGAAAAAAAATAATTTCAAAGGTTTTTAAAAAATACTTAAAATTCCAAATGGCTTTTACTTCATTCCTAGAGCTAAGGTCAGTCTTTCCTTTTCATTACTTGCTTTTATCTCAATTCCAGTGTCCTTGCGTCCTGCCAGACCAATGGTTTCGTGCAATTACACTTTGTAGCTTGACATTATGAATAGTCAGAGGTCATACTGTGTCTTCTGCATAGACATAATCTATAGTCAGACACTTAAAACACCTGAATTGATTTGAATGAATCTTTGAGTCTTTATAGTGATTGATAGGAAAATAGTCCGATAAGTTTTGTTTGAGTGGCTTCAGTACAAAATCTACAAGATGCGCTTTTAATTTTCATGTCCAGCCCTTCTTTCCCATTCGTCACCTCATCTCCATCAAATTCAGTAAGAATACCTGACTTAAATCAGTGGTTGTCAGATGTTCTCATTTTTCTGAAGCACTGGTGATACTGAGATGACACACAGTGTAGGCGACAAGTGGCCATTTTAATTTTACCTCATGTGTTTGTGTCTGACAAAACCTTCTTTCACTTTGGCATCCTGAAAACATCAACTGATTTTATATACACATTGAGGTTGTAATTATTACTGCTACATTTTTAGAACACGAAAGGAAGGGATAAAAATATATATTTTTTTTTTAGATCCATAAATTATTCATGGATAGTATTGCAAATGTTAGATAGGCAGAAGCATGCATTTTTAACTCTGGTTGAGCTGTCATAATTCAGCCTGCTACCAGATTGGGTGGTTTTTACTCATCCACCTGGCAGGAAGAGCTGTACTGCCACAAGCCACTTTTAAGAAGGACTATTATATCTGCTGTTGCTGCAGTGACCTGATTTTTATTCTTTTTTCACCAGAAAAAGATTACAACATGCACAAGATTTAATTTCTGAGTGTTAAAATAATTAAGGGTAAGGCTAGCTAGTCTTATTGAGATATTTAATTTTTTGAAAGGTTTTAGAAACAAGTATGCACAATCGAGTATTTGTCTGTACAAAGACATTACATCACTTTATAATGCAAAAAACAATAGTCAGTTAAATCTTGGAATGAGAGATTAAAATCAAGAATGCAAAGATCAAGTCTCTGGTAAAATAAATAAATAAAAAGTCTTTGTGAAACTGGATAGTACTGCCAGTCATGACTTTTAGAATTTGGGAATTATTTATAATAAAAAAACCTGGATTGTGTAATATGGTTTTATTTGCCTGTGGGAGTGTATAGATAGACAGAATTCAATACCTAGTGGATTGAAGTGAAAGATTAAATTTGATCTAAACATCAGATGGATGTCATGGCGTGTTTTGGGTAACACCCCTACTGTCTCTAGTGCAGAACATCATTGCAGTAGCAGCGTCCTGTAGGAGGAGGTGTTGGTTGCCCTCTTGTGATGACAGGTACTACTTGTGTTTCTCAGCATCAGCTGATATCGGAACAGCACAGACAGCTCACGTAATAGTTCCGTGGATGCAAAGTTTCTGACAGAGGCTCTTCTTCAGAGTAGACTGAATTATTTTGCATCCAGTGCAATGATATCATGTCAAATGTATGAATATGTCATATGTTAAACAAAATTGCCCCCTGAGCACGTCAGTATTTATAGAGCCCGTAACAGTCAAATGCAAATCCTTAAAAATATTTATTTATAAAAGCATCATGTCAATCCATATTTATTCAACAAATCTGACAACAATAGCACATTTTACATTCATTCTGTCGGGTCCACCCTCACTGAAACCATTGACTCCCATCTATGCGTTGTTTCTATTTTGCTACAAAGAAAATGTAGCACGAGGGATGGGGTTGTATGATTCTGTCTCAGTTCCAATTGTACCTGAAGTGTTTTTTATATCAGTAGCCAAAACCTTATATGTGATCAACAATTAGGATGGATCCAGGATAAGTCGTCCCTTTTCATAAATTCTGTCCTACTTTAATCCAGTTTCTTGTTTTCTACAAGAGAGTTTTCAGGCTCAGCTGGCATCATAGCAATCTTTGTCCAAGTCCGAGGTTTCAGCTTCATCTGCAGATCCAGTCAGGGAGGGGTAAGGCCTCGACTTGTCCAAGTTTACATAGCTCACTTTCAGACTAATGTAGTGTTCTCCGTCCAAACAGGACAGGATGTGTTGTATTTCTGTAACCAGGCTACTGAAACTTGGTCTGTATTCAGGCTCTGGGTCCCAACATTCCAGCATGATGGAATAGCTATGGAATGAATGAATGAATAAGTAAGCAGATGATTGAAGTATTGAGTAATTCTTAATTGAGAGTTTAAAAATAATATATTAAAGGGTGATTTAAACAATCATATTAAGACATTGAGAATTAGGACTCCTACAAAGTAAATAAAAGTAATTTTTCCTGTTAGTTCCTGAAGTCATAGTTAAAGATTGAGACTTACAGTGTGTCAGGGCAAAACTGTGGCTGGGAAAGTCGGCGTCCCTTCAACAAGTAGTTTGTGATGTCATAAGGGTCGACATCTGGGTATGGACTAGCACCTCTGGTCAACAGCTCCCATATTAAGACGCCATATGACCACTGGGAAATATAGAAGCATTGTATCGTAGATGCAGGCATGATAGTTGTGCCATGTGTCGGAAGGCTTGAAAACATAGACTCACCACATCAGACTTGATAGTGAACTTTTGCGTTTGTAGACTTTCAATAGCCATCCACTTGACCGGGAGCTTGACTTGTTTGTGATCTTGAATGCTGTAATACTCTTTGTCATAGATGTCTCTCGCCAAACCGAAGTCAGCCACCTTTACTGTGAAGGTTTCACCCAGCCTGAAAAGAGAAGGCATCTTAGAAAAATAGCATCTCACTACCAGTTCCTGTATAGGAAACACATCTTAGACTCAAAGAATGTTCAAAAGGGGCCAGGTTAAACTGTTTTGGAGAATTAGAGGTGATAAGCAGTGGTGGCCCTATGGGTAAATTTGACATACAAAAGAGACATAAATAAAGGGGGGGATATGTCACCTGGAGAGGACATGTCATGCACAGTTCAAAAAAACTAGACAACAAATGCACCAGTATGTCAAACATCCTCTGTTCTTTAGGTGCGCCTGGATTACTATGTATTGCTTGGATGAGATAACCAACTCTTATTGTCACCTTATCATAATCTTTGCATGGAATACTCACAGAATAAATCTTGAATCATCCAAATATCAAGGCATAAATATTTATCAAAATACATTCCCATTATATATTTGAAGGTTAAGTTCTGTTTAGTTCTAGTTTATTTCTTCGTATTGTTTTTCCTTTTCTTGTTTTCTGATAATCCATTCAGGTGTCTTGGTCTGTGTTGTCTCCTGCATTGTCTCCTCTGAAAACGTCCTCCTTCTAGCTCTAGCTGTTCCCTGAATCCCCAAAAAACTATTTTCTTCGTGGACAAACTCTGTTAAACTAAATCATAACAGTACTGTTATGTCTGCATGTCTTTGGACTGTCGGAGGAAGCTGGATTATCTTGAGGGTACCCACATCAACACAGGTAGAACATGCAAACTCCACATAGAGGTTAGGCAGAGTGATTGCTGAAGGTGAATCAATAGAGTTTGACTTTTTTACAGTGGAAATCACATATGGCCCACTTCAACATTCACTCAGGACAACAAGATAAAGTCAGAATAATAATAACAGCCACAGACCAGAATATTAAACATAAAGTAGTGTAATAACAGTGTTTTATAAAACATTGTATGGAGAGGATAAAGGAGGAAATACAGGTAACATACATGTATGTGACATACATGTAGCGGGATGAACACACATCCCGCTATAGGCAGAATTTATTTTTTCAAACAAGATTAAACAATTGGACTATATTATTTAGGGATAGCATTAGTTGTGGTACAAAACAATGTTTTGACCTGTTTTTACATCATGGGCCAGTGTATGATTGGCACTCACATGCAGTTACGTGCAGCCAGGTCTCTGTGGACAAATTTCTTCTGGGCTAAATATTCCATCCCCTTGGCAACCTGAAGTCCAAAACCAATAAGGTCTTTCACTGTTGGGTTCTGTGGAGGATAAAAATTAGTAACAGAACTAAAGTATCCATAATCTAAAACTCTGAAGTAGCAGAGCAAATACCTAAAGGCCCTGCTGATCTAGAAAATGTATTGCAAAATGTACCCTTTTCTCTGAGCGGATGAAATGTCGCATATCCCCATGCTTCATATAAGGTAGAACCACCAGGGGGAGCCCTTCTCTAGGCAGCATGATGCCCAGCAGAGACAGTATGTTTGGGTGGTGGAAAGCTTTCATGATGAGGCCCTCCCTTAGGAACTGATCCACGTCTTTCACATCTGTGATCCCTGTCAGTGCAACACATACTGTTATCTAAACCACTTCAACAGCCACACATAATGCTAATCTCAATGAGAAAATAGGTATTTACATACGGTTCAATGATTTCACGGCACAGTGGGTCTTTTGATTGTTGCTGTCTATCAGGTAACCATGATAAACTGTCCCAAAGTGGCCTGTATTAGATGAAAATGTTATCATGAATATTTTAGAGCTAAAATGTGGGTAAAAAAAACCAAAACAAATAGAACTAGAGAAGTGGCTTACCCTTGCCAATAATCTGGCTATCCTCAATTCGAAGCATCTCAGCAGGGATCAGGACATTTTTGACCTCTTCAAGGAGCTCAGGACTTAAACTAACCACTGACTTATTTTCTCGTGGCACTAAAGGAATGGACAAAGGATCGTAGCTGGCAGCATACAGTAAACCTTGGAAGGCCATTCCTCCTGAACCTGATGTTTGACCAGACAGATCAACTGCAAAACACAGAGGGAAACACACATACGTAAAAATCTTATTCTAGGGGCTAACATCCTTTTGGTAATAATCTTACCAAACAGAGAGTGGCAGCATACAAACAGAAGGTGAGCTAGTTGTATTTATCTTAATTTTGCAGACCGATTCTTTTTTTTGTCTCATGTATAATAAATATGTAGTAATAGAATGGTATAATCACTTAAGATGTGAATTAGATGCTAATTAAATGTTTATATTATTGTATTTTATGTTATTAAAATGCTTATTACACACAAGTTCATAGTTATGCATGTGGTATGCATCTGTCTCACCTCCTCTGTAATCACCTGTTGGAGAGAAATCTGAGTCACTGCCAATGCGGCTCCGTGAAAGCATTTTTGATAAACGAGTCTCAATCTTGGCTGAAAGGATATACATGATAAATGTATGAGGAAATAACTGAGCAAAATGATACAATTAAATAAGAAAATGAAAGTCACAATATTAAGGTTAAACCAAACTTTAGGCACCCTGTTTCAAAAATTGTTATCACGTTCGCAATTATTCTAGTCAGCAGAACATATCAAGAATTAGCTGAGTTTCTCACCTCTCTTTTTCTTCCTTAAATGGATCATCACAATTAATGCCAGTGCAGCACCTAATACCAGTGCAGCAAAGATGCCTAGTGAAATTCCTGCAATCACTGTGTTGTTGTTGCTGCCATCGTTCACTACCGTACCCACATCATAGACTTCTTCATTCACAGTCACCTACAGTGGTGGAAAATACCATTTGCACTGCATTCATTTGATTTTCAATTATTTTTGTTAAGCTTGATTATTTAAAAGTAGACTCTCTCACCCTGACAGGCAATCCCTCACTGGGAATAACCAAGCCTTTAGGAATCCTGCAAGTCAGCTCATCTGAAAAAACCTGGGCATTGCAGTTCACACTTCCAATTGTCATTATGATCTTCATACAGGGGTACACTATATTCAGCTTGCTATGCTGTTAAATTGTGGGAAGACAATGGTTGACATGTTAATGGACAAGTGGTAATACACGTTTTGCATACAACAGCATTGTAAAGAAATATAAACGTAATGGTAATTGTGCTGTGCAGCATGTACTGTAAATGTTTGTGTAATCCTACACGTAATGAAACTTCTGTCTCTCCTGGCTTTAGAAGTAATAACTTGTCATCATTCTCAAAGGGCATAATGAAAACGTTGGGGTGGTAGTCAAATGGTGTCCTCCAGAGGTTTTTTCTTCCATCCATTTGAATAAAAATCTCTCCTGCGTCAGACTTCTTTTCAAGCATTTCCTCAGGAAAACCAGGGGCCCAGCATTCCATATGTGTGGCATTCGCTGTTCCATTGCAGACCTTAATTGAAATAGAGTTTGAAATCACAACTACTGTCACAGTTTGTCATATGACATGGGTGTATAAAATTAAAAAGTTTTCTTACTTGTTGAAGAGTTTGCAGGTTGGTATTTGTGGACGTGTAGTGAATCACTGTTTTGTGGGCAGAATCAAGATTCTGGCCTTCTATCACCAGCTTAGAGCCCCTGTATGAAAGTACACACCAGCATGTTCAAAATAACATCAACATGTTTTATTATGAAGCAATGAAAGGGCATTTCAATTTAGTTAGATATTAACACATCACTCAGACCAGTGTAAATAACTGAGGGAACAGAGCTCATTAATAAGACCAGAGCAGCATCTTACCTTTGGGAACTGCAACGAGGCTCTACAGATGAGATATCAGGGTTTTCCTTGTAGAGGAACATCTTAGTAGTTGACACTTCAAAGCTGTCAATGAAGACTTTGACAGGTATCTTGCCAACACCTTCTGCAGCTGATGTGTGGCAAACGATTGAAGTCCCACTCTCCTCAGAGGCACTGAAAAGAATAGAGGTCTCAATTTAGCTCTTATTTTCTGGTTAATAGTGCGGCCGTAGCACAAAGACCAAACCGGTCCAAGTAATGAACGACTTTCAAATAGCATCAGATGGGGGATTTGTCTCTGTGCTGGTCTTCCGCTATAATTGATCTTCACATACAATTGCAAATACTGATTTAAGCTGGTTTCAGTCCGATTCATGTAATCAATCTCAGTTTGTTCATGTGAACAAAGAATCCTCCATGCACAGCAAAGTTAATTTGTTTTAGATAAAATTATCAGGAAGCAAGATACACTTTCATTGTTACGCAGATGATACGCAATTATACTTATCAACAAAATCCGATAAAACTAATCATTTCAGATTTTTCAGTACATAAAAACCTGGATTATTGTTCAGTGACCCAAAAACCTCAGAAAAATAATATGTAATAGTATAATTACCCTGAAAATCATTACCATAGCCTCCTACACCACTGTGAAGAATCGTATCTTAAATCAGGATATGTCCTTTAACTCTCTCATAAAACCTATTTTTAAGAATGCCTTCTTTAATCGGCGTAATATTTCAAAATTAGGCACATTCTTTCTTAGACAGATGAAGAACAATTAGTCCATGCATTTTAAATCTCTTAACCTATTTATTGTTAGGCTCTCCCAATAATTCTTGAATTTCTCTTGCTGATCAACAATTCTGCAGCGCATGTACTGACCTCAAATACAAAGCCCTTAATGGTCAGGCACCAATATATCCAAAAGAGGTCAGAGTTCTATATTATCCAACTTGAAGCCCCTAGAACAGGGATGTCAAACTCAATCACAGAGGGGGAAATTAAAGATGGAGACCACATCTAGGGCCGAACAGCACTCAAATTGTCCATGTTTAATCTGATGTACTGTGATAATTTAGTTTGATTTTATTCATTCATTTTATAGGATTCTGACCAAGGGAACAGAAAATACTCAAACTCAAGATAAATTCAAAATAGATCAGCTTTGTTATTTGTATCCTTCACTATCAGAAGAGTTTCAAAGATTAATTTCCAATTGATATTTTTTTGTTACAGGTATCAATAACAGCTAGAAGACTTTATTCACAAGATACAAATTACATCTAAAATAAATCAGTTTTAAATTAAAAACATCAACAAAAAAGAACCTTGACTAACTTGTGTTAATGGCTGGACTGACTAAGCTGTTTTTCTTTTCTGCTGGAAGACGTGAAGGCACGTCCGATTTATTAATATTTGTAAATACGCGACTTACTAACACGTTTATTATTTAGCGTTTTAAAAAGAATTCTCATCATTATCCTTTCTGTAGCATTTACTCAAAGGATTAGCTGGAAGTTTATTTGAGTGACTGGACAAACGTTGACTTCTGACAAAAGACGAGCGGGGAGGAGAGATTGCGCTGGCGCTCTTGATTGATGCGGCGGCTATCGCAGTGCATTCTGGGATTTGTAGTATATGTGGTGTTAGCCAGTATATACAGACATTTGATATTTTCTCGCGGGCCAGATATAAAAGTTTTGCGGAACACGTGTGCCCTACGGGCATCAAAAGTTAAAATGGGAGCCGGAGCCAAATTTTTCTGGGTCCTCTCCTGTGAAATCATCTTCAGTCTCAGTCTGGGGTGCTGTAACCCTCTCTACATTTAAGAGTCGGCTTTGAGTTTTACTGTTTGATCAAGCTTATAATCAAGGGTGTCTTAGACTAGTCTTTCTCTACATACACTCATGTCGGATTTATGCATGTTACTAACTTGAAATCTTCCCTGCAGAAAGCTTTTTGTTGTGATTAGGCATACACAAAAAAAAAAAGGACTTGGCTTGGTTAATCCGAACAGACTGAAATGAATTTGTTGTAGACCATAACCATGTGGGCAGTCATCTATATCACTCACCTGAGAATGCTGCACTCTTTGTTTGCAAAGAGGACACGTCTCTGTCTTCCAGAATTAAGATATCTACCCGTCAGTGTAACTATAGTTCCACCAAACATGGGTCCGTAGTCAGGCCTGATTTCTGTTATGCTAGGTTCCTGATGAGACAGAGGTGACATATTTTATCAATAAAAAGATCTTGCAAAACTTAATGCATGCCACTGAGGCAAATAAAGACCATATAGAGAACCAATTTTGAACTGTTTCAGCTGGATATAGGTTCTTACCACGAATGAGAAGCCAGTAGTCTTAACTGTGCCGTCAATTGAGTAACGGCCTTCCACGTCTCCTTCATGCACCTCCAGAGTGATGGAAAGGTTCTGGTTTGGTTTGGTTTTTTCCTGAATCTTGCATACTAGACTGTGTTTAATAATAGTCCAATTAGTCAACAGCTTCAGGGACAGAAATTAACTGCAGCAAATGTTTTTAGATGACATGTTCAACCTTTTTTCCGTCTATACATGATACACATACTAGAAAATGCAGTGTCTCCATTAATGTGATTGATTTTCATCTCCAATTTGAAACAGTTCTTCTATGATACAATACAACATCCGAAAATTCTGTAAATGTTCATTTATGAAAAGGGCAACGTTTAGATCCCGATATTCATCATCTTAACAATGTCCACATGACAAAGGGCAAGAAATTAGGAATTGTGTACATGAACAGAGTTAAATCAGGAATGATGTACAATTAATGGACGATCTATAACTATATATCTATATACTCTATAAATAATTGAGGTAGAATACGCTTCACAAAATGAAGTCCTAGCATTTTGCCAAAAAAAAATAGCCTAAATTGAAAAACTTAGATAATTTGTTCTAATATATACGAATAAACAAATACCAGTTTGGTCCATCTATTTATAGACAACATTAAACTGACTTCCTTTATTGACAAAGATCAATATCACAATATAGATGTACACTTAATAAACCTTGTTCTGCTCAGTATAAGGTGAAACTTCAAAGAAAGACAAGCCAGCCTCATCACATCATTATATTAATAATTTAACGAATCAATAATTTAATCGAAATCCTCATTGAGATGACTTGGGGACAATGTGTGAAGGAGAAAAAAAATTTAAATATTGGAGGAATCGTTTTCTACTAAATTCTTTAGAATTTAACTGATTTATTTAACTCATTCCAGGTAAAAAAAAATTTTAGTGCTTCACAGTGTATGTGACATCGTGTGCACGTGTACTACTCACACTTCACTACTGCTCATTTCAGGCGAGATGGTACACAAGGTCCCGGAGCCCACTGTGACGATATGGGTTTTGCCACTGATGATGGCAGGTCGCAGAGGAGACTGAAACTCCCAGCCGCACAGTGTCAATAGCGTCTCACCGCCAGCTGGTTCCATTTTAGGGAAAAACTGCAGAGGAAGGAGTCATCAGCCATAGAATCAATTATCATCTCAGTCCAATCCCAGTGACTCATGATGTTTAAACTTCATGTATTGGCTAATCAGTTACACACCCACCTCTGTTATGATCGGAGCACATGAGTCTTTATTCCACTGAGAGGCACACTCATGCTGTCTGGAGCAAATTCCTGAACACCAGCCACAGTTCATGAAGTGCGGAGCGGTTAAACACATTGAGCATGTCATAAAATGAGTACAGCCTGGTCCTACAGAGGGCACCATGAACACCTAGTTTAGGGAGGGAGGAAAAAGAAGGTGATGTGAGCCAGATCTAAAAGGGGGAGGGGGGTCCAAATATAAGCATGAAAACATGGATTATACTATTGCTTGAAATAATGTAAGGCATAAACATGGCTGCTGATCTGCATCTTTGTTAATGGTTAAAGAACTCTTGAGTCACACTCTTATCAAAGTTGAGCCTTTTGGCCAAAAATACGATCCTGCTGAATCAATTTTCCTGTGAAAGATATTCACCGATGTATCAGCTTTGCTTTTTTAGTCAATATATTGCCTCAAATGAAGACATAGTAGGGCCAATGCGTTAACCTGTTTTCACTTTTAAAGTTTACAAATCAGTCCATATGGTCTAGGCCCTGTTTGCCCCCTAAGGATAAGCTTTACCTGCAGTAGATATAAGAAAATGTACCTTATTGCCAACTACAAAGAGAAGTGACTCTTCTGAGTACACAGCAGCATTCCTGGACACTGCAGTTCCTCCCAGAGAATAGTTGGCATAAACAATATGCCTGTACTGTGAAAGAATCACCTAAAAAAGACAGAATAGAGAGACAATGTTGCAATAAATCGCAGTTGAACTTCTCTTGATGCACCCCTCGTTTTATTGACAATAATAATAATAATAATACAATCTCAACAGTTTAGACAATATAAATAATATAAAATATGAGGTATTGAACATTAAAGCTAAATTTTACATATTGTATAATTCATTCACATCACTACTCTGCTGCTACCAGTTTATATTTAACGCTAATACCAGTTTATCTTTGTGAGTTATTCTGGGTCATATAATCTTTGAATCTAGCACTTTTTTGTGCTTTTATTCTTTTTGTACCACTGAGAGGAGTTGCTGTGAAGTTTCCTTGTATAGCTGAACATTGACAAAAAAGGCATTCTCTTCTCTTCTATACTATATTAGACCTGCCATCAGCTACATGTACATATAGTAACTTTTCTTATCAACTCATTAATATACATGCATGACCTCAACCATTCTTGCTGACCTCAGTATTTTCATCTATTGTCAACCTTTGTTGTTAGCAGAGGCTGACAGTACATGACTTTTACTGTTCTGGTTCTGTCTTGCTACTTTTGATTTGTTCACATTCGTATTCCTATGTCTGAATATTGTCAGCAATCTAAAATTTTTCCTCATTGAAACTGTTAAATGCATTATAATTAAATTATAATCATATCGCTGAAATACGGTTGTCTTAAAATGACATTAATATAGTCTATTACAATTAATTCTAGGAAAAAGTATTATCCAATTCAAGTGTGACAGACTAACACATAGTGGCAGAAATATTCTATCCTCAAACATATTTGCTACCTGGAGTACTCGCCCATCTGAAGTGCCAAAGTGGCCCAATGTGTGATTCCCAATAGTGGTGACCAGGACAGCGGTGAATTGGACATCTGTCATCTGGCTGTTGAAGAGATCCAGTCTGTAGTGTGGCTTTGACACAAGAGTGGGTTTGGCAGTGCAGGAGACATTACCCTCAGAGCTCTGCACAAGCCGGAAAAAACATCCAGAACAAAGGTTAAAGGAAGTTAAAGGAGCTTCACCCTCAGGAGCAACACAGTATTTATCCAACTGTGCACATGCCTGATTATTAGCTGTATGTGGGGGAGGAAGATGGAAAGAATGAGGGAATCTTAATTCATCAAGACGGGGAGGCAGGGCTCTCACCTTGCCTCCAGTCACAGTCACCAGCTGCGAGAGGAACCAGCTATAAAACAGCAGTGACTCCAGTTCCATATGTTGAAACTGTGATTGTTCTGCAACCACTGCAACTGGACATACTTTAACTCAAATAAAACAGCGGAAGGCAGACTAGTGTTCATGGATGGCAGAGCATGAGTTACTCCGGTTAATCAAAAATTAATATCTAGAAATTGAAGATATGTTACTTTTAAAACAGAGCAAAGCAAAGTGAAAAGCATGTCCCAGCATGTCTCTGTTTCCAACTATGTTAATGTAATGTATTGTTTTGATATTTTCTGCCAATTTGATAACAGCATTACAAGCTTGAATGCAGGTTGTTCCATTGCACTGAGCCATTTCTAGTTATACAAACTACACCGACTTGAATTCATTGAGATTTGAGACCAACTTTCTCATTTTAGCAATCATTAACCTATCAACTGGGAAGTCGTATTCTTCCCTTATGACTCCACAATTCAGAGGGGAGGAAGGAATATCAATTATTTGATATAGGGAAATAACAAACATTTATACCAGGCACATTCCACACATGTCTCCTCTCAAAATTCCACCTTTTTATCAGCAGCAGGATTTATGTGCATTGGCACGCATTCCTGTAGTTGTAAACGTGTCTGTGAGAGCTCAAAGGACACACTAGGAGCTCCATAAAAGGAAGCAACCACACCTTTATTATTTTTCAATGGTTGTGTTTTGAGGGTGAACTCTGCTTGTTATTTGAGCAGTTTCCTTTTGATACCCTTTCTCCTCTGGTAGCTTATCAATCGAGGAGTTGAACCACTTAGCCTTTTTTATCTTGTAACAATTTCTACATCGAACCTGTGTACTGTAAACAGTTGCCACCCTTTCCCAAAGTTAACAGAGCGGAGAAATGGTGTGGCAATGCACAGGCCACACTGACTCATCCGCCCCTCCCTGTTCTCTCATCTGGCCTATTCTCTCACACACTTCCATTAGTGTTACCACAGGAAAACCATAAGCAAGTAATCAAGAATTGCTTTATGTACTAACTGTTGTGTCTCTTAAAAGATGTTATCCCCTATTACTCATGCTAACATGAAACTGTCATCTTAATGATAATCTGTATTGCTTGAATCCAAGGTGACTTAATTACACAATGTTTATTCTGGATGGATCACTTCCTGTCTGGGTGTAAGGACACCTTTGTACCGTTCCTCTGCTCCAAATCAAAATCAAGAGGTACTCACTTCATGTGGGCAACTCTCCTGTGACTGGAAGTGACTGAGACCTCTCGACAGCTGCTCTGTACTTGACTTGCAGCAGGCCTCCACGCCTTTTTCGATTGCTTGGTTTACTTTATTCAAAAGGAAAGCACAAAGGGCTGAGTTCCTCTGAGGCTCCCCATGCTCATTCACCTCTGCAAACACCCCATACAGAACATCTTGTGTCTCATCCACTGTCATCTCATTTGCCAAGTCCTTCCCCGCACTACCAAAATATGCAGCCTGTAAGCCGTTATACAGAATCTTCTTAAAATTGTCTCTCCTTCTCCTCCTGCGCTTTTGGTTGTAACGGCACTCCAGGACCACCTCTCTGTACATCCACTTCTCTGGAATTAAAATTGGTAGTCGTCCCAGACGAGTCTGAAAAGGTGAATTGCTCTTTAATGGATTTTCTCTCTGCAGTGACAGGAAGTACACATAATCCTTTGTGGAGAAGCTGTAGATGTAATCGATCTTGTATGAGTCCCGTAGACTGGGAAGCACTGTCAGTCCACTCGTGACCATATGAAAGCCCTCCTCGGTTGAAAGTGGCCTCAGCACTGATATTGACCTCCTTGGATACATCTGTGTCACTTTGTCATTGACAGAGGCAGCTACGAAGAACAGCGATGTGGCACCCTGTTCAACGATGGCCACCTGGGTGCCCAGTGGACTTGCAAGACAGTCTCGGCAGTTGGTCGGTGTATTGTGCTCTTTTTTGTATAAACACTGAGGCTCAGGATTTGGCATGTCAACATCGATGAAGTAACAGATCCCATGCTGAGTACTTCCACAAACGTACAAATAAGGCAAGAGAAATCCAGAAGGATCCAACAGCAGAACCTCGTTGTCTGTATCCACTGGATCACTGGGGTCTGATTCTATGTCACACTGCTGACAAGTTTCACACTCGGGGCTGCCCACAGGTCCAGTTTTTACCTCCCATATTTGTTCCATACCATTGCTGACTGCCTTTATTACGTTCTGACTTGCAACAAACAGCTCCCGCTTTTGCGAATCCCAGTTCACTGCTATGTTCTGTATAGGTTTGTCTGTTTGGAAGTGGGGGAGAGGGTATTCTACAGTGAAATCCACCAGCATGTACCGAGTAGAAGCACATTTGTGCTGTCCTGATACCGGTTGTGCCTGGATCCATATGCACATTGTCAAGAAGCCAGCCCAAGTGACCATCTCCACGTCACAGTCCACTGGGAGCGAGTGTTACCTACAAGAGACTTTCCTCAGAGAGAACATTCCGGACAACCAGCAGGGAGCTCTTTGAGGGAAAGCAGAGAAGGAATGTTGAAACTTAACGGACAGATAATAGCAACATTTGATTCTCACATTCAGCAGGAATAAACCGTTTTAAGGTGCAGTTAGATCATTTTTAATATTAACTCATTTGAGCTAAGAATTATTGCATGAGGAAAGAGGGAAAAATGTCTGCCTAGCCGGTCAGTGTCGTAGCAACGTGAATAAGTAGCTGGTGCTTTAAAGCAATTTGATTTGATATGCACATATATGACATAGTTCAATGAGTTTTATACCATGGGAAAACGAACAGGGTCGTTGATAAAAATGTATCTTTGGCAAGAAATTACTACCTGCAAAATGCTGAGTACAAAACATTAAAGCTTCCAGGGCCATTCACAGAACAAGCACTATAAAACCAGTATTTTCTTCCATGAAGAAAAATACCATAGATTACCTACCTAGGTAGAGTAATGATTCTGCTGTCATTCCAAATTTTAAAACACCATTGGGCAATGGATATTTATCTAACAAAGTCCCCAAACAGAGATTAACCAAGAAGATAGAATATATCCTGTTGAAGATATCAACAGGATTTACAACAATTTATAAAGAAATACAGTACATGTGTAAATTACATCTCATATCCAGGAAGCTGGTTAAAAGTGAACTATAGCAAAAGTTTGTAATATCATTCAGTTGTGACGTGGACTAATAGTTTCGACTCAATAGATAAATATATATGTTTCAGTCATCTTACCTGGATTTGAAGAGAGTTGAGTGTGATCTATCCAACGCTCCCCAAAAAGTGAATTCTACAAGATTCAACTTCTCTGAGTTAGTGAAGTCCTGCTTACGACCTGCAGCAGCACTCACCTGACACGGAGCTGACACTGAACAGTCAAGACAGACTCTCAGTCTACACATTAAAACATTATCTTGTGGTCGCCTTCAAAATAAAAGCACTGTAGAAAAAGCCCTCACCCTGAGTGTCATGAAAAATATTTGCTTTATATTGATTCTCATTCATCCAGGTCTCCACGTACATACATACATACATGCATACTTACATACATACATACATACATGCATACTTACATACATACATACATACATGCATACTTACATACATACATACATACATGCATACATACATACATACATACATACATACATACTTACATACATGCATACACACATACATACATACATACATACACACATACATACATACATGCATACATACATACATGCATACATACATACATACATACATACTTACATACATGCATACACACATACAAACATACATGCATACATACATACATACATACATGCATACATACATACATGCATACATACATACATACATACATGCATACATACATGCATACATACATGCATACATACATACATACATACATGCATACTTACATACATACATACATACATACATACTTACATACATGCATACACACATACATACATACATACACACATACATACATACATGCATACATACATACATACATGCATACATACATACATACATACATACATACTTACATACATGCATACATACATGCATACACACATACATACATACATACATGCATACATACATGCATACATACATACATACATACTTACATACATGCATACATACATGCATACATACATACATACATACATACATACATGCATACATACATGCATACACACATACATACATACATACATACATGCATACATACATACATACATACATACATACATACATACATACTTACACACATTCCCCTGACATCAAGACAAATATCAACCTAGTTGTAAATACAATCCATTTGTGCCTTGTGTATATCACTCTGTTTTGACAAAACAAGACATAAAACATGTAAGAAGGTGAAACACTATAGAGACATTTGCGAGAAGATTTAACCTTGCAGAAAATACATGGTGTCAGCGTTTTTGCTATAAGTTTTTTTCTAGGTGTGTTCTACATAAGGATCAATCATATCGAATACATTGCTTTTCTGTAAAGCAATGAGTTGAAAGAGTATTTCAACTCCTAGTAATAGGAGTTGAAATACTGTTCCCTTAAATCCCTTAAAATATTGAATTAATATGACCTGAGGTTCACTTGCATCTAAAAAGCTTTGACCTGCATTATTTGAGTACATATCAGACCCTGTTTTAATTCATTTTAAATATGAAAATATTTTTTAGAATACTGACATGAAAGTCAGATTCCCAAATTAAGCGTGGTGTTTATCCGCCTCCAAAGTGGATGAGGGCCATAAAGGGTAGATCATATTTAGGATACATTCTGCTTAAATATGCTGTAGAACCCTTAACTTTGAGCAGAAGATTATGAGTTTTCATAACTTGTGAATAAGTTATGCGACATAGGGAGTTTCCAACATTTCATGAGCAGGAGTAAGACATTTCGGATTTATTTTGAAATTGCAGGAACCAGAAGTGCTTATCATTCTAACGCGTTTGACCCTAGAGTTTGTGCGAGCGTTGCCCTATTATTGCCAAGCCCACGATAAGGAAGTTGGAAACAGTTGCGAAATCTGACCACTTCAGAAAATAATCTCATCATGCCATTTTCAAAGGTTCTTCCATTTCTCTGACTGCAACTGTACCACTCACTCAGTGAGAAAAGACTTCTCTAACCACTTGGAAACGAGCGCTTCTGTCCACGCCCAGTGAGATGTTGCCAAAATGCATTGCTTTCTCATGAGGCTCCTTATATAATGCCAGAGGCAATCCACTCAAGAAGTTATGAGAAGAATGTGTTCACTAAACTCGAACAACCTTATGTAAAGGTTAGGGCGCACGAAAGAACCACTAGTGACATAAGGAGATGTTGACTTATATAAAATGAAAGTCTCCCACATCATGCATGTCCAAGTAGAGATTCAAGCATTGGTAGATCTAAAAGTTAAAACATCTACCGCTGAATCCAAAGTTCAGTAATCCCAGACTGTTTGTAATGTCTGCTATTTCTCAAAAGGAAAAATCAAAACACCTGAGCGTCATCATTTTCACTTTCACTGCTCCACACCCCTAACTAAAGTCATCCAGGAACATTTGGTTTCACAGAAAGGTAAGACAGTGCCTGCAGAGACACTGACATGAATTCTGAATGACATGGTGCAGGCTGTTTGATTTGAGCTCTACAAGAACTGGCTTCCACTCAGGACTGAGATGTAGGGAGAAAATCAAACAAACCAGCGGAAAAAAAACGAGCTTAGAACATAAAATCTACGGCTGGAATTTGCATCTGACCCTGCTTCACTCAAAAAGGACATGCCCACTGGGCAATGTAACATTCCACCACCACCTAAATTTGGAGTCAGACTGATACGGGAGATATATTGTATCTCCAGAGATACTTTCATTTCTGAGATCAAATTCTCAGCAGTTTTAAAAAAAATGAAACTACCATTAAAATACTATTTCCAACAGTATGTGCAAGTAAGAATGGTACAGTCGAAAAACCAAGCAAAAAGCTGCCCCCCTTGTTCCTAATGATATCAATTTATTGTATCTCAGTTTAGTTATGTAGTAATTATATCTCTTTTCAAATAAAGAAAAGTAAACACTGACTGAAAGAATTTTGATTATTATTACACTATACTCCTACTAATAATAAATGATGAATACCACATGGATTCATATCTAACAACAAATCAGCGTCTATCAACAACACAAAATACACTTTTTGGTTTTAAGATGTTTTTAAATGTATGAATTTGTTATGGTTTTTAATAGTACATTGTAAAATGACGTATCTTCACAGTAAAATGTTTACGCCTTTAAAGCGTTTTAAGGTGTATTAGTGTGTAATAAGGACTTGCTGTGAAGTGCAATGCAGTCTGGGAGAAGTACTGATAATAATAAATACAAATGAAAATAAAAAAGTCTTTAAAACAGGTTAGGGAAATGGCATGATTAATGTTCTGTAGCCCTAACTGTAACCAGAAGAGCATCAAGGGAAGGTGGAAGAGAGAAGTGGTAACTAAAATATGTAAATTACACTGTAAAAAGAGAATTGTTTGACGAATTCAAAAAATTACTTTGTAAGGTAACACTCAACTAAATTTAATATTTAAAACTTAAATTGATAACTAAGACTCAAAAATATTTAATATGACTTAGGTAACTAGTTGGGGCAATTCCTCAAGTTAATCAACAATTTACCTTTTGCAGTGCAAAATTGTTGAAATCTTGTTCAAAAACATTATTTCATGGTTTTACATTCAAAAAATGTAAAACAGTAAATAATTATTTTTTTGTATTTAAGCACCGACCTTATTTTATTCCTGCAGAGTTTTGAGACAAATATAACACCCTGTAAAAAGACAATTGTTGGTGATATAAAAAAAAGGAGTTTCACTGGTGACACAATTCTAGATTCAATTATACTTAATTGTGTGTTACCAGTGGACAAATTATGTTTTTACTGTGTAGAGGACACACTGTATCCGCTCAGGCTTTAGTCACAGGTGCTTAGAACTGCGTTGATAAGATGACTTCAACTGAATAACTTGGGGATGTTAATAAATATTGACCATAATTCTGGTTCAGCTAATTTAGTATCTTATTTAAACATGTTTAAGCAGTTTATTGGGCAAAGAAGTAGCTCAGAAAGTAGAGTGGTGGTCCACTTACAGATGGTTGGTAGTTTTGATTCCCTGTGCAGTTGGCCTAAGGACTGGGTTGTAGTTTTCATGGAACACGAGATTGTGTTGTATAGAGCTTTGAGTGGCCAACCAGACTATGAAGGCTCTATATGATAATTAACCCTTTTAGTTGTATTAACTCTTTAATATCCTCAACAATACGACAAATGTCAGAAAATTATTGCTTTGCAGGTTTTATGTATTTGGAGTGTTTATTAATCCAATATCTTAGAAAATGTAAAATTACCATAAAATTACAGATTGCTTGGTTAAGCATGTTTTTAAAGAGTAAAAAAAAATTATTTTATTTTGTTTTATATTTATATCATTGAAGACAGTCATTTTAATTAGACCAGCTCAACCTTTTGGTAAAGCATGTTTTCAGGAAACCCTTTTACCCTAATTAGACTATTTTTGTTTATATCAAGTTACATAATAATAATAATAATAATACATTTAATTTATAACATAAGTAAGTCATCACACGCTTTAATATGCCAGAATTTTTTTTTTAGGATAATCTCAATGGCTGTGGTTAATGCCTCCTCCTCAGTGGTCTTTCTGATCTGTGGTATCCCCCAAGGTCCCATCCTTGGCCCCATTACATGCTGCCACTGGCTCGTGAACAGGTTCAGTTAAAATGTAAATCTTTAAATAAGAAATATTAGCTTAAACGAAACAGTTCAGCAGGAGATTATTAAAGTAAAATTCTTTAACGATATCCCTGAAAAGTCAGGAAACAACCAATAGAACTCACACTCCTTGAGAAAGACCCTGAAACCCCAACTCCCCTAGCGCTTCAGACCCCAACCCACTACACCACCATTCTGCCCATGTAAAAAAAATATCACTGTGACTGATTGGTGATGGCATTCTGTAAACTACATTCAGTGGTTATTGGCAATAAATTAATGAATTTCATGGTGTATTAACAGTTTTAATAAAGTGTGCATCCGTGGTTCTGCTCCTGGATGACCAACTTGTTTCTTGAGTGGTTGGAGAAGAATCACCGACAATATAATCATTCCATTCAGATCAATTCAGACTTTTATTGCCCTTCAAACTTGATAGCACTTGATAACTTGATAGCAGAAGTGGTAAAAACAGACAGGACCACTAAGTAAAATAAGACATGGGACGAAACCAACAGCAAAAACCAATGAAAAAGACATGTAACTGTTCAGGAGAAGAATTAGAATGTCAGCAGTGATAACAACAAAAAGTAATAAGAGAAATAATTATTTTATTACTAGCCAATAATTGAAAAGATTGAAACAATGAAAAGTGAGATTATTAGATGTGATTTCAGTCATCATAATGATTCTGTTCTTGGTTGGATGCATTGAAGTTGTTCTTAATTCCCCATTCAAACATCACAATTACGTTGGTTTGTCGTCTTGCTGCCTCTACTTGATATGTAATGATGAGTCATTTCTAGTCACTGTTAAACACATAGTACTCTTTGCAACACATGAGTGTATCATTGTTATTGTCACCATGGAAATGTTATCCCCTCCAGGGATATTTTAAGACAGATAAAATGACTGGTATGTAAAAATGAATCTTTTATACCATGGTTTCCTGAAAACATCATCTCATGTCCTAAATCTTTCTACACTGGCCTCTTCCTTGAAATTCTAGAATGATATATGGGGGGTCTTCTTCAAACATCTTTCCTACTTTCTGAGTGAGTTTCTTATTGAAATGATAATTTCCCCTTAATCTAATTTGGATGTCTCAAACCATGTTTCTGCCACATAAAATTTTGAGAGGTGAGCGGACAAAGACCTGCAACACTAATACGGCAGATATTTTTCACTGCACAAATTAATGTAGGATAAACCATTTATGCATTTTGCATTACACAAACAATGATCTTTATAATGTATTTAATCAGGAAAATCTCATTTAGATCAAGTCTCCTTTGCAATGTATGTATTAACTGTATGTGCACATCCACAATAGCATAATTCATTCACTTTGGTCCACAAACATGCACACACACACTCACATACACACACACTCACACACAAATACACAAACACACAAAGCACATTTACACAGTTAAAAGAGACAGTTCATTGCAGTTCATTCTAGCAGTTCAGAGTACCAGAAACCATTCTTACTTAGCTTTTTTTAGATAGATTTTCAGCATGAGCTTTGTTGGAGCACCATTTCCTAACAAAAGCCCTTGATGTTTGAAATGCTGGACTCTCTTAGTTCCTTGAAGTATGGATTGGGTAAGAATAGTCATTTGTTTATGTTCTGCAGAAGTGAACATATTTAGTCTTCTTGGAGTTTGTTTTTAATCAAACAGGTCTGCTGGTAATTGAAAACATTCTGTGACCTGAAGCACGCCTGTGTCACAGTGGTGTTGGTGGCATACAGGATGGCATCATCAGTATTAAAATGTGCAATGGACAGCCGATAAAAGATAAAGATAAAGATAGCCTTTATTAGTCCCACAATGGGGAAATTGCAATAAGGAAAATTAGGAGTTGGAAAATAGTTTACAAGAACAGGGTAAAACAAAATGGGCCCGATACAGACCCTGGAAGAACACCTTAATCAACAGTCAGGTATATATGCATCAACATTTCTAATCAACCCGGTGATTGACACCTTTCTTTCAAAACCGGCATCTCTTGTGTGGGATCAGACAACACGGCCAAGCCTTCACTCCCCGTGGGCATTGAAGAGCCGTGGGTGCCCATGACCCTGTCCCTAGTTTAGCGATTGTCCTTCCTTAGACTACTTTGGTTGTTTTTTATGACTGATCAGAGTATGATTTGAATGGTTGTTTGCATAAATATCGAAAACTCACAGACAGCAGCATATTTAACAAATTTTACAATCAACAGTATCAAACACGACAGATCTACAATGAGGTTATCTGCACAGATCGAAACTGTTAATTGTTCAGTTACTGTCAGTTTCGCCATTTATAGACTAAAAATATTTCTCTGCTTCCACAATCACCAATCTGACATGAGACAAAACATAAAGTAAGAAGAAGAAGGATTCAGTTAATTTTCTTCGAAAGACTATGTGTCATTCATTTATATAAATGCTCTTTCAAACTAATCAAGCATATACTCCTTCTAGCTTTCTTAAATCTCTCTTAAAGCTCCTAAATCTCATTCAAAAACAGTTCAACTCGAAACCACCTCAATGGTGAAATGTGGTCCCAGTCGGGTAAACCGTCTTTTGTCGCCCTCTGGTGGTCAAATCAGAAAGTACTCTGACGCAAAGAATCAGTACTGCCGGGTACATTAAAAGGCATATTTACGACTAAGGTATTCTAAGTAATAACATCCCCATCTGTGTCTAACAGGTGTATTACACCAAATACTCCTCTCCAACCAGTCATCACAGAACAAAGATTTCCTTTTGCGACGTATAGCCCATATTTGTTGTTCTGCAGTGGCATGTTATGGGATGTGAAGTTGTGCTTTTAAAACATTTCCAAGAATGGTAAAACAGGCTACATTTAACAATGAGTGGAGAACATGAGGAGCCGCATTGTAGAGAGGCGTAGAGGAGAAGTGGGACATCAATAAGTGAGCTTCATCGTCCAAGACATAAGACATGAGTGGGAAAATGACACCCTACTTTTTCCTGGTTGGCTACAAGCTGTTGCTGGCTGGGACAAAAAAAAAGTTTTTAGTTGTTGCAGCATGCAGATGGTTCGACGGAGAATTAGGGCCACGTTGACATAAAATAAATAAAAACATTGTGATTGCGAGATTAAGCCGTATCTACGAGAATTCGTAATTTTACAATTTTAAATTTGTTTACAATTTTACAAAATTTTACAATTTTATAAATTCTCCAATTCAGGCTATTAATTGGAAGATAAATGATGATTGCTATATTTGCCCAGCTATATTCCAATAATAAAAGTTTGAATGTATGTAAGTATGAGCACAGTACTTCATGTTGATCGCGGTGACGCGCATCGGAGGAGGCATGTGTGTGACGCGCTTGCGTGTGCGTGTGTGAGAGCGTGTGTATATGTACGAGCGTGTGTGTTGCACAGCACAACAAAGACAGTAGATGACAAAAGCTCAGATGGCAAAATTTATCCTCTTTCCAGTCTTAGAATGACGACTTTATTCTCGTAAAATGACTGAATATTATATATTACGGGTACAAAGTTATTTTATTTTTCAAGGTGGCCCTAATACTCCTGCATACGATGGTGGGTGAGAGCACCGTTATGAAAAATCAAAATAACTCCCAAAAAAAGCATCAGCCAAAAAAAAGCTCTTTCCCTAATGCGGGATGAAAAACGCAGTGCTTACAGCGAACATCTGAAAAGGACAAACGAAACACAGCTACAGTATATTAAAAAGATTTGTCTATGTTTTTACAGATTGGCCGTCTTTATAATGCGTAAGACACACATAATCAAACAGTATAGTTATCTGTCTGACGCTTTAAAGTGGACGATGTGTGATTGACAGTTGATCTTTGGGGCGGAGCTCCGCCTACACTCCATTCCCGAAGGGAGACTCTTCCGTCTACGCAAATATTCTCCGTCTGTTATGAAAAATTAAATCAGTGATATACAGTGCAGTAGTAGTAGAATGCATAACTGAACTTTGACAGGAGGGAAATTCCACGCGTACGACATTTTATAAGATTTTCCTCAAAATGTGATCATGTTGAACCCCTAGTACGATAATACTACAACTCCCATCTGGCAATGCTGCATGGAATCCTCTGAAACGAAACTGAAATATTGTGTGTTGTCGCACCTTTTACATTTACATTCTGTTCCCGGTTGAACAGTTTGGATCGACGCTGGAAGGTGCCAGCCCACCTGGTCGCTCCGTACCGGTCGTCTCCAACTCCACACAGACCAACATGTCAAAAACGACTGATATTGACGAAGGCTTCTACTCCAGACAGCTGTAAGATGTGATCCACACGGGGATCAGTGTAACGTTTTAGTGCGAGACTCATTCATCCTACCGTACTTTTACCTCTACAGGTATGTTCTGGGTCATGACGCCATGCACCGGATGGGCACCGCCTGTGTCCTCATTGCAGGACTGCGTGGCCTTGGGGTCGAAATAGCCAAGAATGTAATTTTGTCCGGTGTGAAGGCAGTCACCGTTCAGGACGAAGGCAAGACAGAGTGGACCGACCTGTCCTCCCAGGTGATGAGCATGCATTTCGTGATGATATGTTTCAAATCTATATTCTTATAAATTAATTTTTAATTCAAAAAATGTTCAGATCTAATACAAAGAAATCCTCCTGTTAGAGCAAAAATATCAAACCGGTCTCGCCAAATGTTCGATTGATGATCAGCTTTTAAGATTTTCTACATAAGTGATCGAACAGTTGTCTATATTTTAATTCTATATCTATACTATACTTATCAACCGCATAGAGGTTATTAACTTGTGTTTTGTATGAGAGTGTGTGAAGGAAGATTGTTGGTAAGGCAGTTTACTTTCAGTACGACTGTCTTCATTGCCTCACATTCCACTTCTATGCCCTCCATTCCTTCAGAATTATAAGTATGTACACAGTCTGTGTCAAAACTCTTATCAAACATCTAGAATCATCTAGAGATCTATTGTTTCATGACTACCTAAGAAGAATGTGTAGTACAGTTAATATCATCTGAGCAAGATTGCTTCATCAACCTGTGTATCTGCATCGACACCAGTTTTTCCTGAAGGAGTCCCATCTTGGTCAGAACCGAGCCGAATGCTCCCTACAACAGCTGTCTGACTTAAACTCACATGTGCGGGTATCAGCCCACATTGGACCACTGAATGAAAAGCTGCTTCTGCAGTTCCAGGTATGTCACCATATTACATTTGATCAAGGCTTCATGATTCCTTTTGGTTGAGAATTCAGAAAGAAATGGTTAGCTTTTAGGTCTGTCACTGTTTGATTTCTGTCCCATATCTTTCCTGAAGAAATTTTTTGCTTTGTTTAGTTAATTTAAAACCCTTAAAACCCCTAATTGGAAGATTGGCAGTTTAATACCAGCCCATGCAGTCTTAGGGCCTTTGAGTAAGTACCTGAACCTCAGTTCGCAACCCCGGTGCTTCACAGGAACTGCCCGCTGCTCCTGAGGAAAGGGCCAAATGCAGAGAATTGTATTTCATTCTTCTAATTTGTATGTTCTGTGTATAACAACGCGATAATAAAGAATGCAGGTCTTGCTGGTTGTTCCTGGACAATTATGAACCAAAGACCTATGTAGGGGGTCTGAGGCTCATTGATGAGTGAGGGTAGCAAAGGCTAGCATGTGTTGTCTGATCCAACAGAAGAGCTACTGTAGCACAATTTTCTGAAATGTTCATGCTGGTTCTGATGGAAAGGTGTCAGAATACACTTTGAACAGTTTTGGCAGCCAAAAGGGGGACTAGCACATGTGGTTTTAATGTCAATGTTATATAATATCTGTGTATGCTCACTGATGGCTTTAATATATGGCTTATATCATTTTATATATTTTAGTTTCTAAACATGTAATTTCCAAAAGTCCTGCTCGAAGGCTCTTGAGTGTGAAACTCAGCACATAGGCCATTTTGCACATTCAAGGTAAAAACCCCTAGTGATGCAAAAATAAACACTTTCTGAGTGGAGGGGTTCTGTCATTTTTCAGGTGGTGGTCTTAACTGACTCCTCACTGGATGAGCAGATGAGTTTTGGTGAACTCTGCCATTTGAATGGAATCAAGCTCAT
This sequence comes from Lophius americanus, assembly GCA_037951165.1. Lineage (NCBI taxonomy): Eukaryota > Metazoa > Chordata > Actinopteri > Lophiiformes > Lophiidae > Lophius > Lophius americanus. Next base: position 8,114,001 of record JBBDHG010000021.1, read on the forward strand.
CGTTGCAGACACCAAGGGACTGTGCGGGTAAGAGGGAGAGACATACAGTCAAAAGTCCGACTCAATGTGCTGAATACCTTGAAGAAAGAAGTGAAAACTTGTGGTTAATTTACAGTCAGTTGTTCTGTGACTTTGGAGAGACGTTTGAAGTCTCGGACTGGGATGGAGAAACACCTGCATCGGCGATTATCGAAAACATCTCAAAGGTCATACCTCACATTTAAGAACCGAGTCAACCTGCTTAGACTTGTGTTGTGTAACATAAAAGAAATTCAGCATTGGTATGAACGCAACTCCACGCCAAACGCCAAGCTGGCAATCCAAATGTCTTTTTAATGTTTCAAAAATGAAAGTAAGTTCAGTGGAACATTATTATGATTATATGTTTTCAAATTTTGGAGGTTGTCAACCTGACTTTATTTTAGGACAACCCTGGAGTTGTGGTTTGCACTGACGACCGCTACCATGGATTTTCTGATGGCTGCAAAGTCTCCTTCTCTGAAGTTCAAGGCATGAAAGAGCTCAACAACATTAGCCCTACTGAAATCAAAGTCTGTGGTTAGTCTCTGCTATAATTACTTTTTTACCATACATTTTCTTCCCTGAGCTGATGAGGCTTGTTTGTGGAGTGTCCTAGTAGAATTCAGGACTTGAATTTTCTTTCTTTCCAAATATTTAATCTCTCATCTGCGTCACCAGGCCCATACTCCTTCAGCATTGGTGACACTTCAACCTTTTCTGAGTATGAGCGGGGTGGACTAGTGACTGAAGTTAAAGAGTCCTTCACTTTAAATTTTGTAAGTATCAAAATTGCCCACTCAACTCTTAATATTTGCTTTCGAAAAGTGCATCCTTTGTTAATATGCTTACTGCAAAATGAATTACAGAAACCATTGAGGGAGGCTCTATTGGACTATCAGCTGGTAAAAATGATTGATAATGCAAAGATATCCAGACACAGGACACTGCATTTGGCTTTCCAAGCACTCCATAACTTTGTGAAGAAAGAAAAACGACTCCCTCTTTCCTGGCATCAGGTCAGTTAAGGTTACAGGACATGCCAGACAACGACTTTAAAGAACTGTTCATGTGGAAACATTGAATATGGAAAATTTGTTTAATCACGTGTCCACATGATTCATCTTCAGCCAGATGCAGATGCCCTGCTTGACATGGTGAGAATGTTAAATAAAGTTGCACAACTTGAAGAGCTGGATGAAGCTGCTGTGCAAAACCTGTCCTTCACTGCCCAGGGTGACTTGGCTCCCATGAATGCTTTTATCGGCGGCCTTGCCGCACATGAAGTTATTAAGGTGACACTGATCAGTCCACCACAACGATTTTTCTGTTGTCAGTCAGATTCTACATGAAATACCCTTATGAAGCTCACTTCCACGTGCAATTTGAGGCCGCAATTCATTCTCAGCACACCCTCCTACCCTCCTCCTAGATGGCAGGGGGGCCTATTATTGATTGTTCCTTAGGCCATACAGTACATCTCCATGCAAATCAATTCATAAACTTTTTTTAGTAATTCTACTAACAGAAAGGACAAATACAATGCACTTACTGCTAACTGCATGGCAGTGTTTGTGTATATAGATAATTTTGCTCTCTCCACTTTACACTCATGCAGGCATGTAGTGGGAAATTTACACCGCTCCAGCAATGGCTATATTTTGATGCACTGGAGTGTCTCCCTGAAGAGGAGGACAGAAAGGCAGAGTGCTCTGTTTCAGCAGTATGTGAAGAGATCACTTGATTTATACAATTCACATGTATAATCAGGAACATCCTTTAAGGCTTTGCGTGTAAATTCCTCATATTTGTTTTTCTGTCTGACAGAAGGGCACAAGGTATGATGGACAGATCGCTGTGTTTGGATCAGCGTTCCAAGAGAAGCTTGAGAGGCAAAAGTATTTCCTGGTGAGGGTCGGTTTAGTATTTTACCAACCAGCAGGGGGAAGATTCTGCACTGAAATGTAGCAGCTCCCAATGTGTCTGTGTGTGATCTTGACTGGTGTTAATGCAGGAAATGGCTGTGATTCAGGTGGCATTTCCCGCCAGTGTTATCATCATGGTATGCAGGGACTATCCAATGGTGTCAAGCCCTTTCTCCGTTTTCCTCAAAATTATTATTTTAACCATTGTTTACTGATTGTACATGTGTTTGACATAGAGAATGCATTGCATGTGTTTGTTTTACCACAATAGAACCTGCATTTGGTGTATTAGAAAGTACAATAAGTAATCTCCAACAGCTGATTAATTTAGATTTTCTGCCTTTTTTTTAACTGTAGAACATTCATTTTATGACATTCATGTGAATTCCATGAGTAACAAACATTTAGTTTGATAGTCTTATTTGTTATATTTCAAGGTTGGAGCTGGTGCTATTGGCTGTGAGCTTCTTAAAAATTTTGCCCTCATTGGGCTTGGTGCTGGTGAAGAAGGACACATAACTGTTACAGACATGGACTTCATAGAAAAATCCAACCTGAACAGACAGTTCCTGTTCCGGTCTCAGGATATTAGGGTGAGAAACACACGACAAAGTTACGTTCTGTTGTTGGCCACGACGCTCACTTAACCATCATAGCTCAATGGTTTTGTTCTGACCTGGTTAAGTGGAGGGGTCAGAGCGCATGACTAATGGGACATATGGGGGTTAATGGGTATTGTGACACACTGGTGCTAGTGTCAGATTACACATAGCTGCCATTTTCCATCATTTTTGACTGTTTTGTTTTGTAGTTTACTTTAGGAGTATGTAAAACAGTTGTTTACTCCAGTCTAAATAAACATGGCCGCTGTCCAAACAACTTACATAACATGCATTCGGGGGCAGCTATGTATTGACAAATAATCCTTAATTGCTGGATTTTTTTTCTCGTGAATATTGTGCTGATGATACCCGTTATGTAATAGCTTAGGAGCGAGAATATAGTGCCTAACCAGGAAGAAAACAAAAATTACTGACATATGTATTTAATTGCAATAAAAAGTAATTGCAGGTGTGATTAATCTGTTTAAAGGAAATAAGAGGATGCAACTATGTTTGAACCAGAGATAAAACTAATGTTAAAATGTCCTGTGACCTGACATTGAGAATGCTATGTTTAAACTCAACGAAGGGGCAGATGTAACTGTAGTTTTTGTAGGATCACAATGCAAACCTGTTCCCTTGTGTTTCTTAAAGAGGACCATCACACTGCTCCTTATGGGGCACAATTACAGTTAAGGAGAGTGCTACCTGCGATTACGCACAGTGGGCTGTTCTACACAGAATCAAGAGGCTTCAATACAGAGGGAGAAACATGCATATATCCCATATCACCATAGTCAAGCACAGACTAAATCGTTTTATGTTTCAATGATGTTAATACCAGTAGATGGAAAAAAAAAAATTCTTTCACAAAAATCAATATTCTAGATGGATGTTCCATGTGGTATATAACCAGAGAACAGAGTCTTCATATTACTCAACAGTGTAACTAACAGTACCCTTAATAGGTGGGTTCCAAACTTTGAACAGTCAAGTTCACCCTGAGATGCTCTGAATCCCCCTAAGTACCCCAACACCATGGGCATCGCACTATAAGGTGTTTTTGCATTCAGAATTCTGCTGCACAATGAAAGTAAACACATACATATAAATATACCTAACATATAAATATTTAAGTAATATTTACCTATAAATCCTATTTATTCAAATGCCTAGCCACATTTTTTACGTAACTTTTCCTTTTCCCAAATTACAAACCTTGCAGTTAAAAAATAAGTTGTCAGGCAAGCTGACAAGTTTTTTCCACAGATTTCGAGAATACACTAAACTGATTTAAATCAGAGAAAACTAGATTAATGATCTATTACAACAAACCGTGCGAGATAATTAAACTGTTGATTGCATTGGTGACATTAGATCCAAGGGTCTCCGCCCTGAGCAGCAACACGGATTTCCCCTGTTTGCAGCTGCCCCACAAAGGTGTTTCCCTTTGATACTTTTGACACTTTTGACACTGTCCACAATTTTTGAGTGGACAGTTTACACAAGAAATTGTGCAATGATGAGAACACTGAAGTGTTATTTGTATTGCCATAGACCAGAGTTCAAATTTGAACTCAAATCAGTTTTGGTTTGAGGTTTTTTGTTGTTATTGTTGCTGAGGGATCCCGCTGTCTGACATTCAGCCTTTTCGCCCTTGATCTGTTACATAGGGTGGAAAAAGTGAGCTGGTATTCAGTGCTGAAAGAACCTTGTGTTTGTGCTTTCTGGCGGCACACAGTGTAACGCCAAAGGCTGGTGTTTGAGAGTGAGTGGAAAGACAGTTGATGTGTTGGAAGCACGAAAAATATGGTATTTGTTCTTATTAGGCAAAACATTATATTTTTTATTTTTTACGCTCGGCAAAAAGCGTACTGTTCCTCATTCTGAGCTTAAGGTGGGAATTTGTGGTTGGTCAATTCAGTTATTTTCGTAGAAAGATCTGAGCGCTAATCTGCACTTACATTTTGTATAAAATAATATCTTATTCACATCTCTCTCCATCTGTTTTTAAAATGATTGTCTGTGTCTGACTTGACAAACTCTACTCATATACATTATTTGCCAGGTTCATCACCCATTTGCTCCCTTGTTCCTTAACAGAAACCAAAGTCAGATGTTGCTGTCAAAGCGGTGCGAGAGATGAACCCTCGAATGAACATCACTGCTCACCCACATCGTCTGGACCCTGACAGTGAAGGAGTGTATGATTACAACTTTTTCAATAGTCTCACTGGAGTGGCTGCAGCCCTCGATAACATGGAGGCCAGTGAGTGAAATGATTAGTCTTCATCAATATTATCACATTGTGTTCTCATAATCATAGAGATTACATCACCACATATAAAACCACAAATGTGACGTAAAGAATCTACTCCTATTCCTCTGCTGTGCTGCCCAGGGATTTATCTGGATGGACGTTGCGTTCAACACCAGAAGCCGATGTTGGAGGGAGGAACTCTTGGAAGCAAGGGTTCTACTCTGGTGGTGGTGCCACACCTCACCATGTCTTATGGGTCGGACAAATCAAATTCTGATAAGGACATTCCCCTGTGCACCCTTAAATACTTCCCTCACCGCATTGAGCACACTTTACAGGTAAAATCTTATCCTAATTAAGTAGAAATAGTAGTAGTATCTTAAGGTTTTAATCTTAGTTTTGTGGTCACAGAAGTAGTAGGCCTAAATTATGGTGGGGTTGCATTGGACTGCAATATACTTTAACGTATATTAAAGTATACGTTTAAGTATACTTTTAAACGTATACTTAAACGTATATGCATCTAAACTCACCTGATTTACTCTAAAATCATATTTAGTTTTGTGAATCAAATTCTCCTTTATTAGTCACTTCATGACGTGTTTTTAGCAAAGGACAAAAGTGGTATAAGCAGTTATTAAACAATCTTTCAGATGTAAAGGAGGTTGACAAGTTCAGCACTAGCACACTAAATACTACTGGTGAAATGGGATGATTGCATGGAAAACAGACCCAGTTCTTTTGGTAAACCTTTCAGTACAAAAGAGATCCAGAAGAGTGGGAGTTAAGAAATTCTGACTGAGGCGCTGTCTGGAGCTTTAGTCAACACCATATCCGAGAATTCTCCTGCCTTGAGCATCCAATCTGTTGTGCAACAGAGAATGACATTATTGATAGGGAAATAGAATTTGAAGAATGAACATTAAGAGCCTGGCCAACTAATTAGTTCTAATTATGGTAATTGCATATAGGCAAAGGTCTCCTGCAGAAAATGTTGTTTTTCTATTGTACTGTGAGTGAGGAGCCGGCCTTGAGTTGAAGACGTCAGGCTGACGTCTTCAACTCAAGAAAGGCTGTACATCTCAGAGATGAAGGCTGGGTTTGATTTTGGTGGTCTCTAGATTAGAAGTAGTCATAGACAAACGGGGCTTACAAATAAATGCCAGGTATTCACAAGAAGAGATCTCTGGCAACGGCAGTGCAGACCAAAATCACTGCTGTAGATGACAGAAAGACCACCACCACCACCACCAGTGCTGCAGGCTTTCTGGAGGTTACAGTAGCCAGCGGGACAGGTCTCATTCAGGACAGAAAAATCATCTGGTTGTTGCCAAGTTTACATACTAACGATGACATTAGTATGTCATTTATTTCATTATAAGGCAGTAGTTTAAGTAGTGAGTATTGGTTCTTTTTTTTAAATCACCAGATGATGATACTTAATTTTTATTGATGCTTTTATCTGCTTTTGCTTTGTAGCACTTTGAGATTGATCCAAATGTAAAGTGCATTATAAATTAAATGTATTATTATTATTATTATTATTATTATTATTATTATAATGAAGGGAACAGAGTTATCAGAATTTATCCCTTAGGTCATGAATGTGTTATGCAAATATAATTACAGCACAACCAAATGTCAGCTAGAAATGATAAATATATTTAGATTCTTTCTTATTATTATCTTTATCCATCCAACAGTTATTTTAGAGATACTTTAGTCCTATCCAGAGGTGGACAGACAGACAAACAAAGTCATTAACTTTCTTGTTACTCAGTGTTACTGCTTTACAATATAGTTGCGTGTCTATACATAAAAGTATTTTAAATGGGTTTTCTTACACCATCTGTCATCACAATTCCTGTAGTGGGCCCGAGACCAGTTTGAAGGATTGTTTAAACAAAGACCGGAAAATGTGAATCTCTTCTTGGGGTAAGATATCACACCATCCTTGCATGTCATCTCTCCACAACAATTGTATCTTCCAACAAATTGGAGAAATTACACTCAACATTCTGCTGCCAGTCAGCTGGCACCTAATGGTCAACAGTTCTCACTTTACAATGCCTGTCTGGATTCTTACAAAGCATTCCAGCAACCCTCATGGATTGGCTCATGAAATGGTTTGATATAATGTATATATTTAACGTTGTTTTATAAACAGGAAAACTTGTTGTAGGATTTTAGCAGCAAGCCTCTTAAAGTCACAGAAAAGAATGTATGTCTTGCTAAGAATGTAGTTTGCATTGCATCATTGTATTGTACCAGTAATAATAGTGAAAGTAAACTCATTTGAGGCTTTGTTTTTGAATAAAAACATACTAAGAATAGGAGAATACATTAGGTGGAATACAGGTTACTCAAATAACCCCTTTAAACAATATAGGCACACTGAAAAACATTGAGTTTACCATAAAGCTTCTATTTCAATAAAATAGCACAGGATTGAGATAAATCTATGCCTACAGCCTTAACTTAGTCCACATGATCCAACTTTGTTTAGGAAGTCTCTCCGTTTGTTTTGATGAGGCTTGATGTAATCCTCCCTCCTTGGAAGGGATTTAAATTTGTGTTATGACTTAAAAAAACATAAAAATTACCAGAACAGAAATGTCGATCTTTTTACAGCCATAAACGTTTCTCTCAACACACGGATCCTTGGAAATAAGAACACGTTTTATGTTTTAGGAATATTCCCATATCTGTTTGATTGAGAGGACTTCATGTAGTGCAGTCAAATAAAATAGCTCTGGACATTTTCATGAAGCAAATCAGACACATGTCATAGTCCAGTAGATATGAAATCTGTTAATGAGGTTATGGAAAATAGGAATCACAATCTGTTTTTTTTTTTCCTTCCTACTCATGCATCTCTATGACTCAAAACATGACACATTAATTTGTAAACCTACTCAGAGGCTCAGATCTCTTTTGTTTTCATGGTGCAAGGCCGCGCACAGTGAGCTGGTACATGATTCCGGTGCAGGCATGTATTATAGAGTTGTTCTGACCAGCACACAAATTTATTAAACACTTCTTTCTCTTAATATTAGTCCATAGCAACATTTCAAAGAAATACGCTTTAAGTCAACAATTAGACTAAAATCTAATTTATTAAGATGTTTTTAGTCATTCTCCTCTGTGATTCATGGATTCTGGTACTTTTTTCCACAAACACTTTTCCAATTCTCACATTCCAGGTCAATAATGTTTGTCTAAAACTGAGCGACAAAAAAACCTTACAGCTTTTATTCTGGAATTCTACGCTCATCTACATTCAGTGATTATTACATTCTTTTGACTGTACGCTATTAAATTGCTGCATTGCTTCATGCAGAGATGAAGGGTTTGTAGCACGGACTCTTGGCCACAGAGACTCAGAGGCCCTAGAGGTCCTTGAAGGGGTGTGGCGCAGCCTGGAGGACATGAAAGCTGGAGGACAACGTCCAGTTAGCTGGGAAAACTGTGTGAAATGGGCACGTTGCAAGTGGGAAACTCTCTATAACAACGATATCCGCCAACTCCTGCACCGTTTTCCTCTTGGACAGGTAATATCACCTATAGGAAAAATAACTACCCAAAGCCAAGCGTCATAGAATTGTCATTTATATTTGTGGACACTTAGTGGCACTGTTGTGTACGCTTGGTTCTGCCAAATTAGACACTCTAGGTCAGGGGTCCCCAAACTTTTTCCTGTGAGGGCCACATAACTTTTCCCTTCTCTGATGGGGGGCCGGGTCAGTTTCTAACAGAAAAAGTGTGATGATCGCAGGGGTGCCTAAACGTAAAAATGTATTGTTTTCCACAAAGCCACACATAACCAAATAACCCTCTCTGGGTTCTTCACAGAAAAAAAGCCTGGATATAATTAAGACTATTTATGAAATCAATAATAATCAAATAACCTTCTCTGGGTTCTTCACAGAAAAAAAGCCTGGATATAATTAAGACTATTTATGAAATCAATAATAATCAAATAACCTTCTCTGGGTTCTTCACAGAAAAAAAGCCTGGATATAATTAAGACTATTTATGAAATCAATAATAATCAAATAACCTTCTCTGGGTTCTTCACAGAAAAAAAGCCTGGATATAATTAAGACTATTTATGAAATCAATAATAATCAAATAACCTTCTCCGGGTTCTTCACAGAAAAAAGTCCATGGAACATTAACATTGAATGTCAGGTTCCATTCTAGTCACAGCCAGTCTCAAACACTGATTCAGATGTTCATCTGTCAATCTTGATAAGAAAAAAAAAAAAAAAAAGAAAGTCAAAATGCTTCTCTGGTATTGTTCAGGGGGCCGGGCCAAATGTGGGGGCGGGCCGTATCCGGCCCGCGGGCCTTAGTTTGGGGACCACTGCTCTAGGTCGTCATTAGCACAAAAAAGAAACGCTGATCAGGGTTTCAGTTTTGCGCATTTCTCATCATGGTGTGATGCAGGGTATTTCAGAGAGGCCATTATAACCCTTTTCTTAAATTCAAACCGCTGAGATACACTGCCGATAGATATTTAAGAACACCTCTGAGGGCTTCTAATCTGGTGAAGCGTCCAGACAGTGATGCCACATGGATCAGTATCAACCCAAACAGATCTTCACGAAACCCAGATCCCAGTCTAGCGGCTCGTCATTACTGCTTTAATTATGTGTCCTTGCAGGTTATAGAGTTTCTTTTGGCTGAGAGTAATTTGCTGTAATTTAGGTATTCTTATACCTAGCTGTTTATACATACATTCTTATACATACATTGTTTGACATGACCTTTGATTTATGCTGATAAAAGGAGACAGTTTCCAATTGACCTTTAAACCAAACCTGTGTTTTGGCTTTTTCATCACGACACACCATTTGGGAACCAGTTATGTAATAATGTTCCTAATGTTTTACTTCTCTTTTACCTCCACAGTTCTGTTTCCCGTAGTTACCTGTACGACAGTTAGGTTTCCATTGTCCTCTTGGAAAGTCACTTTCAACCACAGACTTTCTGAGGAACTATGATAAGGCAGCTCATGTCATTTAACGCTGGCAAACCAGGCTGGCAGCTACTGGAACACAAATGTGACGGATGTAAACCACACATTTAACATAACACCAGGCCTCCAAATAGAAGCCTTTGCATGCTTGTTTGAACTTTGACTCTTGGCTCCACGTGGCAGTTGATGTGGAAGAAAGAAAAAAGCACTTAGATTGTACTTGTTGGCTATGACAATATTTACTTTTAATACTTCCACCCATGAGAGTGGGAGGTGGTTGTGTTATCGGTGCTGATCGAGGTCATTTGTTTGTTTCTTTCTCAGTGTGTTTGTTTGTTTGCAGGGCACTGAAGCTGTTGTGACTGGATTTGAATGAAATATTTTTGAAAAGGCATGTCATGGGTAGAGGGAAATTTGTTTAGATGTTGAGGCTTATTTGGAAGATGGCATGGATCGTGAATCTTACTATTGATTTCGGACTATTGATACTTTTGATTTAACGTACTATTGACATCCATTTCTGCGATTTTATTGGGGCCAACATTTTTTATTGAGACAATGTGGAGGTAGGGTTCCGCCTCTGCACACAGGTGTGTGCTCTACCAGTTGACCCAAACAATGGCATTCATGAGACCTAAAGTGGCAATGCCATGACCCTGTTTGGTTTGGTGAGACCATGACGTTTCACACGTAACTTTAGTTCAAGCCAATCGGTGGCAGAGTAAAGCAGATGATGGGGGTATCAAATAAGGATTTGCTAATTTACTTGGTGGAGGTATTTTCTCTCACAGTTCCCTTCTAGTTAATGTATCTATTCCTTCATTTAAACACGTAGTCTCATTGAGAGAAGAGAGAAACCTTTGTACAAAATTAAACATACATGGATATGCATGGACGACACAGATGATTCACAGACACACTTACATCATCACTATTAAGAAAATCAATTTCAAGTATGATTGAAAAAAAATGCAGCTGTAACCTATTGAAGCTTCCATTTACATGGCAATCGTGTTAGCATTTGTCAGACATTGCTGTGAAAAGGTCCTTGCACACAAAGATCCTCACTTATGGGAAACCCTGTTGAAGCTATGCCAAGCCAGTGGTTGGGGGTGTAAATTTCCAGATTTAACACCACATGTGTGCGTAGAAACAAGATAGTCAAACATTATTTATTTATTTTATTTTTTTAATCTTAATAGCTGCTGCCTTTTGAAATGTTCTTGCCATGCATGATATGGGGCTGTGTTGCTGCAGTTTTAATAGGTACTACATTTTGTCAATTTGAAATGGTAAATATAACACTGTTTGAATGGTTTTCAGGCTCCATATCACCATTGTTGTGTAAACAGTCCCAAAATGAAACAAGAAGCTTCCATTTGTAGTTTAACACTGAAACCTGCTTGGTTGTTTTTTTAGTTGGCCCTAAAACACACTTACTATACAAACTTAATGTCTTCTTTTTGTTGAAGATCAACTTCTCAGTTCATGTGCAATTTTGTGTGTAACAATTACACAAAAGATCAGAGGCCCCATGTTATAATTGCAAACAGATAAAAAACAAAGGAAACCATTACATAATGGTACATTTATTCAGTTATTCAGTTTATTGTGTATTTCATCAATTATATTCATCAATTGTGAAATAATAATCAACAATAGTCAATTCTTACTGATGATTGAATTATTCAGACACAATGCAACCATTATAACTTTACCTTTAAAGCTTAAGATTCTGAGATATTCTATTTTCAGTGAATGAAAAAAAAATTCTAATCCAAAACACACAGGCATTATGATTCATTCATTTTGATTTTAGATTCTTCTAACAATTCCTCAGTGTCCATCTATTGATTTATTTAAAGGAACAGGACTTCAACACTCTGACCTCTGACTTGCTGTCTGTTTGGGCCATAAAAAACAACATGTAAATTCTTAATTGGTTTTAACCTTTTTAAAGATACAGCATTATTGTTTCCATGTTTCTGCGCTCAAACCATTTGAATCCTAATTGTAAAAGGAGAATGCTTTTTGATGCCTTTTGGCTGCCACAGAGGGAAAACTGCCCCCCAGCAGTTCAGAGACCCTTTCCTGACATTTGGACCATTTGGGATCATCAGTGCTCTCAGCCTCTTTGTTCCTTTATCACACATACATATTGGTTGTCAACACTCAACTGATAACAGTATTAGTGTGGCTGTGCCAAAGGAACATTGGAGGCATCCTGCCGTGTCAGACAACCAAGGACAAAGTGACGTTTTATCAACTGTCTTTTAATCATCTGCTGTATTTCATTTAAGGTCAATTAGTCACAATTCTTCCTCTCGCAAGAATCAAGTAATTGCTTTTGGAATCTACTAATAACGTCATTGCTGTCAAAACTTTTGTGACTATTTGTGCTGGTCTTTACAATTATTTTTGTTATTTTTCGCACTATATTTTCAGCTCCTGAACATTGTTCATCATTTTCTTTTGCTTCTCTTTAGGTGATGGCTAATGGTCTTCAATTCTGGTCTGGATCCAAGAGATGCCCACACCCACTGAATTTCGATCCCAACAATGTGAGTGGTGGCTGGTCTTATTCCTTATCCTCAGTAATTTTATGTACCATAAAACATTCAGCAGGAAGGACTTAAAAATGCTGCAGTATATGATGTGGCATTGCTTCTTCATCCGCTCTGATAAAGTACAACATAAGAACTTGTTATGATAGTGGCAAGAAATTTAAACATGCCCCTAATTCGTGTCACATTCCGTTTTCCCTCTGGACCATCAGCATTTAATTCGATCACCTGCTTTCTGTGACCGTCCTATGGTTTTTCCTTTCTCAAATCTCTCTTCGTTGTCTTGAATGTTAACATCTGGCGGCTACAATTCAGAAACAGGTTTTGTTTTAAGGATTACCAGTTTGTCTATTAAATTTGCAATCAACCGCCTCCCAGTTGACATGGCCGATATCCTCCATATTTGACCTTGTCCACTTTTTCTGATATAACAAATGATTTGAGAGTAGTCCTAAATTTGGTCCGTGCAACTTTAAGAAAAAGCCGTTTATAAACAAAATACTCAACAATATTATTTTCATTCATATTATGTGTTTAAGTTGACCCATATGGACTACGTGATGGCAGCAGCTAATCTGTATGGGCAGACCTACGGAATCAGGGGTACAAGAGACCTTGCTTCCATCAGAAGAACCTTAGAAACTGTCCAGGTTCCTTCTTTCACTCCTCAGTCCACTGTAAATATTCCTGTTACTGACATGGAGCTGGAGGAGGAGAAGGCAGAGGACAGTGACGGGGCCAGTGAGTTATTTTAGTTGCTGATACTTTATATTACTACCTCACTCTCCCCCTCCGGTCATTCTCCTGACTCACTCTTTGTCTTTGCACCAGCAAAAGCTCAGCTTGAGGAGTTGAAAAGGAAGTTGGCTGTTGCATCTCTGGGAGGCTCAGCCAAGCAGATGTACCCCGTGGACTTTGAGAAGGTAGGGCAGGAGTGCAGTGACACATGTTCTGCACACTCCACAGAAACCACAGACAAACTGACGACTGTCTTTTAGCACGGAGCTGCACCTGGATCTATAGGAACTTTAAGAAAAGGCCTTTCCTCAGTGAAAACAGGGCTTGCTTGTATTCTGTGTTGACTGTTAAAACACCTCGTGCCAAGATATACATTTCAGAAGCTTACATCTTCCTTTTAAAAATAGCAACAGCCAGCTCATGTGGAACAGATTTATTTCTGTGAAGCCATACGTGAAAGCTGCATTAGCACTGTTTTAGGAAATCCAGACCCATGAGCAGCTCGGAATAGAGGCTACTATTCGTATCCTTGTTGTCTGCATCTTCGAAGTTGCTCACTTAACCCTGGAGGACCAGTTCTCTCTGCACTACATCGGTTGTTCATCCATCTACAATCACAATCTCCCTTCACACCATCTCTGAACATCTCTGAAAATAGTCACTCTGTCTGGTCATTAAAGGCACTTTACAGAGCTTTGGTCACATCTTTGAGTATCGGGTCCGAGGTCCAGTGGAGTCCAAAAAGTTTCTCAAAATAAGCATAATTGATAGCAACAAAGTCCCCACAGTATCTTCTACCCAATTATTACGGCACAGTCTAACATGGCTTGAAAAATAAGATTTATTGACAATTAAGTCAGTGTTATTTCATCAGACACTTTGGTGAATGAGACAAAACTCGTCTACAGAGTACTAGAATCTTCTCCTGGAACATTAGTTATTTGCAAGACTGTAAAAAAATATTTCAACCTCAACCTTTCTGTTTCTGAGTTCTGCATAAGAGTTTAGAAATTCTACTTTTCCTTTGCAGGATCGAGGGAAAATCGTTATCAGGAATATTAAACAGGGTTACTCTATCTAACTGCTAATAAATATTTTGTGAAGGAGTACTCCCTATTGCTGCCAGCTTTTGCTGAATCCAATATTGTCTTTAGACCTTTCAGACAAATTACTACCTTTATTGCTTTAAAGGCTTTTTACAGTGTAAGTAAAAGTGAAAGCAATGTAAGGACCAGGATATAGCTCAACCCATTCACCCGAATCCCCGAAAATACTCAAACAACAAAATGAGGAGAAATTAAAAAAAAGAATCTAACATATATCCAAAGCTTTGAAAAAAATATTGAAATATCCTTTTCCAGAAAGTTTTTAGTACAGTTAATACAGATTACAGTGGCTAAAAGATCTATCACATCGACAAGACCTTTACTAAAGGCTCAACAAAGACCTATGAACAGACAGAGTCCTCCTCCTGTGACTGCAAATGGGAGTGTTAGAGGAATTTAAAGGGCCAATAGAAAAGTGAGTGAGGAAAAACCATTCAGGAGCTGTCCTTATGAAGGTGTATGAGGTAAGGCAGGTAGATATCGAATGTCATCTCGAATAAGTTTGAGGTCCAGGAAACTACCGAGCTCCCCCTTCTCTTAATTTGAAGACCGAGTGATGGTGATAGATGGAATGTGTGTGGGAGGGTTTTAAATGCATCAGGTTGCTGGCTTGGAGCTTCCTCGCGGCACCTAGTCATCCCTTAATCACAAGTCACCTTCCTAAGCTTTGTAGAGCCGCGGCAGCAGAGGCATGACCTCAGTGATGTCAGTCATAACGGAAATCGGATTTCTTCTACATTCGGATAGGATGACCATCAGAAGTTAGTGACACAACAACAAAGCCATCGAAGTTCAAAGCAGGTATTGCATCACTTGAGATGTGATGTGGCACGAACATGAATACACACACAGATGTATTTTGTACTGTACCAAGCTTTAAATTTAATGACTGATGTGATGCTCATTTAGCACATCTTCTGTCGCAGGATGACGACAGTAACTTCCACATGGACTACATTGTCGCCGCTTCTAACCAGAGGGCAGAGAACTATGCCATCCCTGTGGCCGATCGCTTCCAGGTAAACAATTACGTCTCAATAAAATCTTTGTAGTAGATTAAGCTGAGTGGAGGGGAGGTAAAGATTAAAAAAAGCAAGAATATACAGCAAGGCGCTCCCCCTCCCTCAGGGTCAGGTTTTTAGTCGGCGCTGCACACACCTGCCCTAAAGCCACAGAAGCAGCCTCTTCACCTATTGTTCCCGGAGCAGAACTAATCACAGCACTTTACCTGTCGCCTGGGAGGTGACACCTGAGCCATGCCGTTGCTGCAGACACGGCCAAGACAGATGGAGGATGGGGGGATGGGTACCACAAGGTGACAAAAGAGGGTTCCCAATCATGTGGAAATCTCCACATGCATCTTGTTTGGGAATAACCTTTACAACCCACAGTATATCTGCACTGCAAACACTATATGTTGCGCATGTATGGGGTGTGATTTCTAGGAAATTCTGGCTTTCATCTTCACTCCATGATATGATCTAAAAATTCTAAGAATACTGAGAAATTTCTCCGCAAAAAGTTTAAGACACTGCATCAATAAACAACATGATTCTATGAATCATTTTACTACATAAGCACAAGAACACTTTGGAAAACCATTGTCAGTTTATTGCTGCATCTGCAAATGAACGCAGCATAACAGTCTCCTGAGGAAAAGGACCTTCTGATCGTTAGCAGTGAAAAGTTCAGAAGCCAGCATCTGTGATGGTATGAGCGTGTGTTACCGCCCATAGTATGGGTAACCTGCTCATCTATGAGGACGCAATTGGTGAGGAAAAGTACATGCGGGTTTTTGAAACAACATATTCTACAATCCAGGCGACATTCATGTTTAATATTTATGAGTAATTGAGTATATGGCTTTTCTTTATAGAGCAATACAAACTGTATGCAATTTCTTCTTCCACCTCTGAATGTAATGGAGAAACAAAATTAAACTAGTTGAGAATGAACTTGTCTACTTGAGCACAGGACATCAGTGAATGTATTTACATAGTGTCTACTGCAGAGACTTTGTAAGACAAGTGACATTGTGGAATTCTGTGAGAAGTCAATAAACAGTAACACTGAATTCCTGGCAGCTCTGGAGACATTCAAATTGGAATTTCCTCTTGCTTCCTATACAGAGTAAGCTCATTGCTGGAAAGATCATCCCAGCAATTGCCACAACCACAGCTGCAGTCGCAGGCCTGATGTGTCTAGAGCTCTATAAACTGGTGCATGGCCACAAGAAGATCAGCTCTTACCGGACGTCTTATTTCATGCTGAGCGTCCAACATTTTGTGTGGACCCAACCACACCAGTCCTTGTCCTTCTGTGTGAGTAACAGCTTCATTAACCCACAGCGGTCAGTCATATATAGGACCTGAGTAGTACACATTATTCAGCTTAACAGAGTCTTACTGTATATACAAGCATAATACAAACCTGTCTATATTGTAGATAAATCTATTAGGTCCATTTCTAGGTTTACATCCCTCCTGTATGGTTGGAGCATTAAGTCATGAATGGGTGTTTTCAGAGTAAGATATTACTATTAACTATCATTTAATTCCTTATAAGCCAAGTCTTTTGCTGGCTCAGTATAATCCTCCAGGCACAAAAACAGCTATGGCTTCTGCTGTGTTTGTAGAAATTAAGTAAATCTGAGCTAACTATAATTCAAAGCAAAAGGACAGGAGCTCATTCTCTCCAGACTAAGTGCTTTAAAACACAAACAGAGAATGGAGACCAGCCATTTTAGGGTTGGGTTTCAGGTCATGTCTGTGAGGAAATCCAGTCAAATAATATTGCTGCCCATGCTTTGCTTACCCAACTGATTTTCCCTAAAGATCTTACCTTTGGATGCCCTCACCAACCCTTGACAGACAGGGGTCACTGGGGGTCGTGTGGTGGGGTGACTTTGCCCTGTGGGACATGAGGGTGTACTAGTGGGGAGCTCTGAGACAGTGCAGGTCTGGTTTCAGTTTTGGTTACGGGCAAAATGCTGCAGCTGCATTAAAGGCTGCTGTGATGACAGAGGCAGCTGTGAATGTCTGTGCAGTTCTGAAGTTCCTGGCAAGCCCTTTTCCTTATATACAAAGGCCCTGGTGTTCTCACAGTTGTTGTCTGTAAATGTGTTGAAAGTGCTTCCACATAATTATATACATTTCTTTTTACATTTTTTGATCCTCTGAAATATGTCGGCCCAGTAACAAACTCGCCCAAGCAGCGTGGAACGTACTCAGGGAAATAATGCAGTCAAACTGACTGTATCTGACATCATCCCAGCTTTTTGACCAATTGGATAGAGGAATGGCCACTGGCAGACATCACCGGGGTATTTCTCACTGGGGCGTTAAAGACTTGTAGGACAGGCTTTTAAGCTCAGTACCATTCAGCAGAGGCGACAAAGGAAAAGGGCTTATCTAAGGTTCAGGGTCAGAATTTCAAGGCACAAATATATGAGGAATATACACAGTAAGAGAGACTGGGATATAGAGAGACAGCGAGAGCTACATGATTGGCTGCCAAACCTTCAGCCATCTTAGTGGGAGAGGCTGCAATATCTGCCAAAGAACACAATTTAATCATTAGTCTTCTGGATTAGTTTAAATTTGTACGTGAACCGTTCTAAAAAAAAAAACAGTTCAACTCTATGATTGATCAACTACATTCCCCTCTATTTGTGTAGTCTGTGAGTCACACTGATAAGTGATATTCTAGAAAAACAGTAAAAGATGATATGAGTTAGAGAATCTCATGCCGTCATTTACTGCAGCTTATAAGATTAAAATGCGTGCTGTGTTTGACAGTAAATATCCTTACAAAACAATATCATGTATTTTATGTGCCTTAGAAATACCGCTGCAGAGTGATCGACTAATATATTTTTTAACTCTTCAGATAATATTGATACCAGCCTCAAAACTCCAGTATCATAAGGGCTTTTTCCAAACAGACCATGCAGTGCAGTATGTTCACATGCAATCACCTTACAGAGGAAGGTCAAAGATCCAGGTTCTGTACACTTTAAAAAAAAAAAAATCTTAATGTTTCTCACACATATATGCATATACACATGGATAACTGGCTCTTGTGATGTAGAACAAAGACCTATGGAGAAGCCTTGCTTGTGATGATTTAGATTTTGGATACCCTCATAAGCACTAGCTTGTTTTTGTTCTCAACTAAAATATGTCAACAGAAATTAATGATGTAAATATAACCGTTTTATAAAAAACTGGTTGAAACCAATGCAATTCATGTATAAATAAAAAGAACATACAAGTTCAATCTAGATTAAAGAAGCTTTTCTTAGGCAGCCTTTGAAGCAGCAGCGGCCGTGCAGCTGTTAAATGTCGCTGATCAGACATGCAGTATCAAAAGCTCAACTTACTTTCACAATGACTTTTTCTGCCCCCCGCATGAGCGCCATCTAAGTTCATTAATATCAAGTAACAACACTTACACATCACTGGCTGGTCTTGTGGCCCAACCACTGTCCTTCCAAATACAACAAGCATTACAACTGAGTTGTTTTTAGTATTGAAGGCTTTTGGTATAGAAATCTCTCACCACACATTTCTGCTTTACTTTCAGACTTTTTAACAAAAACAAATTAGTGTTCATTCTCCCACACACCCTTTTCAGGAGATTGTTGCTTCAAAGCAGCTGTTTCCCAAAATAGGAAGATCCCCTGGCTTACCCCTGCTGCTGCTGTCCTCTGTATGGAGGGAGAAATATGTAAACAAATGGGAGGCTGTCCTAGTCTGCTCAACACTGTAATTCTTTACTATCTTTTTCCCCCTTTTGTTGATGTTTTTCAGCAGGGGGCCATGGCCATTAAAGGAGTAGAAAATCTGGCTGGATCACCAAGCTGAAAATCTATAGAACGGTTCAAAATCTGCTTATTGCTAAGAATTTTATGTCTGTGAAAAGCTTGTTGTTACTTGACTCATATGTGGATGCCGTAGTTTCAGAACAGACATTTTTCTTCTTCTGTCAGCAACTTGTTATATTACTAGAGATTCACTGAAATGCAAACACTCAAAAATGTTCAATATCTGAGAGTATCTCAATGACATTGGGCATACATGTCAAAAAGAGATGCAAAGGGAGAGTTTTTATTTAATTTGAAAGTGGTCGCATATAATGATGACCCAACAGAGAATTCAGAGCTTATTCTGCAACTCCAAGCATCCATCAATTTTCGTATCTGCTTATCCTGTTCAGTGTCACAAGAGGGGCTGGAGCCTGTCTCAGCGACATTAGGCGAGAGGCAGGGTACACTGCGGACAAGTTGCCAATTCATTACAAGGATGCACATTGTGACAGACATTGAAGCTGTAGTTAATACCTAAAGGGAATTTAAAATCACCAGTTCACCTATAATGCATGTCTTGGACTTTGGGAGGAACCCCGAGGGGAACCAACGCAAACACAGGGAAAACATACAAACTGTATGCAGAAAGGCCCAAAGCCAGAGGGAAATTTTAACCCACAACGTTCGTGCTGTGAGTTACGGTGCTTCACACTGAGCCACCGTACATTCAGCAACTCCTCTCAGCTTTGAGTTTACTGTTTTGACTGCACAGTCAGTAATTACCTGTCGCGGTTTTCTCTAACCATCCATCAGGCAGCCACAGCACGCAGCTTTTTTTAGCAGAAAACTTGCTTTTTCAATATCTTGTATATGCTCTTAACACACAAACAAAGTTAGCAACTAGAAGGAGAACATAGTGTAGCATTTAGCAGCTACTGAGCCAAATATTCCTCTCAGCAGTAGCTGAACACCAGGGCAAGGTTTGTTCCACTGCGTGCAAGTGTCCAAATAAGATGCAAGAATAGTGCTATGTATGCACGTTATGCTGCTGTTTGTGCATTATATTACCATAGGAAGGTTTGGATTTGCAGGCCGTGCAACTATTGAATTCCTTGTTATTACAAAATACAAAACATCCTGTAACAAGATTAATCAGTGTGGCCCTCCTGCAGCTGTAACTGAGCTGCAGTCTCAGTAAAACACAGAGAAATATAACCCGAGGCCAAGACAGAGGAGTACATGTCTAAGCTGGGTATTTAATAGCTCCATCGTCAACCCCTCCTGCAGCTTGCCCAACTTTATGTACCAGTGCACATTGTCTTTACTTGTCTGCAAGGCTGCTTGCTGGTTGTGTGCCATAGAAATGTTTCCTCCTCCATGTCGGTGCACATATACTCTACACCCTGGTCTTAACTTGGTGTCCTTCCACAGTCCACTGGTGACCGTCTTCCCCAGCTCGGTCTTACAGTCTTTTAATTCAATCAGCAGTGCTGGAGGCAAAGCTCCGGATCTCAACGACGACTCTCTAAGCTTAATGTTCACATTGGTTCTTCGTTAATTGCCTACAGAAATGATGGCAAATTCCTGCCTTCAGAGGAAGCCATGTATTGAAACCAGATTTCTCAGTAAACACTCTTGAACTTGATCTTGTTTGAGGAGGTTGGGATTCAACAGTTCCAGCCTCTGTTTCTCATCATTTCCATTCACAGCTTGCTCGTTAAATAAGTTTAATTGATAGAATGATGTGCTCCAAGAAATGAGGAAGAGTTTGCTTTTACATTTAGAGGTAAAACATTCCGCATATGTTTGACATGCAGAAAACAAAACCTGCAGCTGTTTGATATTTGATATATCGTAAGCACTAACGTGTGTGTAATTAATATTAACGCATCTGTCACACAAATAGCAGGTATGTCCTTAAAGAGAAGAGAGGACATCAAAGGGCGAGATTTC
Organism: Lophius americanus; assembly: GCA_037951165.1. Lineage (NCBI taxonomy): Eukaryota > Metazoa > Chordata > Actinopteri > Lophiiformes > Lophiidae > Lophius > Lophius americanus. The sequence goes on from JBBDHG010000021.1 coordinate 8,134,955, forward strand.
CCTCACATGTGGTTAAATCTGTGTTGGCCACCTCAAACTGTGCCAGGAAAGAAAAAAGGGTGAACATGATCCACAGTCCTCAGTACTCCTCTGGGAGCCTCGGCATTGTGCAGCTCGTAACTCAAGTCTCAGACGTGAATAGTTCTCCTGGGATAATGAGTGATCTGTGATCAACACTGATGGCTTGTGCCTTCAGTTGTTTTCCAGATTTTTTTTGTAGTTAGTGATATTGTGTGGTTGACCTTATGACTGTAAGTCATCTGTTGTTGTTGGTCGGTTTGTTCCGTCATTGCTGGCTTTTAGTTCCCTGCAGATCATTATCTCCCCATATATGTTGATGTATGTCATCAATTCATGTGTGTGAATAGGTTGTTAATGTTTATAAAATGGACATAGATGGACATTGGACAGGTTGGAGTACATGGGATAGCACGGGGTCATTGAAATAAAAGGTTTATGTTAAGATTGTTATCCAGATTGTTTATTTAGTAGTATATAAGTTATACCTCATAAAAGGACTATCCCAGTTTTCACAGTCGAAGAAGCTTGAAATACTATGAACGTAGCAGCTTTTTTTCCAATTCACTATCTTCACCTTTATTATATCTCTTCATTTTATACATATTTAAGCATCACATAAAAATGATTAATGACAAAAACAATAATAGTGAGACTTTTGATGAGAAGGTCTCATCGTTTCTAAAGAGTGAATAATGTACTACCAATTTATGAAAGAAAATTATTGCATAGGCCTCCTCCAGACTGCCGGATCAAAATCCACTTTTGGAACACCCAGAGATTACATCCAGGTTGATCTGAGAAAGCCATGACATTGTTACCCTACAAACAAACATGAAAGTCAATATTTGTGAAGTAGATTCAAACAGTATTTGAAATGTGAGTAAACGTGATTTCTGAAGATGCATTACAGTACATCATACTAAAGCCTTTGCCGTTATCAAAACACCCCTTGCAGACAGTTTTGGAAGTTTCAGAGATCCGACTGAGGCAAATGTGATTCACTGCAGGCTTTAAAAAATTCTATTTCCCTCCCCTGAACAATGATTGTCCAATTACAGCGTCAGAGTTGTAAATAACCACAGCAGTTCTGCGGCATGATGTCATATGTTTTAGCCAAACTAACTAAAAATTAAAATAGAAGATAAAAATTGGAGGATTAGATGAAACTGTGTTTATTGGTTCTTACCAAATCGGCAGCTATCAGCAGGTCCAGTTGTTCACCTTAGCATGATGGAATAGCTCAACATGCTATAACAACCCTTCATTCTGTAATAAGACTGACAAATTTGGCAGATGTCTTGATAGATATTAGGGATGGGCATTTCAAGCAAAAATACAATCAGAACTATCTCATTATTTGTTTGCAAACATACACACAAACACCCATGCACAGCATCACTTTGCTATGCAGAAGACGATCTGGTTTTCTAGTTGTGTCTGTGATGACGGATGACCATCACAAGCGAAGCAAAACTGTAAGTGCTGTCATTGAAACTGTAGTTTACATCTTCCCCTCGTGTTTGCGTGGGGGCCCTCCAGGTACTTCCTCCCTTAGCCTTATTTGCCCGTTGGTATGAATGTGAGTGTGACTGGTGTTGAGTTATCTTTATATGCTTACCTTGTGAGGAACTGGCAAATTTTCCCGTGGTGTGCCAGACCGCTCCACCAGCTGGAACAGACTTCACCATTTGCCATGTTTCTCACAGCTTCTTTTCTCTTAGGCCGGGTGGACCACATGGAAGTTATTAGAGGCCTATAGCCTTCTGTCTCATTATTCTCTCAATAGCGTACCGGTGCTGGTAGGAGATGGCCTGCGTTTTTCATCAGCAACTTTAAATGTGAGTTTCTAGGCTGTTCTGATATCTCAGGTTTAGAAATGTACCTATTAAATCTGAATTCTAAGCAAATTCAGCCACATCTGTCTTCTTGTTTTCCTTCTGTTTCTCTTTAAGCACACGCAGTTACCTCATACATACAGACCAAACCCCCTAAACTTAGATCACTAAATGTAACTAGATTGACACAGATGGTGCATGAACTCAATAGTTTGCATCCTCTTCTCCGTTAGACTCAGAGGACCATCTGTCTGGTTGCTGTATGTCTGTATAATGTTCAGCCTGATGAATGTAATGCTCCGTAGTTAATTGACTAACAAGATATACACGTCTAGGTTCCTTAGTAGAAAGAAAAACTTACATGTTAAATTCACATAAGGGCGTGCTCATAAAGGAAATTGGGAAATCGTATACAGTCACTGATGGTGGCTGTGGTAAGGTTTTTAATGGCTCTTAATGATTACTTGCCATGCATTTTATGCTAATTATATGTTTAACTAACAAATTAATCATTTTTCCTAAATTTTCTTTGTAATGAATGATGAGGAACTGAAACCATTTCGCAGGATCTTGAGGCCAAGAGTAGAAACTGGCTGTATTATGTGTCAGGGTTTACAACCCAAAATGTGTTCTGCATTAGAATTATGTAACTGCAACGTGAGCAGTTAGAACTCAAAGTTCTGAAGGGGGGCATGAATGTCTGGTCCTTAGTTTATGGCAACCTGTCCCTTGAGACATTGCACTCAACTTAAATATTAACTGGATGAAAAGTTGAGGAAAAGCCATCCCAAATTTTCTTCTGGAATAATTTGATGCCACTCCATCATAGATGTAGAGAATTCAGTTTATCCACCAGCATTTGTTTGTGTGTAGGATATTTAAAAAAGGGATAATATTTTCAAAATAATACACAAGTTCAACAACATTCATAAAATAATGAATTGGACTCTTTCATCTATCTAAGGTTTTAGGCAGGGATTTGTACATTATTGCTTGACCTGAGTGATTAATATAAAAAGGCAACATCAAGTTTATATGAAATAAAACAAAATGCACAAGGACTCAGATATCAATGTTGCGATCACTCAATTATATACAAAGTCTTATCTTTTTATAACATATAATACGCACAGTTTAGTTAAGGTTAGCCATATTTACTCTGCTTTATTTGGGTAGATGCTGCTTTAATTTGCCCCATTAAGTAGTCGATGCCCTGTAGGCGGTATATGTGACCAATACATTCCATACTGCATTACACCATGTAACTGAAGAGTGTGACTGAAGTGTTCAATGAAACAACAACGAAAATTCAACAACAGAGGGCAAAGGTGTCACTCTGCTCAAAAATAGTGGGGACATGTTCCCAGTATCTCCATTGTAGATAACTTGTCTGACACAGGGTTCACTGATCACAGTTAATGGTCAGTGCTGTGCATTGTTGTTCACTGACATATTGGTCGAAATGAAAGCTGCGTCCTTAATCTATACGGCATGTTAAGCGTGAACAGTGTGTGATGCACTAATAACTGTAGTCATAGTTTGCAATCAAAGAGCACTCATACAAAACTTTGCATATCTTTTGATAAGTCATTGCTTCCTTCCAGTTTTTGATACGCCAAATCATCTCACAACAAACTACTTACCGATAAGACACTTTACTTGCATATACTTCATATATTGAGAATTAATCATGATGTACAAGCTTCCATAACTTGTGGACCATCAGGTGAATCACTATTAAGCATTTCAGTGATAATTCAGTTCTTAAAGCTGCGACTCTGTCTACGAGACTTTGCCGCTCCATGCAGGCTTCAGCATGTCGCTGGCCCATTGTAAGAGGAGCATTTTATTGACTCAGTCCTTCTCCTCTGGGTCCTTTTTCAATGAGGTGGAGAACTGTTATCTTCTCATTTGAAAGACAATCGTATTTGGATTTTGTTTGCTTTTTTACAAGTCAATGGAAGCCTTTCAAAAGGAATGGGCTGCTTTTTGCCTCTGTATAAAACTATGAACTCTTTTGAGAAGTACTGCTGAGCCACCACTCCTCCACCCTACAGCAGTAGAGGCCATCCATCAAAATACACAGTTATAAATATGAAATTTATTTAAAACATTCTTTCAACGCTTCCCTTATTATTTTATTTTATTTTGATAGTTGTGCTGTTTGATGCATTAGATGGTCTGTGGGCATTGTGTAAGACTGCTTTCCTGTTAATTCTCTGGGGTCTTAGATAAATAGTTGCAGTGGGCTGGAGTGAGCAGTTGGAGGTCCCAGCCATCTGTTTCTAGATTGCAGTCCTAAAGGGTCGGTGATCAATAGTGATCAGGTAGCAGATGACACTCCCATAGTACAAAGGCCGCAATTTACATGACTACTTTTGTCTCTTGGTAAAAAAAAACACAAAGCATGGAGAACAAACGAGCACATACCCGTATATTTAAAATACTTCTCACCACATTTATTCCAGTTTCACGGATACAGTCACCGATTTAGCACCACATTTAAAAATGGACTTTGTCGAAAGAGTAAACAAACAAGTAATATTGTCCTCTTTATTCTGTGCATCCTTTTTCCTTTTCAAAACGTGGAACTTTGTGACAGCATTAGCCCCCCTAATGCAATGCACCTCTCTGTTTAAATGAAGATTGTGCTGAGGTGTGATACGCATATACGAGCTATTGAAGCTTCAGTTTGTTCTCTCTTCTACCACCAGCATTGACTAGTTGTTTTATCAAACAGTTGTTTTTGTTTCCAAATGATTAAAACAAAGTTTTTATCAAGGGATTTACCTGATTTTCATTTGCTGCCTTCAACATTTCATATCTTTATATTGTGGTGTAAAATATATTACAAAATTATGAGACTCACTTCATGCTTGTTTTAGAAAAAAAAAGTGACATTAGGCAGCCCTTTTTTCTGGCCTATCCAAAGCTTTTGAAAGTGTCGAGCATTCAACAATGAAGCAAAGACTTATAGGTATATGGCTTGATTTGAAAAGTGCCTGTCAGGCAGAGCTCAATCTATGCAAATAGACGCTATTACTTACAACTCACTTAGTACATCTAAAGGAGTTGTAAGCTGTGTTCTCTAGAGCCACAGACTGGACAGACAGGAACAGATATATCCTTTATGCATATGAATTCAAGGCCTACCTCCGGGGTCCAATACTGGCTGGTCAACGCCTACACGGTCGCTAAGATGCAAGTGCCCGCTTGATACTGCTTGTATTTTTAATGTTTTTTAAATGTGTAATTTATGTATGTGTTTGCAAACCTGTTACTGTATACTGCTTCCTGATTGGCTAGGATGCTATTAGTTAAATAAGAAAAAACACAATATATTATTTCATTAGACTAGTCTGCAACTTACTTACACAATGCGCATTTGATAATAAAGATAATGTTCTCCCTTACCCATACCATAGCCTTAAAAAGTTTAAAAAGTGTCAAACCCTAAAACCAGGTTACAAACTTTCACTCCCCCTTTTGAAGTTCCGTGGTTTTACAAAATTGTTGTCACTTTCCAGAAATGCCACCACTCAGTTGGTTAAATGCAACTTCTCACATATCCACTACTATTTTCCAGCAGAACTCTGGTGACCTTCTACAGCTGTAGGGTTCCATCCATTGATGCACCGTCATTGACTTTGTGCTGTAGGTATGAGGAGCAGGAAGCTGAATTAACACTGGATTGGTGAAGAGGAAATTGATTGTCCTCGCATGTTTTCAGTGTTTTGAAACGCTGTTTTTTTTTAAACATGAACTATATTTCCTGGACTTAGCCTTAAAGAATTTAATTTAATTTGATATGATAAAATTCTGTGCAAAGTGATTGTGACAGCTGTTGCTGACATTTTAAAGTGAATTTTATTCCAATATAACCAGTGTGATGTTGTTTAAAGTAATTAGCGTTTAAAACGCTTTGATCAATCACAAACAGCAAATAAAAAACAAATCCATCTGTTTGAAAAAGACAGTTTGAATTTTCCCAGAATATCTAAAATAAACGTGGTGCATAAAAGCTTGCTTAAAGCATATTCAGTCAGCATCATCAAGCATCTTCACTATTATACGTTCAGATGTTGAAGTTCAGTCAAAGCCTAGTCCTGCCAGAGGTCTTTTATGAGATCGTGAAAAATTATCCCTCTGTCGACATACATCGAGCTGAAAGAGATTAAGATGGAAATATAACGTAAAAAGACCACATAAATCTCTCAAGTGCCTCCCCTAAAGCTTACTTTGTAGAAAGAGAGTTGCCTTTGAGTAAACAGGCTTGCAGCCACAACGGGTTGTAAAAATGTTTCCACAGTCACGATTCTGGTCAGATAATGAAGCTGAGGCAGGAGCGTGCCTCAGAACTGTTGTTTCTTGTGGCAGACTTCAGGCAGGAAGACTTATCAAGCTTTGCCAAGCAAACCCAGCTTCCCGTCTCCAAAATCATTCCATTGTCTTTCAGGGCACGATTGTAAACGCACGTTATGCTTTAACTACACATGCAGTGACCTGTGCAAAATGATCAGCATGATTGTGTTCCTCTGAAGGGGGTGAAATCAAACTTGGATTCAGTCTACCTCCTTATCAGGCTCTCTTGGCTGACTTCTTTTGGCCCCACTACATTCCCACACATGCAGTATATCCACAGACTGAGGCGTCTATTTTTAGGCTCCACCAATCAGAAGCCCTTGTTATTATTATACACTTAATTGTCTATCAGATCCTGTGTTGTTGCCTGAGATCTAGAACACAAATCTAATAATGCCAAATTCTAAAACTATTATTATTTAAAACTGCCTTATAATGAAAAATGGAAAACATTTTAAAGTTTTCAAACTTAGCTACAGAAATACCCTAATTATAAACAATAGATATGAAGTGGCACCATACTACTAGACTAAAAAACTATATCGATTTAAATTCCCTCGAAAAGATGTTTGGTGGTTGGTCCTGACTGTGGTTAGCTTTTGATTTGGGCTTTCTCAGAGATTCTCCGTCTGTGACTCATCGGAAATTCTCACTGGAAAACACTTTCCGATGAAGCCGGATCCCGCTCAGGTTTTGATCATGCAATTCTGTAAAGTTTGGTTGTAAATACAAAATAATGGCTCACGTGTTTTGGTTATTTAAAATCTGATTTGGCTTTTCAGGAGACATTGCCTCGCTGCTCCTGCTAAAAGGTCTTTTTGAAATTAGTTTGGGCTAGTTGGAATTCAAATAGATTGTACACCAATCAGCCATAACATTAAAATCACTAGTGTAATATCGTGTTGGCCCCCTTTTGCCACAAACTTAGTTCTACGTTAAATTATTGTTATGACGCCTCTCTATCAGAACCAGATTAACTTTTTCAGCAATTGGTGCCACGTTAATTCCACTGTGGAAAATGTTTGCTTTCAGCCTGATACATCCCACACGCTGACAAGTGCCATTGTACTGTGATAACATATATTATGCTTTCACCTACTGCTTATTGTTATGGCTGATCAATGAATGCTCAGGCATACATCAATATATTTTACTTCTTAAATACAACATAATCTAAATAATCAAAATAACATTTTCAATCTATTTTTTTATCATCTGTCATGTCTCACTATATAGGGGCTCCTACAACTTATTGTTCTTTCAGCCTACATTGGATAAAGGTAACCTATAGTGTGTTAAGTCAAGTTCAAAAATAATTTATTCACTGAATATTTTTCATGTCTGGTACTCTTTTTCTGCTTTTGGACTAAAAAAAGGGAAGAGTATGTGTTCTTGATATAGTACGTGGCTTTTGTTATGATAAGACACATTTTCATTTTTATCCTAGACGTGGTTAGTGTCAACATCCAGATTTTTCAGGTAGATCAGGGGAGGCCACCAGACTTCCTGACAACAAGGGGAAAGAGCCGGACATTTGGGCTGCCTGGGTAAGATGTTGGCGATCTTCATATCGGAGAAAAACAATCATGGAAAGAGAATTTATAGAAACAACAGTGTATACCAACATAGAACGCTCACATTCTAATAGAAAAACTGCAAAAAAGTGTTCTTACCTAAAGAAAATATAAAATTTTGTTCTTGACAGTGGTGGCATTTTGATTAAGTCAGTACAAGAAGATGAGAAGAATAAAATGGGGGTAAACGACAACAAGAAGCATACTAACTCTACATTCAGTATGCAGTTAATATTATTTTTAGTATTATATTAGAGAACCTATCATGAGTGTAGCTGTGAAGTAAGAAGCTGTTAAAACGCTTGAAAATGTCCTTGCCTTCCGTTATTTTTTTAGAAAGAACAGCTGCGTCACATTTTAGGGGAAGTTCAAAGCTTCATTTATAATGCAGAATCCAAGATGTGGACAGCAGATGAGAGATTTGGCTTTCCTCCAACAATAGAGCAGACACTTATATAAACTCAACCTCTGGTAAAGTCCACCACTGTAGCTTATTCCACTCACTCCCATGAAGTGGCCATTTGTTTCATCCTCGTCCTCTGAAGTCAAACATGTGTAGTTCAATCACCCAGAATCCTGTCTGCCAGCTCTGTTTTATATCCACTCAGACCACTACGTCCTGCACACTCGTGCGATAGGTCTGTATGTAATCAGAGCTCACCTGTAGCTAGAATCAAACAATACAGCTTTTCCTGAAGCTGAGCCCCCATCAGGTCAGGAACTATCTTGTGCCTCTATATTAGTGATATACCACACACATTTGTTAATGCTCAAACCTTCTGCCAGATATTTTTAATACAAAACAAGGCAGAGCTTAATTAGCCACCAAGTGACACCTAGCACAGCTTTCTCAATTTGGCTACTTTCACCATCATTTTTATGGTGGAGGTTCAATGACAGAAAAGGTTGTGTTGAGTTTGTGGGAAACAAGTTGTAATTGTTTCCAGCAGCGTTTAAAATACCAGAATTCTCTGCTTGTTTTTTCTTTACCGCTCATCAGTGCACGTTGAATAGTTGACGTCATTCTACACCGGCACTGATGGGGTAGTGATTGGGTTCAGTTTCCTACCAGAGTTTCTCCACAGATATGAGAGAGAGGAAGGGAGGGGAGAGGGTAAAAATAGTCTGCATGCCTGCTTAGCGTTGTGTTAAATCAGCGTTTTCACACAAGAGCACTCGTGAAAAAATCTGATGTGTTCTGCACGAAGTAGGTCCGCTTTAAGGTCAGACAAAAGCTTACACTTGGACTTAGACATACTTCATTGATCCCAAAATTGGGAAATTCACTCGTTACAGCAGCAATCTGAAGTACACACACACAGACAATAGTAAGATACAAATATAAAAAAAGAATAGAAATATAACTATAGAATGGAATGCTTGTCGTTTGCAAGATCACAGAAAATGTTAGTCTACAATTTACGTATATGTATATATATATATCTCTCTCTCTCTCTCTCTCTCTCTCTCTCTCTCTCTATATATATATATATATATATATATATATATATATATATATATATATATATATATATATATATATATATATATATATATATTTACATTTCAGGCTTAAGATATTTTCTGTCCAAAAAAGGTTTGGTGTTGCTTCTCTCTCTACATACACATTATGAACCTGGATAAAACGTACATTTTGCTAACAAAAGCGCTTTGTCTAAAAATGGGACAAAGGACTGAGACACACTGTCAGACAGAAGTATGTTTCGAGTGTGTCTCCATAACCCCAAACCCCGTAAGTGGTGTAGCTGTGAGGGCTAGACGAAAAGTTCCCCTTGGCTGCTGGAGCAGAGTTAATTGGAGCCAGGTTTATCCAGAGTGTTTGGTATTCACATCTCCAGCCAAGATTTGATCTTCACAGCCCCTCTCACCAGACTGTGCCTGCGCAAGCAGGGTCGTCTGACAACATGGCATTTCTGACAACTCTATCCTGGGTCAGCAGAAACCACAGCTTTTTGTTTGCATGGGGTTTAAAATGATTCGTCCTGGTGAGAGGAATTTGTTTTTCTGTTTTATTTATTATGGAGAAAAGCTATCTTAAATCTCCTGAGACGTTGGTGGTGCTGTGGGAAATTAACGAACAGTGGAGGAATGAGAAATGTTTTTTTAAATTTTTGGTGAAGTGTCAATGAATGGCCATATTTGTTAAGCTTCTTATAAACATGCTCACAAGACGTGCATCCCTTTTTGTCTTTGTATTTTAATTAAGGGGCACACAAAAGCTAGTGTTAGATCTGTTCCGTTGTTTTTATATATATATATATATATATATATATATATATATATATGTAAAATTAATCAATTTTACTAAGTTTGATCGTTATGATGGTTGAGTGAGGAAATATTCCCTGCTGTTTAAAGCAGCAAGTTTCACTTTAAACACCTTCCAAATGGACGTTTAGCTGAAAGAAAGTAAGGTGCACGTACAATATGACGTACTGTATGTTATTATAAATTAAATGTATTATTATTAGTATTATTATTATTATTATTATTATTGTATAGCGCTTGATATATGGTCACAGGAACAAGGAGTCTACCATTGTAGCCATCCATTCTGGAGCACCTGTCATACAGAGGGTTGGGAAAGTAGCCTTCATGGCAGCAGTTTTATTGGTGCTTCAACCAATTGGCAAAAGGTAGTTGAACATTTCAATCACAGTCCTGCAAATATAGCAGAGCTGAAAGTTCAGCAAGACTCTCATAGTCTAAAAGAGGAGTCTCTGGTCCAGAATGTACCCACATGTTGAAATTCTACACTCAAAGGGATAGAACTAAGCAGAGATGTTATTAATTAAAACTTGTATGATCCCCACAAACAATTTGTTCCACATTTCAGCATTCCAACACCACATGTGTGTTTGTTCTATCCCCCCCCTCCATTGCGAATAAGTGAATAGAAGTATTTTAAGTTTGCTATTAGCCATGATTCGTCACAGATTATTCAAATTTAAAGTATCAATAAATGTGTTTACATACATGTACAACTAGAGCAAATGTTTTCATTGTTGGTGCCTCTTCATTTAATTGTTTCAAAAATTAAAAACAGCCCAGAAGTGTCCGTACTTAAAGCCTCAGGGATGTCTTGAAATGGAAACGTTGATACAGGTGTTTCTACGATTTTGGTACTTTTTAAAAATTCTTTCTTTGAATACCCCTTTTTTAAAAGGATGTAGGGTACTGTTTGATTTAAATCAGGCACTCTTGATGATCTTGACTTGATGATCAAAATATGCATTAGCTCAGTGGTAAATAGTGATTTTCAAAAAGATTTCAGCACAACATGCATCTGTAAGCACAAGAGGAAAACAGATATGATGGACAGACAATCATGGCTTGTACTGAGTCCATCAACAGTTTGATCTTGATTTATAGCTAGATTCCAGTTTGTCTCTGAAGACAGAAGAAAAGCATGAGATTCAGGATGAAGACGGCAGCAAAGCTCAAACTGCAGCTACTTTAAGTTTGCCCTTGTAAGGTTGTCGTTATTATTTCACTGCCAAGAGCAACACATTTGTTCTCCCAAATGCAGATTTTTTAGGCCACATTTAAAACTTTTTTATCAGGTTGTGCTTTCCCCCTAACGTGGCTCAATGCACTTCTAATGCTGATTCTAAAACAATGATTATAGAACAATAAGAATGAGGTAAATATCAGGGATGGAAAAATCGAGGAAAAGTAAGGGACTCTTCATCGTATAAGCGGAAGCACCATCTTGTCGTCTTGTCTTGACCTTATCGTTGCTGTTTGGTGTCTCTGTGCAGGTTTCACACAGCTGCACATTATCTCAGCAGCTTTATAAAACCCTGATGAAAAATGCAGTCTCTCTGTCTGAGTGTCCAGGACTCTTGGTAGAAACCCAGACATATTTTTCACATCTCACAGTGACTGGTACTAAATCTGTCAGCTTTGTTGGGGTGTGTTTACTGGATGTAACATGTCTCTCGACAGGTCGCAGGAAAGGAATACACCATATGGGATTACTTCCTTGTTGAGGGCAGGCACAGCGGTCAGCAGGAAATGACCTTGGGAGATCTCATCCAGTTTATCAAGGTACACACTCCTTATTTGTCTCAGGAAGGAAACACACACTTTCTTCCCGGTGTCACATGGGGGGATTTATTTTTTTGTCCTCTGAACTTGCTCACCTTCTTGTGGTGCAGATAATATCAATTGTTTCAAATGATTTGCACCTTCCATTCACAACTTCAGGACTCAATTCTTCCATCTTCGAGGAAGGTCATACTGTTTCATAACCATCAACATTTTTCAAATGACTGAACAGAGTTTGGAACCTTTTCCTTCATTCAAATGAAGGAAAAGGTTTATGAGTACTACTCATAAATGCCATTGTAGTTAATTAAGCAAGAAGAAATAACAAACACACAGCACAGTTAAGTCAACAGTTTTATTGCTGAAGATTTTGCAGCAGAGAGAAAATAAATTGCCATGGGTATTTCTTTTTGTTCCAGCTTTCATTTAACGTTTGTTTGGCTAGGTTGTTCGTGGAGACTAGTCATCTTCAGACCTGTAGCTCTGCGCACTGCTGCACTAATGCATGCAGACAAGACTCTATTCTTGTGACTTGTTGTGATTGTTGTATCATACTTTTAATATAAATATATCTTTTTGCAGGAAAAATATAGTTTGAACATCAGCCGCCTCTTCTATGGAGCAGCCATGTTGTATAATGGGCAAGAGGAGAGGCTCAAACAAAGGTAAAGTTAGACTCCAATTCTGTAAATGTTTGTACACACTTTTTATGAAATCCTGCAGACATGAACAATGACCACATGAAGACTCCCTTTGTTTGTTTAGAGGTTAATGGCAGGATGAGGTGTTTCCTCTGAGCCTGCGAGAATAGAGCCTGTTGACACACTTCCATGCATCAATAAACGTTCAACGATTTAGAATGATCTTGCTCATGTGTTCTTCTGTTAGCGGAGCACACAAGTTAAACAGTTCAATCAGTCCACTCTTTTTTATGCATCTGAGAAGCTGAGCTGTTTGGGCCTGTTCCAGGCTGCAACACATTTAAGCCACATCTTTCAGCCCCAGGGGTGTAAAACGTCAGATGTTCCCTGTCACGGACCGTTCTTATCAGTTTAAGAAGAGATAGTGCACTTCAGGGATGTTCTGAGTCCATGATAAAACTAATAAAACAGCTTTAACCATGAAAGCTCATAGGCGTCATTTATTTAGGTTCATTTAAATGTTCGGTTTCAATAATTCTTCGTTTTCATTTTTAAAACCTGTACTTTTCTGTTTTTGACAAGTCTCTTGGGTGCTGCCTGGTGTTGTGGTTAGTTTAAGCCAGAGGTGAAGAGAGGCAGATCGCCGGCCACAGGCTGCTCATGATAAATGTCCTTTCCAGTAGTCACTTCCTGCTGCAAGCTTCCTGTGTTGTCGCCCGGCTGCAATCTTCCTGTGTTGGGCCAATGAAAGGAGAACGAAAAACTTAAACTGTCAGAAAACATTAAAAGTATTTTATAATAACATCTCTTGTCCTTTAGGCAGTTTAGTCCAAGGATTCCTCAAAGAATAGTCACAGAAGCATTGTTTCGTTTAAATGTTTCAAATTTCAGACAGGGATTAATACAACTTTGGTAAAAATAGTATTACCAGCTTTTGCAAGATACTGTATGTTTATATGGTCTACTCCATATGGGTTCCAATATACTTGTCCTCTATGTGAATATACGTGTGTGAGTGCGTGTGCGTGTGCGTGTGCGTGTGCGTGTGAGTGACGAGTAAGAGAGCGCTAACAGCTAAATCAAGCTTTGGATTCATTAACAATACTCATTGGTAGAATACATTCATAGTTAAGTTTGGTCTTATCATGCAATTAGTTGATGAAGAAAATGTAAAGATTGTTGTTTCTGTGAAAGAAAAAAAAGAAAAAATCTCACGGTCCCATGCTGATAATGAGAAGGGGTTCCAGGCTACATAATCTTAGATGTATGTTAGAATTAGTGATAATGTCACGTAATTTGTTAAACTCGATTTTCCTTCATGAACTCTCAAATTTAATTAATATTTTTTGCAGTGTGACTGACTTGGTGAAAATGGTCACCAAGAGAGAGATTCCTCCTCAAAAGAAGATGCTCGATTTAATTCCATCATTTGCTGAAGATGAATACTGTGAGCAAGACCCAGTCATCAGATACTTGCTGCTGTGACGCCTTCAACCCAAAGTCAGTGCGTCGCATGGAAACATTTTTGGGACATCAACGTCACTCCTCTGCAACTGCATATCAGTAATAAACTTACTGTAGCTGTAAATACCACTAAAAGAATCATTTATTTTCAGCATTTCTTTCTTTTGTCTTCACCTAATCTTTGCACTTAAAATCACACTGCTACACTAAGAAGATTTTTTAATTGTCTATCACACTTTAATGTTGTTACGTGACTAATTGCACAATGTAATATCCCCAAAAATGTTCTAAAATAGGTGTAATGGTCTTGTTTTTATGGTTTACATAAAAAGAAATGTTCTTACTTTTGTTTCCAGTAATGTAATCAGTTCTGCTCACTTTTCGTATTTCGTCTACATGTAAAAGGAGATTTTAGAAAGGTCAGGGTGAGAGGCTGTGGAGATTGCCTCGTTGCCTAGGCCTATGGGTTAAATGATCTGGTGCTCCTGGGACAGTGTTGGCTTACTTTCAAGGTTTTATTCAGTTCAGGCTGAGCAAGATGTTGAAGGGTGCCGTCAGAACAGGCAGTTGGCACAGTAGGTACAGTGCTTTGACGATGCAGGGTGCTCCCGCCATATGGACAAATTTATCTTCTGTAAATCCTCAAGCCCTTGTGCAAACATCTCCCAGAGCTGGTCACTGGAGAAGCTGGACTCATCTATGAAGCCTTCTGCTGTCCTCACGCGGCTTTTGTGTCTGTCTGCATTATTTCCACAACCTCTATTTTGTCTCACTTTTAACCCGAAATGTTTATAATGTTCTGCTCTCCCAGTTGGGAAGATACTTGTGCCTTGAAGAAATCTCTAAACATTTAATTGTTGTAATTTATTTGATGTTTAACTTGGCCCATGATTGAAGTGTTCTGTTTTTCTTATAAAGGTAATGCTATAAATGTGGCTCAATGAGGAACGTTGTAATGTTTGTGCTTTTCACTAGCAGAATTCAGTTTCCTCATCATTTCTTAAATATAACATCCCCACCAGATAATCTCATATTTGAGCTGCAAGAGTTTGTCTAATTACACTTTGTTTAGCTTAGCATGAGATGTATGGGTTTTGTAATCCATTGAGCTGACCTTTTTTTTAAATGATCATAAAAAGAAACCTGACAAAGTTAAAAAATAACCTTTGTCCTCGGATTTCAGTCCCATTCCCGTAAACTGAAGAAAAAAAACTTAGTCTAATACTAACTCAATGATAGACACCTTTACTATTTAAGGATTCAAAGCGAGTGAAAAATAATGACTGATGGCGGCAATAACATTGCTACTGATCAGACTCAAGAAACGGAATACATTTTCATTAAATTACAAAAACTTTTATTCCAAAAACAACAAGATTGTGGACAGAATCAATTAAAAAAAATAGAACCATCGTGTTGTACGATGTGTGAAAGGTTCAGTCTGTACTTGGAGCCTCACTTAGATGTATCCGATTATATCATTGCATATGATAGGCTGCCGGCTGCCTGTCTTCATGAGAGCAGAAAACTGATAGAAGTCTGTGTCCGACTGAAGGAGTCCTGTGTGGGACTGATGGAAAAAGGGTTTGATAGCCTGGAGTCCCACAGGGCAAGACATTCGTTTAGGGGCCACTGCAGCTCTGTTGACCCGTGTGGAATCGGCTAGCCTTGGCCTCACTTCCACGCTTTTAGACATCCCTGCAAGTCTGCGACGCATATTCACTAAAATGTCTTTGGCAAGGCGCCTGCCTGGATTGGGCTTCAGTTCTGCTGGTTCAGGACACTCGGGTAGATCCATCCAGTTTTTTATGAGGTCAGCAAAGCTGTTGTCACCGAGAACTAGAGGTTGTCTATTTCGGCTGCGGCTCAGCAGCAATGTAGTCCAGTCCACTTGGTCACTGGTCTCAAACGAGGTCCAGCGTTCCAGGCAAGCATCTGAGGTTGATTTGGGCCGGATTCGGCCAGAAGGCCCTCTGTTTGTGCGGACACAGGCGGAAGAAGAGACTCGCATGTTTCTGGTTCTCCTCAACACCACACCTTCATCCTGCCAAGAAGCTTCAGAGTAACCTGAGTCCAGGTCCAAACTCTTTTCACTGCTTGGGGAACCTTGCGCCAAACGCTCATGCTCCTGCTCCTGCCGTTCTTCTAGGGGACTGGCCAGGCAGCAGGCAGAGTCATATGTGCTGGTTTCACTGGCATCAGAAACTCTTAGACATGCGAGTCGCTCCTGTTGTGCCCTCTGTTTGCAAAGCCGCGTCACAGCAAAAGAGACACATGGCTCACTCAAAGGCCTGGGCCTCCTTGTCTGCTTCAAGTCCTGCAAGGATCTCATCATGTACTGCATCTGGTCCCCGAGGCAGTCAGAAGAATCTCCTACACACAGCTATAGAATGAGACAGACACATAAATTTAGTGCTAAAGGTTCATTTTATTTTATGTTATGGTCAGCTATTAAAGAAGAGTTAGGCAGGCTTCCAAAATATCCCATCATTCCTCCAGCCAGTCGATCTGAGGCACAGTTTCCTCTGTTAATTCCAAAACTGGGCCAATAAGATTTTTACCGGCTGAGATCACTCTGCTCCATGACTATATAACAAGTGAAGCATTGCTGACGACCTCAGGGCAGCTTTATAGAGACCATCCCATCCAGTATTATCCCAGAAAGAGAAAAAGTTTGGCTCTGAGAAGGGAATGCAGATTTTACACAGGGGGAGATCTCCTTGCCTCTTAAAAATGGAAGGGAAGTTTGAACTAAGTTAAACTGACTCATGGGGGACTGCAGGGGCGCATATCCTCTGTAGACTCCCTTAACTGCCAGGATGTTGATAGGGCTGCACTATGAGGCAGGAAATGATAGAAGCATTTTGGAATTACACAATGGTCATGTATTAAATATGAAGCATACCATTTTCCAGCCTTTTCATCAACTAAATTCCGTGAAATCCAGTTGATAGAACATTGTAGCATTACATCTAAAGTGCACAATCTTCACAACATTAAAAAAAACAACAAGAAAACACTTTCCGGGATCACTGGGCAAAAAGGCAGAATTCCTCAAAAGTAAAGCATTTTTTTCTCTATAATATTAAATTAGTTGAGCCTCCTTGTCTTGCCAGTGTTTGGTTTGGAGCAGCAGGGACACCACAATGCATGATGTTATCACAGCTGTGGGTGATGTACCATTTGGCCCCCGTGGGACACTTATGTGTCATACAGAGACATCCTCATAGGGACTCTTGTGGCTAGTCTGTACTGCTTAAAATGCCACGTTATCCTTGGCTGCCCTCACACAACAAAAAGTTTTGGATCCAGTTGTATACATTTGGCAAAAGAACAATTAGAATTAACTGTAATTTGGGGGATTACAACTCAAGTGCTCTCCAAAAAGAGCTAAATATCAAGATTGTTTATAAATATTCTAATGCCTTACACAAATAAATAGTTTTTCCCCTACTTTAGTGTTGCATTCAACTAAGCCATGCAATACAGCCACCAACTTACCATTTCTTGTGCGTCAGTGTACAGTATAAATCCGGAATCCTTTTAAGTGTTTCTGCAACAGAAGTGTTTCTGAAAGAGAAAAAAAAGACAATGCAATCAATAAATTACTTCATACTTCTAAAACACAGTAAAATAAGTTAAATTAGACGTACCTCTGCATTTGAGTGTAAAAAAAAATCCCAGGAAATACAGCAAACAAAGCTCTCTGCAGATTTTCTCCGATGAACCAGATGAGGGTCTGACAGCGGACTTTGACGATGCAGAGACTTTGGATGCAGCCAATCAGCGCAGAGCAGTCGCAACGTCCGCCAATAGCGCGTCTCCTGAAACCAAACTCCTCCCTGTAGCTCTGATAGTTAGTTTTCTACTGTAACACTGTGTTTGGATGTCAATACTTTAGCAAGTTTTCTTTCGTAACATCTCGAGCAAACGAAATTATATATTTGAACTTTGAACAATTTATTCCCTATAAAAGAATATTGCTTCTTGATACATACTCATACTTTATTTTCAAGGTCAGCGCCAACGTGTACATTCATCAGGCTGTTTAATGCTCAGTTTAAAAGGCCACGTTATTAAACGTTCCCTTTGAGATATCTGACTGAGAATTCTGTCTACATGCATATGTGCTGACTTAATGTAATATACTTGCTGCCACCTTGTGGATCTTTGCAAATAGAACCAACCATTCTTCGTCTTTGCATACAAACCTTTCACGCCATTTATTAAAGACCATTGTTTTCTGTTTTAGTCTTTTAGAAATGCAAATAGGGTCCTGGACCCGAGTGAGGTTCTCGATTGATTTGCAGATGAGCAAACCATGTCTAAAGACATTTTCACTTCATCTCCTCACCTGCAGATGTTTGTAACACCTCGAATCGTAGAAAGGTGGCAAAACTATTAGGGAGTAATTCTGGGGAAAAATAGGTATAAAATCAGTATTATATATGGCGAGGTATACTGTGCTTTGGCAAAGTATTTGACTCCCTCCTAATTTCATCTGTTTTTATCTGCATCTATACTGTGTCAGATCCTTTAACAAAACGTAACATTAAGAAAACCTTGGTAAACAAAAAATATATTTTTCAAATCAGTTTTAAATTATATTCGTAATGTTTGCCCTAAAAAATGATCTCATATTATATTAGTATTACTATCTAATATTGATATTACATTAGTCATTATTATCATTATTAAAGTAAACTAGACAAGTTGAAAAAATATATAACCTCTTAACACAACAAATAAGTAAAGTAAAACTACCAAAACTGCAGTAATAACTGTTTGCGGCTGGATTAGACAAACCCTGAACCGATAATGAAATAGGCTATTTTCAGAAGCATCAAGTATGTTAGTGGGTCTCACGAGTAGCACACTGTCAAAATCCAAAGAAATTCCGTAAGAGAAGAGGCAGAAAGTGACTGAAACACATCAGTCCGGGAAGGGCAACACATCTATTCATGAGACTCCATAGATCTACAGTTAGATACATTATATACAAATCAAGGAGTCATGAAGAATTGTGAATCTTCCCACAAGTAGCAGATTTCCCAAAATCCCTCACAGCATACATTTCTATAACATTCCTACATTTTTATTATTCAAGTTATATTTGTCAACTGAATAATAATAGTAATAGTACATTTTATTTATAACGGATTCACATTTGGATCAAATCTCAAAGTGCTACAAGCTAAAAGCAGATAAAAGCATCAACAATAATATATAATAATAATATTTTAAAAAAGAAGCAAGCAGGAATATTAATTAAAAGTCGTAGTGTTAGGATCTGGCACATACACTTTCCTCTCCCTCCTGTGTCTATTGTCTTCCTGTTCGCCTCTGTGTGATGTCTGTCTCTCCCAGTGTGTCTGTTACCAGCGCGTTGCTACCTGTCAACTCTCTCCTCACCTGACTCCACCCGTTTATCTCTGGTAACAAGGGTTTGACTTGCTCACCATATTTTGAGAAACCCGTTTTTGGATGTCGCTCACTTGGGATCTCTTGCCCAGGTTCACTGTTCTGGTTCTTCAGAATTACCTGTTTGGTCTGCGAGGATTCGGATCTGCCCAGCTGTCTGTCCAACTCTTGCAGTAGAGTCATTAGTCAATTAAAGCATTTCTCTCTTAAACATTACCTGGCTTCCAGGTCTTTTGAGTTCTTCCTTTTGGTACCAGGAAAGAGCTGGTTAATACTATAACACATAGGTTCTGCTAAAAAGGAAAGTTTTAAGTCCTTTTGTAAAAGTCTGAGTCGTCTGTTGAGCCCTCAGATGGTCAGGGTCGGCATTCCACAGACGAGGGGCAGCAGAACAGAAGGCCCGATCAGCCATGGTGCTGAGGTTAGTCCGGAGAGGAGGAGGCAGGTTGAGTGTATGCAATCAACTGAAGCTTATGAGGGGCTGATAGGAGTTGATTAAAGTATAAAACATACCATTTCCAGTTGCCACTTGTTTGGTGACCGAGAACCGCCACGGTGGCATATATCTAATTTTGGATGCTTTCTCGTAATGACACGATAATTAACCCGTTTATCGCGAGAAAAGAAACCCTTCTTTCTAATTGTCAGTTTTTAAAATACACACAGTTTTAAAAATACATTTTGAACTAGGACTCATGCCTCTGCCAAATTTCAAGTACTTCCGTAGTTGGCAAAACCTTCCAATAGGGGGGTCATCTTTATGAATAACTATTCCTTTCATTTCAACACTGTCCTTGCACTTTGAGTGCCTAGGCCCTATTTAAGCTACTTAAGTGCTTCTCAATCAATGGAAATCGGAATTTATAAATTCTGTATTTAATACTTCCCAACCAGGAGACAGCCATGCGAGCACAAATAACCTGAAACTAGACCGGTCTGCTTGATTGGACTTTATTAGTACCTGTATGGCAGACCACCTGGCTACTCCCAACCACATTATTATGACTACCAATAGTCCTAATATTTATTAGGCTACTTACTATATCACTGGAGATCATAAGTTATAAATGCTGCTTTTAACATTGCTCTACCAGTAGATTGCTATACCAGCATGAATAAACCCAAACTCAGCCACAATTGGAAGGAAAGCTGGGTTGGGTCTGGTGTGTACCAGGATATGAGACCACCTGGCCGGTGTCGGCCATATAATTATGATCACAACCGGTCATTGTTTATTAAGCTACTTACAAACTTACTCAATCACTGGAAATCAGAATTTTTAAGCAGTGCATTTAATATTGCTCTACAAGCAGACAACCACGCCAGAATGAATTTCCCAATATTTAGCCGAGCATCGAAGCTGAAGCAGGTTTATCCATGAGGTTATGAGGTTTTCCATGTGAGCATGAGGAATTTAACATAAAACAATATTTGCAGCCTCCCACCTACAAAATCCATGCCTTTGGTTCATTGTTTTCTACATTGTAGAAAATGGGAGTTTTCGGCCCAAATGTGCAGCAGCAGAATGTATATTTTAACGCATCACACTGCTATGCAAAAGATTGTGAGCAAACCTTTATTCACATTAACATGTGAAAGACTTTTACTTTAAATTTAACGAACACCTATCATCCATTTGCCTCCATGTGATGTTATATCTTAAACCATGGTGATTTGAAGTTGAGTAGAAATAGCCCTAATTCACACTATGAAGACAGCATGTCTCAGAAAGAACAAATGTAAACAGATATCAAGGCACAAACATATGTAAAAACCCTTGGAATGGAACAAATAGTACAGAACAATCAATGTTAAGAACAAACAAACACTTAAAATTTTACAGATATCTTTAAAGCAACACGCAACCATTTCTGTTTTTGTTTCTTTGAAGAATTACTCAAGGAATGATACTCAGTTTATGTTGGATACAAGCTAATCTATGGGCAGTCATGCAGAACAATGCATATAATAGTACAACTGTGAATATTTATTCTGTGGAAACATTGTACAAAAAGCATTTTCCTTTCATCTATTTTCATTCTCCATGCTTCTGTATTTTCTTCTAAAAATAACCTCTGTGCAGTCAAAAGTTCATAAAATACCAACTTTAGTCAACATAAGTTAATTGAATTTTTATTTAAAAAAAAAGATTTTGCACGGTGTTCCCTTATTAAACTCCGGAACAGAAAAGGGATACCAAGATAAAAACCAAAAAAAAAAAAAAAAAGGTATAAAAATGTGACTCATCAAATCAGGTATGACTTTAATTTTGTCTTCTTCTTCATTTAACCACTGTTTAAACAAGCGGTTCTAAAACCGGTCCTTAAGGGCCAATTAAGGATGAAAAATACTTAAAATTTTTTAAAACGTGTTATGAGATAATAGGAATTATTATTGTGATTTGTACTCCCAACAATTAGTTTCAACATAAGCCAGTCAGGTAATATAATGCATGTCGCAAATCTATTTAGAAACTGCTATATATAAGGTCTCCCCTCCAGGAATCAAGTCTGTTATGGTTTTCATTATGAAAAGCAGTCATCGTCATCACATGGCGGATGCAGTCTCTCATGCGATCTGTGTGCATCAGGCATTCTCCTGCATGAACAAAGACAACAACAATGTTAGTACCTTTACGTGTGTCTCTTAGCCACACCTAAAACTCAAGAAAATCATTTTGAATGTGAAAGTTCATTTAAGAAAAAAACTTGCAACCATATAATACAATGCAATGTAATCAATAAAAAAAAACATATTTTCCTTTAGGCATAAAATGATCATGAAATATAGATTCTTAAAATAAGTTCATAAAACATTATATAAGACTGTAAATACTATATTTAGTGTATGCTTATTAAGTAGATTAAACCTACAAACTAATGACACATAATTTGAAGGTATTTTATGATTCATTACATCACATTGCTACTTCTCACTCATAAGTGATTTTAGTAGAGCTGTTCTCTCCAGGATTAAAACAACACAGTTAAGATATTTATTCGATTCATTTAAAAAAATGATTTATAACAGACAACCAGTCAACGGTTGAGTTCTGCAGTGCTTCCACCTATTGCCAATTCAAGTGAACTATCTTACATGCCAGCTCTTCATTTTTCCTTCAGCATCTTTTCATATATTTGAAGATGAAGAGATACTGGAACAAAATTTTCTTCAACATTCTTCATCACATTTCTGTCCAGAACCTTCTTCATCTCAGGTTCAGACAAATTAATTCATTTGATGAAGTTTCACAGTAATTTCCCTTTGATTTCACTCTTCTTCTTTCTTCTGCGGAGACTGCTGATGTGAGGCCTTCTGCCCCTCCTCCTCCTCTGCTCCAATGAACTAAGTGTTGTTCTTCTCTTGCTTCTCCAGCTGTATAGGATGGGAGGCTTTAGTTTTCTGAACTTCAACCTCCAGCTCCAGTTTGGTTAAAAGCTTCACAACGGAGATCCCCTTGATCCTTCCTGTGTCCTGCAGGCTGCTATCCCAGGTCTCTCTGAGCCTTTAGGAGGCCCTGCTGGAGCGTATCTGCCGTCTTCTGAGGATGCTCAGTGTGGTCATTTTGCTTCCTGCACCAATGACTCTCCAAAACAGACTTCCAACACAGCTAGGTCTTTGTTCTGCCAAGTATGTATGGGAAGACTGAAGATCACAAGAGAGCTACTTTTCCCAATATTTATAAATAATTTGCCTCATTCATTGGATTGCAGAGCCTCTCTTTTTGCAGACGATAATGTGTACTGTATATTTTGCATCAACTAACATACCGGTACTAAGGCACACTGGATACGCAAGAAATTAATATAACTTAAACCAAAAGTATGATATTTAAAACCAGAAATTCCATTATGAATGGTGATCAGCTTTTCCCATCACTGAATGACTCAGATAACGAAAAGGTCATGGAGACCAAGCTGCCTGGTGTCACACCCGATGAGCAGCTATCATTGGAGAAACATATTGATAATATTGTTAGGAACATGGCTAGAGGATTATCAAGCATTATACGGTGGTCCCCATTTCTTAACGCTGCTTCTCGGGTTTTAGTCACACAAGCATTAGTTTAGTCTGGCCTTGCTTACTGGTCACCAGCTAGGTCGGGTGCAGAGGAAAAATATCTGTCTAAGCTCCAAATAGTGCAGAATAAGGCTGCAAGACTGCACAGTCCTTCAGACATGAGGTGGAGTAGAGACACAATTCATGCCAGTCTCTCATGGCTGAGAGTCGAGCAAAGGTTGGGATGCAGCCTCTTGAATTTCTTTAGGAATGTCTTTTACAGCAAACAACTAAATTGTCTGTGTTCCCAAATACATTATGTGAGAGACCAACATAGTCACCGTACCAGACAGGTAAGTAGAGGACACATAGTCAAACACAAACCCAGAACATATGCAGTGACGTTCTGAGTCATTACAATATTGAATAAGGTACCAAATATCACAAGTGAAGCAGGTACTAAGGCTCAACACTGCTTAAAAAATACATCATAATGTTAATTAAAGAGTGATAAATCATGACATAATCTCATTTGTTGCATTGTTTAAGAAAATCTTTATGTTGAGACTCACGGTGTTATTTCTCGTTTTATATGTTTTGTGTGTGGACAGTGCACGGCGGCAGGGTTGTTGGTTCGTTCTGCAGTATCTTGTTGACCTCATATATTTTGAGTCAGTGTTAGTATGGCTATACTGGCAACAAGCAGTCTATAAATGACTCGGATCCATTTATAATTGATTTTCCACAAAATACTTTTTTAGCAAAGACAAAAAATATTATTATCAGATAAAGATGTTACAGAGATCCACAATAAAAAACGATGCTCACTAATCTACATATTCAGTAACCTTTGTGTACATGTATTTACATGTATATATGTGTGTGTAACTTTTTCCTTACAGATTGATAGGGAAATGAGAAGTCTCCTTTTGCCCCCCTATGTTACTGAGGTCTTTCCTTATGTTATGTCTGACAAATGTGTGCGCCGTTCTATCTGAGGGAGCAAGATAGCTTGGTCATGACGAAGGCCAGGACGAATGTTAACGACCTTATACAAATTAAACTGTGTGAGTGTATGTGTTCGGGAAGATTCCGGGATGAGAATTGCACTTGAGCGTGCCGGGATCTTTTCTGTTATAGCAGATCCGTCTGTTATAACCCCATATATCTAAATAACACAACTCAGACTGCTTGAGTTAATTCTCTTTTCCTCAAATGATAATAAGATATTATTTCTCTTCATCACAGAGTAATTACTGATTATGTTAGACTCTGTCAACTTCATTAAAAAAATCTAAGAAAAAAACAAAAACTGACGCTCACAAATCTATTTCTAATGTGCACATACAGATTTATTATTTTAAAGACATGAAATGTCTTTAAAACCTCTTAACTACTCAATTGTGGACGTGATAAATAATTTATCAGTTATAACACTGTTGCCAATGATTCATTAAGTGTAGAATTGACTTGGCTCTAGATCATCTAACCTTAAACTAGCTGAGAAGATTTTTCGCCAACCCCCTTATACAGAACATCTCACCTTTAGAAAAGACCACAGTCTTTCAGGTTGTTCTTAATTATGACATCGGTGACAGCGTCAAAGACAAATTGCACGTTCTTGGTGTCAGTGGCACAGGTGAAGTGGGTGTAGATCTCCTTTGTGTCCTTTTTCTTGTTCAGATCCTCAAACTTGGTCTGAATGTAACTCGCAGCTTCATCAAACTTGTTGGCTCCTTATAGAAAAAGACATGAAGGAGAGAAGAAGAGGTTACTTTTTCTTAGCAACCCGTCTGTGGCTATACTTTTAAATATTGGAGCACAACTTAGAGGGACAATACAAACCCTATTCAGACATGTACCTGTGTACTCTTGGAAGCAGATGGCAAGAGGGCTGTGAGTAATTTTCTCCTCAAAGAGATCCTTCTTGTTGAGGAAGAGGATGATGGAGGTTTCAGTGAACCACTTGTTGTTGCAGATGGAGTCAAACAGCTTCATGCTTTCATGCATTCGGTTCTGTGAAGAAGTGATACGGATCAGGGCTTCTGGCTCCACTAGAACCCATTAAAGCTCCCACTATGGGAATGTGTGGTTTAACATAACTGCTTTGACCGCACTGATTGGAGTGTCTTTGAGGATGCTGCTTAAGACCTTGATGAGTTGATTGACACTGTGACGGCTTATGTCAGTTTTTGCGAGGACATGTGTGTGCCAACAAAAAACTTCTGCACATACAATAACACTAAAACCTGGTTTACTGCCAAACCCAGGCAGCTTCGTCAGACCAAGGAAGAAGCTTACAGGAGTGGAGACAGAGTCCTGTACAAGCAGGCCAGAAACACACTGACCATGGAGGTCAGAGCAGCAAAGACGTGCTTCTCTGAATAGCTGAAAAAAAAGTTTTCACCCAATGACCCAGCATTGGTGTGGAGAGGCCTGCGAGAGGTCACCAACTACAGGAAACCAACATCCCCTGCTGTGGAGAGCTTTCAACTGGTTGAGGAGCTGAATAAGTTTTATTATTATTACATATAATGAACTATTAATGCCCCCTGCCCCCATCACACCCCTCCCCACTGACCCCAAGCTTAGAACCTGTGAGATCATCCTCCACCAGGACAATCAGCACGGGGGCCTCACAGGGCTGTGTGCTGTCACCGCTACTCTTCTCACTCTACCCAAATGACTGCACTTCTGACTACCCATCTGTCTAACTCCTGAAGTTTGCGGAGGACACAACTGTCATTGGCCTCATCCAGGACAGCGATGAGTCTGCATACAGACGGAAGGTTTAACAGCTGGCCGTCTGGTGTGGTCACAACAACCTGGAACTGAACAAGCTCGAAACTGTAGAGATGAGAGTGGACTTCAGGAGGACCCCCTGTCACTGCCCCCCCTCGCTGTACTGAACAACACAGTGTCTGCTGTGGAATCCTACAGTTTCCTTGGAAATACAATCTCTCAGGACCGTAAGTGGACATCCAACACAGACAAAATCATCAAAAAAGCCCAGCAGAGGATGTACTTCCTACGCCAGCTTAGGAAGCTTAACCTGCCTCAGGTGCCTCTGATCCAATTTTACACTGCAGTAATCCAGTCTGTTCTCTGCACACCCATCACTGTTTGGTTTGGATCTGCTACCAAACAGGACAGAAACAGACTACAACGGACAATTAGATCTGCAGAGAAAATCATCGGATCCAATCTGCCCTCCATCCAAGACTTATACTCCTCCAGAGTCGGGAAAGGGGCAGGAAAGATCACTGCAGACCCGTCACACCCAGGACAAAATCTGTTTCAACTTCTCCCCTCTGGCAGGCGCTACAGAACACTGTTCGCCAAAACTACCAGACAAAGGAACAGTTTCTACCCACAGACCATCAACCTGACCAACGATCAAACAAGTGTCAGTGTTGTACAATAACCTGGATCACCTCATTATACAATAACTACCTCCAACTGTCATTACTCTGACATCTTTGCACGTCATATATATTTAGATATATTAATACATATATATTTAAATGTATATAGATTGTACACAAGATCATCTCCATTTTTTTTATAACTTGTATATTTGTTTATTGCCTTGTCCATTTCAATTCCTTGTATGCATACGCCTGGCCAAAGAAGCTGATTCTGGCTCTGAACATTCAAATGGGAGGAAAAACAGTTTTCTCCAGAGCATTTAGTTTAAATCCATAAGCATCATGAGTGGTAAAGTAGGGTGATTTTCTGTTCTTACCATCTCCTCATCCTCAGCCAGAACCAGGTCATAAGCACTCAAAGCAACACAAAAAATGATGGCCGTGACTCCTTCAAAACAGTGGATCCACTTCTTTCTCTCCGAGCGTTGGCCTCCCACATCAAACATTCTGAAAAGAGGAGAAGGCAAATGAGATACACTGTGTGTGTATGTGTGTGTGTGTGTGTGTGTGTGTGTGTGTGTGTGTGTGTGTGTGTGTGTGTGTGTGTTTATGTGTGAATAAACACAGTAAAATAAATCTGATAAGGTGTACTACTGGACAGTGGAGGACTTTTCAGGGAAATTTAGGGCGAAGGAAGGAAAGAAAAAGTTAGGATGGTATCCCATGCCTGGATGTACATTAAGTTTTCACAAGTCAGTATGAAACTGTAAGTAAAATATCTGAAAAGAGTGCAGGGTCAATGCAGTCAATGGAAGGAAGGCATGCCTCTCAATTCAGAGTAAAACACAGGCTAATTGGGGAGCCAAACAATGTGATAATCCAGGATTTAAAGTGTTCTGTAAATGTTAGGCGTGAGCAAACCCGATGCAAACAGTACTCCAGTACCTTCAATGTTCCGATACAGACATGAGTTTTTAGAGAGTTTAGTTGGGATGCACAGTGTGTATCTTTATCCTCTGATACTTCCACTTCATAATCACCTGCTTGTCCTGGTCCATAACCAATATTTTTGCATGCTTGTATTTTAAAAAATTCACAAGCTATAGTGTACACATACCCAAGGAGAAGCCTAAGCCTAAGATATCGATGATTTAATATTCTGTATCTGTGATAAGATTTGTTATGTTAACAATAGTTGACATTTTCACTTGCACTGCAAACTGCTAAACATTGTCTTCCACTGGAACTGTAAATATTGTTTAGAAAAGTGTTGTCATGCTTTGGTCGCTACTCTAGAATCATGAATCTACTCTGGTGCAGCAGTATAACGTCATGAGCACAACTCTGTGCTGCGTTTGTTCTTTTCATTCTTCTCCACAGTCAATCTTCCTCTTGTGTTCACTGACGGATCGCACCCCACCCTCGAAGGTGCATATCTCCACCAGCTTTATCAGAGTGTGTAGATGCTCTTTAGTCAATGGAAGCAAATTGATTGCTGGTGTTTGTGTATCTGCCCTTTGGAATCAATAAAGTCTTATTGAGTCTTATAATCGATCAATAGCAAATAATGAAAATGTACATTAATACATAAAAAACAATACTTTTTAGTTTAGATGTGTAACCAGGTGACCAATAGGCACAGCTTTAAGTAATCAAAGATCAAGTGTTATATTTCCGTTATGTATTTATTATAGCAAGAAGGACAGAAATGCTACACTGAGTGTCTGCGTGTAATTCAGGCAAAATACAGAGTCGGTGATAGAAGGTCAATATCAGGGAACAGGTTACACTAGAGCAGCGCTGCTACTGCTGTTTTTATTCAAGTATCAGTATGCTGCCTTACTTATTGTTGGCTAATTTAGATACTACTTAAGATCCAAACAGACAAACCAAATTCCTGACACCTATAAAAATAAGACTATCTGTATACAAAAACACAAAAATGCACTCTTTGTACTTTCATGAGACATGTTTCATATAATCCTGTCCACACTATAGAGGATCTACTTCAACGTAGTGCTGCTATTAAATGTTTAAACACCCACTGCTGTTCCTGCACATCCTCCATCGAGGGAGACATCGCTACACCCATTACTGCGGCACACACGAGTGTCTCAGCTAGCCTGGAGAAGGTACTAATTTAGCCAATAAATGAATGGACCAATTTCTCATTTCAAGTCAGAATCGCCATTTCCCCTCGATGCTATTAATGTTGTGCAGAGCAGGTGTGAGGAGACTAGTGGCGGTGATGCCACTGCCTACGGAGAGCCGAATTAAATCAAACAACTCACATACCAACCTTGTTTTACCACTACTTTTAAATAAAAACCAGTGTTTGCCTTGCTGCTGTCTCAAATTGAATCCAAGGAACGCTAAATGTTTTTTCATTATTGATCATGCGTTATGTGCTCTTGTGCCACCCGTAGGACAGAAGAGCACATAACACACACAAACACACACACACACACAGTTTTTCTTATCACAAAATAACACTGCAATCATAGTTCAGTGAAAACCACGGTGACATTTTACTTATTAGGTTATTTATCGTCAAACAAAACCTCTCACATTTGTTAAAAATGGCTAAAGTGATAGTTTTGTGCTGAAAAAAGAGTAAAAATGAAAGTGGAGTTGCCAGTCTGCTTTATAGAATGGTGTATTCACTCTTTGTTTGCCCAATAGTTATAGTTTTTACAATATTTGTAATTATTAAAATAAAATATCATTTAACATTGATATGACATCAGTGCTCATCATGGCCTCACTTGAAATGCAGTTCCTTGAAGGTGAAGTGAGTCTCCACAATGCCAGTGGTCTTGACCCGAGTTCGAAGCACATCCTGTTGGGTAGGAATGTAATCTGTTTTTGCTATCCTCTCCAGGTCATTCAAGTAACTTAGAGAGAGAGGGAGACGGGGAGAAAGAGAGAGAGACACACAAAAACATGAATATCTATGACATTGATGCATTTGTTGTGCATTTTCATTAAAACAAAACATACTGAATTTTTCTAAACTAAGTTGAAAAGTAATCAAATTTCATCTTGATGGCCCTTCATTAGACTTAGTTGACTTTTACAGGAGACTAAAGCCTTGATATATTTTACTTAGTTGGAGGTCAGAGTCCACTACACCGCGTAAGAAGAATATCCTGATTTATCGTCTAGTTTGTTTTAAAATGTGACCATAATTTAGAAAATAAACAGCTGGTGAAGAAGATTCCAAACAAGCAACTGAGAGTATAAACTCAATTGGAAAATCTGAGCGTGGTGATGAAGAAAGTGAGAAGTTGGGGCTGTAATGGTTATAACCTCATATACAATTTGTCTTCAACCAGAAACCAGAGATCTCACCCCTGGTGGGCATTTGGAAAATGCTGGTTGAACACATTTCTGCATTGGCTTCCATGTCCATATTTTATGAAGGTAATGTACTAGCAGCTCCTTGGCAATACTTAGACAGCTGGCTTTGGCTACATGCTGACACCGCTGCACACACTGAGACTGGGAGCAGTGGAGCAGATATAAATTTAAAGAGACATGTTCAAAGTATGTTGAGAGAAAGAGTTGGAATTCATACAAGGTATGAATTCAGTAACTAAGCTCCTCTCAGTTTTACAAGTTGGCTGCTTTATAGTTCCATTTCAGAAGCTATTATTTCTCCAATCACACTTCTTGTACTCCTGTCCTACTCTCCCTCTCTTCCCTTTTGTTTGCTTGTTTTCTGACAGTGTGTCGGTCAGTAGGGGAGTGTAGAATCATCCTCTCCACGTCTGATACAAGCTGTCCCTCAAACACAAGCATGGCATCTTTTTCCAGTCAGCTGAGAAGTTTTACTCAGAAAGGGAAAGATGACCACCATTGCAGGTACAGATCACTACATTAGCAGGTCACTTATGATTAGCAAGACAATAAATCGTGCCATAAAAAATTCAATTAAAATAATATTTTTGATAGCCATTATAATCTGTCCTAATTGGATAAAATAGTTATGAACATATCGCACAAGGCAACAATTCTGACTTTTATAGAACAACACTGCAACAAAACAACAATCAATTCTCATGTTTACTTGGAGAGCCATTCTTCTTGAAGTAAACAATGACTCTAATCCCTCATGACAAACTATGTTGTGTTCTTTTTATTGGGTTAGGGTGTTAAGAAATCAAACCATATGGGATGAATCATAGCTAAATGGATCAGTTATAGCCCTCTGGAGAGGTTAGAGACAGTATATTCTCTCATATTTAGCATATGAGAGAGGCTGAAAGGACTCTATCAATACATCCATCACAGCCCTAGGAAAACAACGATGTTAATGGCAGGTATATCATTCTTTTGGGTCATTGCATTTTTTTCACCATCTTCACTTAGAAACACCCATTAAAATGACTTGTATATAGACCATCAATTATGTTGTCGTTTTTATGATGTCTCCTATGTAAGCAGTGTGTGAAAGCGGGGATATCAGAGAGAAATTCTTTGTATGTAAAAACATAAAGCTGATTCTGATTAAATGACCCTTTATTAAATTTAATCAGCACAACTCTCTAATACGTTAACGTAACGTTTTCTAATATTGTTAAAACAACGTTGAAGTGGATCGAATGTTTTGGTAGCAAAACTATTATCTTAGATTGATGGTTAAGAGGTTTTGTTGATTTAACAAGTATAAAAGTTAAAAAGA
The DNA here is from genome assembly GCA_037951165.1 of Lophius americanus. Lineage (NCBI taxonomy): Eukaryota > Metazoa > Chordata > Actinopteri > Lophiiformes > Lophiidae > Lophius > Lophius americanus. The sequence continues at coordinate 8,166,395 of JBBDHG010000021.1, forward strand.
ACATCACACTCACTATGCTGCAGAGTCGTTGAGTTGGTACTCTCGTGATCGTGCAAAGCAGCCCTGAATTCCGCCGTCACCCCACAATCGCTTGATCACATTAGCCAGGTCATAAGGAAGGATGCCCTGTTCTTCAGCAGCAGCAGCCAGGGCAAAGAGCTGCTGGGCATCGTCCTGCAGGGGGCAATACAGACAAAAGACAGGCCTGTTACAATGAGAGCATCACTGCTAAAACTCACATGGAAACTGCTCTTCTTTCCAAAGGAAAAAACTATATTCACTGTATGTATTTATGTATGTATTTATAAAGCAGTAACTTACAACGGATAGGACCACTTTATAAATGTTTATGTCAGTACAATACTTTCTTGCCCTTATGTTACATTTACATTAACCCTTAACATACATTACAGTAAACAGACTTATTTCTGTAAATATAAGCAATTTCTATATTCCGCTGAAGCTGACATTAAGACCAAACATTAAGGGTCTTAATGTTGCATTAAGTGGATATTTTCCAAAATGTGTCTTTTCAGCCTCGGCCTCTTTGGATATGTAGTGTTAGGTGGCTTTAAAAAAAAAATATCCATTCTATTTTGCTAACTACTAAACGCTAAAATTAGTTTTAGTGGAATTAAAATTTACTTTCAAAGTGAAATAAGACTGTGGGGTTTATCCTTTATCTATCATATATCAATTATCTAGGATGTTCTACAGCCAGTAAGGACAGTAATGAGGAAAAACTACAATGATAATTAGCATTTCATGTACTTATGGACTTCTAATATTATTTAAAGCCATACTTTGGAAAAATGTCAACCTAACCTTTAAAGACATTTTTTGAGGGATGTTACCCCATCTGTTTTTCAACTCCTGTGGAAATATATTAGTTATAACATATTAGTTATTGGGATATTAAACAAAAACTAAATAATACAATTGAATGGCCCTTCCTCCAACCAGCTGTGGTGTTAAGCCCCCATCTCACGAGTCATGATAAAAAAAGGACCATCAATAAGAATCTTCCACATATTGTGTTGTTTGTCTGAGTGAGGGTATTCATACTTTAAAAAATCAAAAATGTTGGTTTCATTTAATGCAATTATATTGTTTTTATATAGTGAGTCAAATTTGTATTATTTTTATAATAGCTGAATAATATATCTGACCTACAGAGTAGAATATCTGTTGAAACTAATTTCCCACAAACATTATCAGACATCAAAACAACAAACATACACAGATCAGCCATAACATAATAACCACTGACTAGTGAATTCAGAATAACGCTGATTTTCTCATTACAAAGATATCTATCGGTAGATACATTAGATACATTATGAAAAAAGTGAATTTTTTTTGAAGTTGATGTGCTACAATCAGGAATAACGGCTAAGCCTAAAGATCTAAGTGACTTAAAAAGAGCCAAATTGGGATGGCTCATAAATTAAAAGTTCATCCTGGTTCTAATTGAAATATATACGTGCATATAGTGGATTGCAGGGCTGTTTTGTGGTAAAAGAGATCCTACGTAGTATTAGATGGGTGGTTTTTATGTTATGGCTGATCAGTGTATATATAGTGTATAGTAATTTTTTTCATATAGTAATAAAAAAATATAGAAAGTGAGCCCTGTATTTCTGAACTAGAAGCTTAAATGGTAGTGATATGATGCGATGACGATATAACTGAAACTTGGTTGAGCTCATCACCAGCCCACCAGGACGGAACATGTGCAAATTATGTGGGATATTTTACTGATACTGGAAGTTACATCATGCAGATGGCTAGATTATATTATGTTTTCCCTCCAGCTTGATTCTCTCAGTTTTCAATTTCATTTTGGTACAAAATTAACAATCTTCTCTCACCTCTCTTTGCCATGAGTTGTATGATAAAATACAAAAAGCCATAATTAATACCTAATTGCCCTTGTGCATTTGTCTGGCAGTGGCTCAGTTAGGAATAGCTCTTTCTTTGTCTACCCGGCTGAATATATATGTAGTCATCATTAAACAATAAATGATTCATAAAGAAGAATACACTGAAACACAGTCTTTCTGTGTGTGTTTTTTTCTCATAGTCATAGGGTCGAGTCAACATATGTTTGGAAGTATCTGTAAGTAAGAACCTCATTTTTCTCCCATGTACACTTTTTGTTTAATTTTGTGTGTTCACCTAAATAATATGTGAGTGTGTGTGCGTTTCTACAGTGCTGCTGAGTGCAGGTACAGGCAGGCTAGTACACATATTACTAATGTGGGAATCTTTGAGAGTATCAACATGTACATATACCCCTATGTAGGATCTGTCAGAGGGTTAACAGTCTACCACAATTTTTTCATGGTCACAGCAGAGTCCTCACTCCCTCTGCTGCAGCTACACATCGAGTGACTGCAGACATGTTCTGCCAAACTGGAAGCTAAAGAGCCTTCCCATCCCGTCATGAGCCTTGGAAGATTATAACGGTCAACTGTACTTGGAATTGGTGGTTGAACTTGATGGAGAATTGGAAGTACAGTATGTGTTGAGCAGAGAGACCTTGAATGTGGTGGCTGGCCTGGAACACTTCATTTTATCTGCAGCTGAGAGGGAGAAAGTCACTCCCTGTCTCCTTCATTGTTTGTGTGTGCGTTTGTGTGTTTACCCACTATGAATGTTTGACCGAACAATTTTGAAGTCCGTTACAAGTTACACGAAAGATCTTTAATGTTAATATACAGGTCCATTCTTTGTCAGTACTATCTTAAATAAGATGTTTCTCCTTCTGATGCTGGGGCTTAAAAAGACAAAGTGTTTTCAGGAAGACAGCTGTCTGTGGCTCTGGCCTTTTGACAATCTATTACTATTATAACTATGAAGAGTGAGTGGGTCCAAGATGGAGGAGTTTAAGCACCCTCTGCCTTGACATTTACCCATGACACGCTATTTCCCTGTAGGTTATAAAGATTGGTTAGTGAAGAATCATACTGTGTTCTAGTTTCTACTGCTTAAATAATTTTCATATCGGTATGCTCTGAGAAATATTGGAAATCATATGATCCTATTTGTACCGACACATATGACCAAAAGGAGGAATGATTTGAGATATGGTAACTGGACTGTATTACACACCTTTCAAGTCTGAGTAAGCACTCAAAGCTCTTATATACACGAGCCAGCATTCACCCATTCACACACATTCAAAGACTGGGGGGAGATGGAAGGTACCACCTGCTCTTCGGGGACAATACAATAACCATTCAAACACCAATGGAACAGCCATTAGGAGCAATTCGGGATTTATGTTTTGTGTCTCTAGGACGAAATGTACACTGTAATGGGTAATGGAGTAATGAACTACAAATCATCAGATAGGGCTATGACTGTTTTTCTTTTTACCCGTGAGAACATCACAGCCTTGAAATACTTTTTGTTGTGTGGGAGTAAACCGTTTGTTTTAAAGATAAAAGGAAGTTCATGAACCCGAACATTTGTCACTTATGATTTTTTTTAAATAAAAAGTGATTTGGACACATTGGACTGCAATAACAAAGGCAAAGTTTTGTGACACGAAATAATAGTCCATAAAAGGCAATTGATGCAACATCTTTTTCTTTGTCTTGGCCCCAGGAGATCCTGATCCTGATGTAATCGGTCCTCTGTTGGTGAGGTCAATGGGATTCTGCATTCTCACACACTGATTGTTTTGGTCTGCTCTCACTTTGTTGTTTTAGTTTGTCTGGTAAACAATTGATGGGTACTGTGCATGGAAGGAACTTTGTTTGTCGGTGTATTATAGGATAAAATAGCAAATTTTGATGTAATGACATACAGAATGGATATAACAATTATAATTTGTCTTACCACTCTTGAGGGGATGCTGTAGTCTATCTTGAGACTGGCCATGGCTTTAACAATGGCCATAATAGACTGGATGGTATTGCTATAAACCACAGCTCGGTACTGCTTACACTCATCTTCTGAGTAGCCATCTTCATGGATAATCCTGAGAATGCCGAAAAGAGACAATTTTGTTAAAAAGTGCACGCTGAAGTTTAAAATATTTCTGATCTTTCTTTAAGCAATAGCCAGGTTATTGTTTACTGTAATCATCCCTCGTTCAGACCTGAAATGAATCCAACGGATCTGATGGGGTATTCATCATTTAAGTCCTTCTTAAGAGCAATTAAAATATGGAGAGAGTGGATGATATCAAATTCCTGATAATACTAATAATTATTATTTCCCATGTACGATTAACACCTCCCACTATGTACAGAAACCTCAACTAGCCGCCATCAGGGAAGAGATACTGAACCATCGAAAGATGAACTGAGTGTCAGTTTTTGCACAAATTTGCATTTGTGGAACGGTCTTATGATAATTGGTTAACAAATTGTTGATTTTTTTTTGAAACAGTGTTTTGAAATTGCCTTTCCCCCAAACGTTCTTGCCTTATTGCTCTGTTTACACATTTACGTTTAAAGTTATATAATGTGATAGGCTTCAGGTTGTTCTGAGCTCAACCCTGACCATGTTGATATCAAGATATCTGACGTCTTTTCAAGAATCTAAAAAAAAAACATGTTGCGATATTTAAAATGCTTTGCAGTGCCGTGCATGCGCCGAAAAAACTCAGCCAGAGCATTACATCATGACGACGGTCAACTTCAGATAAAAGTCAAACAGGATGCTGTCCGAAACAGTGTTTACATGCAGCGACTGGCTATCTGAAAGGCTTCCCAAGGCTTTTTTTGTGAAGTAATTATAATTACTAATTAATCAACGGGCCATATTGGGATGTTGTTTCTGTATTATGCAATCATGGGGTCTAATTTGGAACGATTTGATATATCTAACACACTAACACAGTTTCTCAGTGAGAATGCGCGAAACTAGGTAGATAACACATCATTGGGAAGAACAGAAAATACCTACTATTGAAAAAAGTTTACTTTTGTAACTTACTTCATCTGCTTGACAATGGTGCTCTTTCCAGACTCCCCAGCACCTGTTGAAACATTGAAAAATTGGCATAACAAAAGAAATTCAAGTCGATGTCTTAATGGATGTCGCTGTGAGTGCAATGAATATGAACTTTGGCTATCTTTATTAAAAAAACATAAAAGAGCCAAAGACGACCCGTTTCTAACAACAAATTTCGTCCGCAGGGTTGTCTTGTTTATTTAACTTTCCATATTGATGACATGATATAAACATACAGTATGCATGAGGACTTCCTCCATTCTTTCTTCATTGTTTCACTCTGATAGAACAAGCAAGCATTGAAAAGATATGTTTGAAAGGCTTGCTTTTTCTAATCTACTCTACTACTCAACAAATTTATTCAGTAAACTCTGAGGCAGGACTTCAACCACTGCGACGCTCTTGCAAATTATGCCTTTATGAATGTTATCACTTCAAGCCACTGCTACCAAGCACAATAATTGAATGGGAACAACAGCATCAGAACTACACATAAATAAATTAGGAGTTGGCTGCCAAACAGCCAAATCATTAAAATACAGGTCAAGTAACTTTGTTTAAAAAAAGAAAATATTCACCTCTTCTGGGTTTGACATTCCAGAGCAAAGTTCATAGTGCAAACAATATAAAAATTGATTTATCTGAATGGTTTAGCAAATATTTTATTTGCAAATAAATAAATTTAACACATTTTACTTAACCTGAAGTCTATACAAACAAGTTTCGACTGGTTACACTGAGTGAGGGTATAAGATTCCTTTTTGAGTTTCTCCACTTTAGGCGCAGAACATTTATAATCAATTTAGAAAAATCCAGAAATCATCACAACTGAATATATTTAGAATATACCACTAGTATGCATTGTTATCTGTAAAGTAATTAAACACTTACAACCGAGAGTGCAAGAACAGTCCTAGGTATGTGGGTCAAAACGGAAGAATTTGAGATTCATTAAGGATTAAAAAGAAAGAGCATTAGTGCAGACACAGCTGGTATTAAGGTATTTGTGCCATGCAGAAGATATGCATTTGGTTCTTCTCTTATGCTTTTAAGACCATGCCACCTTACAGTGTCCCTTCATTCCACCTGACCCAACCCAGCCAACAAAAATTAGCCCAGCTTGTGTCTGAAGTAGGAAGTGGGACCAGCAGTCCCCTTAAGCTGTCAACACTCATTACATTCAAACCCATGCAGCACATTCTGTGAGGGGGGGAGTGGGGGTGGTTAAAGCAATAACTGGGCTGTGTTTACAATCAAATGAGCTTTCAGTTATGATTTACTGCTAGACAGGTTTAAGGCAGGCATACAGCTTAATGGATCTGCAGGTTATTTTTGTCTCTATGACAACGGCATACAATAATGACGTTTCTATACAATACTAATATCAGATTAATTCATGGTTATCTTCTTTTTTCGGATCAAACCTTGGTGAAATGATGTATTGTATGTACGTATTAAGTTTATGCGTCTATTTATTCATATTCCTACATAGGTCTAGAAACACAATATTTTGTCAAGAGTCTCGTCACAAAAGCTGGGTAATCTAAAGTGTGTCTAAAGTGTCTTTGCAGAAAAATATTCATGAAGGTCACCTTCCTGAATCCAGAATAAAATATGATTAATATTTCAGATTTCCTAAAGGGGGTGAAAACTTGTTAACATGGATGAGAAACATAAGCACCTCCTTCTTCTTTTCGCTGACTGTGTTTTAGGAGAGAAAAGTAGCATTTTTGCTGCAGGAGAAAACATTGATGGATGGCTTCTGATTTATATAGTATGAGGTCAGTCATCTTATTCCCAGTGCCAGATAGGAGTAAAAGTGCTCGATAAATATCCTAATTTTTATTCATCTTCAGGCCAGGACTGATCACAAATTAAGATTAAATTAAATAAATAGTGGGAATGATTTTTCTTATGTGAACATATGTGAAATAAAGCAAAAATGAGGGTTGCGATCATGGTACTAAGTGCTAACAGTCTATAGAAATACAATCACTATGATAACATTAACATATGTTTTGTAAGATTCTTCTCCTTTCGGCAAATTAGTTGTTGACGAATTTAATAGTTGTGTAGTCGGTGACATCGTCATCGGACATCGCCTCCGACACTGCGTGATAAAAAGGAAGTAAACAGAAAACATCCAAGGTGTGGGAGCATTTCTCTGTCAACATGGCCAAAAAATGTTGTAAGCTGCAAGATTTGCAAAGCTGACCTGTCCTTGCGTGGTGCACGCCAGTAATGCTGGAGCATTTGAACCGGAGGCCAGTGGCCTTGTAGACGAGGAAGACTCGTGTCTGTAAGCTAGTTAGCTAGATCAATGTTAAAAGGCATGAACTTAACGCTTTTGTTGGGTTTAATGCGACTTTTGAAATGTAGTGAAGTGTTAATGATGTCAAAAGTACCAAATTACTACAACTACTACGTTAGAATCATACACATTGCATTGTTCATGGAAACGTTTCACATTACTGCTGGAAGTGTGGCTGCCTGCCGAGGGCACACGTCTCTGCGTGTGTGTGTGTGTGTGTCCAATGTGGGCTGCATCCAACTTGCGAATGATTAAGCCTAATGTAGTTGTTGACTACAGAATGTACGAAACCCTGCCTGTTTTCTCTTTCACCCTTGTTTATGTTCCTAAATTGACATGGACGTTTGATCGGATTCCAGGGAACCTGCTGTGTTTTTATTTATATTTTTTTATATTATTTATTTATATATTTCATTTACCTTTTGTTTCAGCAGTGATTTAATGTAACATGGAAGGATTACATTCCAGTTCAGGAAATACACTGTTGGTATAGCAACCTGTTTGTTTTAACAGTCTGTTATAAAAGCAGAAAAGTTTATTAAAAGACATTTTTGAAATATGAATTCCTTATCATTGTTTTTATTGTTAGTTTGCATGTGCCTAAAACAACCTAAAACTAGATTGAAAAGATGATATAAAATATGAGCCATTTATTAGTTGTGTATTTCTTTCTATTTTTACATAACCTATATTAACCAGGAGAAAAAAACTGTCTGCTTCATCGATTAATCGGTCGATTATTGAACGTTAGTTGCAGCCCTATACGGCAAGTGAGGCTCAGAGGGAAGTAGGGTAACCCCAATTTGTTCCCCGAGCTCTGGAAAGGTCTGCTCACTGCTCCTCAGGGATGGAACAAATCCATAGAACTATTAAGAATGATTTTCTGTGACAATAAAAGTTCTTCTCCAAACCGAGATCATCAAACAATTTTGCTAGGAGCTGATAAATTTGCAAAAACATTCTAAAGGCACAATTGTAACATTGTGAATGACGCCCTTAGCTACCACAGAGTTGGAGCGGTATTGGGGACTGATGATCACAAAGAACCCTCTGTATGATGTGCTGTGGGGAGTCAACTTCTTTCCTTTTAGCCTTGTTACAACAGACACACAATCACTTTCTAGCAACATGAAGATGATATCATACCCTCTTTCTGCTGAATCATTGTACAATATTTATCCTTATTCTTGAATCGGTGTCAACTGAGCACCAGAAAAGCCAATGAAAATAAAAGCATGGGTTTCACAAGTCCAGAAACTTGTGGAACAATAACATGGAACCCAGTCAACACTCTGAGAGGTTCTATCAAACCGTCTCGGTTACCCACTACAGATGGCACAAAGGTTACATTCACAGATTGATGAGACATATCAATCTTTTAAAACACACAAACATTTACTAGTTATCTCACAACAGACACACAATGCCAATTCTACATCTGAACAAGGCAGTGATTCCCGTCGCTGCTTTCTCTGTTGCAGTGTGGACACAATCAGCTGATGAATGGAGTCAAACGGTCTTGACCTACTACAACGAAATACAGAAAATCTGTATTTTTAGAAAGAATTTTTAATGGCCGCAGCAGAACATCTGACACAGCTTGATGCCTTATATAGCAGCGTTTGTGAGGGGTAAATCAAAGACATATTATATCTTTAGCAACTTATCTCTAACGACACAAGAAGGCTTTCTGGGAGACAGTGTAAACCTCTAGGCATGGTACCTTCTACTAGTGAGATTACTTGTCTTCTGGCAAAAGTAGTGGCCGCAGGACCTTGTGTCTATCAGAGGAGACATTCCCCAGGGAGAGTTTACAGTGACAGGGGCTGCAGTGCGAAGTTGGCCAGTTCAAACTGGAAGAAATGTGTAAAATGTAAATTAGAGGAGAAATTAACGTCATCAGTGACACCTGGCTTCCTGCAGTCTGTATTTGACCTGTAAGCTTTCATTATGATTTTGAGGCCAATATAAGTCACTCTGCCAAGAATAGCTTTGTAGAACAGGGAAATATAGAAACTATTCTAGCTCACTGGGCACAGTTTTTTTTTGTTGTAGAAAAATAATTAAATGAGCAAATATTTAATATCTCTTTGTATAAGTGATGATATGTTAAACAAAATTAAATTGGAAACAGCTTTCATTAAAGGCAGTTAAGGATAGGACTGACACGAGGCACTGCCAGTAAATGCGAACAACATAACGTCAAATGAGCAGGAGGGGATGATATAATGATGTAGAGATACTGGGGAATGTATGAGAGGAGGGAGTAAACATGCTAAGAACTAAAAACTAACACTGCCGTGAAAACTAAGAAGAAGGCCTGTTAAATGAATTAACATTCAGAACAGGTTATTTGCCAGGATTCAACTGCGACCTGTAAGTATAAATACAATTAAATGTGAGATTCGTAAGTAAGGCTTCATATGCAGGAGGCAAAGCATTGAACAATCAGCAGCAGGCATTCACTTCCACGGTTCTTGCCTTTTGTATCACTACAGGCAAATTCCATTTAATTTATCAAGCAAATGCATATTTGAGCTTGTCACAGAACGGCAGAAGATAAGCAAAAGCCTAAATTTAGCTCACCAGTTTCATCTGACAGGAAGGAAATACTTTGGTTCTTAAGGGGAATTTTGGAGTGACTGTAAACACTCCACAGAATGGAAATTACAAGTAAAACGTTATCATCTAGATCTTCAGGAGTGGCGATTCTTTCTTGTAAATTTTTACATGGGATTCTTTATTTGTCACCGAGTGTTTTAATTTTCCTTTTTTCTAATAACTTATAGTGAACATCATTGTCAGCTACTATAGAAAAAAGAATCTAATTATTGGGATACGTTTTGGCAATACAGTTTAATACAATTTACAATTTAAACTACAATACATGTTTAAACATTATATCTCCGTTCTGTTTTCTCAACACAATATCACAACATTCCTTATGTCCCAAGCATGTTGTTTTTTTCATCTGTGTGCTACATAGCCCTCTACAATAGCATTTCTTCTACGGTGATATCTCAGCGTATGCCAGCAGCCATCTATTAAGTGGCTGCCAAGGGAGGACTCATGACTTATGGACATGGCTGTGATGCCATTCCTCCCTCACTGTCATCCTGGTGACACCAACGGGGCAACGGCCCCCAGTCACGTCGAGACTGCTCATATTCAACTAGCTTTCAAAGGTGAACCTAGCTTTAAAAGGTTACCTTCCTCTGGGCATTGTAGACAATAAGACAGAACAATAAAGCCAGTGCTATTTAAAGCCATGTCAGGTCATGTCAAGAGGTGAATCGTTATTTTATGTCTGAATAATTTTTAAAGCAATGGGCTGTTTTTCTTATGACTCATAGCTGAGCTGATCAGCGCACACCTTATGTGATGTAAACAGCAGATGATAATATTCTTACTACTGAAATGTTTGGGTTAGTAATAGCATTTTATAAAACATGAATCAAGTATTGAATAAATTGCCTTATTTACTGACTTAATCAACAACTTTGGAATTGAAACAACTACGTATTGACAACAAAGAGTGATATTTCAGGGATTTTTATGTCTTAAAAACATTTATTTATGATTATAAATTTGCTTGATTCTGATTTTGATTTTTTTAAAGCCAGACCCAAAAGGTATCTGGCCTTTGTAAACCTTCCCTAAGGGAATGGCTGCCTTTGCAGAGCGATGATCTGCAAAACCAATAATCCCTCAGCTCAATCACTCAATGTGTGTGTGTGTGTTTGTGTGTGCGAACATTGCAATTCCCCATCCCTCGAGCTGAATTAACCTCTAAGTGTTGTGTCTCCAAATCTATGCCTTGCTCTTCATTTAACAGAGCGTTTTATTTTTTGGCACAGATGAGCAGGATACAGAGAATATATCAACAACATTACATTTGATCAGTGAGACGTGAATTGTGAGCAGAGTCATTGTGATTCAACGGAGAATTATTACCTGCATCTTCATCCTCATCCTCTCAGTTCTTTAAAGCTATTTACTGCAACTGTATTGTAGAGTTGTTCATTGCACTCTCTCTCTGTCACACACTCCCACACAGGCACACACACACCCGACCACACACACACACACGCACATATACACACACAGACATACACTTACGCACCGTGAATAAGTCATGAAATCATGAAAATCATCCTGACAATTGCTCATTCTACACCACAAACTAAACTTGTTATATGGCGTATTTTGCTAAAATTGCATTGGTTTGGTGTAAAATATTCGACAGTTTGGCGGCAGGAGGAAGGTGACAGTGATGAAGACTCTGTGGATAAGAAGTAGTTTTAATGCAAAGCACTGAATTGTAATTGGAGCGTGTTTCTTTTACCACCCACTTGGGTTCAAGTACGTAGCCCTCCATTAGCAGGCTATCTACAACCATCTCTTTTTTTCTGCCATTCTGAAATTTAGCTTTTCTCTATCCTCCTGTCCCTGACCTGCAGATCGCAGAAGTCTTAGAATTTATGCAGCCAGATTAGCTTGATGTATCTCTATGTGCAGGTGTTTCAGGCAGCCAGCCCACACTCCTCCTCGACCTTTTCACATGGAGAGTGGAAAGCAATGGAGGAATTTTACATGGCTGAATACATTATAGCATTTTATCGCCTGGATTTGAAAAGTAGGTCATCAGCCTCACAGGGAGCAGTGACGCTTCAATGTGTTGCCCAAGAGTTGGCTGCTTACTGCACTCTGAGCCAGTACACTTTTACAGTGTTTAACCTCATGTTGTGTGTGCCCACAAGCCCTGTCAACACATTTATGTGGTCTGCATGCTTAATTTGTAATATATAATTCTTTATTCAGAATGAGCCTCTCAAAGCTTCTACGGCACACTTCTGAAAAAATGAAATGCAGCGCATCACGCAGCGCCAAGTCCAGAGATTTATGGAATGATTTCGGCGAGGCTGCACTTCATTTTAGTAAAGCTATTCCATTATTTTGCATTTTTTTATCCTCCGTTTAGCGCCTTTAGATGGTTTCTGTGCACTCGGTTGATGGACAGCACAGACGACCATTGCTATACTTCCAGCTAAGAGGATGACTTGTTTTAAGGAGACTGTTGTCTGTTTGATTCACATAAAAGGTCAGCAACAGTAATTTCCTGTTTAGAGTGCCTACCTTCTCTGTTTGACGTGCAGCTAGAGGCTTTTTTTTCACTGGTCTCTGCATATAAATTTGTTTTTAATTTTTTAACTTTGTTTTTCGCCTTTGGTAAAAGTGTTTCAAATCTTGTAGATTTGATCTAACTTGTGTGATTTTGTTTCCCCAAATGTTAATTTGATTTGCCTTGAGTAGCACTTCTCATCTTGTAAAGGTGGCTTTGTGTCTATTCTATTAATTTTTTTAATGTGAACATGATTTGCTTTGCCAGAACTGTCGCACATCTTGTAGATTTTGTTATTTGCTTTTTGTAATTTAATATGCCTTCAGTAAAGTGTTTCACTGCTAGTCAATTTGTGTATCTACTTATGTAATTCGGTTTTGAATTACATAAATAAAGTGAATTATTTTCACCTTAAATGAAGTGTTTCACATCTCGTAATTTTGTATGTAATTTTGTGATTTCGGTGTCTAAAACCTTTTATATTTGCAATACACCTCTAGTCCCAACTAACACTATGTATCACCAAGAAAGTGACTGTAGTTTAGCACTTTATGGTGCCAGGAATGTAATTCCCTTCTACAGCTACAGTTTCCAACAATGAAATGATCATTCTGATGTATGGAAATCTAAAGCACCACCTTAGAAAGATAAGAGCGTTCGTAAGTTGTCTTTCAGGTATAGTTTTTTGCAATGGATCCAACTAGTGCTGTCTGAGGGAGAGCACTGAAATTACAAAAGATATGGCAGGGACAGGGTTTATCATTATAGCTTAATTAATAACAGAATCAAGTGCCTCTCCACTTTTAATTATTTACCTCACCAGCGTCAACCATTCAGTTTAAAAGCAGTGACTAGGTGTCAAATGTGCTGTTCTCCACTGCTTCATGCCTTTCCAATACAACTTTCTCTGTCACCACTGACAACTAATCCCTCTCAACAAAGAAGCACACATAATGCTCTATAAGAGGTTCACTGTCTAATCCAGTTTTTTCATCGTGCTCCCTCATGGCAGAATAAAAGACAATGATCCATAATTTCAGCTGGTCAGATAGTTAACAATGTCAAAAGTCAATCATTCAACCAGTTTAAGAAAGTCTCTTCATGTTGTGAAGTGCTGGTGTTTGACATCCTCGTGATAAATAGTCGCTTCCAGTTTCCAGGTGTTTATTAACAGTGATCTGATCATTGATTGTACAAAAGATATACATAATCCATGTGATGTCAACCATTTGAGGAGCTTTTGTGAGGTTCAGCGATGTGGCTCCAGCTATGCATGTGGAGAAAGTAAAGCCATATTTGTCTGATATTTGCCAGCTGACATGATAGATAAGAGTCTCAATCACTCATTTTTTAATACATGCCTTGATGAAAACAATCATATTTTACTACTATCTTCATTGAAATGGATTGTTTCTGTAAAACAAGTTGTTAGATATGAATTGAAATAATAAAATAAAAATACAAATCCTAATATTACTTACATAATAGAAAATCATAAATTGTTATTAGTACATCAATTAGTCTATTAAGTGTTATCATACACAAATTACATGATAAATACTGAACTTAGATTTACTTTATTTTCTCCGTCAGCCAGTATGGATAAAAGACTGACAAATGGAACTTTCAGATATTTAGCAATATGTATTTATCAATATTTGGTTATCAATTATTATCAAAACACCTGTGAGACATTTATCAAAAACTTTTTACACTGATCCACAGTCAATACATTTTTATTTTCAAAAGGTTAAAATCAAAATTCCCTATCAAACCATGACATTTAATATCTCAAGATTGCTACATTCGGAGTGAGATAAGCTTGGCTTGTTTCATTCTTAACAACAAAGCTTGTTTTGGACAATCATAAACACTGGTAGCTCATTAGTTGGATTGATAGGCTGTAACTGGATGTTGCAAAATAGTGTGCCTGCATTGATGTATACAAATATTACACTATGAATTAACTAACAATGTAATCGATAATCCATTAATCCTCGCTGTTTGCCTCCTTGCCTGTTGTTGGTCCATTCTACCGTCAACTGCACGACTAGAGTTTCGCATTAACTTTTCCAAACTTCCCTTGAGTCTGAATGTTGCATATGCATCCATGTCAGTGCTAATCCTAACACTGTCCATAGTTTTCTGAAGCTTGGATTATGTTCACATGTTTGTTGTGTAGGGATGAGAGAAACCAAAGGTATTAAATAACAAGACAGATTTTTTGAAACATCATCTCTCTCATTTTTTTCCTATTTGGCCTGTAAATGCCATTATTAAGTACACAAATGATTGAGTACCTCTATATCAATCATTAAACAGCTTATTCCACGCTTTGCATTATGTGACAGTCTGTTGAAAGTATCAGACGGCAAGCTAAATGTTCACTAATCACCTGCGTCACTCTGAAAAAAATCAATATGGGCTCAGCCTTGCCAGAGCCCCTACTAATTACACTAATCAAGAGAATCTAGTTGATGCTCCTTTCCTGATCACTGCTAATTCAGGAAGCTATATATAAATAAACATAATAAAATACAACAAACTAACAAATATGGTCACTCAGGATTCCTCCCACAGTCCAAAAACATGCAATACAGTTCAATCTTAATTCCCCTCAAGAGTGAATGTGATGGCGATTGAGTCCAAGGTGTGCCCCACCTCTCAGTAAGCTGGGATGTGCTCCAGCGTCCTGTTATCCTGTACAACACATATGTCAGGCCCATCGGGCCTGGAACAATAATATCCAGCCCACAAGACAATATCTAATTTCTACATAAGGTGGCCCACTGGTATACAGCACAAACATCACAGATACTAAAAATTCCAGCATTAATTGAAGCAGCACTAGACGCTGCTTCAATTAAGAGCGTCAACGCAACTGTTGTCCGATATCAGCGTTTGTCCAGTCCCTCTGATAAACTTTAGGCTAATCCTTAGAGGAAGAAAAAACTTAAATAAGAAGAAAAAAAATAAAGGAAAATTAAAAACAAGGAAATTATTTAATGTGAAATACACCTGGAGGCTATTCATACACCTAACTGTTTTGTGAAGTACAGCTGCAGTTTAGTTATAAATTAATAGCGTGAGGTTAACCTTGTCACCTCAAATCTTAACTTTTACAACTTCCTAAATATGTATATGCCAAGATGACAAAATATCAAATTAAAAGACACAGCCTAATGTATCGATTTACTACAGCTCGTTCTTTTTCTTTGATAATTGCAGAGATTTATAAATATTTTTATAAAAGACTTGTTTCTTCCTTGTTCGCTTCCTCCACTATTTTTAACCTGAACTCTCTCTTGTGTAAACTGTAAAGGTCTAAAAGTGAAAATTGTATCCAAATAGCAGCGACACGGAGGAAGCATTTCTAGAAGATTCAGCACATAAATACGTAATATGCCTTTAGTGAGGGCGTATTCAGCAGAGACATTACTAACAGAACATAAGTACCTTCATTCAGTTTGTGGGTAGTTGTCATCTCTGGCTGGACAGTCTCAACCTGAGCCCTACACTGTCATGAGAAGTGAGTCATGTCTGTGAAGCACTATTATTATGGTCTTCCCAGGGTGAGAATTGTACATAAGCTGCAGTGGACGCCGATTCAAGGAAGTTGAAAGGAATTACGTTTCAAAAGATAAAGTTATACTCTCACTTTTGGTAAAATGTGTGGAGGGAATTTAAAGTTGTACCATAAAAAATAAATGAAATGTGAAAATTCCCTTACTACCTGAAATATTGTGACAGTAATTTGGTCTCCCTTTTTTGTTTTTTTTTATGAATTTCTCATTTGGGGATCAATTAAGTGTTTATCTCTCTATGTAATTGCACAGATAATAGCTATTATGCTAGATTTGTGGACTCAACTATGACTTAAGATAATGTACACTAATAATAATCAGAATCATAACTGATAATAATAATAATAATAATAATAATAATAATAAAATGGTCATTTCTAATTTGTGTATGTTCACATCATTAATTGAACTTGATCGTATTGCTACTATATAAGACAGCAGTAACTGTATACTTGGTATTCAAAATAGTGATAACAGTCTGAGGAAAGTTAGATCCAGAAAGAGTTAAAGCAACTTTTCTTACAATGAATGCTTTCTGATTATAGTACACCAGTTTCCACGCTGCACCTTCATTTGCTGTTACTGAACCCAGCCCATTCCAAGTCTCAATGAAGACTCCTGTGAATTTTCTGCCCGTGTTGTTGTGCCATGTTGTCAAACTTCCTATCTATCCACTACAGAGTCTGAAAGCAGAGATTTCTTACTGTTTAGCCAACACAATTTAGAGGAGAGCATAGCTTTCCAAACTTCCCACCACCAGCAAATGCATCATAGAATGCCCTGTATTTCACCTCCAAGGGTAATTCAGGAGACTGATGGAGGCTGACAAGCTGGATGAAAGAATTGCAGTTGCTTTTAAAGGCCAGAAAAAATACTGCAACAACTGCCCGTAGTGTGTATGGCCTCAACGTGCCTGTGTGCACTCCCTAAACATATGGACCTGCTCCTGATGAGACTATGGATGGTCTCCTGAGAGATCCCCCCCAGACCTGTATCAGGGCATCAGTCAGCTCCCGGACAGTTTGTTGTGCGACTAGGCGGCGGTGGATGAAACGATACATGATGTCTCAGATGTGCTCAATTGGATTTAGGTCTGGGGAACGGGCGGGCCAGTAAATAGCATAAATGCCTTCGTCATCAAGGAACCGCTGACACACTTCAGACACATGAGGCCGGGCTTTGTCATGCACCAGAAGGAACCCAGTGCCAGCTACACCAGCATATGGTCTGGCAATGGTTCCGACGATCTCACACTGGTACCTAACAGCAGTCAGGGTACTCCTGGCTAGGACGTGGAGGTCTGTGCAGTCCTCCAAGGATGTGCCTCCCCGGATCATCACTGATCACCCGCAAAACCGGTCACACTAGAGGATGTTGCAGGCAGCAGAATGTTCTTCACAGCGTCTCCGGACTCTCTCACGTCTGTCAGATTTGCTCAGTGTAAACCTACTTTCATCTGTTTAGAGAACAATGCGCGAATGGCGTTTCTGTCAATACTGGCGCTCTCTAGCAAATGCCAATCGGGCTGCACGGTGCCGGGCTGTGAGTACATGCCCCACCTGTGGACGTCGGGCCAAAATGCCACCCTCATGGAGTCTGCTTCTGAAAGTTTGGGCAGAAACATGCGCACAAGTTGCCTGATGGAGGTCATTTTGTTGGGCTCTGGCAGAGAGAGGTAGAAAGCCATAGCTCGTCATCATTCGTTGCTTGCGTGCCAAAACTGGTCAACAAGCAGAGAAAAGGTGTGTGATCCCCCTGTTTTCCAAGTGCCACTTGCAAAACATGGCAGGGAAATGAATAACTACAAACAGTCAGGATTTCAATATTGATCAAGACAATCTGGATTTTCAATTTGGCTATGATTGTGCAGCAACATTATCCTAAATATGATAATGAACAATAATTAATCTAAGATAAGTTAGGAAAGGACAGTGGATAAGGATACACTTAACCATACATTATATCAAACATAATCAACTGGGCAATACCGAGCTGTTTTAGTATGTGTATACATATAAACAACATCAAGGGCCGATAAGACTTGCTTATTGAGATATGTTATGGCTGGTTTATTACAACGTGATTTTGTAGCTGGTTAAGCTTTGATAAAGATGTGGCATATAGTTGGTTTCACAAAGAGCTCTGATTATGGCGCAACACGTTGCAATCGCAGTTTTCATAGAACACTGAGAATGTTGAGGGAGGAGTTTCCTACTGACCTCTCAAGTTTTCTCCTTCAAGACCTGTGCTTAAAATATGGCTAAAAGTCACAGCCTAGGCTTTTCAGTCAGCTCAGCAAGACAGATGTCCTTTAACTGTATTCTCTACGAAATTTGTTAATGTCTGTCCAACCCTGATCCCGTCTGATACATCCAAATATATACAAATGTATATATATACAAAAATATATAAATCCTTTTCAGGGTAGTCAGATTAATTTAGTGTTTCCTTTTAGTGACAAAACCTACTCATCCTGCAAGGAAAAAAGCAAATAGAAATTTTAGTTTCCCCGACAACGAATGATGAAAATGTCTGGTTCTGAAAACCCATTTAAAAAGATGAATGTATCTCTATAATGCTTTAGTGACTCATCTTGTCTTTTCTTCTCAAAGACAAGTTCTCATATACAAATCAGACAAATAAAACCATTATTTCAACTGCACCGCATAAAGAAAAAACATCAACAACCACTAAACCACAGTATATTTACATTCATTCCAGTGGAGCCTTGGAACTAAGCCGGATCATATTAGGTGTTGGTGTTCATTTCTAACCTTAGGTCCTAGAATCCTGAAATAACATAATGACATGTGGTGAATAATGGCGTGACAGAGCAGACATGACAAATTACAGGCATTATGGCATTTCTCAAAAACTCCTCAGATAACAGATAAAATGTTGCTGCATTTCTTTGTCAGAAAGTCTCCAAGAATCACAACAGAGACTTCTGACCAGCTGGTCAAAGGAATAGTTAGATATGTTGGAAAATATGCCTTTTTTCATCCCTGCACAAATAGATCCAGACCCATTCTCATTTCTCAATGTTAAACATGAAGCAACAGCTATTTCAGCTAAGTATAAAGATCTGATTGCAGGAAAGGTATCGCATTACTCTGTTAGATGGTCACACATAAACCACAGCAACTAACACCTTGTCTGTTCCAAATGTAAAAAAACCTAAATGTAAAGTGGTAACTTTTGAAAGGGAAAGTTCACCCAAAATTGAACACTTCATATTTCGCTTTTACCCAACGTGCTATTTATGTAGATTATATTTAGGAACAGGACCTTATCACCTCTCAGCAGGAAGCATTCATTTACTCAACAGGCTCCTGACAGGGCATAATGTAAACATGAGAGCCCCCCTTAGGCTGAACTGTAACATTGAATGGCTTATTGAGCAAAGTAAGCTTGCCTTATCTACAAGTAGACAAAATAATCCTACAGCAAGATGAAAAACTAAAGAAAATAGTAATGAGTGAGTGTGTCTTCGTGTGTGTGCATATGTGTGTGTGTGTGTGTATGTGTATGTGTTTTCCAGAGTCTAATTAAAGAAATCTGCTATTTTGTTTCACCTGTTGTAGCCAGGAATTGAAATGACTGTTTGTCTGTGTGAACAGACTGCTGTGTATCTGGCTGGTGTTGAAGCGTAACGCTGTTAATATTTAGTCATAGTCCAAATGTTTGACATATTTAATTAAGCTTCTGGGCAATATGCCAGCTGAAAGCTCTGGGAAGCTCCGGTTAAGCATGTTGACATGATGATATCTGATATTTGTGTCTCCAAGTAGACATGTCCTCGCATATGAACACGACAGTAACGGCCTGTGGATCGTGAAGACTGGAAACATTACTGAAATGCCCTCTTTTTTGTGCTCAAGTAGAAATGGTGCACAGGCCTGGATGAACTCTAATGCTAATTTGTTTTTGTTTTTTTACATTTATTCAAATCTGTGCTACTTGATTTTGGGTAAGATCATATTTTAAAGATTGATCAATTGATCTACAACATATTTCTGAGGAAATATTTCTTATCTACAGCAACACACATCCATCTTAGTTACTCCACAGATGAACCCAAGGATTGAGCACCGACCAGCTGCAGCCTACCTAATAGGAGCAGCTTCACCTCTCTGGCCGCCTTCTCTCCGTCCTCCCGGAGGTTCTTGTCAATCATCTTTGACCTCTCCGCTGCAGCCTTATCCTCGGCGCTCACCGTACAACCCATGGCTCCACACTAGCGCAAAACAAGAAGGGCTTCAATGCTGATAGTAGGGTGACAGCTGATGCCCAGAACAAGGACGGAGGAGCTTCTGCGTCCTTCTGCACACAAAAAGTCGATTCCAGACTTTTCACTCAAGGATATAAAGTCCTGTTGGTCCAGAGGAGCTCAAAAATGAGGCAGACGCACCCAGAGCATTTGTTTTCTCGGTGGCAGGCAGGTTCCTCTCGTTCCTGTCGGGGCGCTCAGGGCCCTATGTCGTGCATCCATCCACAGCTCGCTGCTAAACTGCAGATCGCCCGCTGAGGAACGCGTGCTTCGATCGAGCGGCCGCTGCGTCCAACCAGTCGGAGGCTGTTTAGCTATGCTTACGTATTAAAACTACCATTTGAGGCGATATTGACGTCACTGGCGCAACTTGTCGCTACAGTCCAATTAAGACAGGTAGTTTATTCAGTCCTCCGCTAGAACCAATTAGAGTGTTGTACCGTGGGGCGTGATTTGAGGAGTGAGGCGTACAGACTGCAGTGGGCGCTCGGCCAGCATCATCCCTCTGCAGTATCTCACGGATGGGGCTTTTCTGATATTCGCACGATATTATAGCAGTCTGAACAAAACCCAGTGACTGATCCCAAAATGTAGGAGCAGACGTGATGTTAAAACCGCTAACGGCTCTATATGTCACATGTTAATGAAATACCTTCGCATGTCATTAAATAGATGGAAAAGTTGTTTGACAGCGCCCCCACATGGACAAAGATGGAAACGTTCTCTCGTTTTTGGCTTTGAAAACGTTAGGTTTAGAAGCAATAATAAATAATAATAATAGTAATAATAATACATTTAATCTCTAACGCAATTTACATTTGGATCAAATCTGAAAGTGTTACAAGGTAAAAGCAGATAAAGTCATCAATGAAAAATATAATAATAATATAAAAATATGACCAAAAAGCAGCAATGTTAATTAAAGGTTATAGGTTCTGCTAAAAAGGAAAGTTTTAAGTTGTTTTTTTAGAAGTCTCAGTCGTCTTTCCAGCCCTCAGATGTCCAAGGAGGGCATTCCACAGATGAAGGGCAGCAGAACATAATGATAATGATAATAATAAAACATATACTTGTATTTGGCTTATTTTTTACAGGTCATGTTAAAAGTAAATTTATATGAAATGAAAGTTTATATAAATTATCACAAAATTACTCTTCAGGGACAGTATGTTACATTTATATATATATATTTTTAAATCAAGGTGTTTTACAATTTTAAATCGTATAACAAAAGATATACACCCCCTTACTCCAAATACTAGCCAGTAGGTAAGTTTGCTTATAGCCAGATATCCATAAAATGTAAAACTAATGTATTGATATAGATTATTGTTCACAGATTCAAGTACACATGCGGAGGGTGATGCTGGTGCAAGGAGCTTCCACTAGGATCAGCAAACAGTGAAATTAATTTAGAAGATTCCATTGTCTTTCCTTAAATTATAGAGAGCCTCTAAATGGATTGCTAGAAACCATACAACTTGGGACATTACCAAAACATATGTATTAATGTAGCAGGAGCTTGCTTGCATTTATCACAAAATCGGTCTTTATCTTAGATAGTCTATCTTTAGTCCAATTAATTCGTTAAACTATTTAAGCTGGACCACAGTGTACTGGACCACAATGGGATGCCAGTGTGTCCTCCTGTGTCAATGTCAGTGTTTTCTCTATAAACACCTGTAGAAATTTGTCTTATGAATATTGATTCTCTGTTGCCTGAACGAGGCCAACCTAAACTCGAATATAGGGATCATATAGTCCAACAATTCCATTTCATGACCAGACAAAAGCTTCATCCTCTGCTAATGAGAGAAGCATGTGATTTCTTTGCCCTAGTGCAACATTGGTCTTGCTATGAACTTGCGACTTGTAGGGTGTATTGAGGTAATAACCTCTCGCCCAAAGACAGGCTCCACCCCCCTTTGTGACCCTACAAAGGATAAGCAGTTTTAGAAAAATTGAGGATGGATAGTGCAACTAGGGCAAGGTCAATAAGATTGAAGGACTGTCTAAAATGGTTCCAAAAGGACAAACAACCTGATGACGATAGGGTGGAGGTGGGAATGCATCCAGGATCGACACTGAGCCCCTCCTTGATTGCTATGGTGATAGACAGGCTGAGAGATGAGGTCAGAAAGGAGTCTCCGTAGACTATGTTTGTGGATGACATCGTGATCTGTAGTGACAGCAGGCTGCAGGTGGATGAAAACCTGAAAAGGTGAAGGTATACGCTGGAGAGAAGAGGAATGAAGGTTAGTCCCAGCAAAACATGTATGAATTAAATGGAGGCAGGTGGAATGGTGCAGTGGAATGGTTCAGTAGAAGTGAAGGGGTTACGGGAGTTTAAGTATAAGAGTAACTCAAAAACATGCGTATTCTTGTTTTCTTCTTCTTTCGGTTGTTCCGGATCCTTGTTTCCACCTTGCCCTGTCCTCTTCATCTTCCTCTGTCACACCAATGGACTGCATGTCCTCTCTCACCACATCCAGAAACCGCTTTTTTGGTCTTCCCATATTATCTATCCTGGCAGCTCAATCTACAGCATCCTCCTGCCAGCATAACCATTATGCCTCCTTTTCACGTGTCCAAACCATCTAAATCTGGCCTCTCTTACTTTGTCTCCAAGACATCTAAACTGGACTATCACTCTGATGTGCTCGTTTTTCAACTTTGTACCCCTGTTGCTACAGCTCTAATCACAAACCTTTTTCTTGCAAATCGGCACTAGTACACTTTTCCTCCATTCCTCAGGCATCCTTTCATTTTCCAGGATAGTGTTGTACATTCTGTTTAAATACTCCACTCCCTTCTCTCCTAGACACCCCCACACCTCCAACGATATGTCATCAGGACAGACCGCCTTTCCATTCTTCATTCTCTTCAAAGCTGCTCTATTCAACATCACTGATCCTTAGGACTCCATGATTTTTAGGTCTCACACCTTCAACACTTCTCTCTCTCTCTCATTTTCTCTTCATTTTCTATCATTTCCAAAGTATTCTTTCCATCTTGCCCTCACACTCTTCTCACTTCTTCGCACATTTCCATCTCTATCACATTAAGTTCACCCAGCAGCCTTCCTTCCTCATCTGATCCTCTGCTCAACCTTTGCTCTTGTCCTCTTTTGTACCACCAGAATCATCCTACATATTACCATTGTAATATGTAATTCTAACTGGCTACATCCTCCCCTGTCACCACCTTACAGTCTCCAATCTCTTTCAGGTTGCATCTTTTGTATAGGATGTAGTCTACCTGTGTGCTCCTACCTCCACTCTTATACGTCACACTGTGCTCCCCCCTCTTCTTGAAAAACATGTTCATCACAGCCATTTCCATTCTTTTCGCAAAATCTACCACCATCTGTCCTTCCATGTTCCTGACTTTAACACCATACCTGCCCATCACCTCCTCATCTCCTCTGTTCCCTTCTCCAACATGACCATTGAAGTCTGCTCCAACCGATACTTTCTCACCCTGGGGATACTCTCCATCACTTAATCTGATTCACTCCAGATATTCTCTTTCTCTCCCAACTCACAACCAACTTTTGGGGCAAAAGCACTGACAACGTTCATCATTACACCTCCATTTCTATCTTCATACTCATCACTCTGACACATCACGTCTGACACTGTCTTCACCTCCAGAACACTCCTCACATAGTCCTCCCTTAGAATCATCTTTACTCCATTTATCCTCCCATCAACACCAGGATAGAACAGTTTGTACCCTCCTCCAATGCTCCAGCCTCGCTGTCTTTACACCTGGTCTCTTGGACACACAGTATTTCTACTTTCCTTCTCTCAACCATATCAGTTAACTCTCTCCCTTTTCCTGACAAAATTTAAAGTTCCTACTCTCACCCCTACACTGCTGCCTTTCCTCATCGCTCGCTGTTTCCTGGCACGTCTTCCCCCTCTTCGTCTTCTTTCTCGTCGACCAACAGTAGCATAGTGTGTGCTGGCACCCTGCTGGTTAATAATGCAAGTGGGGGTCACTACTACTTCCTAACACAACCCTCTCCATTTATCGGGGATCGGAACCTGCACTAAAAGTTCACTGACTTGTGACCCCTTAGTGGCTGTGTTACATACACATTCTTATATGAGTAATTAAATGTAGTAGAAACCTTTGATAATGATGCCCGAAAGACAGTAGTCTGTCACTTAGACCATAAGCAAACCTAAATGTGTTAGTGTTGATGTGTTAAAGTAAAAACTGGCAGTATATTGACACAAGATCAGATGTGAGGGATCATGATGACCTCAAGTACAATTTTGTTTTTTAGTCTTGGCAGATATGTTTAAAGCACTGAGGAGGAATATATAACCATACTTTTAAGCCATGTACAAGTAGGTCTGTTTAGGGATGAAGATATTCCCACATAAATTTGTAAATCTCTATTAAAGTCATACAATTCATAATTGGCAGATAAAAAACAACAACAAATATTCAAATGACAGAATATGGCTGACTTGAAAAAGAAATATATGTTTCATAAATGAGACTTAACTTCAGCTAAGGAGAAATGATGACATCAGAGACAATTTAAAAACATCTACAATTATTTTATTGTCGAACTTAAACTGTCCCTGCTATTTACATCTTACAAGATACTGTAAATATGCATCACAAATATAAAATGTTTACATTTATGTACATTATTTATATAAAACCACCTCTTATTCAGAAAAATCCATAAACCTTCTAATTATTTTATAGTTTTGTCATTAACATGGATTAATGCCTCAGACAACATCTATAATAAAATATCACCTAGATTTGTTAAGATAAATGAAAAATGCATATATTTTAGACTGTGTCTGCTATTTAAACCGTGGAAGTCCTCTCTGTCTAAAAGTTAAAGGCATTTCACAGCAGTAGGTAGTTACTAATTGTTTGTAATGATTCCTTAAAGTGAAGAAAAAATACGACAACAAGCCTTCATTGACACCACAAACAATCACTGCAAATAAATTTTGAAAAGCAAGGGACAGAAGTGGATACATGTACTTAATGCTTCCTTGGCTGTTGTTCATAATTTATTTGTAAAAATAAAGAGTAAAAACTGCAGCAACAAAATAAGAGTATAATATAAATAAAATTAGAGAAGTTGTGATTTACACAGTATTTTCCTGAAGCCTGATAGTTATGAAAAGCATCTTTGGGAAAGAGCAGCAAGTATTTAAGTGTTTTGTGCTGTCTTAAACTTGTGAATACATCAACTTTATTTTCATTTGATTAAATGGTCATATCGTCGATAAAAATAACTTAAATTACATGTGGGAGATAAAAATCTTCTTGAGGAACTAGTGAAAGTATCCAAATCCCTAGATTAAACTGAAAAAAAAATGTTCCAACACTGACAGAAAATCACTGAGAAGTAGCATCTTTTAAGAAGGGTCTTATAACACTATAATAACACTACTAACTCATAACTGTAGCACAGAAAGGGACTTCTCCTTACCATCAGATGCCCAATGCACAGTAGACCAACAACAAAAACATCTATGTATGACAGTGTCAGCAAGAAACCTCTGTTACTGTGCAGTTAACTTCACCGACTGTAGGACAGACTGGACCTAACATCATGCAACACATTAACTTCAAATCTAAAGAGTCACCAAGGCGAGAGCAAATCAAAATACTAGAAACCAGTTCAACATAGACATTATGACAGAATAAAAAGCATTTTACATCCTCAAAGTCAAACAATTTGTGTCACACTACCAGACTCTACACCAGCAACTCATTTCACCCAAATAATCAAAACAGTTATGGATTTATTAGTGAGTTTTCTGCTGCTAGGCCTTTTTTTTGGAGGGGGATAGAACGTCAAAATGATTCCAGTTTTTATCTTAAAATAGGCTAAATATCTCCTGTCTATAGTTGGACACACACATTTATGAGAGTAGTATTCATCTTCTAATCTGATGCTCAGCAGGAAAGGACTGATAGTTCCCCTATTCACAAATAATAACTTTCACTCAAATTTCCAGAGCCCCCTTGAATAAGATAGCATATTGGCAAATTTAACTCAGCGTGGGCATCATACAGATTTGACTAAGCCATAAGGTAATTAGGTAATTAAGTAAAATATTTCTGAAGTTTAAGGTGAATATGAAGAATTTAAGATAGTGAATGAGCTAAAATCAAGGGTAACAGGTAACAGAACAAAAGCTTTCACTTTATGATTTTTTACTTTATGAGCTTTAACTTTATGTTTAATTTCAAATGTATCGAAACCAGCACCCTACGGCTTTGATTTAAAACACTTAATGATTCAGAATGACATCATCTGACCGTCCACTTTTTTGCGTATCAAGGAAAATACTAGATAATTGAGTAAGAATAACTTATGAGCTATTTTGCCCCTTCCTGTCTCCAGTCAAACAGACAATCATGGCTTTTTTATGTACAGTACCAGCTGCAGTTATTTGTGTGTAAATAAAGAGGAAGGAACAAATAAAGGACCATCACACCATCATTGATGGATGCACTGTTAGATAATGAAAAAGACCCTGCTCAGACCTGATTATTCATTAGAATATGGTTAAAGAATGTAGTTCAGAAATGTGAGTCAGAAAGTGACTTGATCAATATCAATGGGATATCAGTGTTTTTACAACCAACGTACTATACTGAAGATTTTTAACCATTACAAGCCCAAGCTCTTAGCCGGAGCAGCCCTCTAATGTGTTCCCACTCGTAGTAATAGTGCTCCCCTTACATTGACTAGATCTTTTCCCCCCTTTTCAAAGCTCACACACATGCTGAAGCTGCATCTAGTGGCCTCCTGCTGCAAGGCCACCCCCAGTGGTCCAGTCAATGATTATGAAACTCAGGCTCATCACCATGAAGGAGATGCCCAAAGCAGCAAAACAGGCAGCCTAAGAAGAAAAAAACAACACAAGAGCATTTTTGTAGTGAACAACATTTTTAGGCAAAAATACAGCATGAGAAAAATCTGTTACACATGAAACAGTCGCTAAATTGTTAGAAATTTCTGAATAATGAGTGAATAATAATGACAGAAATCTCAATGCCTCACCAGTATTTTAGGAGTAGAGTTCATTGGTTCGCTGTCTTTGGGAACAATGCGGATATAAAAGACAGCAGGGAAGATGAAAATGAGGCAGGGAGCAGATGTGGCACCTGTACAGAGCAAGAGAAAGGGCTGAGTAAAAACAAATTCAACCAGCATCTAGTGGCTACATGAAGGATATATTGATTGTAGTGACCTGTCAAGGGATTAAAAAACGCATAATCAGTTTTTTGGCCAGATTAAAAACATGTTTTTTCTATTTTAGAATCGGTCGTAAACTTATTAGCAGATTTACTATTTAATATCGCAATATTTTTTTTGGAATAATAATTGCTGTATAATTAACTCTGGAGTATTTGTATGTATGCTTTTGTATTTTCCTTATTTAATGTGTCAATAACTGCATAACAAGCAAAAAATCTGGAGCACTCAAAATATTCAATGATGCAGTTCAGCACAGCTAACTTATTTATAAAAAGTCCCAAATCTTCTGGTTATAGAAAGTGGGGGATTCAACCCTGGATTCAACCCTGACTTGATACATTAGTGCGCATTTTTATTTTTATTTTCAATGTTCTTTGCATTGTTTATGCTGTTAATATTTCACATTCAATCAATCGCCTTCATTACATTAAAACTCTCTTCATTTCAAAATTAATGAATTTGCATATTATTCTAAGATTATGTAGGAGAACCGTTTTCTTTTTCTTTCTTTCTTTCTTTCTCACCATGTTTATTGTGACTGAATTCTGAAACAGTTTCCTCTTTTCATTCAAATTTTTGTCTTCTGTTTTTCAACTGAACACAGATAACTTCCCTAATGGTGAGCCCTAAAAATATGCAGATGCTGACACAAGCTGCTCCATATAATGCATCATCTGATCTTCATGTTTATGTACATTCACATGTTATGCAAGCAAGCTCTGGGCCTCCATAGATGTGCTTAAATGCATGCACATGTTTGTCAAAGCAGACTCGTTCCCTTTGAAGTTGACCTTGGCAGTCCTGTGACTTAAGTGTTTTCAACTTTCAACTCTAACCTGTGAAACATGAATGCCGATGTGAGGGCAGAGCGTGACAATAATATTGACTCAAACTGATGACCCTAGTCATCAGGTTGTCCATGATCAAACTGGCACGGGTCAGGTGTTATATAGTTATGCTTTTTGTGGGGGTTTTTGCCATGTCAAAAAGGAAGTGCCAGTCTGTAAACAGGCACAGAATAAGTAAAACATTAGAATATATGTAAAATGTAAACTATAGTTTAAAAAAATTTAATTGATATGACTATGATGGATGCTTAACACGTATTTTAAACAACAAAAATAGAGGAGGTTGTGACACAGAGCCCCTCGTTTTTTTCTTCTTCAATGTCACCAGAGTGGCTCCATTGGCTCCAGTGATAATATACCATGTGAATAAAAAGTCACCATGACGGAGGCAATGCTTCACTTGACAGCCGTTTTTGGGGCCATTAAACATATGGCAACATGTGGACGAAGAGCTTTTTTTTAAACTATTGCAGGCTTTCCCTCTTTATTATGTTTCTACATGTTTGATGTGCCTCGGATCAATTATAGTTATGCTGCCCCAAATGATTTCTGGTGAGTACTTTATCATTTTGTCCATCACATTAATATCCGTCAGCTCTCCGAAAATGAGCATTAATACGTGCAAATCTACACAGAAACCAGTATAAGACTTTAATGTTGAGCATAAATGGGCTTTAACTGTGTTAACTGGAACTGATGATCTGACCCATGTCTTACTCACCAATAATGCCAAAGATGCCCAGAATATTGGGAGCAAATATCACCAGCATGTTGATTATGCAGAGCAGAATGAGAGCAATGGCAATGTGACGCAGCCAGTTGAAAGACTTGGTGGGGAACACCATCTGTTGGATGGCTCGACGTACCTGTGGACAGACACACATAGAGAGGTTAAGTGGGCTATAATACCACAATACCATATCCATTGAGCATTTCAGGGATTGAATTAACAACAGACTTACAGGGAACAACACAATAGGGACGGTCAGTGTTACAGCTGTGAGCACGGCCACTCGCACACACAGGATCAGTGTGTCATAAGGATCGATCCGGCTGTATGTGTGCAGCAGCTCAGGCTCCACATTGTCTGCAGAAATACATATTAAATATCGCTGATCAATAGCAAATGTCTGGACACATCATTGTCAACACAAGACGAACCTTAAAATCCATGTGAAGGTGGGGACACAAAGTCTGTTCCAGGCCTTGTTTTAGTTAATTACAAAAAGGACTGACCATGAATACGTCGCCATAGATTACAATACAAGTGAAAACTTAATTGATTCTATACACTTCTTTTTCCCTTATATGATCACCAGTCCTTGTGCAGAGTGAGTTAAAAGACGTTTGTGTTAACTTTTTTTGAGCACATTATTCATAGAAACTCACACAGCGGTCATTTTGTTTTACAGTGTAGCTTTTAATATAAATATCTATTTATATATTGATCATCTTATTTTTGCATATAAATCTTTATATTTCCCCTGTTACTATCAACACACACTCCATATCTGTACCAGACATGACTGCTCTCACCTTTAAAGGTCAGGTACCCGAAGAGAGCTGCCAGAAAGTACATGGTGTACATGACAAAGATTGAGATGTTGGAAACCTGTTGCATCCTCTTCTTGGAGGGACTAAAATCAGAAAGTTGAGAGTTATGTGACTGCCACATTCTGCACTGACATGCTATTGAACATCATATTTGATGACAGAGAGGTGACTCACTTGCGGAGCTCTGTGTAAATGGGCAGCACCTCAGGGTGGCAAACAAAGGCAAAAGCCAGAATGGGAATGGTGTATGCAGTCTGTGAGGAATACAAAGATGTGGCTTTATGAGATTATTGCAGCAGCTGTGTCTCCCAAAATAAGTGTGTGTAGAGTAAACATGTCGATTTGAATATTTAATTCATATAAATAGCAATCATCTCACTATCTCTGCCTCAGCTGACTACCTGTGAGTTCATGGTAAACAATTTTGAGGTGCAATGGGAGTCGTCGTCCTCATGAACCAAACTGTTGCTGTACTCGTGGGCATGGCTTGAAACATTCACGCTGAGGTGAGCAGCAGTGCTGTTGGCAGAGAACTCCTCAAATGGGCAGGTAATCTGAAACTTCTTATAGATAACCTGCAGTGGTGAAAGGAGCAAAAAGCAGGGGTATAATCAAAGAAAAGACATGAAGGGATGAAGGGATGTGAAAATAAACAAGAACTTTCAATACTCCCTCCCAAGCTCCAAAAAGCCATTTCTCATTAGATTAGCGTGACTAAGCCTGTAATCCCTTAGGTTTTACTTTCAACCTTTGATGTGACTGAGCAGCTTGCATTTTAATGTTATCAAACACATCCACATACCATAAATATGGAGAAGATGGTGGGAACGAGACTTATGTGGGAAAAGTAGCACTTGTGAAGTAATGTGGAAGGTGACATGCCAGAACAAATGTGCCTCCTTGCTAAATGTCACTGAGATGATGTGCCAAAATCTGAGCAAGACCAACTTACAGCAGTGAGAAAAAACACCATGCAGCTGAGAGAAAATCCACTGGTATAGCCAAGGTAACCTGAAAACAAAGAATAAGAGGCTGTTGGAGTTAGAGTTGACATTTATATGGCGTCGACAGATTAATCGCACAAGAAGTCCTCAAAGTTAAAGAAACAGTGCTACTGGTTTCTGTGAAGCAAGGATGTGTTAAAAGTATCAATCATAGCGGCCTTTTGGTATTGTGATGCAAGAAAAAAATCATTTATTTCATGAATTAAGGAAAAGCACAGGTTTTATCCTCTCAGGTAAAACAATATCTAATGGGACTCCAGCTGTTTCCACGGCCAGTGGTGGGATTAAGACAAGCGCTAATTATTTGACTAAAATGTTCACCCTGACTTCAGCAAATATTGCTAACTAAGCTGATTCAAAGTCTAAAGAGAGCATAGAATGAATCCAAAAGATTTAAAATGTTTTTTCAAAAACTAGGCAATGTGTGTGTAAGGTTAAGGATCGTAAAGTTTTAGCAGGCTTCATAGCAGGGTTTGAGTATAACAGAGGTTCAAGAGAGACAGAGAAATGCAGATATGGAAATTATTGATTGATCACCTGTTAACATCAGGAGCCAGGTACGAGAAAGGAAGTTGAATCATTACTTACAACTTTAACAGTGACATTCTTCACAAAAGTAACTGTACTTTTCCTAAGTAAATAATGTGTTCACTTTTTATTACCTCAGGTTTAACCTGATTAGAAGAAAACAAAGTTACAGAATTAATGGTTTGGAGGCCGGTATATTTTTCATGATGTTTTTTTTTTTCTTACTGCAGCACTAATGTTGAGCTGGTTTTACACAAAGCACATTTTGCATGAAACCCTCCTAGAATATTTGTGTGTGTATATTTCTTACTTAGGTGAAATTCCCGCTACATGTGGAAAATAAGTTGTCAAATTGCAAAAAAATATATTTTGCCTCAAAACTTTTTTTTTTTTCTAAAGTTTAATTAGCGGACAATCAAATACTTGGCACATCAATTCTTTGCAAGGTACATAGGACAGGTATAAGATAATTTTTTGCTTGATGAAGGTGAATAATATTTTGCAAGTTAGTCATTGTCCAGGAGTCCCTTTAATGCAAGTTTTAAGTTTTATTTGCACCCCTCAGACAGTGACAAAACTTAACCACCTGGTGACGAGGGAGATATTCTTTAGATAGTGAGAAATGTTTGATTTAGAAGTGGGGTTTATTGTTTTTTTTTATTATGCTTTGGAGAAAAGGACGGACCATCAGAGTCTCATTCAAATGAATGAAATGGAAAAATCTAAATGAGCTTTGAAGAAAGGTAAAATTCCCTATCATTGGTAATTAATATTTCAAGTTTGGTAAATCTTGAGTGAATAGCTTGCCAAATATTCTCCAGACAATATGAGCAACCCTCAGAATCACCTAAAACATCATGTTGCCATCGAAACTGCAGAAGACAAACTAACAAAAGGTACAACTACATAATATGGCTGACATATGTATAATTTACTGAATGCAGAATTTATAGTTTGCTACATATAATAGAGTTAAAATGAGCAACCTTGGGATAAAACTCTAAATATCAAAAGGCAAAATTACATTTTATGGCTTAATATATGGTTATAATGGTTTATTGAAAGTATTATGTATTAATGGCGAGATACACTCGAGAAAAGGAATTATTCCGGATGGAAGGACAGACTGATCTACATCCATACTATCTAAGTTCCACTGTCATTTTTATGTATGGGGATTTTTTTTTTTTTTTTTAATGACAGCGCTTACTGGAGACATAAGAGACGGTGGTGGATCAGGCCGGTGTGGCTGACCCATCAGAGCAGATTAGACTTTTCTGGCGCAATACCTGAACAGTCAGGTGTTTTTCACACAGGAGATGAATGTGAAGGTACAGCAACGAACCGTATGAGAATATCATGTAGGTATCATGTATATCATGTATCATCATATCAAGTATTCAACTACAAATCGAAAGGAACTATGAGCCTTAAAAGGCATTATCATGCCGACCCTTCATGCACTTTTTTTCTTGGCAGAAAAAATGGGTCTATATTACATAGTATTGTAAGTTCAACTCACCAAGCTGTTTCATTAACGCCAGGGGCAGGATAATAGAGGCAGAGACCAGTATGACCAGGTAGTTTCCATTCAAGTACCACAGACTGTTTGGGGGAAAATACAGTTTATTTTGGTTGGCTTAACAGGTCAAACACAATAGACACAGCATGACAACATAATACAAAACATGACTTGAGTCTGTGATGGTGTGGATTAGTAAAAATGTAACAACAGTCAGCTCTCACTATGACGATCTGAGTTTGATTGTCTACGCTGACTTTAAAAGAAAAATGTATTCGATAACTTGATTCCTTCCTGCCACTTTTAAAATGATGGTAACCAGAATTGATGGTTTTCCCATGTGTCAAATCCCACTATAACCCCTGAATACTGGTACATCATAAAAAGCTGTTAGAGATGTGTGATTACGAGGACAGCCAGCTTTCAAACAATATCTTATAAATTTGTATGCAGTAGCGACAGGAACTAATACAATTAAAGTCTGGTGTCTGCTAGAGCCTGTGTGCCTGTGTGTGTCTTTGTCTCCAGGCCTTTTTTAAATCTGCTAGGACTGTTATTTTTCACCTTCTGGACGAGACCAGACCAATGGGATCAACTGTGTGGAATGGTCCGAGAAGCTGTAACATACTCTGTCTATGTG